>OY856187.1:229941701-230105574 GCA_963693315.1 Diogma glabrata
AGAAGCCAACATTTGTTTCTTACAGCTTACAGCTTCTTACTTACAGCTTACAGTTTCTTACATTTTTATTTTTGTTTTAAAAACTACCATCTTTCAGCTTTATAATTTTTAAATTTTTACTTTACTTTAAAATTTTGAAGAAAAATCTTTTTTAAAAGACATGAATGATACAAAAAAATTTATTAAAGAAAATCCGAATATAATAATAACTAATGCAGATAAAGGTAGTGTCACTGTCATTTTAAATCGTGATGAATATTTTACTAAAAACAATGTTATGCTCAACAATAATGAAGTTTACATACAAATCGATAAAGACAATACAACTAAAATACAAGGTTTGTTGAATACTATGATGATGGATTGGCAAAGAAAAGGAAAGATTACAGAAACACAAGGTAAATTACTTAGATCATATACTGGTGTTGTAGGTAAATTGTATTCATTACCGAAAATTCACAAAATTGGCGTTCCATTAAGACCTATTGTCAGTTCTATTGGAACACCTTTATATGCTTTGTCCTCTTACTTATCAAAAATTTTAAATCATTTTGTTGGACATTCAAACACTTTCGTAAAAAATGCTAAAGATTTTAAAGACAAAATTAAAAATGTAATTTTACCACCTGGATATAAATTGTTATCATTGGATGTTGTGTCTTTGTTTACTAATGTTGATAGTAATTTAGTCATCAAACTAATAGAAAATTAAAGAAAAAGGGGTTCAAAATTATCAAAAACACAATTTGTTGATGCTTTGAAATTAGTTCTATTTAATTGTGAGTTTTCTTTCAACAATCAAATTTAAAGCAAATTTTTGGTTCACCTATGGGTTCGCCAGTTAGTCCGGCTGTTGCTAATCTTGTCATGGAATATATAGAGCAAGAAGTTTTAATAAAATCAGAAACCAAACCACTTTTTTTCTACCGTTATGTTGATGATATTATCACTTCTGTTCCTGAAGAGAAGATTGTACAATTTAAAGAACTTTTTAATTCGTTTGATAAAAATATACAATTCACTGTTGAAATTGAACATAACCAACAAATATCATTTTTGGATCTTTTAGTATATCACAATGATGATGGATCGTTAATTACTGACTGTTTTCATAAAAATACGTGGTCTGGAAGATATTTAAATTTTAAATCATGGTTGCCAATGTCTTATAAGAAAAATACAATCACTGTATTAGCAGATAAAATTTTAAGTTTGTCAGATAAACGTTTTCATAAAAGAAATTTTGATCTTCTTCAAGAAACTCTACTATCAAATGATTATCCGAAAAAATTAATCAAACTAATGATAAATAAATCATTGATTAAAAATTATAATCGTAATATTATAGAAGTACCTCCTATTAATGTTGAAACAATTGTTGTACCCCAAAATGTTCCACCTAAGTTTGTATCTTTACCTTATGTTAAAGGTGTTTATGAACAAATAAAAAATTTGCTTTTTCATTATAATATTCATGCTGTTGGAAGATCATCTAAAACTATTGGAGAAACCTTATTTTCAAAATTAAAAGATAAAGTACCGAAGGAATTACAGACCGAAGTAATATATCAAATTAAATGTTCTTGTGATTTTACTTATACAGGACAAACGAAGCAATTTTTAAAAAAACGTTTTGATCAGCATTTACTTGATGCTAAAAGAAAGCCTGTTAATTCTGATGATGATAATGGTAGTAGTGCACTTTCGAGACATCTTGCTGTTGCTGGACATAACGCTTCTTTCTCAAACGTTCAAATTCTTGAAAAGGAAAGTAATTTTAGAAAAAGGAGTATTATGGAGATGATACAAATTAAAAAGAGCAAAAAGTCTATGAATAAACAAAAAGATACTGCTTATCTACAAAATATTTACGATAACATTTTAACTTAATATTGTACTTTTATTTCAATTTTTAATTCTAAAAGCTCATCTAGTGTTCTCTATTTTTATTATCAAAAAATTTCTATGTTCAATTTATTTATGTTTTCTGTTTTTAGAAAAAATTATGGTTAGTTTATAAAAAAGTTTGCACTGAGGATGTATTAAATATACGAAACGTTTGCAAAAAATATCTTAAATTCTATTTTTTTATTCACTTTATTAAAATAAGATTCTTTTTATCTAAAACAAATAAATTTTATTTATTTTATTTCAAAAGAAAAAATTGGCTACATCCAAAGATAATTTTATTAGCATAATATATATATAATATATATATATATATATATATATATATATATATATATATATATATATATATATATATATATATATATATATATATATATATATATATATATATATATATATATATATATATATATATATATATATATATATATATATATATATATATATATATATATATATATATATATATATATATATATATATATATATATATTAAGCTTGCCAGATCGCCCGGCTAAAGCCGGACCCGCCCGGCTTTTTTTGGTAAAACTTGGCTGAAAAATCGCCCGGTTCGGACGCCCGGATTTCTAAACAAAAACCGGAAATCGCCCGGATTTTTCCAACATTTTTCATTGAAAAAAAAATATATATATAATATTAATTCGTTTTATAGTCAAAATTTCAATAATATGTATCTTTCTTATTCAAATATGTTTCACATGTTAAATCGTGTTATTTTCAATGTTTCATATGAAAATATATAAACAATTGACATCATTTCAACGTTTTATAATTTACATATTGTGCTCTCGTTCGTTTAATCGTTTGCTGCAAATCGTGGAGTTTGGTTTAGTTATCCCAGCGGCCAATACGACAACTGAGAGCGTATTTTCTCACATCAATGACATTTGGACAAAAGAAAAAGGCAAATTGACACTGGAAAACGTTCGGGCACAATTGATGGTAAAATTCAACTGGAAGGAGACATGTCCAGAGTTTTATACAAAAATAAAAGAAGATGCTGGTTTTCTCCAAAAAGTTGCTGGAAGTGAAAAATACTGAGAGCTGATAGTTTGTTTGGTACTCAAGAGAGTGGACAGTCATCGACTTCGATGGAGATTGATTGAATACAATGTTGACAATTTAAGCATAGAACTCTTTCTGTAATAAACAGAATTAAAAATATTATTAACAAAATATATTTCAACATTTCAAAGCAATAAAGAGTTTTCAAAGGTTATTTATGAAAAAACATAGTCTTTTTGTTTTCTTCTTTTCTGTGCGATTTTTAAAAATTTTGTATTTCGCCCGGATTTCGCCCGGCTTTTCAAATGAAAATTTTGACACTTGTCGCCCGGATTTTGCCCGGATTTATAAAAAAACCGCCCGGATTTTCCGGCCCGGAATACCTCCAAAAAAAATTTGGCAAGCTTAATATATATATATATATATATATATATATATATATATATATATAAATATATATATATATATATATATATATATATATATATATATATATATATATACATATATATATATATATATATATATAAATATATATATATATATGTATACATAAATATATACATATATATATATATATATATATATATATATATATATATATATATATATATATATATATATATATATATATATATATATATATATATATATATATATATATATATATATATATATATATATATATATGTATATATATATATATATATATATATATATATATATATATATATATATATATATATATATATATATATATATATATATATATATATATATATATATATATATATATATATATATATATATATATATATATATATATACTTTTTTTTTAACTTCCCGATATGGGTAGTTATTGTTCTTGGGGAATTTTTATGATATCTTTACGTTTCATGACCCCTGAAGCTGTTTAGACGATTTTTAGCTGGCAGTCTGTATGTGTGTGTGTGTGTGTGTGTGTGTGTGTGTGTGTGTGTGTGTGTGTGTGTGTGTGTGTGTGTGTGTGTGTGTGTGTGTGTGTGTGTGTGTGTGTGTGTGTGTGTGTGTGTGTGTGTGTGTGTGTGTGTGTGTGTGTGTGTGTGTGTGTGTGTGTGTGTGTGTGTGTGTGTGTGTGTGTGTGTGTGTGTGTGTGTGTGTGTGTGTGTGTGTGTGTGTGTGTGTGTGTATGTGTGTGTGTGTGTGTGTGTGTGTGTGTGTGTGTGTATGTGTGTGTGTGTGTGTGTGTGTGTGTGTGTGTGTGTGTGTGTGTGTGTGTGTGTGTGTGTGTGTGTGTGTGTGTGTGTGTGTGTGTGTGTGTGTGTGTGTGTGTGTGTGTGTGTGTGTGTGTGTGTGTGTGTGTGTGTGTGTGTGTGTGTGTGTGTGTGTGTGTGTATGTGTGTGTATATCGCTGCGTGGAGAATTTTCGTCCAACGCTTTCTCAACAACCGATGGGTCAATTTTAACGAAGATGGTCGCAATCGATATATCTTGTCGTAGCTTGGAGCCCAGTCCTTTTCTAGCGAAATTAAATCAATTGTTTTTTAGTGGTTTCCAAAAAACTGAAAATGATCTCTTGCAAATATCATTAGATTAAATAATGCTATCGAGGTCATGAAGCTTCCATATTGTTTGTCATCATGTCGGACATTTATAATGAAGTTTGTATAAACAATTGCTATCTTAGTTTTTGAGATTTTTATCAAAATGTGAAAAAACTGCGTGTTATTTTCTTTATGCAAACGCATGATATCTGGATGAAACTTTTGTATGTAAATGAGCTGCAAACGCATCCGGGTTTACTTGAATATCAAAAACCTGAGTTATTTTCTAAACTTTACAAAAAGATCAGAGGTTCGGGAGTAGATTGCCTGGTCAACTGCTTATTAACTTCCCGATATGAGAAGTTATTGTTTTTGGGTCGATTTTCGAAATCGAAATTTTTATAATATCTTTACGTTTCAAGACCTCCTGAAGCTGTTTAGGCTATTTTTAGCTGCCAGTATGTATGTTTGTTTGGGTATGTGCGTGAGTATCATCGTAAGTGGACGAGAATTTGTCCAACGCTTTCTCAACAACGGATGATGCGATTTCAACTTCAATGGTCACAATCGATGTATCTTGGCGTAACTTACAGCCCAGTCCTTTTCTAATGAAATCATTTATTTTTTAGAGGTTTCCAAAAAACTGAAAATCATCTCTTGCAAATATTACGTGAGTGAATAATGCTATCAAGATCATTTACCTCCCATTATGTTTGTCATCATGTCTGCCATTTATAATGACATTTGTATAAATAATTGCTATCTTACTTTTTGAGTTTTTTTAAGAAAATTTGAAAAATAGGTGTTATTTTTATTACGCAAACGGATGAGAACTTGACGAAACTTTTGAATTAAAATGAGCGGCAAACGCATCCGGGTTTATTTGAATTTGGGAAATATGCTATTTTGAATGAGCTATTTTCAAAATTTGGCAAAGGAGTCGGGGAGGATGTCTGTGGTTCGTTGAACAACTGTTTTTTTAGACTTCAAAAACTCTCAATCCTGACATTTAATTTTGTTGAAACTTAGAGCATAAGGTTTTTGTAGTGTAGTAGTTTTGCAACTTGTCACTTTCGGTTAAACACTTTATCTTATTCTTTTAAATATATCACAACAACAGCCACAGTGATTAAGTGTTTTTGCCGAATGTTTGGTAAAACTTTTTAGTTAACATGAGATACAACAAACTTGCTTTTGAGGTGTCTTGTATATAGTGGTCGCCGTTCATCAAACAAATGCTGACCTTTTATCTTACCATAAGGTTAGGTTGTTGTGTTGGAGATCATTTTTGATATTGATCATTTTAATGATATCTTCACCTTTCAATACCTTCTGAATCGGTCTAGACAACTTATTTTAGTTTGCAGTTTGAGTGTTAGTATGTTATTAAATTTAAATATCCCGAGCAGAAATTAGTTAATCAAGGGGGGCAATCCCTTGGGGGCAATCCCTATTAGGGGGCAATCCCTATTAGGGAAATCTGATGTGGGCCTGTTCCGGGCCTGATTTAGAATACCCTTTTATGGTTAACCTTATTTGAATACATCCGGCCCTGATCAGGTTTTTCGTATTGGACCCCTAGCTAAAATTTCAATTTGTTAACATTCACTAGAGTATTATCCATTTTAGAAATATATAGTTAAAATCGTTTCATGTTTGTTTTAGTTATCGCTTCTCGGCTGAATGACTATAATAATAGTGATTAAAGTGGTATGTATTTTTTAATTTTTTCCATTGTAATTTTTTATTTTAATTTGATTAATTTATGTATTTAATATATAAATATATATCAGGGTCTGGACCGGCTATCCCAATCAGCCTGCCCTACCAGGCGCGCACACAAGGGAGGGGGTTTTCGGGTCTGGACCTCCTCCCCCCCCCTCAGTATTGTTTTTAAATTTAGACATTATTTAGTGTTAACCATAAGAAATTATAGATTAACATCTCTGAATATTGTAAGATACGATGCTAACCAGAGATCTAAGGTTACTCATTATTGATCAATTCTATTTGAGGATTTTTTAACGCTATTTTTAAAGTTTTGTGGTTTACAATTATCAAGGAAGACCAACGTCAGTAAGGCTTTCCAGAGATGCTAAATTTTGTTAAAAAAATTTCTTTGAAAAGCTACATCTTGTCACCCTAACCTTAAAAAGATGGGCTGCTATTGATACTCTGTTCAGGTAAAATTGATTTGATCCAGGCAGACACGCGCGTTTATCCATAGTGTATTTGTGTACCTTCAAATCAGCAACATACAACGAATCAAGCTCATTAGTAAGATTTGAATTGCTGAGCAGCAATGAAAGTCTCACCAAGGTTTTCAACCGACTGTTCCAGATATGTGTGACAAAGAAAGTAAATTTCCCGTCGCTCTTCTTTTACGAAAACCGCATTGTCTTTCACTAAGTATTTTTGACGACTTAAGAAGCTCATAATATTAAATTAATGAACATTTGTTGAATTCGTGTTAGCAACTGTTTTGAAATTAGCTGTATATTGGCCATTTTTTAAAGAGCATTTATTTTAAATTCTATTGCTTCTTCACATTTACCCGGATCCTAAAGATCAACCTTCAGAACCATATATCGGAATAAACCTGCGCATACCCACGTGTATTATTTCTGAAAAATTAGAAGCAGAAATGTTTGAATTAAGCATATATCTCTAAGTCCCTGCCAATCTGCAACCTAAATAAGACTGTTTGGGAACTTGTAAATTTAAATGAGCGGATATCAAATTATGGTCTGAACCACCTAAAGGTTCTGATACTTTAAATTGTACAAACGAAAGATCATTTATCAAAAACAAATAAAGCAATTTACTAGTTTGACCAGGACTGTCAGGAGCTCTAGTAGGTTGTTTGGCCATTATATCCGAGTGAAAATAAATATAAAAATAAAATAATAATATAGTATAAATTTTGTTTGACTAAAATGTTTTAGTATCAATAAATTTGTTTCCTTCTCAATAATGAAACCCCAACAAAAATATTTGTTTTCCAGCCAAATTGGCCCTTAGAAACAAACAAATATTATTTAATATTTGGTTCCATAACAATAATCCCTGAACGATTTAAGTCCTAATATCTATACAGCCCAATACTATATTAAACTAGATAATCGAAAACGACAAAAACAGAAATTGACAGAGCGAAAGCGCGAGAAAAACCACATTGTTTGCGGAACGCTTTGCTGTTATCTCGACTGTTTTAGAAACTCCTAAAGAAAAACCAAAAATCCAGCCTTCAGGCGTTAGTATGAAAGATTTTTATTTCAAACCCAAAATTGTCAAAAAAAATCTTAAGGGGGTTAACTACCAGCAAAGTCTCCGGTCTGAACATCATTCCTCCTATTCTAACAACATTTTCAAAGGAACTTGCGCATTCTCTTACTAAAATTTTCTACAAATCCTATGGATCTGATATTTCTCTTTCGTGCTAGAAGTTAGCCAATTCATTCCCAAAACGAAACAAAATGTGATATTTCAAATTAAAGACCGCAATACCCGTGCTCTCAGTTCTATCTAAAATATATGAGCATTATATTAATACACACCAGTAATGCCAGATCGGGTGATTTTTTTCCGTTTATGTAATATTTCATTTAAAACAGGAAAGCGGACAAAAACTTGGCAACTGCGGGCTTTTTCACAATTAATTGTAGAAGCTTTTTAAATTTTAAACTTATTCAAAATGGTCGCAACAACTATTTTTTTACTATCCTTCCAGAAAGATGTTGATTACTCAATAATTTTGTTTAAATGAATCTGCCATTCATCTCCTTTATAGTATACAGTAAAATCGATGAAATTTCAGCCTTCTGATGTTGATGTTTTGATATTTCTTACGGAAATAGAAACAAAAGTTTCGAAAATCCCACAAGCAATAACATATTTCTGAGTTTCATGAATATTTTCACACTACGCGACGAAAAATAAAATCACCTACAATAAGGAACTACAAGATTCTTTCTATGCATCGATGCATCGATGCATTTTGAACATATTAAAAAATATTGTTATAGTGGTAGATTTTGAAGTTTTTTCCATATAAACAATTGGATTTATATGTATATATGTATATTTTTTTTAATTGTAAGCTTGATAAGTTTTTCCTTAAAGAAACGGCAAAATCGGTAAGTTTTGATACGGCAACGGGAAATTTATTTTTTAAAGTCTAGCATCACTGATGCACACATATAAACACTTTTGGAAGATAAATCTGACAGCCACTACGTTTTTTGAAACAAAAGATCAACAGCCGATCGAAACACACCGATTTACATCGTATCAACAGTCCCGGGGGTGTACGATCCACAAAGGTTTAAAAATCGTTCATCAACACCTCAACACGCATATTGTTGTGGGACCTAGGTTTTAAAAGGTATCTATGTGTGTTGTTGTAATTCCCACACAGCGCTTTTTATTGAAAAAAAATTCGTTGGACCCCCCCTAAAACTTTTTCTGTGTGCGCCCCTGTGCCCTGTGATCCGGACTAGGGCAAACCTGATCAGGGCCTTACCTGAGCCCTGACAAATTTCTGCTCGGGATGATTACACACTGCACGTACACATTCAAATTCTATTTAAAAAATTATTACAATTGATGTGTCGTATAATAAATAAATCTTAATTTTGCGTATTTAAGGCTTTAAAAACCCTCATTGAGCTAATATTCACTTTTTGTTGTTGACTTTTTTTTCAAATTACTTCGGTCTGAAAGACCTAAGTATTACATTCATGAACTCAAAGTGAGATTCTTACCCCCACTTTTTTTGGCATTTGTCGACGTTTTAGGACCTACTGATTCTAAAAAAGCAAAAAAAAAATGCGTGTGTCATGTGTGTCTGTCGGCCGTCCGGCCGTCCGTCACAACTGACGAAATCTAGAAAACCGCTGGACGGATTTCAAATTTTTTTTTTCTAAAAATAGGTTTACTCAATGGGAAGAGCCGAAAGGACGATGTGTTTGATAACTGTACCGGAAGTGTGTCAAAAAATCGTCAAGTGTGTCAAAACAAGGATATTTTCATATTTTTTGCTTAAAAAACGTTCATTTTAAGTGATTACGAGTAGAAACATTGAATTTGGAGAAATCTTGATGGTCGGGATTGGTATGTGAGACCAAAATCTAGATTATTGCATTATAAGTTTGTCAAAAAAATGTTGTCAAGTGTGTCAAAAGATAGATTTTTATTTATTTTTTAACCCAATTTTTTGGAAAAAAAGAAAATTAATTTTTGTTTGAAATGAAATTTTATTTTTATTATTGAGAATTATGGCCTTATAAGTTTGTCAAAAACATAATGTCAAGTGTGTTAAAAAACAATTTTATTTATTTTTTAGCCAATTTTTTGGAAAAGAAATGTAGCTGTTTTTATGACGTAAATGTAATTGAAAAGAAATTGGACATGGAAATTTTTGAATTTGTTATAGTTTTTGAAATATTTTTGGAATTTTGAAAAAAGTTTGTATTTTTGATTTTCTAATAATTTTTGCAATATTTTTAGAATTTTAGAAAAATTTTGAATTTTTAAGAATTTTTGGAATATTATTGGAATTTAGAAAAAGTTTAAATCTTTGATTTTATTCTAATTTTTGGAACATTTTTGGAATTTTGAAAAAAGTTTCAATTTTTGATTTTGTTATAATTTTTGCAATAGTTTTAGAATTTTTGAAAAAAATTTAATCTTTGATTTTGTAATAATTTTTGGAATATTTTTAGAATTTTGAAAAAAGTTTGAATTTTATTTAATTTTTACAATATTTTTGGAATTTCGAAAGAAATATGAATTTGTGATTTGGTAATATTTTCTCGAAATGCTAAATGAAGAGGTTTTTGAGTAGTTTGCTAAGTGTATTATCTTTTCACTAATTTATGTTAATTTACGATCTGTTATAATTTTCCGGCAACGTAGGTATAGATGTTTCGTGTTAGTTTTGTAATAAATTTCTAAACAGAGATAAAAAATACCTATACTTTAACAAAGAGTTATCTTTGATATACACCGCTGCCCAAAACTAAAATCCATGTCCTCATAAAAGTTTTTTGCCGAAAACTCTATCAAAATCCTTAACCCAGACCGAAGTCTTGATATCTCAGAGCTGTGAGATTTCAGACCCTCCATATTTTGTTTTAATATTTATTTTGTAATTTTTCGTTTTTTATTTGTATTTATTGCAGTTAAATTATATTGTACAATTTTTTTTATGTTTGGTACTTTAGTATACCTTATCCAGTAGCTGGTTAGTTTTTAATCTTACAAGAAGTTCTTGGCATGGCCCCTATGGTCACACCCCCATCCCATTAGTTAATTTTTAGTATTAGCACAACGCAAATGTAGTTAAATCTCTATTATCAATAAGGCAACGATTAGTGTTTTTTTATCGTTTTCCTTGAGCAAAAAGAAATTAATAAAAAATTTGTTTTCAAAATAATTTTGAACCAAACTTGGATCTCATTAATATAGTACATTTGGATTGTAAAATCCTGCTTCTAGTGGTCTAGAAGTCAGCTTTTAACAAAAAAATTTTATCTAGACATTGGCTCTGACGACGGGTACCTAAGGCCGACTAGAACCCAGAGGCTGGAAGTGAGTGAAGTGTCAGAGCGTGTCTAGATCTTGAATTCCCGTCAAGAATCACGAAACAGACAATATTAAAGCTAAACAAGTGGAACTACATGCATGTTCTATACTCCACCTTGACGTACGGTAAAACTATTACATTTTAAAACTTAAGCATAACACAAAACTTTAAAAACTTTTTTTTTAAAATGCATTTCCACAAAGATATTTCGATGGACAACATTAATTATACAAAACTTAAACATAGAAATATAAATAAATAGTGATACCTTATTGTTTCTCACAATGAAAGTATGATCACAGAGATCATAGTAAAACCCCTCAAAATAAATTTTTATACAATCAATTTATTTATTTCAAAAATTATCTAGGTAATGTTAGTGTAAATCGATTAATTACACAGTAAACTTTTACGACATGTTTTCGATTTGCCATTTTTTTTTTCAAATTTGAATTGAACATTATCAACATTATTATTTAAAATCTTGGTTTTTTTTTCGTTATTTAATTTTAACAAATTTCACATTAAATTAAACTTACAAATAGCAAGATCACAACAAAATAATAAGAATACATACGCTTACGAATTTTAATCGTATTCAACACTTATTAATATAATCATTTAATTTATAACAGCTAATGTATCTGTAAAGTATGTTTTTAATTTATTTTGTGTATTTGTAATATTTCTTTATTATTCATTACTGATGATGATAGTCAATCTATCGAAACATGTTTTATATAGTTAAATTTATTATTCAATAATTTTAATTTTTAAAATTTTATTTCCCTGACGGATGATGAAATTTGTTTTACATTTAATTTAAAATTTCTTTTCATTTAAAATGTTTAATAAATTAATCTACAAACATAACCATAAAACACAACACAACACAACAAAAACAAAAACTCTAAGCCGAGTCGAGGTAGAAAGATTAACTCATCTTTCCCCAAATTCACGACTCAACCACTACACAACAAAAACAAAAGAAGAACTACTTCTTCCAACAAAAACTAAAAACTGACTGCCGAACTTAGAAAATAGAAACATTTCCCACGCCAGAAGTCTTAAGTTAGCATAAACTTATATGTTTCAATTTTTCTTACAAAAATATCACGTATGCGAAAATTAGAGACAGGTTAAATTATTCTGAATTATGAAGAAAACACTTGTTTCTTCAGACAAACGAAAGGGAGTCGAATTATTAAAAAAATCTAAAATGGGAATAAAAAATCTAGTATGGGAATAGAAATTTTGTATTTATTATTGTGGTAGTCAACATAGCATTGGGTAGCGAAATCCGAAATTCGACGTCCACGCCGTGCTGCCTGGGTAATGCTGACAGAATTAGGTTGGTGTATTGGAGACAAGCAGAGTAAAAACTGCTTAGTCAATGACGCTACATCACGGCGAATTGGCGCTCTACAACCAATGCGACTCAAGCGTCTGTTCTCCATGTCAGGGGCGGCTTGGAGCGGGCGTATGTCTTGAATCAAGCGGCTCGCTATATAAACGTGTAAAAAAGGTTGTTTCTGGTGACCTTAAGATGCAGAACGGACCCACTCACGACAATTTGGGTTGGGCCTAAGGTTAACACCCTAACCCCGGAAAAAAAAACTAATATGTTAAATTTGGTTATCAGAAAGAGAAAAACAGACCCGGAAACAACAACAGAATTTTACCTGGACGTGAAAAAGGACCAGACTACCGAATCGGAACGTGGAACGTGCGCAGCCTGAGCGCTCCTGATGCTCTTATAAGTCTAGAAACAGAGGCTGAGAGGTATAGGATGGATATTATTGCTCTACAAGAAATTAGACAGTCGATAATCGGAAAACAAGATTTGGATAGTCACTCTCTATACTGTAGTGGTCATCCTTCTCGAAGAGAATTTGGAACTGGCTTTCTTATTGGTGCACGCATACAAGAAGCCGTGATGAAATTCATCCCGGTCAGTGAGAGGATCTGCTACCTACGTGTACGCGGTACATATAACAATATTTCTCTTATTGCCGTGCATGCACCAACTGAAGCTAAGACCGTCGACGAGAAGGATAATTTCTACATAACACTGGAAGAGGTTATGAAACAAACACCAACACGCGACTTCATTATGGTTCTTGGTGACTTTAATGGACAAGTTGGAAGAGATATCTCTTATGGAAATGTGGTGGGTCCCAACAGCCTGCATTTGAATTCAAATGATAATGGTGAGAGAATGACTGAGTTTGCATTATCAAATAATTTGAGAATTACTAGTACGTTCTTTCCGCATCGATCAATTCATAAACAGACTTGGGTCTCACCGAATGGAAACACTTGAAATCAAATTGATCACGTTCTAGTAACAGCACGTTTCTTTTCGAGCGTTCTGGATGTGCGATCCTTTAGAGGTGCATACATTGGAAGTGACCACTTCCTTGTATGTGCAACGATAAGGTTCCACTTCCCAAATCCAAGCATTCCAAAATTCAATCAACGGAAACGTTTTAACATCTCATCATTAAAGAATGCTGAAACAGAAGAGAGATATCAAATCCATATTGCCGAAACATTGGATAAATCAGAAACCATTAATGGAGACGTCGATAAGTCATGGTATTTGCTCAAAGATGCTGTTTTAAACGCTGCTGAGGGCATACTTGGACGACCACAGAACCACTCCCAGAAGCCATGGATGGATCAAGCATGCCTTGATGCTATTCAATACAAAAGAGATTGCTATCTGAAGTGTCTACAAGGACGCAACACCAGGTCCACGAAGGAGAATTATAAACTGGTAAGACAAGCCGTTACAAAGCTATGTAGACGAACGAAGAGAGAATGGTGGAAGAGACAGTGTGAGGAGATTGAAAGCTTCAGTAAGGAACATCAATCGCGTAACTTCTTTCAACAGGTTAAAACCTTAAAGAAGGGCCCTCAAACTATATCGACTGCTATTCAAAACGAAGATGGGGAGCTACAAGTAGACCTTAAAAATATTTTAGATACTTGGGCCGCTTATTTTGAGAATCTTCTCAACTTAAGTGACCAGCAACAAGTCGGGCGACGAGCAAAGCTTATTCGTGCGTCAAAGGTACATGTAGACAAACCAACCAAAGAGGAATTCGAAGCGGCGCTGTCTAAATTAAAACGCAATAAAGCACCTGGTATCGACGATATAACATCCGAAATGATTGTACATGGTGGCGAAACTCTATCCTTAAGATTGTTTGAACTTGTTCAAATGATCTGGAGGACTGAAACCATGCCACAGGACTGGAACACAGCTATGCTGATACCAATCCATAAAAAAGGTAATCGCCAACAATGTGCAAACTACAGAGGAATCGCTCTCCTTTGCACAGCATATAAAATCTTTTCTTACATTTTGCTATCCAAAATCAATCCTTTTGCTGAACAACTGTTTGGAGAATATCAGTGTGGTTTCCGGCGGGGCCGAGGTACTACCGATGCACATTTCTCGATAAGGATGATTTTGGAAAAGTGCCGAGAGTTCAACATACCTGTGCACTAATTTTTCATTGATTTCAGGCAGGCCTACGACTCTCTCGAACGAGAGACTCTATGGTCTGCTCTGGTGTCAATGGGAATTCCTGGTAAACTGGTATCACTATGCAAAATGACAGTACAGAACTCTACGACGAGTAGAGAACGTAATATCAAAGTTTTTTAAAGTCGACTCCGGTTTAAGGCAAGGTGATGCTATCTCTCCTATACTTTTTAATTTAGCCTTGGAATATGTGTGCCGTCAAAAGAAGCTACCGACTAATAACAATGTCTTGTCAATAAACTCAGTACAGATGATTGCTTACGCTGATGATGTTGTCATCCTCGGCCGAAGTGAAACTGTTATGAGTGAGACTTTCAAGTCGCTTGAGAGTGGTGCTAGAAAAATTGGTCTGCAAATTAACTACAATAAAACCAAACATATGAATGTTTCAAGGGAGGCTGAGAAGAAAGATTTGATGTGCGGCGATGAACGAATTGAGGGAGTTGAATCTTTTAAATATTTGGGATCAATGCTTGACTCAAACAACAGCATACTTACAGATATAAAAGCTCGAATCGCTGCAGGTAATTGAACTTTCTACTCAATTAAACCTCTCCTTGGATCACCGTATGTATCAACTAACACGAAGCTCAAGTTATACAAGACATTGATTAGACCGGTTGTGATGTATGGGTCACAAACATGGACCCTTACACAAAATGACGAATCGCATTTATCTGTATTTGAGTGTAAGATCCTACGCTACATTTTTGGTCCACTTAAGACAGACGATGGAGAGTATAGAACCCGGTATAACTTTGAGATCAGAGACCTTCTTGAGGGTCCTGATATAATAGGTTGTATCCGTTCTAATAGGATTGCTTGGTTTGGGCATGTTCTACGAGCCGATTCACAGTCTGGAATGATTAGAAAAATGTACGTTAGTACCCCAAGGAGTGGTAGACCGCGAGGTAGACCACGACTTCAATGGGAGACTGACGTAATAAACGACCTTAAAAAAATCGGCTGCCATGGTAATTATGTCGCTGTTGCAAATGACCGTGGTGAATATTCAAAGCTGATCAACCTGGCAACGTTCCTACATGGAGCATGAACGCCTTAACAAAAAAAAAAAAAAAAAAAAAAAAAAACATAGCATAAAAATAGTTTAATATGGAAAGGTGAATAAAATTTTGATAAAAAAAGAATTAATGCAACGTTAAAACATTACAATCGGGGGGGACGACCTACATGACCCGAAAGATAAGAGATCTCAAGCCGGGCTTAACAGAACAGAATAAATGTGATGCTTTCCAAGGTGGGATAAAACTAGCGAATGCCTTTAGTGTGATAGACACCAAGATATTTACCTTGTGGGTTGCAGATCTTATATCCCACATTACCCTCTTTAGAAAGAATGCTAGCTTTAATGACTTTATTTGCCAGTTTGGCGTTGAAATGCTTGGATGCGTCACTTTGAATAAAATTTCGAACAAAAACTTCCTGACCTGGTTTAAAATCGCGAGGACGACCCCGAAGATTGTATTGGTTTTTATTCCTAAGGTGCGCAGACTTTAGATGTTTAAGCACCAATTGTCTTGCAATGCTAAGATAGTTATGTGGTGGTGTAACTTTTATGTCACTTTCGTTCAACATATCGAAATCACGCAGTAATTTGTAATTTGCACCATGCGAGACCATATGCTGACCAAACACCAGGTAATGAGGAGAAAAACAACTTGACGAATGTGTTGCATTCCTTAATGCGGAAGCAATTTCATGAATGTGTTTGTCCCACTCATTCTGATCATCGGCCACATAAGCTCGGATAGCTGAAATTACAGATCTGTTGACTCGTTCTGAAGCGTTTGCTTGTGGAGAGTATTTGGGTGTAAAAATATGATGGACACCATAACGTTGGAGTAGATCTCTAAGAAGGTTGGACTCAAACTGATAACCTTTGTCGGAAAACAATGTTTCGGGAACACCGAACATAGGAAAAATTCGATTTTATAAATACCGAGTCAATGTCACAGCAGTAGCACACTTAAGTGGTTCAAGCATGACAAATCGACTGAACTTATCTAGGACAATTAAGATATATTTGTTCCCAAGTTTGGATCGCGGATAAGGTCCGAGAAAATCGACATAGATGTCTTTGGTCTTTCGACAACAACGAATGATCCCATTTTAGGTCTTGTACTAAAGTTGACAAGCTTAGTCATCTTACACGTTTCGCATGAACCAATGTAGGTCTTAACATCATGAGCCATCTTGGGCCAGTAAAAGGTTCGTTGTAAAATGTTCAATGTCTTTGCTACTCCAAGATTTGATGATTTTGGTGAATTATGGGCTTGAAGAAGAAGCTCTGGGATTAAAGACGAAAGTACAAATAATTTCCAAGAAGAGATATCAGTGTTTAGTTCCGAGGGAATTGGGCAGAAGAAAACTTTACCATCTCGTACACACATATTGATATTTTCTTTTGTATTTTGTACCTTATTAATAAGTGATAGATAGTCATCACTATTAAATGCCTCAGAATCTAAATCTACGTGTAATAACGGTCTCATTGGGTGGTATGATGGAATCTATAAAAACTCTCGAGAGTGTATCAGGGACAATATTATCACTTCCTTTGCGATATTCGATTTTAAAATCAAAACCTTGGAGTTTTAAGCTCCAGCGTGCTAAACGACCGGATAAATCTTTTTGATTCATAAGCCACTTAAGGCTGGCATGATCGGTGATAATAGTGAACCGATACCCTTTGATATATGGGCGAAACTTTTTGACAGACATTACGGCAGCTAAGCACTCTAGTTCGGTGATGCTGTAATTTCGCTGTGCTTTGTTAAGTTTATGGGAACTGAATGCGATTGGATGTTCAATATTTTCAGCCGAACGCTGGAAGAGAACGCTTCCAACTCCTGCTTTAGAAGCATCGCATTGAATGAAAAATTCCTTAGAAAAATCTGGGTTGGTTAGAACGGGAGCTGTAACAAGAAAAGATTTAGGAGTTTCAAATGATTTTTGTGCAGCATCATTCCACCGAGTAGTTGCCGATTTTTTAAGAAGATCAAACAATGGACTTGCTACCGAAGAATAATTTGGGATAAAACGGCGATAATAACCCGTCATACCTAAAATGCGACGAATTTGCCGTGATGTTTTTGGGACTGGAAAGTCAACAACTGCTTCAACTTTGGATGGGTCAACACGAATGCAACCGTCACCAATTACGTAATCAAGATATTTTGCTTCCTGAGGAAAAATTTGCTCTTTTCCACATTAATAGTTAAACGAGCGTTCCGCAATAGTCTAGTGACCTCAGTAAGCAGGGACATATGCTCTTCAATGGTTGATGAAACAACTAAAAGATCATCCAAGTAAGCGAACACTCGATCGTGTAAATGATGTGGAATGACTTTGTGCATGAGTTTACACATGTTTGAGGAGAATTACAAAGTCCAAAAGGCATGACAGTAAACTGGTCGACCAGGAACTACAAAAGCTTCTTATCCCTAGATGACTTTTCAAGAGGAATCTGCCAAAATGTAACTTTCAAATCAATACTAGATATGTATCTAGTTTGATCCAAATGACTTAACAGGCCCTCGATTAAAGGTAACGGGTAAACATCTTTCACAGTAACCTCGTTTACTTTTCGTGCATCAAGACATAACCGTACTTGGCCATTTTTATTTTTCACCAATGTAACAGGAGAACTCCACGCACTGTCACTTTCTTCGATAACACCCAGAGACAGCATTCTATCAAGTTCCTGATACATCGAAGTTTGAATCGCAGGAGAAATAGAATAAAATCTTTGTTTGATTGGTTCGGCATCCGTAACATTGATTTTGTGTTGTAGCAAGCGGGTCTTACCTAAACCTTCGATAGTAGAAGACGGAAACATTTTAACCACTTCGGTTAACTGAATAGTTTGCTGAGTGGACAATTCGTGTTGATCATAACCTAATGGATCTTTATCGACAGTTGGAGTAATTTGAGGTGCTATTCCGTCAATTTTCGGAAGTAGATCGAAAGCGTTCCAAAAATCAATACCTATAAGTATAAATTTTGGGATAAATTTGGGACAATATAGAATCGCAACAGTTTTGTGCATCCTCTAAACTGAACGTTAGCACAAACGTAACCAACAACACGCTGTTTTTGACCATCTGCTGTAGATAAAAAAGAAGGTAGATAATGAATTTCAATACCGGTGGAAGAAAGAAAATCATTACAATTCGCCCCTAAAATACTAATACTAGCACCACTGTCTAACAAAACAGTCATTGAAATATTGTTAATTTTGACATTAGCATAAGGTCTGTTATCATGCTCTACGGCAACGAGAGATTTTGAAAGTAGGGAGCAAATAGCTTTTTTATGAATATAAGTTAGTACTGTAGTAACCTCCTTTGGGGTTCCCTTTAAATAGTTTAAATGCACTTACTTGTGAGTTCTTCCTCCCGTTCTCAGTTTTGTGAGTTTATCCTCATTCTCAGATTGGTGAGTTTTTTGAACGGATAATATGAATGATGCTTGAAATAATATTAAGATTCATTAATTGGATTTTTGGTTATAATATATGAATGAGATTAAGGTTGTTTGAATGAGAAGGCTTGAGATATTGTAGTAAATCTGAAGATCACTACAGTACGAGATTTAGTAATAGACAAAGGAAAACTATTGACAGAATTAGCACAAGGTGTAAATTTACAATGGTTGGAGGAAGATGAGTTCGTTGAAGCGGAATGGTTTGGGTAGTCAGTATTACACGTAACTGGCTGTTGAACAGTATGTTCAAAATCAGTGTTACATGACACATCAGCGGTGGTAGGTTTCGGTTGACAGATAACTTAAGGTTCAAAAATTATTTGACCACTTGGTTTCACTGACTCGCTTACGAACTGTCGAGAATTTGAAATACATTGTTCCGGATTATAACCTAGCTTTGTCCATACGTCTTCTGTTACTGCACATCTGTGCACAAGCTCTTGTATAGTAAAAAATGAATGACCGGCAAGTTGAAGTTGGATTTACTTTGAGAATTTCTAGTAAGTCAGAATCTGATAATCCTACTTTCAAAGATAAAGACATACTCAATATAGTGTTATAAAATTCTAAAAATGTTTCATCAGAATGTTGTTTTCTATGTTCGATCGATAGGCGTACTTCATAATCTGTGCGTCGATCGTCAAATCTGTTAATGATTTCATCACGAAATGTGTTCCACGAAATATTTGGATTTCGTTCAATTAACATTCAATAGAAATCCAAAGCTACACCACGGAGTAAAAAGTAAATATCGGTAACTAACTGACTTAAACCAATACCGTTGGCCTTAGCCAATTTTTCTATTCTAAATAAAAACCTAGAAACATTTAGACCATCCGATGAACCATCAAAATGAACATTCCATTTGTAAACATCAACGTGACGCATTTCCATTTGTTGAACATTACTAATAAGGTCATTATTAGCTAAAGAGACTAGATTGTTGGAGTTGTCAGCCGAGTTGATTTTAGTTTCGGAAGCAAAATTAGCAATATAATCAAGGCTCATTGCAGACTATTTTATGTTTTCAAAAACTGTAAATTTAAATTTGTATTATAAGTGTAAAGTAAAAAATTAATTGATATTTGATTTTAAAGTAGTAAAAATATAGTCAAAATTAAAATAAACATTTAAAAATATCTTTCATTAAAAACCTAAAAAATCAATTTCTTGAAATCTTCCAAAGTACTTTAACTAATTAATCCATTTTAGATTTCATCCCTATCAAAATAATAAAATTTCTACGTCACTAATAATTTTTAAATATTTGAAGATTTCAAAACCAATGAAATAAAGAATTTTATTCAAATTAATTAAAAATATATTTCACTATAAACCTAAAATCTTATTTAAAATCCTTTAATGTACTTAAACTAATCAATAAATTTAATATTCCAACCATAATAAACATAACAAGAATGATAAATTTCTAAATCACAATAATAAATTTCAAACATTTGAGATTTCAAATTGTTGCTAAAAATTCTGTTTAAGAATTTAAAATTTTTAATTCGATAATGTAACAAAAAATTATATAAAACAATTAAAAAGACTTTAATAGAAAACAAATAAATTCCTTAATCACTAAAATCTAACCAAATATTTTTGTACCGTAAAATACTATAAGATACTACTAACAATAACAAAATATTTTAAACTTACTAAATTGGTACCAAACAACATACACTTAATTATTTTATAATAAACGTGTGGCGTATGTTAAAACTAAAAAATTTAAGTTCAATTTTTAATCAAGGAGTTGAGAAAACGAAAAACAAAAACCCATATAGCTTTTTTCAGTTAGTCGAATTTTTCATATGATTAGAGAAAAAGTTTTTCTTTAGTTTTTGTTTTTTTTTTCGTTTTTATTTAAAAAAGTTTAATTTCACAAATTTGCTCATAAATTCCTTAATAATATTTTATCCACTAAAAAGAATTGTTTTGTCAATAGTTTGATTAATTTTCTTTTTGGAATTCATTATTAAAAATGGAAATTTAAATTATATAATTCAACTCAATATTCTTATTAATAATGAATAATGATTATGTGTAAATAAACTAAATATGTATATAAATGCAGTTTTGTAATGTTCCGCATTGTTATTTTATTATTATGTTTGATCTTGATCATTCATTTTCGTGTTGATGATGCTATTTATAGAATTTCAATTACAAAGTACTTTACCCAAATTTCAATTACACGAGGATGCAACAAGAACAAAGTTGGATTATTTATTTTGTTGCATATTAAGTTGCTCATCTAAGAATTTTTTCATCTCTTCATTCAACCTTTCTTTGCATTTCAATTGGAACAAAATATCGATTATTGAAAATATTATTAACCTGTGTGTTAAATTAAGCGGACTTAATTGATTTAAATTGGAAGATATATAGCTTGTAATTCGCGCTATATAAAATAAATAAGTTATAGCTAGTCATTCGCGCTATAACAATCCAAATGGCTTCAAATATTTTCTTCGGTAAAGTATTTGTATCCAGCTTAATATAAAGCTTAATGATAGCATATAGGAAATGAGACTTTATAATTAAAGATGATATTTATTGAAAGTTTCATTGATGATGCATCGTTAGTAATATCATTATATACGTAATTCAATAATCCATGATTAAATCTTCAATTTAATCAATTAAATGCAGGATAAAACAAAACAAATGTATGTATATGTATATTTCCATGTACAACAATGCATATAATAAAAACAATTATAAAACATAACTCTTGATTAAAGTTTAGTTCATATATTAATTACACAATATTTAATATTTTAGTAGAGAACTAATACAATGATACATTCTGCAATATCTTTGCAGATGGCGGTGAAAACAAAACTTTTCACGATTAAATACATAAACTTGAATAAATTTAAATGTAATCTTTTAACAATTACAATAGATTACAGTTCATTGATAAAACACTAATATGTTTATTAAAAGTTAATCTTTTATCACCCATAAATAATAAATTAATTTAATAACTAATAACATTTTTTTTGTCGCTTAAATAAAAATGAAACATATTGGAAAAACATGAAAATTCTAACAGAAAAAGAAACTGAAAACTAATTTGTTTTCTTTTTCCAAAAATAACTAGATTAAAACTAAAATTTTAAATTTTTAGTTTTAACATCCGCCACATACACCCCCTTACCAGTGATATTGTTATATATCAATATCAAAGAAATATCACGATAAAAAGGTATTTACAAAGTGTGACTTATAAAAGAAAATATAAATTTGCAAATATTTGCATATCTTGCATTAAAAACTTCTTGCGTTGAACAAAAATTTTAATTTTGAAATTTAATAATTGAAGTTAGTAATTTGGAAGGTGGACGTGTGATCCGTCCAGACCTGGTAACAGAAGTTTGAGGTTGTAAATTAAATCGCACTGTTTTTTTAATTTTGATCGGAGTGCTCGAAATTGAAATTGAAGAAGAATCGGAGTTAGAGATGTGATCCTGTTCCGTAGGATTCGAAACAGGTATCGAAGTACAGTGCTGAGGAGAACTAGATATTATCGGTGAATGGTTATTCAGGGATCGTTCAGATTTAGTGCTA
This sequence comes from Diogma glabrata, assembly GCA_963693315.1. NCBI lineage: Eukaryota > Metazoa > Arthropoda > Insecta > Diptera > Cylindrotomidae > Diogma > Diogma glabrata. Next base: position 229,964,386 of record OY856187.1, read on the forward strand.
TCCTGATAGCTGGGTTTTAATCTGTCGATACTAACTTTAACCATTCTTCCTCTAATATCTATAGTGAAAGTTTTGTCATCACGATTGATGACGAGATAGAATCCATCGTAGGGTTGTTGCAATGACCTTCGGACCGTGTCTACTCTGAGGAAAACGTGTGAGCAAGTTTTCAAATCGTTGAAAACAAAAACGTTATCATTCGAGTGACGAGAAGAAGTAACAGGTCGGAGATTGTTGAACTGTAGCTTGAGGTTAGCTACAAAATCCGACTGTGGAGCCAATGTCGTATGTTCCGATAAAAAGTGTCCCGGCAAGCGTAAGGTAGATCCATACACTAATTCTGCGGAGGTAGATTTAAAATCTTCCCGAAAAGCTGTACGCAGTCCAAGAAGTATAGTCGGGAGAGTACGTGTCCAATCTTGTCGATCATGACACATTATGGCCGCTTTCAATGTTCGATGAAAACGTTCGATCATGCCATTACATTTAGGATTATAAGCTGTGGTTCGTCGATGTTCGAAACCTAACAGCTTTGAAAGTTCAGAATATAGTTGTGATTCGAATTGTGATCCTCGATCGGTCACAATGAAATTTGGAACCCCGAAGCGAGATATCCACCCAGAATAAACAGCAGTGGCTACAGTTGCAGCCGTAATTTCTGAGATCGGGATTGCTTCGGGCCATCTTGTGTATCTGTCGATCAGAGTTACACAATACCGTTGTCCTTCTGACGAAGGCATCGGTCCAATAATATCTAAATGAACTTCGGAAAATCGTTCTGAAGTTGAAGAATAATTAGATAAAGGAGATCGAGTGTGTCTTGAAATTTTTGATTTCTGACACTGTAAACAGCTTCGAGTCATTTCCCGTACATCTTTTTTTATTGACGGCCAGACCACGACGTCAGTCAGTAATTTAATAGAAGCATTGATTCCGGGATGAGAAATGTTGTGCATTTGCACGAAAACGCTTTGACGAAACTGTTTTGGAATAAATGGACGTAGTTTCCTCGTTGAAACGTCACAATAAATAAATTTGTTAGAGTGAAGGAATAGAGGAAACTGTTGGAATTTAAGCGTCGTGCTATTTTCTGAAAGTAGTTCCTTCAACTCTGAATCATTAGCTTGAGCATCAGCAATTGCCGAATAGTCGATGCTCTCAGGTAGTTGGATTTGATCAATGCGTGACAAGGCGTCAGCAACAACATTGTCAATTCCAGAAATATGTCGAATGTCAGTTGTAAACTGGCTGATAAAATCCAGATGTCTAAATTGTCTAGGACTAGCTTTGTCTGGATTTTGCGACAATGCATAAATTAAAGGTTTATGATCCGTGAATAGGATAAAATTTCGCCCTTCTAGAAGGTAACGAAAGTGTTTAATGGCTAAATAAGCTGCCAAAAGTTCACGATCATAAGCGCTGTAGCGTTGTTGAGTTTCGGTTAGTCTAACCGAAAAGAAACTGAGAGGCTGCCATGAATCGGTGACCAGTTGTTGAACGACAGCACCAACTGCTTTGTCGGAAGCGTCGACCATAATAGCAAGTTGGGCATCTAAAGAAGGATGAGCGAGCATCGTAGCATCGATGAGTTGCTTTTTACAGTTTGTAAAAGCTTGAAGAGAGGAATCCGACCAGTTAATAGGTCGTTTGTCGTTCTTTTTTGAGCCTTTTAAGAAATCATTTAAAATGGCTTGATCACCAGCAGCGTGAGGAATGAAACGTCGATAGAAATTGATCATTCCAAGAAATTGATGTAGTTGTTTGACCATTTGAGGAGTGGGAAAATCGGAAATAACATCCACTCGTTCTTTCGTTGGTCTAATGCCGTTAGAATCGATGGTATGACCTAAGAAATTAATTTCATGTTGTGCGAAGTTGCACTTGTTAAGGTTGATGATCATACCAGCATCTTGCAATTTTTGAAAGATGACCTTAAGATGTCCTAAGTGTTCGACATAGGACTTAGATGCGACAAGTAGGTCGTCTAAATAGACGAAGCAGAAATCTAAACCACGTAAAATGGTGTGCATATGTCGCTGAAACGTTTGACCAGCGTTTCTTAAACCGAATCCCATTCGTGTGAACTCGAAAAGTCCGAATGGCGTAGTGATAGCTGTCTTAGGAATATCAGACGGCTCAATAGGAATTTGGTGGTAAGCTCGCACCAGGTCGATAGTCGAGAAAATAGTGCAACCTGCAAGTTGTTGCGAAAAATCCTGAAGAAAAGGAATGTTGTATTTGTCGGGGACTGTGACTTTATTTAAGCCACGGTAATCACCGCAAACACGAAAACCACCTGTTTTCTTTTCGACCAAGTGAAGTGGACTGGACCATTGACTACTAGAGGGTCTACAGATTCCTTCTTCTAGCATATAGTCAAATTCAGTCTTTGCAGCTTTAAGTTTGTCAGCTGCTAGTCTGCGAGTTTTGCAGGAGACTGGTGGTCCAGTAGTTATAATCGCATGTGTCACATCATGTTTCACAGCTGAAGAGAGACCCGAGTCAAAGGTTAATTCTTTGAACTCGTTTAAAGGCTCGTTAATTTCACGAGAAAATTTATCATTGATAAGAACGGACAATGAAGGAGTAGAGATAGGAGCTGTGACTGCTGATGTGAAAATATCAGACAGTGGGTCGATAATTCGTTTCTGTTTAATATCAACCAGAATACCGTATTTGTTTAAAAAGTCAGCGCCAATTATCGGAACAGAGACACTGGCGATGATGAAAGAGTGAACGAATGAACGTCGAAGACCTAAACTCAACGTTAAAGTTTTCGTCCCATAAGTAGAAACGGTAGTAGAATTCGCAGCAATAAGAGTGAAGTCCGATTTCACACTGAGCTTCTGAGCGGAAGTAGCTGGAATTACCGATACCTCGGCACCGGTATCGATAAGAAATTTTAGATTAGTGATGGTATCATAAACCATCAAACGGTAATTATTGTGGCAGTCACCGCATTCCGCTAAATGCGGCGAGCCATTTAGTTTTTTAAATTAGAAGAGAATGTTAAATATCGGGAACAATCAGGATGGCATTTTTTAGCAAGGTCACCGAATCATTGGTGATAGAAACAAATACCCTGGAAAAATTGTGGAGGTCTTGAGCTAGATCGCGATCTGCGATCATTACCTCTAGAGTGAGTTCTAGATCTTGATTTAGAAGAGTTAGATAAAGTTTGGCTAATTGCCGATAATTGAATTTCCAGCTTTTTATTTAGAAGTTCTAAATTTTTAAATTGCTGTTGCAACAAAGAAATTTCTAAATTTGATTTAGCAGAATTATCATTAATAGATTCAATGTGTTGCGAAGGTTGTGCAACTTGGAAAATTGATGGAGTCATCAAAGCGCTGAATACAGCATCTGCAGTGACGGCTACAGCGTCAAGAACGTCATTAATAGGAGCAATGGCGGTTTTCACGAGAGGAGGGAGTTTTTCGCTCCATAGAACTCTCAGTGTGTCATCAGAAAAATTTTGTTTCGCTTCACTTCTCATTGCTCGCAACAATTCGGATGGGCGTTTATCGCCAAGATCCATTCCACGGAGCACGGTACGAATGCGGTCAGTATTAGATTTTCCTAACCGAGTGAGAATTGCTCGTTTAATTGAATCGTAAGGATGATCAGGGTTGGGATGTGCGATGATATCGCTAACAAGTTGGGCTAACTCAGGGGTAAGAACGCGACAAAATGTTCTAAATTTATATTTTTGGCTCGTAACTCGATCGTTACTGAACTGAGCCTCAAGTGTAAGAAACCACAAATCGGGTTGGGTATGCCAAAAGGGTGCAGGAGTAAAACCTACGGCATTAATGTCGATGTCGCTTTTAGGCTTAGATATAGCATTGCTGCTACAAGGAGCTTGATCATCATTAACCAGAGAAATTGGATTTTTGGTAGCTAGTGCTACAGCACGTGCAATCGCGTCATTTAGTTCGCGTTGCGAAATCATTTTGGGGATCTCTTCAGGTACTGGAGGAACCGAGTCAACCATTTTAAAAAATATTTCAGCAAAAATAATATCACAAAAACCAAAAGAAAATAAAAATCTAGAGCAAAAATATCTTAATACAAGATAAGCATATAATAAATTATATGTACATATTTTAAAAATTAAAATTTAGAGTAATATTAAGTAGATTAAAATAAATTATGTAGATATAAATTTTAATTGTAGTAATAATATTATTATTTAATAATTAAATTAGAATAATTAAATTTGAATTAAACCAATAACAAAATTAAAATTTTCTAAAGACTTGGTTCTTGAAAATATATAGTTGTGTTCCTGTTGAAAATCGGGGTCACCAATTATAGCTTGTAATTCGCGCTATATAAAATAAATAAGTTATAGCAAAACTAACACTACTTTACAAGCCATGAAGTACACATACATTTACAAGGCATAAGTAGTTGGATATTTTTGACATTTTAGTAGTCAATATATGTAAAATTTATTGACGAAATGTTTTGATGCCGAATTTTAATTATATATTAAAGTGTTTTATAACAGGTAAGTATTAATTCAAAAGGTATAGTGAATAGTGGAATAGTTTTTGTAATAAATAAACAAAATTGTGCCGTGATTATTAGTTTTATTGTAAAACAAAGTTCTTAGGAAGTGATACAAATTTGTGTAAATTTTAAAATAAATTATTATTTCTAATATTATTAAAGCTACGTTAAATTAGAATAAGTGTGCTAAAAGCCATTAATAGCTTCCTAGGTTCATTCAAGTCTAGTATAACAAATTTAATAAATTATTAAACAAACCAATTGTAGTGGTTTTGTGATTAAAGATATTTATATATATAACGTCTCGACAGTGTATGGTTCCAAGTAGAAAAGCAAAACTATGTTACGTCTCAACGTCTCAATCATCAATTCCTACTTTTGTTTTTCCAAAGGATAAGGATTTGTTTGAGAACTGAATTCGTGTAATTCATAGAAAAAGCGACTGCAACCCTACAAAATACTCTGTATTTTGTGCGCTGCATTTTCAAGGAAACTTTATTAAACGAAAAAATTAAAAACTATTTTGTTTATAATTGTAGCTTTTTATTATATTTCTTATATTTTGTAACATTATTTTATTTATTAGAATTTACACTTTTATGTGTTGGATATATTTCTGATCATTTATTTGCTGAGACAGAGAACCAAGTAAAATTGCTTTCATCAACACATCAACATCAACTCCATCAACATCGACTTTAGTTCGAGCAATATTCAATTTTAGTATATGAATTTTAATTATACTTATTTTATTAAATTATTTTTGAAACTGTTTTACTTTTAAAATATAAAGCTTTATCAGTCACAATTAAAATTGTATATTATAAACAAAAACCAGTGTTTATAACAGTAAATATGAGTTTTCATTTTCTCCAACTAAAATATTTTAATTTGTTATTTTCAGTTTCTCTGAATCCTAAAAGCAAAAATTATTTTATTTGATATAAAGGCAGCTTGAACAGGTAAGTTTTAACACGGAATTTGCCTGTTTTATCCCGGTTTTCAAAATTACAATTTTTACAAATAAATGCATCATAAATATGAAAAACAAATTACGAAAAATCTGCAGTGGTCAAAAGTTAAAGGCAGTCAAATTGTTTTATGTTACAGTTACAGTAAGATACAGTTTAATCAGATAAATAATCATTTAAAAACTCTAAAACGCTCAAATTAAAGTTTGACGCCCTATAACTCTTGACCTCGCATTTCCGCACAATTTTTTCATAAATATGATCTACTTATCTATAAAAATCGCCTTTTTGTACACCTTCAACTCTTGTTGTTGAATTGTCTTTATTCATTGTTGTTCATAATGCATATCTGAGATTGTAAGCGACGGTCTGCGTTTTATACTGAAACGGTTGTGTTCCCATTCCCAAGGAGTTTTTAGACCGAAGAAGAAGTTTGGGCTTCTCGTAGTCAAAATCGAGACAATCAGCAACCCTGTTATTGATGTCCCTCTTTTGGCGAATCCGAACATAACATGATGTCCCTCTCTACAGGCGAATCCGAACATAACACAAATGCAAGACTTTCAAATTCAAGACGTATCTGTACATTTTCATCTATATTAATCTCTAACCATTTTTTCATTACTTGAAAATTTATAAATGTTCCTGATTCTGATAATAAAACATTAATCGATATTTAGGTGGTGAGTTGATTGTGCCATTTGAAATATGTAGATCTGATAAGGCTAGTAAAACGACTACATCAAGATGTTTTAATTTTCCTAAAAAAAATCAGATATGTATTTGCATATCTTAAAATAATAGGATATTGACTAATTCTACTTACATTTAGTAATCCTAAAGTAACAAAATGTGCTACTAAATTCCGGTTAACTGGAAAATTGTATTATTTTCGAAATTCTCATTTATATATTGAACTGGTGCTAAATGTACCTTTATAATAGGAATTTTAGATTGTTTATCTATTGCGTGTAAGGCTCCAGTTATAGTGACCTATAAAAATACAACTTAATAGGGAAAAATCGTATAACAATTAAAATATTTACTTCTAACCCATCCGCGAAAACTGATCCTAATATTTCAGTTAAAGCTGAATCACGTTTAAGATTATTATTTGTAATATCTTCAATTATATAGTTTAAATCTTCAGAAAATTTCGAAAAATATTCAGGGATAGTTTCTTGTGTTAATATTGTTAACAATACGGCATATGCTAGAACGACAAATAATAGAATTAATAGGAAGTCTTACCAACTAATGTTTAGAAAACATTATAAGTTATAACCAGTCCTCCAGACCAAATTTCCCGAAACTGTGATATGTTGTTTATTGTTATATGTTGTTTATTATTATATATTGTTGTTTATTGTTATATCTAAAATTAGATAAAATATTATATTTCACGAAAATGCTTTAAAACCAAAATGAAATTTGGTGGTTATGTTCAATCACTTCAATCACCTTTTTTTATATAAAATAATCACTTCCATAAAAAGCTATATATTATGTATATTAATAAACTTTATAAAAAAAACTTATTAAACTTTATTATATGTATATTTTATTTTAAATTTCTTAAAATTTTGAAAGAACAACACAAAAAACAGAATATTATGAAGTTTATATTCCCGACTACTTCCAGTCATGTATGTGTTAGTGAGAAATTATGTTTCATGGCTTGTAAAGTAGTGATAGTTTTGGTTATAGCTAGTCATTCGCGCTATAACAATCCAAATGGCTTCAAATATTTTCTTCGGTAAAGTATTTGTATCCAGCTTAATATAAAGCTTAATGATAGCATATAGGAAATGAGACTTTATAATTAAAGATGATATTTATTGAAAGTTTCATTGATGATGCATCGTTAGTAATATCATTATATACGTAATTCAATAATCCATGATTAAATCTTCAATTTAATCAATTAAATGCAGGATAAAACAAAACAAATGAATGTACATGTATATTTCCATGTACAACAATGCATATAATAAAAACAATTATAAAACATAACTCTTGAGTAAAGTTTAGTTCATATATTAATTACACAATATTTAATATTTTAGTAGAGAACTAATACAATGATACATTCTGCAATATCTTTGCAGGCGGCGGTGAAAACAAAACTTTTCACGATTAAATACATAAACTTGAATAAATTTAAATGTAATCTTTTAACAATTACAATAGATTACAGTTCATTGATAAAACACTAATATGTTTATTAAAAGTTAATCTTTTATCACCGATAAATAATAAATTAATTTAATAACTAATAACATTTTTTTTTGTCGCTTAAATAAAAATGAAACATATTGGAAAAACATGAAAATTCTAACAGAAAAAGAAACTGAAAACTAATTTGTTTTCTTTTTTCAAAAATAACTAGATTAAAACTAAAATTTTAAATTTTTAGTTTTAACATCCGCCACAGATATCTTTAACGCACAGCATTACAATATTTTACTGTTATTTCATTGAACCTCAATTTGGAAAGAAATTTACCCTTAATTAAGCGAGAATTACTAGCTTTTGGATTAAGGTAAATACACTGGCTTATCCTGATACTTTATATAGCGTGAACTACAAGCTATAAACGATATTCAATTACATATGTACATATATTTTAAGATGATTATATTCTAACACAAAATTTAACGAGATAAAAAAAATAATTACAATTGCACATTTTTTTAATTCAAATTTAATTCTAATAATTTTAAAACGAACAATAAAAAAAATAAACAATAATAAAAACAAACACAAAATCTAAATCAAAACAAACCAGAAGAAACAAAATAAAAATTATCAGCCTACTCTAATTACTTTATTACATTTATTTAACAATCTTATTTTTGTAAGAATATTGTACTATACGATAAGTTTTTAAATATTTTTAGCTTATTCTTAACTCTAAATAAACAAATTTCATTTACCAAATCTCAATAGCATTGATTTACTAACGTCTGTAGGAGAACACAACATAAATGTAGTCCAACTTAAAACTATTAATCATTATTTGTCTGATTCGTGAAAAGGAAGGACAAACTAAAAGGAACGAAAAGAGAGGACATGCTTTAATTGCCGAATAAATAATTCAACAGCTACACGCTGGTTTATCCGCGACTAAATTAGTAAGATAAAAAAAACAAAATCTTGAAATTAATTTGAGAAAAATATGAAACAAACCATACAAAAACTTATATCTAAATCAACAGAAACAAATCTGAGTTAGAAGCGCATATGGTGCTCTAAAAGGAAACTATTTACAAGGTATGGAAAAGGTTTGGAAAGGGAGGGAAGTTATGATAAGGAAAGTCATATTTATGTTGTTGCTTTTATAGAATAACACCTGAGTAAATTTGATAACTAATTACCGAAAATCTGAATTTAAAAACGAAAAACAAATTGAAATAAAACAAAAACTAAGCTGATTGAGCCAATGTTTGGGCGCCATGTAAAATCCTGCTTCTAGTGGACTAGAAGTCAGCTTTTAACAAAAATATTTTATTTAGACATTGGCTCTGACGACGGGTACCTAAGGCCGACTAGAACCCAGAGGCTGGGAGTGAGTGACGTGTCAGAGCGTGTCTAGATCTTGAATTCCCGTCAAGAATCACGAAAAAGACAATATTTAAGCTAAACAAGTGGAACTACATGAATGTTCTATACCCCACCTTGACGTACGGTAAAACTATTACATTATTAAAACTTAAGCATAACACAAAACTTAAAAAAATTTTCTTTAAAAATGCATTTCCACAAAGATATTTCGATGGACAACATTAATTATACAAAACTTAAACATAGAAATTGTTATATTTGGCCCTGATTCGGAGCCAGATATTTATATTTGCCACTGTGGGTGGCTTGGACCTTTATAATGAATGTTAAAATAAGTTAAGATACACGGAATGACAGTTGCCTCCAGCACGAATCGCTAAATTTAGGAATCTCTTACCGTTATTAGAGGTTTACTCTAACATTTTATGCAAAAATGATTATGAAAATAAAGAATGAATATAATACTAATTGTAATAAACTAAAAGAACTAACTTGTATAAATTTGTTATAGAATGATGATCAGCCAGCGAAATCCAACTTCCCAACTTCTTACTAAATGCTTTGTCAGCCTTGTCTCCTACTTCAATATCAATGGTTTTCTCTAAATGTTTCCATTCCTCTGAAACTACTTTATACAGCTTAACTCCAATTTAATTAGAAATAATATATGCGTAGGTTTTTCAACATTTATTGCTTTTAGTAAGTTTAACTTAATATACAGCTTAACTTTAATTTGATTAGAAATAATTTTATGCGTAGATTTTTTTACATTTATTGCTTTTAGTAAGTTTAACTTAATATACAGCTTAACTTCAATTTGATTGGAAACAATTTTTTTTCACTGTTCAGGCTTTAGGAGGCCCTGGTAACTCAACAATTTTCAAACTTATATTTTATTTTGATAAACTTAACAAAATGAGAAAATTATTTCTCTTCACAATTTAAAAAAACAGATTTTAATTCTATTTCTGTTAGAAGTTAAACATCGAATGAATATCAAAAAATGTGGTTTTTTCTGACACTTCATATTTTAAGCAAAAAAAAATGAATCAGCGTTGAGCAACAATATCGGTTCGTTAAAACACATAAATAATGTGTTCTTTTATTTATTTGTTGTGATATTTGAATTTGAAGCTGTTCCTTATAATTTGAAAATTTTTAAATTGTTATGATTGTAAAAATGAAATGGAATGATGGAAATATATTTTGATTAAATGAAAAAAAGGAATAGAAATTTGTTTGAATATGATTTATGAGAATATCTGACGTTACAAAATATAAATAAATAGTGATACCTTATTGTTTCTCAAACGTTACTGCTGCTCCACTAGGCTGCAAACAATGAAAGTATGATCACAGAGACCATAGTAAAACGCATCAAAATAAATTTTTGTACAATCAATTTGTTCTACCACTATATTGTGGCTTGGACTTTTAAATAATCAACCAAAAGTTGTATTCGGAATAATTTGCCGGAACATTAACGTTCCGGACAAACCTTGAGACGGGAATCTCTTACTTATGGCAAAATGCCCTAGCCTATCATTCTATTACACAAAAGAAAGAACACAATTTCAAAAATATAAAATAATTCAATTGACAGTACCTTAATCTATCTGGAGATGATAAAAAAAAATGTTGACGTTTATTCTTCCCAAATTGAATTTTTTCCCTCCTGCATTCGTCCAACTAATTTTCATTCCAATCGTGGTTACAGTTATCAAAAATTTTTACTCTTATTATAACCGCAGTTTTCACAGACTTCAAATAGTTTATGCACTGGATCATTAGACGTTGTAGTTTCTAATTTCACTGATAATGTTGATCGACGTCAATTTGTTAAGTGGTTTATATTAAAATTCCCAAAACATACAAAAAGGTATCCACTTCTTCTAAACCTAAATCCCAATTGCAATTCACAGAATGAAATTAAAGCCATCTATTATTGTACGATCGCCATTATGTAATTGATTTATTGACGAAAAAAACTTTAACATTTCTGGACTATATCGATAAAATTTTACACTTGCATATATTGAAAATATAATTATGTGTTTTTTTATTATTAGATTGACAGCAAAATAACTTATAAATATATGTTTCCTTTGCTTTGTTAAAACGATTTTCAAAATTTCACTATTATTTTTTACAAGTAATTATTATAAAAAATATAATGATAAGACATATAATCACTTTTATATTGAAATTATATTAATTGCATTATTTTTACTATTTTTTTCTTTGATTAGATGTGATCTTTTGAAAAACCAAAACCGGAATCAAAGTTTTTCTTATATCAGATTTTTAACATCGAAACTGATTCAACAAAAAAAATGTGATTTTTGTTTGACATCTTCTAATGAAAATCGTGCAACACCAAGATTCAGCAAAAATTAGTAACGACATCTGTTCGTTAGAAATGAAAATAAAATTGGTACGTTCGTTTATTTTTTCCAGTATATTTGAAATTGAACTGGCCGTTGAAAATTTTAAAATTATTATTAATGTAAAAATGAACTGAAATTATTGAAATAAATTTTTATTGAATTAGAAAAAGAAGATGAATTGGTTTTATTATTGTTTAGGTGAATATAGCGCACGTTACACCATGAATTCAAGGTAAAAACCAAGATATTTACCCTTGAAATCACAAAAACGTCGTCACCCCCTCTACGTCAGAAACCACCGAACTACTTCCCACAACTAATCTGTATCTCGGATCGAGTAACCCACAGTCACTGGCGTCAGGACCGATGACCAGTTCCAACACTCATGAGGTCCCTAGGAACTTCACTGAGTATTGAGACCGACCATCCATCCGAACGTCAGCACTATGGACACCCCGATACAACCAGCAAAATGTGACACTGAAGATGTGAACCCCAGAGACGACAATCAGCCAGAGGAACAACCCTACCGAACGTAAGACATCAATCCCTGATGTCTTTCGCGTGATGGACTCCAAGATTCTTACCGCTCATATCTATGCACTCATAGAGTACATTTCCAATCTTAGTCTTAATCATTGCAGGTAAGAACTTTGGAGCCAATTTTACCGAGAATTTTTTGGTAGCGTCACTCAAATGATGTTGCCGTACAAACACACGTTGTTGTGGTTGAAAAGTTCGTAGTTTAGATCGCAGGTTATACTGATGTTGCGATTTCTTGAAAGCTGCTTTTAAATTTCCCTGAACCCGGTTCCTGAGCAGAGTCAAATGATCAGAGCGTTCTATTTCCTCACCAGCATCTTCACCAAGCTTGTGTAGTGATCTCAACAAATGGTAAGTATTTCCATCCGAAACTGGATGTTGACCAAATAATAAATAGTACGGTGAGTACTTGGTAGCTGAATGTACTGCGGCCCGCAGTGCATATGCGATTTCACCAATTTGTGAATCCCACTTGGTATGTTGACCTTTAATGAACGCTCGAATTGCTGCTAGAACTGACCTATTGACCCGCTCTGACGCGTTGCTTTGAGGACTATAGACACCGGTCCTAATGTGTTTAATGCCGAAATCTGACAAAAGATTTTGAAAGTTTCTACTAGTGAACTGTTTGCCATTGTCACTGTGTAGAAACTCTGGTATCCCATATGTAAGAAACACTTCATTCCTTAGAAAAGCATTCACCTTCGGTGAAGTTGCGTTTCTAAGTGGTTTCAGTAGTACAAACTTCGTAGCATGATCCAGAACTATCAATAACACCGTATTCCCAAGTGTAGAACGAGGGTACGGTCCCTAAAAAATCTATGTAGACTCTCTGCTATGGACGTCCTGTCTCGAATTGATATTGCATCGGAGGACGCAATATCTGATTCGTGGCTTTTGTTTGTTTACATGTGTCGCAGGACACAACATAGTTGTGTACCTGTGACGCCATGCCCGGCCAATAATAAAGACGTTGAAGTAATTCTAAAGTCTTTTTAACACCTCCATGAGCAGCAGTACTATCATCATGATGTTTCTGAATCAACAAACGTAACCCAAACTTTTTTAATATACTGACAAAAATTATGGACGAGATTAGAGCAAAGTCCCCTAATTGTGAAGTTATCGTTACCGGTGACTTCAACGTCCACAACAAATCATGGTTGGAATTCTCCAAATCGACCGACGATGTTGACAATAGTGGAAAACTGGCAGAAATTTTTGCCGCGTCTCAGGGCCTATTCCAAATTGTTAAAAGCCCGACTTTCACTCCCCGTAATGGCGGTGATAATAGTTTTCTACTAGATCTCTATCTTACCACAATGCCAGATATTACGAGTGTCGATGTTGCGAAAGGTAGTATTGGAAATTCTGATCATTATTTAATCTCATCAGTTATCAAAACTGATTTACTTAAAACTACAGCTCCCAAACCCCGTAAAATATTTCACTACTCAAAAATGGATAAGAGTGGTCTTCAAAATTTTTTCCATGGTTTCCCTTTCGACCGTCATTGTTTTTACACTGACAATGTAAATGTTTCTGCTCAAAACTTTACAGAAACCGTCCAATTTGCTATCAATAAATTTGTCCCTTTCTCCATAGTAAAACCCAAACAAAAATACTTGTATTCGAAAGCTGCCAAAACGGCACTTAGAAACAAACGTAGATCATTTAATATTTGGATTCATAACAAAACTCCCACTAATCGATCCCAATATCTAAAGGCCAACAAAATATCTAATCAGATTATCTCAAACGAAAAGTCCGAAATTGACAGAGCGAAAGCCTCAAAACTTACGTCTATGTCTGTTTCTGACAAGAGTTTCTACAGTGCCATTAATTCTTTAAATTCTGGTACAAAATTTTCTATTCCCCCTATTATTGATGGTGATTTAATCGTCAATGATCCCGCAAGAAAAGCTAACTTGTTCGCTGAACGCTTTGCTCTGAACTCCACTGTTTTGGAAACTCCTAAAGAAATACCCCAAATCCAGTCTTCAGGAGTTAATATGAATGAACTTCACTTCAAACCCAAAATAGTCGCTAAACTTTTAAAGGGGTTAAACATCAACAAAGCATCAGGAATGGACAATATTCCACCCATTATTTTAAAAACCTAAAAACTAAAATATTCTACCAATCCTACAAATCTGGTATATTTCCCTCGTGCTGAAAGTTGGCAAATGTCCAGCCCGTCCCCAAAAAGGGTTTAAAATCCGATATCTCAAATTATAGGCCAATAGCTTTACTATCGGTCCTATCCAAAGTCTATGAGCATTATATTAATACACATATTTCAAAATTTCTGGAAGAAAATCATTTAATATCCGACAGCCAATACGGTTTTCGAAACAAAAGATCAACTACCGATCTATTAAACTATGTAGCGCATTGTTGGAACAGCATACTTGATAAAGGTGGTGAAACATACGTTATCGCTTTAGACATCTCCAAGGCATTCGATCGAGTCTGGCATGCCAACTTAATCAACAAGCTCGTTGCGTATGGTTTTCATCCCAATGTTGTGAAGCTGATTCAAAATTTTCTATCCGACCGATACATTTCGGTAACCTTAGACGGATATTCTTCTGAGTCTAAACTAATTAACGCTGGTGTACCCCAAGGCTCAGTATTGTCCCCAACCCTATTTTTGATTTATATCAACGAATTGTTGAAAATCACCAGCAACCCAATAAATAGTTTTGCAGATGATAGTACTCTGCACAAGTCGTTCGAGCCCCTTCCTTCAAAAGGTAAAATGCACGAACGAATTAATCCTGCCCGGAGAGACGCTGCCATAAACGTGAACAAAGACCTGAATAAAGTCGCCGACTGGGGTGACCAAAACCTTGTCAATTTCAACTCCACCAAAACACAGCTGTTGATTGTTTCCAGATTAAAGACCGAGTTCCCCAAAGATATTTTATTTAGTATGTGTGATGAACCAATAGGTGAATGTAAAAACATTCGTTTATTGGGTGTCACAGTTTCAAATGACCTACTCTGGAACGATCATGTAATGGCGATGGCAAAAAGCGCGTCTAAAAAACTCGGCCTCCTAAATAGATGCAAAAAATTTTTCACTCCATATCAATTGCTCCATGTTTATAAGTCCTATATTCGTCCCTGTATGGAGTACTGCTGCCAAGTTTGGGGTGCTGCCTCTGTTTCCATCTTGGCCCTCTTGGACTCTGTTCAAAAGCGAGCTATACGAATTGTAGGTGATCGAACTTTGACATCAAAACTTGATTCCCTACAACATCGTCGCACTGTTGCTGACCTCGTTGTTTTTTACAAATATCGTCATCAGCAGTGCTCAGATGAAATCAGCGGCATCATGCCTCAAACTTATTCTTACCCCCGTTCCACTCGGCAATCGGCTGCCGCAACCAGTGAAACGGTAAAGATCCCGCGCTGTCATACTGGCAGATCGCAGAGAGACTTCTTTGTCCGAACTGCGTACAAATGGAATAGTTTGCCGGAACACTTAGTCTCAGGTGGCTTCAACCCGCAGATGTTTAAAAAAAGCGTTAATCTACACCTCAGAACGCCAGTTGTTGTGGGACCCAGGTCTAGACCTAGGTCTTAAAAGGTATTTATGTGTTGTTGTGACACATATTCTAAACCCTATTACACAACACATTTTATTAAAAAAAAAAAAAAATGTTGGAAGTCATCGGTTTTGGTATCCAGAGTTTCCACACAGGAACATCGTTAGGGATTGCATCAGGTCTTGGCTCAATACGTATGTATAGTTTATCATCCACGACTTTGACTGATGGAAAGTCCTTTGGTGATGATTGAACTTTAGCTATCATATCCGTATATTCTTTGTGCCGATAACCTTCATTGTCGATTTTAATGTCGTTAATGTGATGTGTTAATGCTTCCGTCAATTCCTCGTGTGTATCGTCATAAAGACGAGATAGAGCATCAGGGATTAGGGTTTCTCAAACGGGATCCCGGGATTCCGTTTTCCCTGGAATCGCGGGGGTAAATTTTCATCCCGTTTTCCCGGGATTTCATCCCGGGATCCCGGGTATCCCGCTAATTTTTATTAACATATTTTTTTACTTTTTTCAAAGATATTAAAAATTTTCTCACTTGAAAATCGAGTAGTTTTTAATTCTTTTCCCCTCTGTAGTAATTAATTTCGTTCAAAATTAGGAAAATGTTTTTTTGACACATATGGTGTCATGGTTTTTTTGTATGGTTTGTTTTGACACATATAAACACAACAAATTAAAACCAATTAAAATTAAAATTGGTAGATTTTTCTGAGAAATCTACCTAAAACTTGCGCTTCATTTCTCTTAATTTATGTTTAATTGTTCTCTTTTTTTTTTTTTTTTAACGGCGTTCATGCTCCATGTAGGAGCGTTGCCAGGCTAATCAGCTTCGAATATTCACCACGGTCATTCGCAACAGCGACATAATTACCATGGCAGCCGATTTTTTTAAGGTCGTTTATTACGTCAGTCTCCCATTGTAGTCGTGGTCTACCTCGCGGTCGCCCACTCCCTGGGGTACCAACGTACATTTTTCTAATCATTCCAGACTGTGAATCGGCTCGTAGAACATGCCCAAACCAAGCAATCCTATTAGAACGGATACAACCTATTATATCAGGACCCTCAAGAAGGTCTCTGATCTCAAACTTATATCGGGTTCTATACTCTCCATCGTCTGTCTTAAGTGGACCAAAAATGTAGCGGATCTTACGCTCAAATACAGATAAATGCGATTCGTCATTTTGTGTAAGGGTCCACGTTTGTGACCCATACATCACAGCCGGTCTAATCAATGTCTTGTATAACTTGAGCTTGGTGTTAGTTGATACATACGGAGATCCAAGGAGAGGTTTGATTGAGTAGAAAGTTCGATTACCTGCAGCGATTCGAGCTTTTATATCTGTAAGTATGCTGTTGTTTGAGTCAAGCATTGATCCCAAATATTTAAAAGATTCAACTCCCTCAATTCGTTCATCGCCGCACATCAAATCTTTCTTCTCAGACTCTCTTGAAACATTCATATGTTTGGTTTTATTGTAGTTAATTTGAAGACCAATTTTTCTAGCTCCACTCTCAAGCGACTTAAAAGTCTCACTCATAACAGCTTCACTTCGGCCGAGGATGACAACATCATCAGCGTAAGCAATCATCTGTACTGAGTTTATTGACAAGACATTGTTATTAGTCGGTAGCTTCTTTTGACGGCACACATATTCCAAGGCTAAATTAAAAAGTATGGGAGGGATAGCATCACCTTGCCTTAAACCGGAGTCGACTTTAAAAAACCTTGATATTTCGTTTTCTACTCGTACACAGCATTGAGAGTTCTGTACTGTCATTTTGCATAGTGATACCAGTTTACCAGGAATTCCCATTGACACCAAAGCAGACCATAGAGTCTCTCGTTCGAGAGAGTCGTAGGCCTGTCTGAAATCAATGAAGAGTTGGTGCACTGGTATGTTGAACTCTCGGCACTTTTCCAAAATCATCCTTATCGAGAAAAGTGCATCGGCGGTACCTCGGCCCCGCCGGAAGCCACACTGATATTCTCCAAACAGTTGTTCAGCAAAAGGATTGATTTTGGATAGCAAAATGTAAGAAAAGATCTTATATGCTGTGCAGAGTAGAGCGATTCCTCTGTAGTTTGCACATTGTAGGCGATTACCTTTTTTATGGATTGGTATCAGCATAGCTGTGTTCCAGTCCTGTGGCATGGCTTCAGTCCTCCAGATCATTTGAACAAGTTCAAACAATCTTAAGGATAAAGTTCACCACCATGTACAATCATTTAGGATGTTATATCGTCGATACCAGGTGCTTTATTGCATTTTAATTTTGACAGCGCCGCATCGAATTCCTCTTTGGTGGGTTCGTCTACATGTACCTTTGACGCACGAATAAGCTTTGCTCGTCGCCCGACTTGCTTCTGGTCACTTAAGTTGAGAAGATTCTCAAAATAAGCGGCCCAAGTATCTAAAATATTTTTAAGGTCTACTTGTAGCTCCCCATCTTCGTTTTGAATAGCAGTCGATCTAGTTTGAGGGCCCTTCTTTAAGGTTTTAACCTGTTGAAAGAAGTTACGCGATTGATGTTCCTTATTGAAGCTTTCAATCTCCTCACACTTTCTCTTCCACTTCCACTCAGCTTCTGGGAGTGGTTTTGTGGTCGTCCAAGTATTCCCTCAGCTGCGCTTAAAACAGCATCTTTGAGCAAATACCATGACTTATCGACGTCTCCATTAATGGTTTCTGATTTCTTTAATGTTTCGGCAATATGGTTTTGATATTTCTCTTCTGTTTCTGCATTCTTTAGTGATGAGATGTTAAATCGTTTCCGTTGATTGAATTTCGGAATGCTTGGGTTTGGGAAGTGGAACCTTATTTTAGCACATACAAGAAAGTGGTCACTTCCAATGTATGCACCTCTAAAGGATCGCACATCCAGAACACTCGAAAAGAAACGTGCTGTAACTAGCACGTGATCAATTTGATTTCGAGTGTTTCCATTCGGTGAGACCCATGTCTGCTTATGAATCGATCGGTGCGGAAAGAACGTACTGGCAATTCTCAAATTATTTGATAATGCAAACTCAGTCATTCTCTCACCATTATCATTCGAATTCAAATGCAGACTGTTGGGGCCCACCACATTTCCATAAGAGATATCTCTTCCAACCTGCCCATTAAAGTCACCAAGAACCAAAGTGAAGTCGCGTGTTGGTGTTTGTTTCATAACCTCTTCCAGCGCTATGTAGAAATTATCCTTCTCGTCGACGGTCTTAGCTTCAGTAGGTGCATGCACGGCAATAAGAGAAATATTGTTATATGTACCACGTACACGTAGGTAGCAAATCCTCTCACTGACCGGGATGAATTTCATCACGGCTTCTTGTATGCGTGCACCAACAAGAAAGCCAGTTCCCAATTCTCTTCGAGAAGGATGACCACTACAGTATAGAGAGTGACTATCCAAATCTTGTTTTCCGATTATTGGTTGTCTAATTTCTTGCAGAGCTATGATATCCATCCCATACCTCTCAGCCTCTGTTTCTAGACTTATAAGAGCATCAGGAGCGCTCAGGCTGCGCACGTTCCACGTTCCGATTCGGTAGTCTGGTCCTTTTTCACGTCCAGGTAAAATTCTGTTTTTGTCCGGGTCTGTTTTTCTTTTCTGATTTCCAAATTTAACGAATAATTTTTTTTCCGGGGTTAGGGTGTTAACCTTAGGCCCAACCCAAATTGTCGTGAATGGGTCCGTTCTGCATCTTAAGGTTACCAGAAACAACCTTTTGACACGTTTATATAGCGAGCCGCTTGATCCAAGACAGACGCCCGCTCCAAGCCGCCCCTAACATGGAGAACAGACGCTTGAGTCGCATTGGTTTTAAGGCGCCAATTCGCCATGATGTACCATGATTGACTAAGCAGTTTTTACCCTGCTTGTCTCCGGTACACCAACCTAATTCTGTCAGCATTAACCAGGCAGCACGGCGTGGACGTCGAATTTCGGATTTCGCTACCCTAATTGTTCTCTTATGTAGGCGATTAATAGAGGAACGAGACATGTTTACAATGTGATTTGCAATGTCGTCTGGATTTATTTCATTGTTAGCACGAGTAACTGAGTTTGAGCCATCCAGCTTCCAAAGAAGATTCCAAGCTGCTCTACTAGAATGGAAAACATCAATGTTTTCAACAGCGTTAATCCACTTTTGTTTCCTCGCTGTGTCCAGTGAGTATATTAAGTCATCAACCACGTCTGCCTCACCACTACTAAGGTGCTCCTCAAATAATAAATATATCGCTCTCTCTACTCCAACCAGGAATGTATTCTTCACCGGAAGTCTCTTGGGAAGCATTTCTTTGCAGTTAAAATGATAATTACTACGAACCTATCGTAATTTTTAGGAATGAGTTGGATCTAGTGAATCACTGCATCCAACTCCGACCCATATTTAGCCCAGCCAGTTTTGTTAAAATTGCATCTTGGTTGAGGAGAAGAGTTTACGTGTGGGATTTGGATACCTACCTCAAAAATTACCGAACGATGTTGAGAGCGTGGCAAACCTTAAAGGACACCCCTAGATATTGGAATAGGGTTACGTTGTTCGTTTTTTGTGGAAAAACAGAGGTGGGGATTATAATAACTTGGCCATCTAGCAGATCTAAAGGTTTTCGTGTCTTTCGTATCATATACCAGGAACATGTTGTCGATTGGTCCCGTCAGTTAGTTGTATGCCATTGAGATTGTTATTTGAGTAGGACCACTGATTGTGATGGCTATTGAAGTCACCAACCTATATTGCTGGGTGGTGAAATAATGGTAGAGTATCAACTGGCCACGCTGTATTTAGGGGCTTGTTTACGTTAACAATCTTCGTGATCGATATATCAACAACAATAAGATGTATATCGTTGTCCGTCTGGTGTAAGTAAATGGGTGCAGTTTATGATTTCTGACTTAATATACGTGCCAGATCCATATGTTTGATGCTAAATAGCACTAATTAGTTTATAACCAACAATGTTTCCTCTAAAGGTAAGTTGCGCTTCATCTGTTGCATGCGTTTTCTGCCAAAATTACAACGTTGATATCGAAATAATAACTTTAATACTCTTTCTACGTGTTCAGTTTTTGACTTGCTAATGTTTTCAATGTTCAATTGCAAAATACGGACTGAGGGTCTAATATTTTTTGTCTTATGGTGCTGAGAAGTACTGTTGTTATTGTGATTTTGGTTTGTTTGTATCACAGAACATGTATTATATGACATTAAAAACATCACAAAAGAATTGGTAATTTTTGAAGCAACTAAGCAGAGTACAAATAATTTAGATTATACAATGCACTAATGACTATCACACCGACATCATTTGAATCGGAAAGAGCTTTTTCTGCGGCAGGACGTTTCGTCACGAAAATTCGGATAAAATTGAGTGATTGCGCCATTGACAACCTAGTTTTTTGAAAAATTATTTGAAAATTAGTATTATAAATTTAATTTTGTTTTGTTTTTACATATATATTCTTTTTTATTTAATTTTTGAAGTTTTTCCAATTAAAAATAATGGAAATTTAAAAATCGATAGCGCATTTTTGTGCTGTTTTAATTTTACACATTTTTCTACCACCCAATTAGAAAAATCTAGCTTTTAGCGTTTCCCGGGATTTCCCGGGATCCCGGGAATTCGACATTTTTTGTCCCGGCTTCCCGGGATTTGATTTTCTACGGGAAATGAGAAACCCTAATCAGGGACTATATTTTGGGTACCTTTTTGGTGGACAATGGTAAAATCCATATGTTGGAGTTTTAGGCTCCACCTAGCCAGACGACCACTCAAGTCTTTCTGTGACATAAGCCACTTCAGACTTGAGTGATCAGTCACAATCGTAAATCGGTGACCTTCAACATAGCCCCTGAATTTCTTCACACTAAGAATTGCCGCAAGACATTCCAGCTCAGAAACCGAATAGTTTCGTTGAGCTTTGTTCAGTTTTTTCGACATGAAGGCTGGACATGAAGGACACTTTCGACATGAAGGACACTCTTGTCCGTCTTCGTCGATCTGATACAATACGCTACCTACCCCTGTCAGACTCGCATCGCATCTAATAAAGAACTCTTTATTATAGTCAGGGTTTACTAACACCGGTGCTGTAGTCAGCAATCTTTTTAAATTTTCAAAAGCTGCTTGAGCTTCTAATGTCCATTTCAATTTTCCCGAACTCTTCTTCAACAGATCTGTTATCGGTGATACCACGCTTGCGTAGTTTGGTATAAAACGTTGGTACCAACCGGCCATTCCTAATAGTCTACGTATTTGTTTTACTGTAGATGGAGCTGGGTACTCTGCTACAGCTCTTACCTTGTCAGGGTCTGTTCGAAGACCATCTTCACCAACCAAAAATCCCAAGTATTTCACCTCTCTCAGAACAAATTTACTTTTCTTGAGGTTTATTGTTAACCCAGCCGCTCTTAACAATGAAGAGACTTTGGACAGCAATTCCATATGTTCCTGGAACGTGGAAGAGACTACCAATAGATCATCTAAATAAACAAAGACATTTTCGTGATATTGATGCGGTATCACTTTGTGCATTAGCCGACACATTGTCTGGGGAGCATTGCACAAACCAAAGGGCATAACCCGGAATTGATACAATGGACGACCAGGCACTGTGAAGGCTGTCTTGTCTCTAGATGCTTCTGCCAGAGGAATCTGCCAGAAAGCATCTTTGAGATCAATACTGGAAATGTACTTTGTGCTATTTAGACGACCTAGTAAGCCATCAATCAAGGGAAGTGGGTAAGCGTCCTTTTTCGTTAGTGAATTGACACGACGGCTATCAATACATAATCTGTTTTTACCAGATTCTTTTTGTACCAAAACCACTGGCGAGCACCAAGAACTGTTACTCTCTTCGATCACGCCCAGTTGAAGCATTCGGTCGAGTTCGGCATAAACCTTTAGTTGAACAGCCGGCGATGTGGGATAATGCCTCTGTTTAACAGGTGCACTATTACCAACATCGATGACATGTTCAACCAAAGAAGTCTTTCCGAGTCCAGACACTTCAAATGACGGGAAAGAATCCTTGATCATATCCAGTTCATGTTGCTGATCAGTGGTGAGGTTGTGTGTATTTAAAGTTATTGGCTCTGTACGAGTCAGTTCACTAACAAAAGAAGGAACAATACCGAATTTCTCCCAGAAATCTATGCCCAGGTAGAACTCTTCTCGTAAACCAGGTACTATATGGAACCGCATTGGTTTAGTGGAGCCATTCACAGTTATTGGAATTTCAATGTAACCTAACATTTTAGTTGCAGTACCATCCGCCGTACGAATACACGAAGTGTATTTACGGTAGGTTGTACCCGATGATTCCAACAATTCCAAGGAATTTCTTCCAAGTATTGTGATTGACGCTCCACTATCCAATAGTCCTGAAATATGTTTGTCCAAAATCCTAATTGTCAATCGCGGCCGAGGATCCTTTGTTTCTGAAAGGATAGATGAAATACATGCTTTACGAAATAATTTCCTCATCCTCCAATATCTGATGTTACGTTCCAGACGTCTAAAATACGTTCGATGTAATGATGGGAAATTAAATGTATTTGATGATTTTATTCGAGTTTCTTGAGTGGTGGCCGATCGTCCTGCGTTCCTACATCTCTCGTCGCTTTCTTCGGGCTCATTGGATGTTGAACCGAGGGCATCATCCCCGAAGCATGTACTCTCGGTCGATAGTTTAACGACGGGTGACAATATGAACAATTTGCATAAATTACATCCGGCTTGTTACATTTCCAACAATATAATTTAATTCTATTCTTAGAGCACTCAGGAGCTCGATGACCGTTTACTCCACATCTGAAACACACTATTGGTTGTCTGGACATTGATGGACCAGGTTGACTGTTGTCAGATGTTATGCCAGGTCGCTGACATATCCGTCTCGGTGTTGAATCCACCGCTTCAATATATCTATGTTGTTCTGGTTCAACTTCCACCTCATAATCATCCATCTGCTGTAGCTCGCTAATTCTTAAATTTGATGTTCTGGTCGGAACTGGTGTGGACTACAAACGTTCAAACTTCTGACATAAAGTCCGAAGTTCATCAATAGAATGTATTGTTGCTGCTAGTGTAGCATTCTTGAGCTCCACACTCAGTCCCTCCCGAGCAATCTCTAGTATTTCACGGTCAGCAAATGGACGTGCTAAACGACGGTTCAACGAACCAATCTCCACCAGATACTCGTACACGCTCTCCTTTGACTTTTGTTTGCGGTTCAGAAGAACTCGCAAGATCGCCTTATCATCAGTGAGCGTACCGAAGGTTTGTTGGAGTCCCTCCCTTAACACTGGATAGGTCACCACCTCATATTCATGAGTTAAATTCAGATAGTATCTGTCGGCAGCTCCCTTGAGATACCGTGGAACGATAGACCTAAGGTCGTCCCAATTCACACGGTCCCTCCTGGCAGCCGCCTCTTCTCTATGAATAAACTCATGAACATCAGGAGAGTGACCATCTCCTGTGAAGGTTGGAACCCAATTTGAGTCATAACGACTCAAATTGTTCCCACGAACCCCTCGGTACGCCACTGGTGCTAACGCTGGAGCCGCGTCACGCCATACCTGAGGAGGTTGGTTGTATGGTGGTGGTGCTGTTAGTGGAGCAGGTGGATATACTGGTAGTGGTTGTACGTGTGGTACTGATGGATAATTTAATTGTAATTGCGGTTGTACTGATGCTGGATTATTGTGTGTGTGTTCAGATTGGAGTGATGGACCCAATTGTGGTATTACAAAGTCCTCAGCTCTCAAACCCGATTGCTGGAAATAAGCCGGTGGTATTGGTGGTATTGATCTGACCGTCTCTGTTGTTGCTGGTTTGGACGATTTAGACTATGTATTGTTTCCGATATTGGCCGTACTGGGATCGGTGTGGATCTCTCATCTGGTTGAAAGGCAGGTGAAGCAGATGGAGCAGATGATACTCCTGGTTTATTCTGCATAACTGGACGTGTTGACAACGATCCTATTATATTCCAAGCGCGTGACAATTGTGAGATAGCGTAGGTGCGGGCTTCTTGCAAGTCATTGCGAGGACCCAACCTATTCATCCTACCCGTGTAATGCAACACTCGATTCGCCAAACCATCTAAGAAGGTCTGATTAATCGGTGGCTGAAGTCGACGTACCTGATCTAAAACAAGTTGTGCTGCCTGCACCACCATTTGAGATTCAGCTACCAAATCTCTCGCATGAGATACTGTTATTGGAACTGCACCATGATCTGCGTGGTTTCGCAGTTCCTCTGCCCAACTGGCCCCCCCGAAGTTCACACCCCGAACCAAACATTCGACCAGTAGTTCGCTGGGTTCCAGACCATAGAACGGATGGTCAACGTCTATTTGGTTTGACATTTCGATGGTAAAACCCGTAAAATTATGAACTCACAATCAACAACAATATTAAAACCAATTCCCCCCAAAAAAATGGAGTTAGTACGATGGAAATGTAAAAAAAATGAAAAACGCAGAAACGAAAAAAAACAACGAACGCCCAATTCGAAAACACAAAAATTTTTGTAAAAACCAAATTTCGTAAAAGAACAAAAAGATTACCGTTGTACTCAATTTTGCTTCACCTTTCACAAAAATTCCTAAAATATTGTATATAAAAATATAATTTATTTATTTAATTTCAGATATGCTGAAATTCCTGAATTAATTATATACCTAAAATTAGTTATTGACGATAGCACCTCTAAAATATATTTATTTATTTTAAAAAAAAAATTGAAAAATAAAAATATTCAGAACAATGCTTATTTATTAGATGCACCGTCTTAGCTCAATTGATTATTTATCCTTTTTAAAAAAAATAAAGAATATTTATTTATGCCTTGATGTTTTGCGTATTTAAAAAAAATTATTTATTTACCTAAAATTATTTATCCTAGTAAAAATTATTTTATTTAATTAAAAAAATTATTTATTTAATTTTCAGCAAAAAAATTTTTGTTTTATTTATTTTATTTTTATTTAATAATTAGATAAGACATTCCCAAGATCAAGATTCGTCTGGAGACAATTTGAAAGTAAGTATGCTACAATATCCATATCATTTAAATTTGAATTCCCGCGTTCGCGAGCCCACTCCAACAATGCATGTGAGAACCGACTAGAAAAGCCCCTAACGACCAGATTCTACAGAACAGTTTCTCCCCAACCTAATAAAACAATCACAACTGTCACGATTAGACCTTAGGTCCATTTCTACTGACCCAGTTGTGCTTGTTTAACCTAAAAAATAAATTACAACTAAACCTAATGCAAAAGTTGAAGAACGCTCCCGAGCACCAGACTTCAAATCCTAAACTCTATGAAAAACTGTTCTATTGCAAAACTAAATGAAAAAAATGGTAAGTTTTTGAATTTGTATGAGGTGAAGCCTCTGATCCTGAAAGCAAAGTATAATTGGTTCTTCTCTTCATTACACCGAAGAAGCCTCTGAGCAAAGAATGGTACTACTGGTTTGCACCTAAGTACAAACACAGCAACACCACTCCTCGTCCCTGAGGACTTCCTCGCTGAATAAAGAGAAGAAACCAATGTTCTTCGATCGCATAACCCCGATGGCCATAGGCGACCTAGGAACGTCATTATCGTTAAAGGGAGAAGCCCCATGGATGGCTTGTTAGGCCTACCGCTATGAAAGAGATTTATTTACAACCTAATACACGAAAAGTATTCCAAAAAAAACTATTTAAAAAGAATTATGTACATCGACATTCCAAAAATATGTACAATATTATCCAAAAAAATACAACAACTATTTACATTACAAAGATTCTTTATCAAAACTATGTACAAAAAGAACCTTTGAAAATTATGTACAATATATACGTTATGTACATTGGAAGATATGTACAAAAAAAAAATATGTACATTAATGTTTACAAAAAAAATATTTACAAGAATATGTACATTATATACAATATGTACATTGGCGGTATAAAAAAACAATCCCTGAAAAAAATTACCACCCCAAAACGGTTTTTTTCCAAACTAAAAATAATCAATTTTAATTAATTATACAATGAGGAACAGGGGCCTCCTGCGGACCAGACCAACCCTGTTCCAGTCGCGTGGTCGGTGAGATGGGAACCTCCTCAACCAGCTCCTCCACTTGAGTACTCTTGGTCGAGGAAGGTCCCAGCTCCACGACCAAGCGACTCTCCTTCGCCTTCCTTCTCCTCTCCTTCCTCTTCAAGTGAGAGCTCCTATTCCTGGAGATCCTCCTCCTTTCTCTCCAGCCCACATTCACCTCCTCATCCACCACATCCATCTCATTCACCTCCTCATTCCATTCACTTCCTCATTCACTATTTCTTCTGTCAGATCATCCAATAACTCATCGTATTGTTCTTCGCTAATATCATCCATTATCTCCAAAAATATACCATATTTCACCTCATCGATAACCACATTTATCATCCATTCCACCACATTCATTGCCTCATCCATTTTCTCCTTTCTCTCCACATACGCTCTCTCATCCACCTCATTCACCCACGGCTCAACCCCCCCTGGTCGACTCCTCCTGATCCGCATCCCCTGTGTCTCTTACAATACATTTCTTTCCAAAAATTCAAAAAAAAATTTTAATAATAAAATATTTCCCCTGTATATATATAATCTATATATATACAAAAAAGGTGTACATATAAGAAAACCACGCTGGTTTTCCCAACAAAAAAAATTATCAAGAAAAAAAAATATATTCTTTTCAACCAAAACAAAACTAAACTGGTTTTCCCAGAAAATTTTGACTAGACAAACCAAAACTGGTTTTCAAAAATCGCGCTAGGAATATATAATTAAAATTGCGCCAAAAATATGACTCATAACTAACCGTTATAACAACAAAAAATTTTAACCGTAATCTTGGTTATACTTAACAAAAAAGCCAGGTTTTTGTTTCGGCCCACGTTTTGTTATGTTGGCCCTGATACGGAGCCACGTCTTGCTCTACCACTATATTGTGGCTTGGACTTTTAAATAATCAACCAAAAGTTGTATTCGGAATAATTTGCCGGAACATTAACGTTCCGGACAAACCTTGAGACGGGAATCTCTTACTTATGGCAAAATGCCCTAGCCTATCATTCTATTACACAAAAGAAAGAACACAATTTCAAAAATATAAAATAATTCAATTGACAGTACCTTAATCTATCTGGAGATGATAAAAAAAAATGTTGACGTTTATTCTTCCCAAATTGAATTTTTTCCCTCCTGCATTCGTCCAACTAATTTTCATTCCAATCGTGGTTACAGTTATCAAAAATTTTTACTCTTATTATAACCGCAGTTTTCACAGACTTCAAATAGTTTATGCACTGGATCATTAGACGTTGTAGTTTCTAATTTCACTGATAATGTTGATCGACGTCAATTTGTTATGTGGTTTATATTAAAATTCCCAAAACATACAAAAAGGTATCCACTTCTTCTAAACCAAAATCCCAATTGCAATTCACAGAATGAAATTAAAGCCATCTATTATTGTACGATCGCCATTATGTAATTGATTTATTGACGAAAAAAACTTTAACATTTCTGGACTATATCAATAAAATTTTATACTTGCATATATTGAAAATATAATTATGCGTTTTTTTATTATTAGATTGACAGCAAAATAACTTATAAATATATGTTTCCTTTGCTTTGTTAAAACGATTTTCAAAATTTCACTATTATTTTTCACAAGTAATTATTATAAAAAATATAATGATAAGACATATAATCACTTTTATATTGAAATTATATTAATTGCATTATTTTTACTATTTTTTTCTTTGATTAGATGTGATCTTTTGAAAAACCAAAACCGGAATCAAAGTTATTCTTATATCAGATTTTTAACATCGAAACTGATTCAACAAAAAAATGTGATTTTTGTTTGACATCTTCTAATGAAAATCGTGCAACACCAAGATTCAGCAAAAATTAGTAACGACATCTGTTCGTTAGAAATGAAAATAAAATTGGTACGTTCGTTTATTTTTTCCAGTATATTTGAAATTGAACTGGCCGTTGAAAATTTTAAAATTATTATTAATGTAAAAATGAACTGAAATTATTGAAATAAATTTTTATTGAATTAGAAAAAGAAGATGAATTGGTTTTATTATTGTTTAGGTGAATATAGCGGACGTTACAAATTTACATATTTATTTCAAAAATTATCTAGGTAATGTTAGTGTAAATCGATCAATTACACAGTAAACTTTTACGACATGTTTTCGATTTGCCATTTTTTTTTTTCAAATTTGAATTGAACATTATCAACATTATTATTTAAAATCTTGGTTTTTTTTCGTAATTTATTTTTAACAAATTTCACATTAAATTAAACTTACAAATAGCAAGATCACAACAAAACAATAAGAATACATACGCTTACGAATTTTAATCGTATTCAACACTTATTAATATAATCATTCAATTTATAACAGCTAATGTATCTGTAAAGTATCTTTTTAATTTATTTTGTGAATTTGTAATATTTCTTTATTATTCATTACTGATGATGGTAGTATCAATCTATCGAAACATGTTTTATATAGTTAAATTTTAATAATTTAATTTTTAATAATTTTAATTTTTAAAATTTTATTTCTCTGACGGATGATGAAATTTGTTTTACATTTAATTTAAAGTTTCTTTTAATTTAAAATGTTTAATAAATTAATCTACAAAAATAACCATAAAACACAACACAACACAACACAACAAAAACAAAAACTCTAAGCCGAGTCCAGGTAGAAAGATTAACTCATCTTTCCCCAAATTCACGACTCAACCACTACACAACAAAAACAAAAGAAGAACCACTTCTTCCAACAAAAACTAAAAACTGACTGCCGAACTTAGAAAATAGAAACATTTCCCACGCCAGCAGCCAAATTCTGTAATTGTGAAGCGGTGAAGTGATAAGTTTTTTAATGAAAAGAAACGAAGAAATTTTTATCACTTCACCGCTTACAGTTACAGAATTTGGCTGCTGGCGTGGGAAATGTTTCTATTTTCTAAGTTCGGCAGTCAGTTTTTAGTTTTTGTTGGAAGAAGTGGTTCTTGTCAGTCAGCATAAACTTATATGTTTCAATTTTTCTAACAAAAATATCACGTATGCGAAAATTAGAGACAGGTTAAATTATTCTGAATTATGAAGAAAACACTTGTTTCTTCAGACAAACGAAAGGGAGTCGAATTATTAAAAAAAATGTAAAATTTTAAATAAAATTAGTCGACATCATATATTTGTGTATTGGAATAGAAATTTTGTATTTATTATTGTGATAGTCAACATAGAATGAAAATAGTTTAATTTGGAAAGGTGAATAAAATTTTGATAAAAAAAGAATTATGTTAAAACGTTACAGGATTTCATTAATACAGTTCGCGATGGATTCCATACAATTTAACTGAAGACTAAAAATGTCGTGTTAAATGGTGCAAAGAAAAATTGAACGACTTAATTTAACTTAGGAAGATCAAATTTGATAAATAACATCGCAACTGGAGAAACAGATAAATCCTAGGTAGTTATTCATATGCACCGGAAACAACAACAGTCAACAGTTTGGATGGTTAAAAAAGAGGTAAAATAAGCCAAAGCTGTTCGTTCACACAGTGTTGTCATAAATTGCCATGATTGCCATGGTTTAACACAAATGATTTTCTGATGTTTCTGATGAGTTTTAAAAATATTAACCGCGACCCCACTCCTAATAAAAATTTGTCCTCTTTTTTGTAGTGCTCGATCTGGTCACCCTATACATATTAATAGTGAATTCTTTTCAACTGTGCCGAACAAATTTCAGTACAGTTCCAACACCGAATTATTTTTTTTGGATGAAATTCATCCCAAAAGAATACAAAATTCGATAATTCGGTGTAGAAACTTGTTCGGTACAGTCAAAAAGAATTCAATATAAAATTCGGTCTTCTATTTTTGGTTTCCTTAAACTTTATTTCGTTCATCCCTGTTGTTTTAAATTACATTATGTATGTAAGTGTGACCAAGATATAACCTACACTTTCACACATCTAACATGAAATATTTCGCAAGGTCCGCAATTGAAATTAGAATCCCAAAATATTTATTAGAATGTAGCATGAAATCAGTTGAGAAACACTGCTCTAGTTCTGTTATCTACTTCTATTGCAAACTAAACATATTATGTAAAGTTCCAGTTATTTAAATTTTTATTTAAGTCTTATATATGTTTTATCTTTTCAAAATTCTTAAGAGATAAGCCTAATTTCAGTCGTCAAGATGCAGAAAATTTATTCATCAAGAAGAATGTGATATTTAAAAAATAATAATTATAAATATTCGATAACAACAAGACATTTAAAAATTGAACTCTATATGTACCTTTTACTGTATCAATTCTTATAGGAATTACATGAATAACAATTCTATTCCTCTGTCTCACTTTCCTGTTTCAATTGTTAAACGCATGCGTTAGCATAGGAAAAACAATTACAGGAAAAAGACACAAGTAATTAAAGTAGAATTTAAAAAAATTTTATTTTTATTTAATCAATAAATTCATTCAAATAATTAAAAGTTGAATGTCGTAATGTTCACCACCAGTTTTCAGTTGATTAAAATAGAACTAAATTTGGTTAACTTTATGCCGGTTTTGAATTTTCATTTACGTACTTCAATCAACAGTAGTAGCAATACGTAGTAGCAATCGAGGTCGCTAATTAAAAAATGCTTATTTAAATAAAACTGATTTAATTTTTACCGTCAGTATTCTGTAAATTATTTTTATTACAAAAATTTATAGTTAAGTTCGCGTTTTAATTATACAGAGTTTTGAAAATTTTGTTGTTACAAGAAAAATAAGTGGAAACTAAAATTAGTTTTGAATTTAATAAAAATGAGTGTTTAATTTAAATAACAAACGTGTATTCAGGTTAAAAAAGAATAATAGTTTATTTATTTATATTAATTACCATTAAACAAAATGAATACAAATATATAATTTAAATAAATTCAAGTGCCGACTGTCGGCACTTGGCGAAACATTTTATTATAAATTAAAAATTTATAAAGTGTTATCAATTTTTAAATTATACAATTTAAATATAAAAAAGATTGTGAATAAATTTTTTTATTGCTAGAAAATTAACTCGTGATCGTAATTAAAAAGAAAACAAGAATGCTGAATGGTACATGCGTATTTTATCAATCTAAGTTAAAAAAAATTATAAGGATTGTTTTCTTCTAATCTACTTAATCGTGCAACCGCACTATTTTTATTCAACAATCAGGTTAAAAATTGTTTTGTAAGTAAAATCATATTATGTAAATTCTTTCCTCGCTTACAATTGTTGCTTGTAAGTTCACGGTAGAAAGTGTAAATTTTATGTAAGTTCATTGTTTAATCTGTTTGAATTTTATATGTAAAGAATAGTCTATGAACAGCTGTGTGAACTTGAAACCCGAACTTAAGAGAAAAAAAAAAGAAAATTATTTTTGGAAACTACAAACGACGTAGATGATTGTAGTAAAAATTTTTTGTTTGTAGTTGTAGTAAATTTCACTCAAATCATCAAGTATACAAGATTGTTCGAAATCGTTTGTAGTTGTTTGGAGTAATGATAAATATCTTTAAAAAATTTTAGTGTAGAAATAAAAATTTCAAAATTTGCAGTTAAACAAAAAGTTTAAATATTCATCTGTGGCAAGATGTTGTAGCATCACTTTTGACGATTCTATCATATTTTACGCTAATCGGTATGCTGTAACACAAAACGACTGTCGTAAATACGATATCGGGAGTCGTTTTGTGTTACAGCATACCGATTAGCGTAAAATACGATAGAATCGTCAAAAGTGATGTTACAACATCTTGCCATTGATCTCGGAAACTACAAACGACGTAGATAATTGTAGTAAAAAAATTTTGTTTGTAGTTGTAATAAATATCATTTAAATCATCAAAACAGGTAAATCCTTTATACACAGTGATAATTTTGATAATCCGAGTATACAAAATTTTTTGAAATCGTTTGTAGTATTTTGTAGTAATAACAAATATTTTTGGAAATTTTTTTGCACTTAAAAAATAAAAAAATGTACAGTACAGTTGAGCAAAAAGTTGAAATATTCTTTTGATCTCAGAAACTACCAACGACGTAGATGATTGTAGAAAGTTTTTTGTTCGTAGTTGTAATATATATCACTCAAATCATCAAAACAGGTGAATCTCCTATACACAGGGATATTTTTGATAACCTGAGTATATAAAATCGTTAGAAATCGTTTGTAGTATTTTGTAGTAATGATAAATATTTTTGGAAATTTTGATTTCAAAACTCACTCAAAAAATAACAAAATGCATAGTTGAGTAAAAAGTTGAAATATTCTTATGATCTCAGAAACAACAAACGATGTAGAATTGTAGATGATGGTACTGAAATTTTTTTGTTTGTTGGTGTAATAAATATCACTCAAATCCTTAAAACTGGGAAATCCCCTACACAAAGTGATAATTTTGATAATCCGAGTATACAAGATTGTTCGAAATCGTTTGGTGTTTTTTTAGTAATGATAAATATTTTTGAAAATTTTTTTTCACTCAACAAATAAAAATATGTACAGTTGAGCAAAAAGTTGAAATATTCCTTTGATCTCAGAAACTACAAACGACGTAGATGATGGTAGCAAAATATTTTTGTTTGTAGTTGTAATAAATATCACTCAAATCCTTAAAACAGGAAAATCCCCTACACACAGTGATATTTTGATAATCCGAGTATACAAGATTGTTCGAAATCGTTTGTAGTTTTTTATAGTAATGATAAATATTAATTCAATGAATTATTTGTGATATTACATCCCTCCGATGGAAGTTATCCCATCATGAATAATAAGACTGAATCTAACAAAATATAGTGTGCAATTTATGAAATTTTTTTGCTATCCACATAATTGTCGATCGATCTAGTTTCGAACCGATAAGAACTTTTTATTACGCTTTAAAAAAGTATATCATTTTCATCAGGGCTAGCCGACTAGATACACTACCAAAAAAAGTTTCTCTATATAAACCAAAATTGGTCTACTGCTCTAGCGAAGTATAAGAAAACAAAAAACATTCATAAACATATATTTATTAGGTTCTCATCGGTTCGAAACTAGATCGATCGACAATTGTGTGGATTCGTTTAATCTCAGAAACTACATACGACTTAGATGATTGTAGTGAAATTTTTTGTTTGTAGTTGTAATTAATATCACTCAAATCAACAAAACAGGTGATTCCCCTATACACAGTGACAATCTTGATAATCCGACTATACATGATTGTTCGAAATCGTTTGTAGTATTTGGTAGTAATGATAAATATATTTGGAAATTTTTTTCACCCAAAAAAAAACAATGAACAGTTGAGCAAAAAGTTGAAATATTCTTTTGATCTCAAAAACTACAAACGATTTAGATAATTGTAGTAAAATTTTTTTGTTTGTAGTTTTAAGATATATCACTAAAATGCCTAAAACAGGTAAATCCCCTACGTACAGTGATAATTTTGATAATCCAAGTATACAAGATTGTTCGAAATCGTTTGTAGTATTTTGTAGTACTAATAAATATTTTCTGAAGTTTTTTTGTAGCCACAAAATTTAAAAATATAAATTTATGCCAAAAATTGACCAGCTACACATAAAAGAAGTTTTTACTATAATTATCAACGTCGTTTGTGGTTTCTGAAATCAAAAGAATATTTACACTTTTCACTTAACTACCAATTTTTTATTTTTCGAGTGAAAAAAAAATTTCCAAAATTATTTATCATTAGTACAAAAAACAACAAACGATTTCGAGCAATCTCGAATACTTGGATTATCAAAATTATTACTGCGTGTAGGTTACTAACCTGTTTTGGTGATCTGAGTGATATTTATTACAACTAGAAAAAAATGTACTACAATCATGGAAGTCGTTTGTAGTTTCTGAGAACAGAAGAATATTTAAATTTTTTGCTCAACTGTACATTTTAAATTTTTTGGCTGCAAAAAAAATTTGCAAAATTATTTGTCATTACTACAAAATACGACAGACGATTTCGAACAATCTTGTATACTTGGATTATCAAAATTATTACTGTGTGTAGGGGAATCCTCTGATTTGATGATTTGAGTGATATTTATTACAACTACAAACAAAAATTTTACTACAACCATGTACGTCGTTTGTAGTTTCTCAAACCAAAAGAATATTTCAACTTTTTGCTCAACTGTAAATTTTTTTATTTTTTGAGTGAAAAAAAAAATTTCAAACATATTTAAGATTCCTACAAAATACTACAAACGATTTCGAACAATCTTGTATACTCGGATTATCAAAATTATTACTGTGTGTGGGAATCAACTGTAGTAAAGATTTGAGTGATATTTATTACAACTCCAAACAAAAAAATTTGTATACATATGTACTTGTACTATCCGAACTATCACTGAGTGGAGGTAACTCACCTGTGTTGATGTTTTAAGTGATATTTATTACAACTACAAACAAAAAAATTTTACTACAATCATCTACGTCGTTTATAGTTTCTGAGATCAAAAGATTTTTTTAACTTTTTGCTCAACTGTACATATTTTTATATCTTGAGTGAAAAAAAAATTTCCAAAAATATTTACGATTACTACAAAATACTACAAACGATTTTAAACAATCTTGTATACTTGGATTATCAAAATTATCAATGTGTGTAAGTGACTCGTCTGTTTTGGTGATTGGAGTGATATTTATTACAACTTCAAATAAAAAATTTTACTTAGGGTGACCAACCGTCACGGATTCTCCGGGATAGTCCCGGATTTAAGTCTGTCGTCCCGCATTGAAAATGTCCCGGAAATTGTCCCGGAATATTAAAAAAGTAATGAATAGTTCCGTTTTTCTAGCACCAATTACCATACAATATTTTTATGAGATATTAAAAAAAAATCCAATAAAATTTGGTTTTGAAACTTGCATAAGTTTGACTCGTCGACTACTTGGCGCAAGCAAAACAAGATGGTTGGCGGTTATGCTCCCAATAGCAAGAATTTTACAATTATTTCAACGGTTAAAGTCATACTTTTTATTCCTGGGGCAGAATAAACAAATTAAGCTTGTCGGAGCAAAAACCTGTTGTGCTACAGCTAAAGGGCAAGTACGATAGAGCTAGACCACCAACCATTAAGGTTAATGGAAAACAATCAAAATGGTCAGCTCAACCAGATACCTTGGTGTTGACTTGGATGAGAAGATGAGGGTATCAAGTCATAGGGGGAAGTGGGGATAGTATAAACATGGGGCAACTGTAAACAGTTTTAATTTCCCTCACAAAACATCAATCAAAAAATTCGGCAAAAATATCACAGATGCCGCTTCGATCGATTACACACACCAGGAGAATTTGACTGCTGAAGTCAGTCTTGTTCAAAAGTTATTAGTGAATAGATGTTTTGGCAACCCAAAAGTAAATATTTTTTTTTTTTGTAAAACTCGAATAACTTTTTTTACCATCATATGTTTAAAAATATTCCAACATGTTTTGATAGCTGAAATATTCAAGAAACATAATATTTCTTTGTTTTAGCCAAATTTTAGATCTTGGAATATTTTTTCAAAACATAACCCTAAAATCGCCACGTGGGGCACATATAAACAAAAAAAATTTTGATAGTATAAACGCGTTTATATGTGAAGTAGATATACCAGATACCTTGGTGTTGACTTGGATGAGAAGATGAGGGTATCAAGTCATAGGTACTACACGAATATGCTAGAAATCCAAGTCCCTGTTCCACAGCTTCACAAGGTTATCTAAAAAATGGTGGGGTCTTGATAGAAATATACTACATCTTATTTATAAGATCGTAGTGGAATCTATTATGTCGTACTGCTCAGCTGGTTGGTATGAGCGGACTAAGGTTAAGAATAATGCACAGTTACTAAATGAAATCAATAATTTAAATTAATAAATTATTGTTAAATTGAATCACCAAACAATCTTTTTAGTAAGTATATTTATTTATTGACGCGTTTCGAATATTAAATATTCATCATCGGTACAGAAAAAAAAAAAAAAAAAAAAAAAAAAACAGTTACTAAGCGTAGAAAGGAATATGTTACTCCGCATGATCCGAGGCTACAAATCCATTTCTACCACCCCGACTCAGGTCATTACGGGCACAATCCCAAATTATACAACCGTGCTGTGAACACAAACAGCAGAGTTGAAAGGAAGCAAATAAAAAAGGGACTGCACCAGGAGACCCTCAATGAATGAAAGGCACATTGGGAGGTCTCAGATGCGGGAAGGTATACGTATCTTTTTATCAGCCATTCAACTTTTGCTTTAGGTACGAATAAGGTAGCTCTGACAGGTCCTATGGTCCAGTTTATAACTGGACATGGCTAATTTAGAGAGTATTTGAAGCGTGTTGATGTTAGGGACAATGCTTTATGCACAACATGTGATGTAGATGATATACATTACATGTTTTTCTGGATTGCACTAATTACGAGACCTTAAGGAACGATCTTAAATCGTCCTTACTGAAAATGAATTTGACGGTTGTTTAGCAGCAGATACACTTAGTATACTGCTGAACACAAAAAATATGATTGCGCTTAAACAATTTTGCATTGAAGCTCATAAACTACTCGCATCAGGCAAACAAATCAGGTCTTACCCTTCAGGTTAGACTA
This sequence comes from Diogma glabrata, assembly GCA_963693315.1. NCBI lineage: Eukaryota > Metazoa > Arthropoda > Insecta > Diptera > Cylindrotomidae > Diogma > Diogma glabrata. The sequence goes on from OY856187.1 coordinate 230,001,692, forward strand.
CTTTCTGACATAGTTCTTAGATAGTAGAACATACAGTTACTCTGTATGTAAACCATCAACTTCCACGAGGTTAGGGATCGAAACAAGCAACTAAATAAATTTGACTGAGGTAATAATATATAACTATTTTACTTTCTGATAACATATAAATGTTTTAGACACAGTTGACTCGGTCGATCGATGGTTGAGCTTATGAAAAACCCTGTAAAAGTTTTTTGAACTTAAAACAGTGGTGCTTGCAATAACGAGCTATGGTGGTGGTGTGAAAAATGCCAAGAACCATTCAAGTTTTTTTTAAGACGAGAAGTCTGTGCTTTGGCTTTTCTTTCTACATAATCAAGCCTCCGTTTTTCATAACGATGTAAAACGTGTTGAATAAGGAAAAGACTGCAATGGCAGTTTCAGAAGATATACGTGATCTCATTGTGAAGTGTCAAGCACGTACCGACCACGAATTCCTTTATCCTGGGGCTGTAACTGGAGAATGGTTTATTGGCCATATCGTAAATTTTTGCTCCAATTGTGTGGAATATTGATAGCTTTGAAGCACTCAATTTTCAGAGTTTTGATTTGTCATTTTAAATGAATTATTAAACTCATTAGTGATGTTAAATGGAGAAATGGGATTTATTAATTATAGTCCCTGGGCCTTCACCTACATAATTTTGTGATTACCACATATTTTATACTTCGTGATGCGCCTGTCCTTGAAGAGCCCGAAAACATTTGTTCTGCGATTTTTTTCAAACCGGCCGCTTTTGCTTTCGGCAAGCTCCGAAAAATGCCGATTGCACGGGATCTTGTAAATTTTTGTTTTTTTTAGCTATGGGGGTTAGAAATTTGATTTAGAACACAAGGGTAACCTTGTCCGACAAAAAAATGTCTGCTATTGTCTAGTCCGACAACCCAAACATTCAAAATTTCAGTTGTCGGACTCGACAATAGCAAACACATTTCGGTCGGACAAGCTTACCCTCGTATTCTAAAACAAATTTCCAACCTCCACAGTCAAAAAAAATAAATGTGGTAGCAAATTTACAAGATATCGGGCAATCGGCATTTTTCGGAGCTTGCCGAACGCAAAAGCGGCCGATTTGAGAAAAATCATAGAACAAATGATTTCAGGCTCGTCAAGGACAGGCGCATCACGAAGTATAAAATATGTGGTAATCACAAAATTATGTAGGTGAAGGCCCAGGGACTATTACCGAAATGGGAAATAATTTATTTCATGATTTGACCTATCTTAAACAGTATGTAAACACTGAAAAACTAGCAGAATGGACCAACAGCAACTTGAGTATTGGTACCAAATTCGGCCGACTATTTGGCAGATAATCACATCCTGTTCAAAAATATCCTAATATTAGTGGAACTATGTTCGTGCCTGCCCGGAACAAATGCAGCGACTGAACAAGTTTTTTCAATAATTTATAATCTAATTTCTAATCTAATTTATAAATCTATAATTATAAATTATATGTAATATAATAATTCAATAATATAATGGACATTGGAAAATTGAGAGAGATCGATGCTTTAAAAGCAAAGGTTATTTGAAGATGTAATATCGCTTTGTCTTGCTGCAAGACTCTTGCAAAGATTTCAACTCAAAATTTCACGAAAAGTTAATTTGCTAAAAAAACGCATATAGAACATATTGACAAATACCCATAAAGTCATTATACAAAAATATACCAATATGGCTTTTTTCGTCCCGGATTGGCTAAAATTTATATTGGTCACCCTAATTTTACTACAATCATCAACATCGTTTGTAGTTTCTGATATCAAAAGAATATTTCAACTTTTTGCTCATCTGTACATTTTGTTATTTTTTGAGTGAAAAACAAATTTCCAAAAATATTTATCATTACTACAAAATACTACAAACAATTTTGAACAATCTTGTATACTCGGATTATCAAAATTATCACTGTGTGCAGGTGACTCACCTGTTTTGATGATCTGAGTGATATTAATTACTACTACAAAAAAACAATAATTTACTACAATCATCTACGTCGTTTGTAGTTTCTGAGATCAAAGGAATATTTCAACTTTTTGCTCAACTGTACATTTTAAATTATTTTGGCTACAGAAAAATTTGCAAGAGTATTTATTATTACTACAAAATACTACAAACGATTTCGAACAATCTTGTATACTTAAATTATCAAACTTATCACTGTGTGTAGGGGAATCCCCTGATTTGATAATTTGAGTGTTATTTATTACAACTACAAACAAAAACTTTTTAATACAATCACTTACGTCGTTTTAGTCCGAGAGCTGAGCGACATAAAATTGCAAGCACTTTATAAAGGCTTATTTTTTAATATTATGTCACATATGTTGAGTAGAGAAATAGTCTTCCGTCAGTCAGCTGGATTCGTTAGCGTTTGGAGTGGGTGAGGCCCCAATGTTGTAAAAAAACCATGTATCTTGCAACTACTTTATAAAACCTGAATATTGGTTTGAGAGCAGAATATTAATTAAAAATAAGTTTTATGATCGTCAGTCACTCAAATCCTGTAACCGAACGCGTCAGTCACGCGTTGAAGTTGTAAAAAAACGGTACATCGTGCAAGTACTTTCTAAAATCTGAAATTTAGTATACAGGTGAAGAATATTATTATAATCACAAAAAATGTAGTCAGTCAGTTTATTTCTGTAACAGATGCCGTCAGTCGCAAATAAAAGGTTGCCGTTCTGTAATACGGCGCGCTCTATAAATATTAACATATATTAATGGAAGTTTCTTTTTCCAATGGATATTCATTTTATTGCATGTACATTGAAGCTGATCTACTCGAACGACTATTAAAATATATAATATTAAACTTAAATAACAAAATTAATAGAATCACATACAGATTTTAATGAAGTCAATTCAACAAATTCCTTTTAGTCTTGAGCATGAAATAGTATTCTAATATGAGTCGCTGCAGTTGTTGTAAACATCATTTGAGTCATCATTTTCTGGATCAGTTATATCTGACAATTCATCATCTGCATATTAATATATAGTGCAAGTGCAATAAGCGCAATGTTTAATTTCAAAATAATTAAATACGTAAGATAAACAAGCATATCACTAAGGTGACCATATTTTCAAAAACTAAAAGAGGACAAAAAATTAACAAAAATGAACTTTATATTCACCACAAAGAGCAAGAGAGGCATAACAGGCATATCACTAAGGTGACCATATTTTCAAAAACGAAACAGAGGACAAAAAGTTAACAAAAATGGACTTTATATTCACCACAAAGAGCAAAAGACTGCTGCCTCAAAGTTGTCCTTCGATTTTTCTCAGATACAGCAGATATTTTTTCAATTTAAAATCTAATTTAGTTTCAGCCATATCCGCCTGTATCACTTTCCTTCATATCAAACTTTACTTCGGAACAAATAGCCATGATGCACTGAAAAAAACATGTCCTATTTCGAATCGGAATGCAATTGTCTCAACCTCACCGTGCGGTCACATATGGCGAATCAAACCACGAAATTGCTTCAACAACTCTACAATTATAAATCGATGAAGTTGAGACAATCACACGAAATATTTATGTGAAAATAAAATATAGTTCAATTAATCTCAAATACTTAAACTTTAAAATGAAAAATTCATGATATAAGGTCAAAGAAAAGTTTTTTCAGGGAAATAGTTATTATCTTTATTCAACTACTGTTATATTGGATATAACACTTTATATTTTAAATAAACCTCATTCTGTTGTTAGGAAAATGTTATCGTGTAGTTGACCCAATCACAGTGAAATTGTTTGCAAATAATTTTTCTTTGCATGAATAATCAACTGCCAACTTCGAGATGAGGTTGTCATGAACTTCAGTTTTTTTTTCAGTGTGGTTTTCTTGATGACAAACGAGATTCAGGTAAGTCTTGCAAAAGGTCATTAAGAATTGAGGTTTAATGTAGATGACACTTTTCAAATTCTTTAATGTAAGCTGCTTCACGTTTTAATGACCCAGGTTCAATGTTGGCTAAGACAGAAAACCATGGTAAAGGTGTTGATTTTAAAGTTCCATTTATAATTCTCAAAACATTGTTAAGTTGGACATCAATTTTATGTGTATGAGAAGAGTTAAGCCAAACAGGGGCACAATATTCAGCGCAAGAGCTAAACATCTTAAAGTACATACATCAGCCACGCCCCCCCCCCCCCAATTAGTTCCGACAATTTTTCTAATGATATTCACTCTGGAACACAATTTTTGGACAGTTTTTCTAAATGCGCCTTAAAAGACAATGTTCTGTCAAGTGGGACTCCTAGGTATTTAGGAGTAGAATTAAAACGAACTGAAATCCCATCAAACTTGACTTTTAATTCTTTATGAGCTTCTTTGTTGTTCAAATGAAAAGTACATACTGCCGATTTAGAAGGATTAGTTGTAATTCTCCAGTTAAGAAAGTAATTGGCCAATATTGATAAATCACTCTCCAAAACTATTTCACATTCTTCTAAAGTAGTTATTTGAATAGCTATAGCAATATCATCGGCAAATTGGAACAACTTTGATGTAGTTGATTGTAAATCAGCTACATATAAACTGAATAAAATTGAAGAAAGAACGTTTTCTTGAACAAAACCATTGTTAAGACGACGACTGCTACTTGTTTTTCTATTTAATGAGACCTGAATAAACCGGTTACTTAACATCGAATCGATAAGATGGTAACAGGAACAGCGTAAGGTTATTGCAAGTTTTAGTAGTAATCCATGTTCACCAAACAGTGTCATATGCAGCAGACAAATCTACAAACGCTACCCTAGTTTTCAATTCCTTCTGAAACCCAGCTTCAATAAAACAAGACAAAGCCAAAACTTGATCAGTACAATTCCTGTTATTCTTAAAACCAGCTTGAGTTTTATGAACTTTTTTATCTATGATTAGTTCAATACGATGTAAAATCATCCTTTCAAATAGTTTAAACAATGTACTCAACAAGGAGATATGTGTAAAGTGAGAAACATCAGACCCATTCTTTCCAGGTTTTATTACAGCTAAGACTTTTGCTTTTTTAAATAAAGATGGTAGTTGAGCTGAATTCAAGATTTTGTTAAAGAGTTCCAGAATCTAATTCTTAGTTCTTGGGCCGAAATGTGATATAAATTCTGGATAAATACCATCTAGTCCTGCAGCCTTACCCATTTTAATACATTTAATTGCTTCCTCAAGCTCAGACAATGTAAAAGTTGAGGACAGAGAAGGATCTGCAGTAAATCGTTATTTTTCAATTTTAAGTTTTCTTCGTACTTTGTATTTATCAGATGGAACTTTCACTTTAGTAACATTAACCAATCGAGAAGTAGAGCTTGTGATAATAGACAAACTCCTCGCGCTACACCCTGATTTACGCTAATAGTATATTCAAACTTGATCGCCAAATATTTCATTTCAAATTCTTGGCTGTGATACAAAAAAATAAACATGAACTAAAATCACAATAACAACGGTACTTCTTAGAGTCATAAGACAAAAAATATTGGACCCTCAGTCCGTATTTTGCAATTGAACATTGAAGGCATAAGCAAGTCAAAAACTGAATATTTACAAAGAGTATTAAAAGATTTCGACATCGACGTTGTAATTCTGCAAGAAACGCATGCAGCAGATGCAGCTTGCCTCTAGAGGAAACATTGTTGGTTACAAATTAATTAGTGTTATTTACCATCAAGCATATGGATCTGCCACGTATGTTAAGTCAGAAATCATGAACTGCACCCATGTACTTACACAGACGGACAACGATATTCATCTTATTGTTGTTGATATATCGGACATGAAGATAGTAAACGTATACAGCCTCCTAATACAGGATGGCCAGCTGCTACTCTACCATTATTTCACCATCCAGCAATATATACTGGTGACTTCAATAGCCATCACACCCAGTGGTCCTACTCAAATAACAACCCCAATGGCATACAATTGACTGACTGGGCGGATGATTACAACATGTTCCTGGTATATGATGCGAAAGACATGAAAACCTTTAGATCTGCTAGATTGCGACGTGATTACAATCCCGACCTCTGGTTTTCCACAAAAAACGAACAACGTAACCCTATTCCAATATCTAGGGCTGTCTCACAAGGTTTTCCACGGTCTCAACATCGCCCAGTAATTCTTGAGGTAGGAATCCAAACCCCACTCGTAAACTCTACTCCTCAACCTAGATGGAATTTTAACAATGCTGATTATAGGTCGGAGTTGGAAGCAGTGCTTCGCTGGATCCCACCCATTCCTAAAAATTATGATAGGTTCGTTGGAGCCATCATCTCAACTGCAAAGAAATGCATCCCAAGAGTCTTCCGTGAAGAATACATTTCTGGCTGGAGTAGAGAGAGCGATAAATTATATGAGGAGTACCGTAGTAGTGGCGAGGCAGACGTGACTGATGACTTAATTTACTCACTGGACGCCGCGAGGAAGCAAAAGTGGATTAGCACTGTTGAAAACATTGATTTTTCCCATTCAAGCAGGGAAGCTTGAAGTCTCCTTCCGAAACTGGGTGGCTCAAACTCCATCACTCGTGCTAACAATGAAATAAATCCAGAGGACATTGCAAATCATATCGTAAACATGTCTCGTTCTTCTATTAATCGCCTTCATAAGAGAACAATTAAACGTAAATTAAGAGAAATGAAGCAACCAAACAAAAAACGGAAAAGCACCGGGCTACGATGGAATATTTCCAGAATTTCTTAGATATGCGGGAAAAATGTAAAACAATGGCTAACAAATTTTTCTCGAATATAATAAAAATCGGCAATCTTCCAAAACACTTTAAGACTACGAAAGTGATAGCGATACTTAAACCAAGTAAACCATTCAATGAACCAGGAAGCTATCGCCCATTTGCACTTTTAAGCACCTGCTTCAAATTTCTAGAACGACTCATATACAACCGTATCGCACTGATATTGAATGACTAGATCCCAGTCGAACAAGCTGGTTTCCGTTCCAATCGCAGTTGCACTGACCAACTGCTCGCTTTAACATCCTACATCGAAACTGGGTATCAAAAACAATAAAAACAGGCGCAGTATTCATCGATCTCACTGCAGCATATGACACAGTCTGGCGAATTGGGATTATATATAAGTAACACCATCTCACGTTTAATTAACAACATGCTGAGTAATCGTGTATTCAAAGTTCATCTAAATAATTCCTGTAGTAGGTCCAAAATGCTTAACAATGGTTTGCCACAGGGTTCCGTCATGGCGCCATTACTTTTTAATTTGTACATCTATGACATTCCTGACACAACATCAAAGAAATTTGGGTACGCTAAAGATTGGACCACTCAAAACAAAGACATGGGTGTCTTAGAAGATTTGCTCTCAACTGACCTGGCGATAATGAATGACTATTTTCGAACGTGGAGCTTATTTCCTGATCTAAGTAAAATCGAGAGTTCTTGTTTCCACTTAAACAACAAACTGGCAAAACACGAACTATTAGTGTTATTTAACGGCACTGCCATTAAATATAATCAACAGCCAAAGTACCTGGGCATTACTCTCGATAGAACTCTTTCTTTTAAGCTCCACCTAGAGAATACGTCAAAAAAACTTAAAACGAGAAACAATATATTGCATAAACTGGCAGGCTCGACATGGGGTGATACTCCAGCCACCCTCCGCACAAATGCTCTAAGTTTGGTTTGCTCAGTGGCTGAGTATGGCGCACCAGTCTGGTTGAATAGCACACATACTCAAAAAGTTGACTGCCAGCTGCATGCCGCGATGCGTACTATAAGTGGTACTATCAGGTCCACTCCTTTACCTTGGCTCTCTGTGCTAAGCAATATTAAGAAAGCATCCACATAAAACTACCAGCAACCTGCTGGCAACTATTTTTAATATCTTGGATGCCTGGGACACCTCCTGCAATGATTACAACACTCATGGCGTTTCTGTTACTAACCCGACTTCTGCCCAACCTGGTTTCGATCTGCGACGTTATACCTGTGGCAAGATGTTGTAACATCACTTTTGACGATTCTATCGTACTTTACGCTAATCGGTATGCTGTAACACAAAACGACTGTCGATTATCGTATTTACGATAGTCGTTTTGTGTTACAGCATACCGATTAGCGTGAAATACGATAGAATCGTCATATGTGATGTTACAACATCTTGCCACTGGATTACACTAAACCGAATAAGAACGAATCATGGACGCTGTGCTGATTCTTTCTACAAGTGGGGCATCTCAGAGTGCCCTCAATGTGACTGTGGAGCTCCACAACAAACCATAAAACACATTGCAACTGTGTGTCTAATTCGACGATACAATGGTGACATCTCAGACATCCAATTAGCAACTCCCGATGTAGTAGCATGGATAGACTCACTCGATGTAAACATCTAATGTTCAAATGTACTACATAATGTTCAAACATTTTAATATTTTACTTTTTAATTTTGTAACTAAAAGACGCGCAATCAAATCGATTGTAAGTCATTTAATGTGTATTCATGTTTTGTTTTATGTAGATTTCATAGGAAAATCTACCTATTTTAAATTTTATTTTTATTCTTTTTAATGTGTCACAACAAAAACCATACGCTAAAAAAAATCGAGAAGCAATATTTTGTGCAGTAATATTGCTATTTGATGAGGAAGTTGGGGATGAAGTTTCATTCCCTAGTTTACGAAGTAAATTTTAGTGAAGAGCTGCTTCTTTGCCGAAACAACGAAGTGGCATAGCAGGTCGCGCACCTGGATGAGATTTATTTAGCCCCAAGCTAGCTTCAGCCTATGGGGTCGAGATAGAAATCCTGCTGCTCCATCACAAATAACAGTGTTGTACGCGTATGTCTTGGTAAGATCGAAATAAACAAATAGCAAGTGAAAAAAGGTAGACTCTGGCGACCCACATATGTGAATAAAAGCCACGACCGTCACGTCCCACCCCCAGATTCAATCACTCATTCACACACTCTTGCACTGCATCCGCTCACACTCATACTCACGACCATATTCACACACGCTCTCATTCATACATACATGTCCATATAACTACAGATAAAGCTTACTCACCCCATGGTTAGTCCAGATCCCACTCCTTATTAATCTGATTTGATCAGTCGATCATCATCGGACGGACAATATACACGTATGCGTAGTGGTGCTTCAGTAACGTAGTTACCAGTTGAATTATATAAGCTGGTGTCGACTTTAATTGCCAAAGTAAGTTATAAAAGTGGACGTAATGATACGTCGGTTGTTGATCCAAAGTAACGTAGTTCAAAGTTGAATTATATATGCAGTTATTGACTTCAATTACGACTAAACGTTATAAAAGTAGGCGTACTGATATGTAAGTTGTAGATCCAAAATAACGCGGTTAGAATTTGAATTATATAAGCTGGTGTCGACTTCAATTGCGAAAGTAGGATATGTAAGTTGATGATCCAAAATAACGCAGTTAAAATTTGAATTATATGTACAATTATTGGCTTCAGTTACGACTATATGTTACAAAAGTAGGCGTACTGATATGCAAGTTGTTGATCCAAAGTAAGGTAGGTAAAAGTTGGTGAACGTGTGCATCATACACATCCGTTGTTGAATTCAACTATGCAAGAACAAAATAAGAACGTGCGTTGAGATATGCGTACCGCCAATTATTTATCCACTGCCCAAAATGGTAACCCTTCTCCCTGTTGTCAGATCACGAAATCACACGATTGCCTCCTTACAGTTAGTAAACCTCACCAATCAATCCGTCACTCAAATCAAAAGATCTTATTTGCGTTAACAGTTTTCTGTATTTGATTATTAAATTTATTATTATTGGTTGGCAATTATACAAGAAAAAAACGGTGACATTGTCACCTTGACCACCGTTTCGTTAATTTACGTTGTTTCTTTTTATATTTAATCTAATTAATTGAATTAATTTGAGTAATTTTATTTTAGTATTTAATTAATCTATAACTCGGAAGTATTATCAAATTTTGTTTAAACTACAAACTGTAAATTTACTTAATGAATCGGTCAGTATAATTTTATACATGTTTAATACATAAACCAGTTAGTTCATTTATTGTTCCGATTTCGGTAATCAAAAAAAATCAATTAGCCCCGCTAATTCAACCATAAAATTTGGGAATTTAAATCGTTTATATACACAAAAAAAATTTTGGTATCTACCACTTCCCAAACAATTATTTTTATTGCACCACTAATTTGAATATGTCCAACTGTAATTAGACTACTCATTCAAAAAAAAATTTAAGCTACCAGCTACGAAAAATGTTCTAATCTGCACTCCCGGTTCATTAATTATTTATCATGTTTCAACATTTATTGTAACTTGTTTGTTCTTTGAAATGTATCAATAAAGTTTTATTATGTTACACTACATGCAGAACTATTATTGTATTAAATTGAATTTTCTATAGGAAATTACCTGGGTTTTAATTTAATTTAATTTGACCTGTCAAGGTCGATGAAAACATCAAAAACAGCAAAACTAATCTCCTCGGATCTCTGTTGTTAATAATTTGTTATTCTAAAAAAAATCTTGCTAGATATCACAGACACGAAAAATTTACTGGTAATATCACAGGAATAACTACCACAGGAAAAAAAATATCACAGAAACGAAATCGATTTTCTTAAAAAGCATATTTTAAACATTAAAAACATTTTTCCCGCGTTTCATCAATGTCGAAACCAAACATTCCACAAAAAAAATCAAAAACTCAGAGAGAGAAGCTAGCTGTCACCTTCTATATATAGTAAGTTAACGCCGTTTGCTAACAATAACGAATCGGTAAGGTAGTTTCTTGGGAAATTTTTATTAACGTCAATTATTGTACCCACTAAGAAGTATGGACAACTATTTTGTAATAAGAATTGGAAAAGAATTTTAAAAAAAACATTGATTACGAAATGATGGTAAGAAATCATATTTGGAAATAGCGTGATTACGAATTAATGATATTGAACAACGGTTTCATGACAACTTCAAACAGAAATTTTTGCGATAGACAATTACGAGTAAGAAATTATGTTAAAAATAACGACAATAACTACAGAAGTTTCTGTCAATGTAAACCCAATGCATGTGGAAAAGCAGGGCGAGTCCCAATTACGACGATTGATTAATAGCCTTCGTTACAAAATTCCATGCCTTACGACTAGACTTCTTGAAACTTGTCCTACCTACAGTAGGTAGGCCTAGTTTTACGTCTATGTAAATCAAGTTCATCAAGAAGTTTAGTGACTACATACGAATCGTTAGTTCTGTTGTATTGTTTATACAGTTTGTTACATGTTTGATTTCAACCTGGAACATACTGTTTTCTAAAACCTCTTGGAATATTCTTTTTGGCAGAACTATTGATAGCACCAACAAACCGCTGATAATCTGATTGATTGCATGGAATAAATTGCACCATGTTTTCTAAATCTTTAGAAAACTGCTTCCAATTTGCTGATTTTTTGTTTTTTATTAATTAGTTAGACATGTTTAGCACACTAAATATGAAATATTCATTATTTAGACTCTTTGAATATCAGAAGATACCATGTCAACTAGAAAGGAATAAGGTTGGGAAAATGGAAGGAATGAGGATATGGGCATAACTATATTAATTGTTTTGATGACGATTGACATTTTCTTTAAATGTTTGAGGGGCGAATTCATCGGGAAAGATGGAGGCGGGCATAGAATTCCATAATTTGGCCACTCTATTAAAATAATCGTTTTGGAAAGACATAGTTCAACAATGAGGTATTTGGACAGCAAATGGGTGGGATAACTCTGAAGTTCTTGTTCGTCGATTGAACTGCGCATACGATGAAAGTATGTTTTGAATTTCCTTAGAGGAGAGCTCGCTAAAGTTGTATTTATAGTAGATTGACAATTCAGCCACATTTCTTCGGTGCTGGAGTGAATCAAACTGATTAGTTAGTTCGGTATTGCCAATCAACCGTATTGCTTTCCTCTTTTCTCGTACAGAGGCTAGACATTTTATTGTTGATTGACAAGCACCTCCCCAAACCTGACAGCAGCATTCTATACATGGACGAATAAAGGACTTATAGATCAGCAAAATTTGATCGGGATTGAAAAATTTCTTACATCGGCTCAAAAATCCTAATTTTTGCATTGCAGATTTAGCGAGATTGAACTCATGTTTATTCCATTTCAGGTTATTTTCTATATCCACTCCAAGAAGTCTAACTGATTCAACCTCATGCAATTCCTCATAGTTTATCTTAATAGGAAAGTTTTTATGTCGTTCTTTATAATATAATATTTGCTTTATTTGGACATATAACCACATCACTATATATATTAAATAAATATACAACACTTGATGAATTTAAACTATTTATTTATTCATTACTTTCATTACTATTCCAACCGCAGCACAATACATAATGATTTTTATACTTGTTTTTAATATAAAGCAATAATAGAATTGCCGCGTCAAGCGTTTGGAATTTGATATCTTTTTATTACGTATAAACTGTTTATTAATCAAATAAGTTACAGTGGGATACGTGAAGTATTATATAGCTGCACTCGTAAGTGCCGCTACAGTTCTATTCGTGAAAGACGACAAAGTTTAGTTTTGGTTGGGTTAAATGTAACAAGATTACGACCATCCCATTCCATTATACGGGCCAAGTCCTCGTTGATAGAATCAAATAACAGCTCTCTATCAGTGGTAACTGTAGTTTGAGATCGAAATTTAGAAGATGCATGTGATGCATGCAATGTGCTGTCATCAGCAAAACTATCGATTGGGTGTACTGTAGTATTAAGTAAATCATTTATGTATAGAAGAAACAAGGTTGGTGAGCAGAGCCTTGAGGTGATGATGCAAAGCCTTGAGGAACACCAGCATTGGTTGTGAAAATATTGGATGCACACCATCTAAATTTACATGAAATTGGCGGCTGGCTAAAAAACTTTCAATCCATGAGACAGTAAGATGATCTATGCCATAAGATTTTAATTTCGCTATAAAATTTCTATGCCACACTTTATCAAAAGCCTTAGAAATTTCAAGTGAAATACTGAATGTTTTTCCATGGCGCTCCAGTGATTTGTTCCAAAGATGGGTTACGTAGGCTAACAGATCACCTGTTGCATGACTTCTACGAAAACCATACTGCTTATCATCAATAATTCTTGATATCTCCAAATATTTTATCAAATTGTGATTAACATATTTTTCAAATATTTTAGCCAATACCGACAAAATTGCAATCGGTCTATAATCGTTAGGATCTAACTTACTGCCTTTCTTTGAAATGGGTTGAATACTAGCTAGCTTCCAAGAATTGGGAAATAATCTGGTTTTGTAAGATAAATAGAAGATTTTTGTTAGAATTGGAGCTAGTTGCCTAGCAAATTATTTTAGAATGAGGGGTGGAATACCGTCGGGGCCAGCGGATTTGTTGGTATTGATAGAAACAAGCATGTTTCGTACAATATTACACCGAAAGATAATTGGCATCATATCCGTTTCAACTTGGGAAATGAGTGTAGGAAAATAAGGAGGTTCAACTATGTTTGAGTTTTCTGCGAAAATACGACCCAAAAGATTCGCCTTCTCTTTTGGGTCACTCACGGGAATATCATTCAGAACTAAAGTTGGAATAGAGGATCGAGTGAAATTGCTCTGGACTGATTTAACTGCCTAAAAGAAATTCCGTGAGCCAGATGGGTGCTTGGCAAATTTGTTTGCTTTCTTCTGGATAAACACGTCTTTGTCCAAATCTATTTTGTATTTACTAAAATTTCTTGCTTTTTTGTAGGCATTCAGGGTTTCTGAAGATTTGTTTGAGTTATAGGCATTAAAAGTTTTGCGTTTATTCCTCACCGATTCATCAACATCCTGCGTGAACCAAGGCTCAGTTTTAGGAGTGATTAGTCGATTTGGAATAAATCGCCGCATTCCATCTTTTATAAATTCAGAAACTCTTAATGCAGATGTGCTAGGATCATGTTCAGCACAACAGACAGGAAATAATCTGGTTTTGTAAGATAAATAGAAGATTTTTGTTAGAATTGGAGCTAGTTGCCTAGCAAATTATTTTAGAATGAGGGGTGGAATACCGTCGGGGCCAGCGGATTTGTTGGTATTGATAGAAACAAGCATGTTTCGTACAATATTACACCGAAAGATAATTGGCTTCATATCCGTTTCAACTTGGGAAATGAGTGTAGGAAAATAAGGAGGTTCAACTATGTTTGAGTTTTCTGCGAAAATACGACCCAAAAGATTCGCCTTCTCTTTTGGGTCACTCACGGGAATATCATTCAGAACTAAAGTTGGAATAGAGGATCGAGTGAAATTGTTCTGGACTGATTTAACTGCCTAAAAGAAATTCCGTGAGCCAGATGGGTGCTTGGCAAATTTGTTTGCTTTCTTCTGGATAAACACGTCTTTGTCCAAATCTATTTTGTATTTACTAAAATTTCTTGCTTTTTTATAGGCATTCAGGGTTTCTGAAGATTTGTTTGAGTTATAGGCATTAAAAGTTTTGCGTTTATTCCTCACCGATTCATCAACATCCTGCGTGAACCAAGGCTCAGTTTTAGGAGTGATTAGTCGATTTGGAATAAACCGCCGCATTCCATATTTTATAAATTCAGAAACTCATGCAGATGTGCTAGGATCATGTTCAGAACAACAGACAGCTTTCCAATGTGTTTCTTGGTAAAAGCTTCTCAGTCCCTCAGTCAGCGCGTTTATAATTCCAAACTCGACGAGGACTGACTTTAATTGGTGTAGGGGATGCAAATTGTACTTCCGCTGATATTAGTAAATGGTCCGATAATCCAAGAGGTTGTTCAACTTTTGTGTCCGTTGTATCGGGTTCGTTTGTCAAAAACAAATCCAACAAGTTATTATTATGATGTGTATTGTCAGATATTCTAGTCGAACACTCTATGATTTGAGTCAAACCATGGTAATCGGTGACCAATAGTTCAGCTTGTCTTCCAAGTATTTCAGCCATTCTTTGTTATGAATGTTAAAGTCCCCAAGAGTGACGAGTCTTGCTTTGGGGTAGGTAGTCGGCGCTAATTTTGTCTAGGTTAGACAAAAGTTTTTCAAAACAAGCACAACCTGGGGAAGAGTTTGGAGATATGTGAATGCCTATTATAAACATAGTCTCATCCACACCTGAGATCTTTAATGCCAGAGAATGATGGTGCTTAGAGTTCAACTCGTAAGCCTTAATTCTCATACATGAAAGTGAATCTCGCACAAATGCACAGACGCCATGTTTGGTATAAAAGGAATGATCCAATGCGTAACTAGGTATCCGGTATTTATCGAGATCCAATTTCGATGCTTTGCCACTAACTGTTGTTTTGGAAAGAAACAATATGTCAAGTTTTTTCCTTTCGATATGGTGGTGAACCTCATTTAAATTGGAATTAAGCCATCTTATATTAGTAAAATCAATGCTCATCTGTTGATAACCCCTGCTACCATTGTACTGGGACTAAGACTTCTCCTTTGACCTTGTGACTATAGTGATTGAAATTCGGCCAGGCCTAAATGCCTACACTAAACCACACAAGTAAATATGGAAGTATCTCTTACGATACGATGATATCAATTTTCATCCAACAGTAACACGATAAAAAGACGGAAATCAAAAAGCAGAATATATATAGGGATAAAAAGATAATAAAAACAACAACAAAAAAATTATTTTTTCTATGCGAAAAGTAAACTCACTAGTGTAAAAAAATAACAAATTATAGTTGCTATGGTTTTTCATATAATTTTACCAAGTATTTTAAACAACGTAACCTTGAAAAAATAGAATATGCATTTTGTATGTTTTGTTGTCGATTTATAACTTTATAATTTATAGTAAATATCGATTATATATTAGTATCATAGAAAAAATTGCATTTCCTACGCGAGATAAAAACATTTTTCGTTCGTAAACATGTCGAACAAATGTTTACTCACGAAAAAAACAATATTTTCATCTCTTGTAGGAAAATATACTATTCTAAGAAAATAAAAGAGTAATATCAGAATTTAAAATTTGCACTTAAATTTTTGTAAGCAGGTAATTGGAAAAAACCCATTACCAAAATATAAAAACAATAGAAATAAAACGGACGATACAGAATGCACCTTACCTTACACATAAGTTTCTTTTCCTGTTTTGTGGGCGGAACACTTCACTTTGGTGAACTTTTAAATACTTAATATTTAATATTTCAAGAAACACTATGTAATAAAGTTTTGTTAATTTTTTTCTTTACTTAATCCTTTGAAAAATATATAGGATTAGTTTGTTTCATAAAAAAAAAAGGTTTATATGAAGATTTATTACTTTCACTTATTATTGACACTTTTATTGGTTTGGTAAAAATTTAACTAAACATTGCGTCTTTATAAAGACAGAATAGATCTTAAAACTTCTATTTTGATTTTTTCTTTATTTTGCGAAGACACAACCGTATCGTTTGTAAGACAAATTGTTAATGGTGAAATTGGGATCATTAAACTATATTCAAATATTATTGGACGATGTTGACTGTGTGGAAACGATGGAAGTATAATTCTTTTGTTGGATGCGCAAGCAGCGTTCCTAGATAAAATGTTAAAATCTGGATTAGTTTCTGTGTTCCATCTTGCAGATTTGAAAGTACGCCGGTCTTTTGGGCTATAAATCAATTGCATATCTTTAAGGGACATCCATTTTTGTATAGCATTACCATTATTGTCATTGTGATCATATCCCCAGCATTTTATTTCACTTTTTATTTCAAGTATTAAAATAATTGTGTTATGTTAATTTAGAATACAATAAACAACACAGAAGAGATAAGCAGATTTTTTAATTATTTTATTGAAATTCGGAAAAACAAACTTTATTCAAAAAAGAAAAACCAGAACTCTATATAAAACTATTTTGTTTTTTTTATTAATTTTAAACGATAAAAAAAATCACTTGCTACAATTAAAATTTTGAAAACATTTTTTTTAATTTAAATGTTCGCCACAGGCCACAGGCCAACATTTTTTTCCAGCATTTTTTTTACTGAAAGTTAGAGCTACACGCGATATAAAATTTTTGGTAGTTAAAAAGAGAAAGAAATTTATAATCTAGAAGGCGTTGTGCTTTAAGTTTTGACAGATAAACATTGAAAAATTAATTATTCTTTTGTTGTCTGATGTTTATTAAATTTAAACATAAAAAACATGAATTCTTATATGGATAAAAGGCTTTACATATTATATTTGGTGATGATATAGTGATGACGATCAAATTTTGATCAATTTCATCTTTGAACTCAGCTTTCAACTTTAAAATTACAACAATAAAATTTTACAATGGCGATGCTATTCAATACAATCAACAATGACGATGCTATAAAATTTTGATATCCGATACAAAAACCAAAATTATTACAAAAAATACCAAAATTTTGATAAAATATTATAACTAAATATTTTTATTTAAAAAAACTAGCTTGGACAAGCAAAAACTTAATTTTTTCCTAATAAAATCATTTATGTCGCAATAAAATAATTTTTGCTGCCATAAAATATACTTGGGTCAGTAAGCCTACATTCTCAGTTTTATGGCAACATTTGCTCAAAAACTAGAAATATGGGCGATTTACATGTTCCAACATTTTTTTCCAGCATTTTTTTACTAAAAGTTAGAGCTACACGTGATATAAAATTTTTGGTAGTTAGAAAGAGAAAGAAATTTATAATCTAGAAGGCGTTGTGCTATAATTTTTGACAGATAAACATTGAAAAAATTAATTATTCTTTTGTTGTTTGATGTTTATTAAATTTGAACATAAAAAAACATGGATTCTTATATGGATAAAAGGCTTTGAATATTATATTTGGTGATGATATAGTGATGACGATCAAATTTTGATCAATCTCATCTTTGAACTCAGCTTTCAAGTTTTAAATTACAACAATAAAATTTTAAAATGGCGACGCTATGCAATACAATCAACAATGACGATGCTATAAAATTTTGACATCCAATACAAAAACCAAAAATATTGCAAAAAATACCAAAATTTTGATAAAATATTATAACAAAATATTTTTATTTACAAAAAACTAACTTGGACAAGCAAAAACTTAATTTTTTCCTAATAAAATCATTTATGTCGCAATAAAATAATTTTTGCTGCCATAAAATATACTTGGGTAAGTATATTTTATGCCAACATTCTCAGTTTTATGGCAACATTTGCTCAAAAACTAGAAATAAACCCCAGTAAAATTTTGCATATTTATATTGTTGTTCTTGTCTCGCATACGAAAATCATAATATACTTATTGCTTCATTTTTTACTGGAAAAAAATGTTGGAACATGTAAATCGCCCAATAAACTCCAGTAAAATTTTGCATATTTATATTTTTGTTCTTGTCGCGCATACAAAAATCATAATATACTTATTGCTTCATTTTTTACTGGAAAAAGTGTTGGAACATATAAAACGCCCATAAGATTAACCTCATAATAATTCTACAAATATTTTGGAGATCTTTCAAACGGCTATTTTAATAAACAAAATTATTAATTATTATAAAATGTCATATTTTCTTTTTAAATAATTTAAATACAATACAATACATTTATAATTTATATAAAATTATACCATATATTAATTATTCTTATTTATGTTACAATAAATTTGTGAAAAAAGAATGAATTAATGGTTTTTCTTAAAGTTTATATAAAATTTGCACAAATAAAACAACATGAGGCGTCAAACTTTGATATCTTCTTCTATCTATCTATCTATCTATCTATCTATATCTTCTATATAAATAAAATTCGATTTCTGTCTGTCTGTCTGTTCGGGATAAGCTCCGAAACGGCTGAATTGATTTAGATGAAACTTGACATACATAAAGAAAAGAATGTCAGGAATGTCATAGGCTACTTTTTTTCATAGAATTTATAGTTTTTATAATAGTATTCTCCATTACTCAATTCATAGCAGCGAGTTTGCCTAAATGTTGATTAAATACAATTGGTTTCATTTGTTCTAATTATATATATGTACATATACATATATGAGTATAATCAAAACCCCCGATATAGAAGCCTTCTTCATTCAAAAATCGTGAACTTGTAGCGCCATTTTGAAATTAAAACTCAATATAAAAAAAATTCAAAAAATCGCCATAACGATCATTTTTTTTTTTTTTTTTTTTTTTTTTTAATAAGAAGTGTTGTGTAGTAGGAATTACAAAATGTGTCACAACAACACATAGATACCTTTTAAGACGTAGGTCCCACAACAACATGCGTCTTGAGGTATAGGTGGACGCTTTTTTTAAATTTTTGTGGATTGAAAGCACTCGAGACTATTGATTCGGGCAAAGCATTCCATGTGTACGATGTACGCACAAAGAAATCTCTTTGCATTCTATTACTATGACAGTGAGTAATCTCGACAGTTCGACCGCCCGCACACACCGATTGACGAGTAAAACGGGGAAAAACATATGTCTGAGGCATTATGGACCTGATCATAACGCCATCTGGAAAAATAAAACTCCATATAAAAAAAATTCAAAAATATTTAATCAAAAACACTAAACCAATTTTTTGCATATGGCAATGTTCATTGTTTATTGCAAACGGCGTGAATGGGTATGGATATCATATCGGGGGTTTTGGTATAATTCATAGCAACGAGTTTGCCTAAATGTTGGTTAATTATATCCCTAGTAACAGAGAATTAGCGAATTCATAATATAGTTCATCATGAAAATCATCATTACCTATTCAATGAAACGTATATGAGCTTGTGATGTGAATTCACTTATTTACTTTTGTATATGCCAGTGGCGTAGCCAGAATTTTCCATTGGAGGGGGGGGGGGTCAAGAATTATTTTATAAGACTTAATAGTTTAACCGAATAAACCAATTAATTAGTTATATTAATAATTCATTACAATAATATATACTTCATTTTAATGTTTCCTTAATTTTAATTTTTTTAATTAATGATTTTTTAAAAAGTAGATTAATGATTATTTTTAACTATCTTAAATTATTTTACATTAAATAATTAATTTTAAAGAAAAAGATTTCTTACCTTGTAAACTATGTAAAATCTAAATCTATTTGTAAAATTTAAGGACGCAAGAACACAACTTCTCTCTTTAAATTGAAATTAGCACTGAGCTTATGTTTGAAGTAACGAAAAAAAAAGTAGCTAGTAGCTAGATTTTGGTTGCATGGAATTATTTCGTGGAGTGAGATTTCGTACTAAATGGGATTTTTGCATTCAGATTCAGTGGAATGAGAAAATAAATTCCGCATTTGTGGGATGAACTGTCAAATTATCTCGTCAACGAATTTATAGACGAAATGCGATTATTTGCTTTGAAATTTTGTATAGACCCACAAAAATGGAGAAAAAAATGTCGAAAAAAGTTACGATAAATCAAAAAGATATCTACTTAGGAGACCAAGATTTTTTTCTATTTGATATAGAATCACAAAATTACACTTTTTTGATAAGATGTTATTCAAATATGTTCCTTCTACAAAATTTACTATCCCGATTTCCCATGTGTATATAAGATAAACAGATCAAAACTGTCCCTTTTACTACATTTACTTAAATTACCCTGAAAAAATTAAAAAAAAATCCGCTTGCGCCTAAGTTCAAGTAATCATGCCAAAAGAAATTTTAGTTAATTATTTAGAGGAGAATATGGATTTGGCGTGTGGGAGTTAACGATATTTTATTTTATTATTTATCAATAACTATTTTAGAAAATAGCACATTATTTAATTAGGAGCTAAAGTGATACTTTTTGTGTTGAGTCTATAGTCTGACGGCCGACCGCAGGGAGGCCGACAATTATAGACGAAACACAAAAAGTTACTTTAGCTCCGAATTGAATACACTATTTTTTCGGCAAACGTTTAAATTTTTTATAAATATGAAATTAATACATCAAACTTTTTATAAATATGAATTTGTACCGTCATAATTACTTCCAAAAAAAAAAAAAAACATTTAAATTTGTATGAATAAAATTTTTTTTATCAAAGCAACCTTTTCAAAATTTCATAATATGAAAATCACCTTATTTTTTGCTGTCATGGTTATACAATATGTTTGAAAAAATAACAAACTAACAAATAACAAATGCTACTTTACAGCCTCCGTAATATAAAATTAAAATGGCGTTACTTTTGCTGTCAGGCTAAAAAGTAAGACCTTAGCTAACTCCCTAGCGGCAGTAAAGTTAAACTTTACAGCCGTTTGCCGAAAAAATATATTTTTTGTGAATTGCCAAATAAAAAAAAACATTTTTCTTGTGTAAGGGGAAAAAATTCAAAAATTTAAAATTCCGGTTAACTGAATATTCGGTTAATTGAATGTCGGATAATCGGGCTTTTGCCGAAAAATTAAATTATTTATTTAATTTATATACAAAACATATTGTTTTGTATGCTTCTCGCAGATTTGATAAGGCAGACGGAAATAGGGCAATGGGACGATGTGGCAAAATACACTATTCAAACATACTATTTATTAAATTCTGAAGAACAATTTTACAGCTAAAATCTATAGCGAACTTGTAAACTAGCTATCGAAAGAAACACAAATAAAAACAAGTCAATAAACTGACAAAAGAATTCCATCTTCAAAAATTTGTACTAGCTTAGAACTTGTACTAAAAAGGCTATCTCGAAAAGAGAACGAGAATACCAATTAGTGGAATTGAATTATTTAGTGAGAAATCAAAATTCGAGATAAATAATACAGTAAAAGCCCTATTATCCGAAATGCTCGGGGATTGAACCATGCCGGATAATCGAAAATTCCGGATACTTGAATGTAAATGAAATTTTAGAACGATTTCATATAATGCTTCATATAAATATTTTGTTTAGGATTCTCGTCAATATATTTTCAAATAAAATATTAGAAACCTATTTTAATACAAAAATAAGTAAATAAAATAAATAAGAGCAATTTCACGAAGATTCAACAACGTTTTGACTTGACCCCTTTTAATTTTGATTATTTTTTGTTTATAGATTGTCTTTCATAAATAAAAAATACAAGTTCTCTTAGAATTTTTTTTTTCGACCAGGGGTCTTCACAGGGTGCCCCTCAATTTTTTGTTATTTTGTGATGTGAGTGCATTTTGACGAGCGATTGTAGAAAAACTACTGAATCGATTTTCATAAATGATATGTCGTTGAATAGGTATTAAAACAAAGTTTGTACACTGGTAATTTTTTGAAATAATTTTTAACGGTGTAACATAAGAAAAAAACGGTGTAATTGAAAAAAAGATGGCATAGCCTCTTTTTTTTTTTTTAAACAAAATTGAAGCTTATTTTATATCTAACAACTTGTGAAAGTTTAGGACTAGCGATATTTTTTGTTTTAAAGATAAAATTCGTTGTGCATATGACTGTCGGGAATCAGTTTTTTTTGTTCTGAAGGAAAATTATAAAAATGGCGTTATAAACTAAGAGATTTTTTTTTTATGTTAAATATCAAATATTTTATTATTAAATGAACTTTTTAAAATATTATAAAAATTATATATGTAGTACAATAAATAAAATAAATACAATTCTTAAAAATGATTTACTTATTTTACAAACAGAAGTTTCTTTTGAATAGGAAAGCACTTCTGCAATTATTTTCTTTGTATTAGATGGCATAAAAAATGAAATGTTTATTTATCACTTTTAGTAATCACTTGTCACTCTTATAAAAAATAATTTGACAGTCTTGACTGCAAACAAAAAAGCCGTAACTTTTGACTGGAGAAGTATTATGTTCGTATTATGTTATTATGGAATCATAAAGTAAAAGATTGTTTTTCAACATTAAATTACAAATATTTTATTACTGAATAAACTTTTTAAAATATCATACAAATTATATATGTGAAAATAAATATAGTTATTAAAAATTATTTACTTATTTTACATTCAAAAGTTTCTTTTGAGTTGGAAAACATTTTTGCATTTATTGTCTTAGTATCTACTGGTACAAAAGAATGAAATTTTTGAGTTCCACTTATAGTAATCGCATTTTTATGTCGATTTTGTAATTTTTCTTTTGTTAATTGATATTCATTTTTATCGGCGTATCCAAAGTTCATGGTAGATTCCCATTTTAAAGCCCATTCGAAAAGTTTTTTTGGTGTATCAATAATATTATCTTCGCTCGCCATACTATAACGGTGTGCAGCACGCTTCAGTGTACCACCAATTCCATCACAAGGTCCCTTTCCATGGCTGGTAGCATGAAAATGCCATTCAGCATCAACCTTAAAGTCTTCTTTATGGTGGCATAAGTTAATTAGGTTATGTTTATTTTTGTATTGAGAAGGTGCACCGTCAGTGTTATA
The DNA here is from genome assembly GCA_963693315.1 of Diogma glabrata. NCBI lineage: Eukaryota > Metazoa > Arthropoda > Insecta > Diptera > Cylindrotomidae > Diogma > Diogma glabrata. Next base: position 230,025,129 of record OY856187.1, read on the forward strand.
AATTATTTTTGTAATATTAGAATTTATATGCGTTTTGATGAATTCAATAAGTTTTGTAATGAAAAGATGGACTGTAGTACTGTTGTGATCGTTTATATCCGAAATGAGTATAAAACTTCGGTGCTGTATATATTCACTTGTGGCACTTTTAAAATAAATGACAAATGTATGTTAATATGTGTTAATATTATGTTAATATGACAAATGTATGTTAATATTTTCGGATGAGAATGTCTGAATATTGGCCTACTCAGATTAATCTGCGATGGACAATTTTTTTACTGAAAAATAATCAGTAATTTTCTGTTGTTTAAGGCAAAGTTGAATAATATTTTCCACTTTAATTACAATTTGGTCGTCAATTTGCATTTGATTAAATCCGGGCTGCAAACCTGATCAGCAAGCGCGTAGCCTCCGGATTTAACCCCGCAGTTGCGTAGTTTATTCAAAACTCTCACCAACCAATACATTTCGGTATCCATTGATGGCTTTTCTTCTGCGTCTAAATTAACTAACGCTGATGTACCACAAGGTTTAGTTTTGTCACCACTTTATTTTTAATTTTTTACTTTTAAATTAAAATCACCAGCAATAATTAAATAATTTTTAAGATGATAGTACACTGTACAAGTCGAAAGATTTACGTCCATCAACATCTTTGAACGTATGTTGTTGTGGGACCTTGGTCTTAAAAGGTTTTTATGTGTTATTGTGACACATATTGTAATTCCTACTACACAACACATTTTATTAAAAAAAAAAAAAAAAAGTCATTTGTTTTCCTATCTTTAAAAGGGAAAAATCATGAACGAATAAAGCCCGCCCGGAGAGACTCTGCCATAAATGTAAATGATAGCCTGAAAGTTTCCAATTGGGGTGACTGAAATATGTTCAATTTTAACTCAACCAAAACATGACTATTGATTGTTGCCAGATCAACGACCGAGTTTGCCAAAGATATTTCGATTAGTGTGTTTCGATTAAAATGTCGCAAAATTTTGCTGAACTTGACTGAAATTGCTTTTTAAACAGTTCATTTAATAATAAAATATTTGATATTTAACATAAAAAAAAATCTCTTAGTTTATAACGCCATTTTTATAATTTTCCTTCAGAACAAAAAAAACTGATTCCCGACAGTCATATGCACAACGAATTTTATCTTTAAAACAAAAAATATCGCTAGTCCTAAACTTTCACAAGTTGTTAGATATAAAATAAGCTTCAATTTTGTTTAAAAAAAAAAAAAAAAAGAGGCTATGCCATCTTTTTTTCAATTACACCGTTTTTTTCTTATGTTACACCGTTAAAAATTATTTCAAAAAATTACCAGTGTACAAACTTTGTTTTAATACCTATTCAACGACATATCATTTATGAAAATCGATTCAGTAGTTTTTCTACAATCGCTCGTCAAAATGCACTCACATCACAAAATAACAAAAAATTGAGGGGCACCCTGTGAAGACCCCTGGTCGAAAAAAAAAATTCTAAGAGAACTTGTATTTTTTATTTATGAAAGACTATCTATAAACAAAAAATAATCAAAATTAAAAGGGGTCAAGTCAAAATTTCCCAAAAATTTGCTGAACTTGCGTGAAATTGCTCATAATAAGAATATTTTAAAAATTTAAATAATTCAAAAGTTAAAACAAAATATATATTTTGTGAATTACCAAATAAAAAAAACATTTTTCTTGTGTAAGGGGAAAAAATTCAAAAATTTAAAATTCCGGTTAACTGAATATTCGGTTAATTGAATGTCGGATAATCGGGCTTTTCCTGTAATTCCATTCCACTTCATTTTTTCTCATGGAACCGGAATCGAGGTGAACGAATCAGTTCAAATAAGTAATTTAAAATAAAAAGAATACCAGTACGTCTATTCCTGCATTTCCCTGGGAATTGGGAATTGAGAAAAAAGTGCAATAAATGAAATAAAGAAAATTTTCTAATACGAAATTGCTATTTCCCGCGGCACGGAATACTAGTTATGAACAAATTGCCGTAATTTATTTCTCAAGTCCTATTTCACGAAGTACAGGAATAGGGCAACAGATGTACTCATAAAGAAAGAATAGTAGACAAAATAGTAGACCAGTGGGCATAAATAAAAGACGCCAGAATAGTACATTATGATGCTAGGACGTAAAGCTAAAGATTTTGGACGTATGTGGAGTTTGCATCCACATTAAGTCAAAAATAGCTTACGTCCGTGCATCATATACTATTTTTTATTCGCCGCAAGCACAATATTTAAAAAAAAAAATGTTTATTCTAAATTAATAGTTATTTATTGTACAAGATGATAAAATTGCACTTTATCTTCGAGAGCTATTTTAGCGTCGAGGCGTCAGCATCGAGAAGATAATGAAATTTTATCGTCGTGTGGAATACAACATTTTTTTCTATAGCAATTGTTAAAGAAGACCAAAAAAATGCCGAAAAATCAATGATAAATTTAATTTAAAAGTATCAGAAAAAAAAACAGTTTCACGAAAAAATGAGTACAGGTAGGCTTTGATAACTTTTTTAGTTTTATAAACAAACAAACAAATCAATTTTTTTTGTTTTTTGCAAAAATTGAATTTGAAAACTAGATAGTTTGGGTTTGTCAATATGTGCGATATTACAGAAGAAAACTGCCTTCTGATATGGCAGAGGAGACTTCAGAGACAATTCGTAGATGGCTTGAAATTTTGAATTGCCTGAAAACTCGCGGATGGTACATCAAAAACAATACCTGTGCTTTCAAAAATGGAAAAACTTGAAGAATATCAACAGCAAAATACTTTATCTACCCTTGCTGTTAAAGTACTACTTTATCTACCCTTGATGGTAAAGTGCTATTTTTCCCTCTGATTTTAGTTGATAATAGCACGTTTTAACAGTTGCTATAGAAAAAAATTATAAATTTGCATAAGTTTTGAAATAAAAATATGTGAAACAAGCTACCTTTGACATAATATTTGTTATTTTTTCCAAATTATTGTATCACTATTTTGTTTTTATTTAGCGTATGGTTTTTTTTTGCGACACATTAAAAATTAAACTTAAAATAGGTAGACTCTTCTATGAAATCCACCTAAAACCAAACATGGATACACTTTAAATGAACTTACAATCGATTTGATTGCGCGTCTATGAGTAAAAAATTAAAAAGTAAAATATTTGAACATTGGGCAGTACATTTGAACATTAGATGTTTACATCGAGCGAGTCTATCCATGCTACTACGTCAGGAGTTGCCAAATGGATGTCTGAGATGTCGCCATTGTACCGTCGAATTAGACACAGTTGCAATGTGTTTTATGGTTTGTTGTGGAGCGCCGCAGTTACACTCAGGGGACTCTGAAATGCCCCACTTGTAGAAAGAATCAACGTTCATGATTCGTTCTTATTTGGTTTAGTGTAGTCCAGGTATGACGTGGCAGATCGAAACCAGATTGGGTAGAAGTCGGGCTAGTAATAGAAAAGCCAGTTGTGTTGTAATAATGCCAGGAGGTGTCCCAGGCATCCAAGATATTAAAATTAGTTGCCAGCAGGTTGCTGACAGTTTTATTGTAGAGGCTTTCTTGACTTCAACCGACAACAAGTGTGGTCACCGTAATATTCGTGCAAGGGTAACGTGATGTTGTTGGTTACCTTTTAATGTTCACGCATGAGAGCATGCGAGCGTCTGAGTGCATGTGGAGCGATATTGCTTACCACAGGGGCCAAGGAAAAGGGGTCGATCTGATAGTACCATTTATAGTACGCATCGTGGCATGCAGCTGGCAGTCAACTTTTTGAGTACGTGTGCTAGTGAGTATGTGTGCTATCACTATGACAACATAGAAAGGGTGGGGTTCTGTGGAATGAAAAGAAAGCAACTGCTCAATTCATTCGTAAGATACCAGGGAAAAAATCTTAATATTAGAATATTAGAGCAATTCTTCTAGATTACAGAAACTTTAAAATTTCAATGGGGGGGGGGGGGGTTTAAACCCGAACAAACCCGTATGTCGCTACGCCACTGGTATATGCTACTCTCTTCTAATGAATGTTTCAATGAAAACCATGCTGAACTTCATTATGAATATCAGTATTATGGAACTCATGAAGTTATTGATGAATATCAGTATTATGGAACGCATGAAGTTATTGATGAATATCAGTATTATGGAACGCATGAAGTTATTGATGAATATCTATCGAAAACTCATGAATGATAAAACAGTGAGTTCATGAATGATCAATGAACTTCATCAGGGCTTTCACTACCAACAAACCGACGAAATAATTAGTGAATTTTCATAAAAGATTCATCACTGATGAAATGATAGAATTAATTTGCAAATTTCAGCAGGCACTTTACTACTATAGAATAGTTGAACTCATTGATTACTTATTTATTATAATCGAAATCAATTATGGAGTTAGTGAAATCAATGTGAACATAGAGCGTAAAACCCGTACAGAATATTTAGAATAAAAATAGTATAGAACACAGAATAAAATATAGATCAAATGAAAATTGTGGCATTTTAAAAGCCATTTTCTCGTTTTAAACTAGAATTTTATTAATTATAAATTTTTTGAGGCATTAAAATTAATTACAGCATTAATATTTTTTAAGGAGATGGTTATTCCTTCTTCCTCTATGATTTAGTCACGTCAGTTTTTTCCTGAAATTAAAAACTATTATAGGGCTATTATTTTGAAAACGTACATCGAAAAAAAAACAACTATTTTTTAAAAATCTGAAATTTTGATATTTTGTTGGTATTGACGAAAGGAAAAAAGTCATTTCTGCTTTTATTTTTTGTGTACTCTGAATCGGAGTTATGCGCGGTTGAATTTTGAGGCTTTTTCACGTAGTTTTGGTAATGGTGTCAATGTTTTGTGAATAGGTGCCACAAATTTCATCCGACTTAAGTATATTTTTGCAAGTAAAAAGGAAAATAATTGAATAATTGAAATAAGTAAGTTTAAAATTAATAACTTTTCTCTTTTCCGCTAGGCGGCGCGTAAAACCTTGGTTTACTTCAAAGCTCATATCTCAAAAAGTAGGCTTTTTTTTTTTTGTTTTTCACAAATTTTAAAGTAAACATATGCAGCTATGAAATCGAGAAATAAAAAGTCAGCAATTCAATATGGATTTTTTCTTACGATTTTTTAAAGTTTGGTATATGAAAAATTCACATGTGTTTTTTTATTAAGTTAATAATCCTGTACTAAATGTGGATCTAATAAATTAAACATTTCATATTTTAACACCTGCAATAAATTTGAACCATTTTCTGTGCGGTTAAATGGTTAAAAACTTATTAAAAATTAATTTAAGTTAAGTGGTAAAATAAAGGAATTTAAATTATTAAAAGGGTGTGTAAAATGTTTATTCATTTTAAAAAATGTCTATTCAGCCCCTTTTTACTAATTAAAATCTCATTAGAGACTCATAATTTTAACATATAAAATTTCTAATGACGCCCACAAACGGTTTTTGACCAAATCATACTTGCATCCAATCAAAATATATTAAATTGTACCTACCTAATTTTACCTGATTCTACCTATGTCAAAACTATTTCAAGGGTATATATATATATTGATTGGGTTGCCTTATAATCAATTATATTCCAAAATATTTAGAAGACATAACGTTTAGAAAAGATAATAATAGAAATGCCTCTCAAATTGTGCTGTAACTTGTACGGTCTCAAAAATCATCAGCGGACATCAAAAAATGTGAAACTGGTCACACCAGCTGTTATTCGACGAACTATATTCGACGAACAAGTACGCGGAGTTCTGGGGTTCTGGATTTTTTGGAGAACGGACCAAGTGCGCGGGCAAATCCGGCAAAAAATACTCTCGTGTATGGCTAATAGAGCTTAATGCATAAACCTCAAATCGTTAGATTGCTGTATGTACTTGACACATACTTAGAGATGGTAATCGGGATCCCGAAATCCCATATCATTTCATGCTTAAAAATATATTATTATTAATTGATCAGAATGAAACGGAAAACGATGAAAACATCAACTTCAATTAGATTTGAAATTGTTTTTCTCTGAAATTGTTATTAAACATTCCTCAACACAATGTCTAGAAATTTAATGCAAAAAACTTTATATATAATATAAAAGATTATGTTTGAAAATGTGCTCTCAAAAAACATAAACTCACGATCCTTTTGTCGCTAAGCCGATTTCGAATTTTTAAATTTATAAAAACCAGCAGCTGAAAAAGCCCTTTCAGACCACTTTTTTAAAAGACGAAAAAACAGAATAGAAAAAAAGATACGTAAATACATGTGTGCGAATAAAACAAAACAATCACTTTTTTTTTAAAAAGATGTCAATCGTGTCTATTTCGCTAATTTTTATACCGATGCCACCCGAAAAGATGAAATGTTTGTCTTTTAAAACGAAAAATAAATTTTTTAGACATGTGCTAGTTAAAAAAAATTATACACACTATGATACTTTGTTTTGTAACGAGCACAGCGGTGCCTTGATGTATCCTTGACTGTTCGTTGATCGTTAAATCTCACTACCAAGGCATACATTTCCTTCAATCTACCAATACAGAACCTGAACTCGTTCTGGAGTGGAGTGTAGACTCTCTTATAAATACTACTGGTTAGATAATACCTCAGATTGCGGCATAACAACTTTTCTAAAATAAATTTTGTTTCTAGATAATTATGATTTATATGATCGATTCTCAAAAAAAAAATAAACAAAACAAAAACTTATTTAATTTTACACAAAATTAAACAAAAAATTTCGATATTCTATTTAATAAAATAAAATTTGTTAGGTTAAGGGCATTTTATTTTTATTTTCGGATAACATCGGTATAAAATTTAGGGAAATAGACACGATTGACATCTTTTATAAAAAAAAGTGATTATGTTTTGTCTTATTCGCACACAGGCGTTTACATATCTTTTTCTTTTGTCTGTTTTTTTTTCATCTTTTAAAAAAGATATGTGTACTCGATCCATTATTGTAAGTAAATAATTATAAACATTTTGAAGAGGCACCTGTGTATCCTCCGCCTTTGAATAAGGACATTTTCTTTTGTAATTTTGAAACTAAGCTTTCTACTTTAGCTACAATTTTTTGAGGAGTTTAAACCTTTTTTCATAGTAAGAATCAGCTCTTCCTTCATTGAAATTTACATTTCAAACATCAGTTTCATGGTCAGTTTCTAGGTTTTATGTTACTATTATCGGTTTTATGTTAATACTATGTTGCTATCTTATCTAACTATATGCAAAGTAATAAGTAACCAAATATAATTTAAAGCCAAGTTCTTAAAACGAAAACCACGCAATATAATGATATTAAACTTATATTTATTAATTATAATACACAATGAGCTATTATTTTTTTTTCTTTATTCATTTATTGTCAACTTTAACAAAAACATTAGCCGCTCGAACTACATTGAGTTATAGCGCGGCATAATTAAATTCAACAAAATTACATAAATGGCGTTAACTTATTTTATGATAACTAAATGAATAAAGGTATATGTTTTGTGTTTAAATTTGTGATAAATAAATATTAAAAATTTAAAATAAGATCATAAACTAAAAATTGAATTATGTTTTATTACTTAAACTAAATTTGATTTTGAAAACTTAATAACTAATTACTAAATACTCAAACTCCTTATACAAAGAAAAGAGAAAGAAAATTTCAATAAACTGGAACTTTCTTTTTTTTTTATATTTAATATGCTATGCTAAAGAATCAATATGATTGTAATCTTATATATTAATACGCTAACTTTGTACTTTGTACTTTGTACAGCCTAAGGCTTTTTTATTCGAATTTTCACTGATTCCAAATTTTCACTGCTAACTGATATTAGTGTAACCTAAATCTGAGAGATTTTTGGGATTTTTCGGATCATAAATAAAAAAGTTATAGACGAATTATAATGTATTTTTGAATTCAACTGCCTCCCCTCAAATCAAATCAAATGGATCAAATGGCATCGTCCAAATCTTTTCTTTGTTTACAGTATTTTATATTTTCTTTTCAGTTTATGCATTGATTTAGGAGAGTATGGACGTTATTTTTCTTTGTTGTTTTATCTTATAAATTAATACGTTGAATATTTAGTTAGATATATATTGTTTGTAGAGGAGGATAAAGAAGATAAAAAATTGATTATTGAGGCCCGCTATACACTTGAGCTAAACTATGCGAACTATGCGAACTATGTTTTTAAAAAAATAATGTTTTAACGCGAATAATATTTTTTAAACAAAATGTAATGAATGTAATGTTTCCTTTTTTATTTTATTTTTTTAAATGTTTTGTTTCCGTAATGTTTTTTTGTATAATTACGTTGTATACAAAAAACATAGTTCGCATAGTTCACATAGTTTAGCTCAAGTGTATAGCGGGCCGGATTGTTGTATTTTTTTTCAGCGACAATTTTGTAATATGTGTGTTTGGTATGATAGTTTGAGATCGTAAATTTGATTGTTAGAATTTTTAATATACATTGTTTTTGAATGATTGTTGTATTTTTTTTCAGCGACAATTTTGTAATGTGTGTGTTTGGTATGATAGTTTGAGATCGTAAATTTGACTGTTAGAATTTTTAATACTAGGAGGGCCCGGCGTGCTTCGCTACGCTTATAAATAAAGTTTTTGCGTAGACATTTTGTTGACGTAGAAGCAATGATTTCAAAAAGTGGTAATGAGAAATGCTAGCATATAATTTTTAATTTTTCTTTTAAATATATGAATGTAAAATAATCAGAATTCCAGCTGACCAGTTCGGATATATGAAAAATTAGTGATCAAATAAGTTAGAGATCAAATAAGCTTACTTGAAAACTTATTTGATCGCTAATTTTCCATATATCCGAACTGATCAGCTAGAGTTCTGATTATTTTTCATTCATATATTTAAAAGAAAAATTAAAAATTATATGCTAGCATTTCTCATTACCACTTTTTGAAATCATTGCTTCTACGTCAACAAAATGTCTACGCAAAAACTTTATTTATAAGCGTAGCGAAGCACGCTGGGTCCCCTAGTTGTAATTATTGAGAAAAAAATGAATTTACTTTACGTTTGAATATAGCGAAACTATTTGCATGTTTGATATCAGGTGGAAATCCGTTAAATTTGAGTAAGCCTCTATGTAATATATTACTATTGGATGCGTTGGTTGAAAAGAAGGTTGGTTGAAAGTTTGATCGTCTTCTTGTGCTGTAGCCATGAATGTCCGCGGAACGTGTTAGTGCGAAATTGTGTTTAATTTGATCATTAATTACTATGTTATAAAAAGCAGTTCCCTATCAATTATTTTGTTTAAAGATACAAACTCCTTATATAATAATTCAGATGGATATAGAATTGGTAAATTCAAAATATTCTTTAAAGCTCGTTTCTGCAATACTAATAGTTCATTAATCTTATAATCGGCAGAACCACTCCATACAGGGAGTTCAAATATATTAGATGAGACATAATATAGGAGTTATATATTAACATTGTCTTACATGTTTAGATACAACATTTTTTAATTTTCGGAGAACAAATAAATACGGTACAATTTTGCTCTTAATATAATCAATGTGGGTGTTCCACTTAAGCTTGGAGGTAATTTGGAGGTTGGGGCCGAGGTAAGTAAACGTGTTGACTTTATCTATTAGGCTATTATCATATTTGATAAAGTAATGAGTCGATAATAGATCAATGTTTTTTTTATTTTCGAATAACATGTATTTCGTTTTTCCGATATTTAAAGCTAGTAGATTTATTTCGAACCATTTCCTTAACAAATCCAAATCATATTGCATTTCATCATATACAAGTTGAGGTCTATCACACGCATACACCAAAACAGCATCGTCAGCATATAGATATAGATTATAGAGTACCTTTTAGAGGGAAATACCTTTTAGAGGGAAATGGCAGACATCATTAATGAAAATTAAAAACAAGATCGGACCTAAAATTGAACCCTGCGGGACTCCTTTTTTTATGGTCTTATAATTGCTGCAATGTGTTCCAATGGAAACACATTGAGATCTATCACTTAGGTAACTTTCGAATAATCTTAATTGGTTTCCTGTCAGTCCTAGCTTTTTAAGTTTAAAAAGCCATATTCTTTGATTCTATGATATTCTATGATTCTATGACAGAGTCAAATGCTTTTCTTACATCTATAAAAATACAGGAAACAAACTTTTTTTTGTCAATATTAGTGCTTATTGTATCAGTATCACTCAGCACTCAGCGCTAAATATGCAGATGGAGTATTTGAGTTTTTGCATAAATCGAACTGGCTTGGTGATATTATCTGATTATCTAATAAAAAGCTGTTTAGTCTATATATATCACCTTTTCGAATACTTTTGATATAGAACTAAGTATTGATATAGGTCTGTAATTGTTTAAATGCATTGAGTTCCCGCTTTTAAGAATAGGTATTATGGCTAATTTTAATAGATTAGGGAAGTTTCCTGCATCAATGCAATTATTAATTAACTTTGCAAGAATTTGACAAATGTTTTGGTTGAAGTATTTTAGAAATTTAGTGGAGATTAAATCCGACCCAGTCGCAGCATTACTTTTTCCGATATTATATTCTTTATTTCATTCTTATTGGTATGATTAAGCTAAAGTGGCTTTTCCACATTGTATCTTATATAAGAAAATTGTTCTATAGAAGTAGCTGGTAGAGAATTTGTTATGCTGTCATATATATCAATAAAGAATGTGTTAAATTAAATTCATCCAAAATTTTTTTTGAATCATCTATGATAATACCGTCTTTTTCAATATAGATGTTTTCATTTTCATCTCCCTGTTTGTTAAAGATTATTTTTAAGTTCTTCCAGACTTGATTAGGATTATTTACACAACTTTCAAATCTATTTGAGTTGTACTCCTTTTTGGCGATTTTAATTTTAATTTGAACTTGTTTTTTGTAATAAATTTATTTTTCTGTAACATAAGTATTTTCTGGAATTTTTTTTTTATATTTAACGAAACGTTCTCTATTTTGAATAATATTAAGAATATCCTGTGTCATCCACAACGGATTAATCTTTGAAAATTTTGTTTTAATGGGTATTAGACGAGTATTTTCATGATCGCATTTAGTAGTGTTATCGACAAGGTCCTCAAAAGAGTTAGCGTTTTGTATTTCACTCCAAAATGGACTTGTTTTAACTTTTTCATAGTCTAAAATCGATTTAAATGTTTTATTAGTTGAAGTTATTGAAGGAGTATTATTAAATTGAAATAATATCAGCTTGTGATCTGATAGAGAAGTATCAATAAAGGAAAGTTCATAGTTATATTAGTCACAATATGGTCTATTACTGTCGAAACTGTATTGGATGTGCGTGTGGCATATTTAGGATCAATATTATTTAACAATGCAAATCCGTGAGAATATACCGTATCCCTATAAGTCTCAGGATTTTGATTAAGTAAATTATAATTAAAATCTCCAATTATAATACTGTTGAGAAATTGCAGTAATAGTTCTGCCAATTTCGACAAAAAGCTATCAGTATTTGAATCGGGTGCTTTATATATGGCAACTAAATTCAATTTCAACTTAATAAGTTTTACAACTAAGGAATTGTTTCGTTCATACTCTTCGCTGAATATTTTGGCTGCAGCAATATTAGATTTTATATAAATTGCACAGCCACCGTATCCATGCAACCTATTTGAAAAAAAGGCTTGATAACCCCGCAGATTATAAAACCAATTTTCTCCTTCCGTTAACCAGCTTCAGACAATACCAACGCATGTACACACAATTCTGTTTTTACACGGTAGATACGTTCCAGGAAAAGACGTGTAAAAAAAACCGTGCATAAAAAGACATGCAGCACATAGAAAAAAAGCGCGAAGATGGATAATAATAATAATTATAGATGGATAATAATTATATTATTATCTCGATAAACGAGATAATAATATAAACGAGATAAACGATAATATAGACGAAGTCTGACGAAGTCCATTTTGCCTAGCATAAGTGACTTCTAACAATTGGAGTATAACAACCATTTGATTTGAGCAAAGTGTTGTTATATAAAAATTGGACGGTTCTGACTAACGGACTCTCCGACTGAATATAAATTCTCCTCACTAAAAGATAAATTATTTAGTGCAACTTTTAAATAGAACTTACGCATAATTCTGAAGAAGATTACAAACGTTATATAAATAACGTTTGTAATCTTCTTCAAAATTATGCGTAAGTTCCATTTAAAAGTTGCACTAAATAATTTATCTTTTAGTGAGGAGAATTTATATTCAATCCAAGAGTCCGTTAGTCAGAACCGTCCCAATTTTTATATAACAACACTTTGCTCAAATCAAATGGTTGTTATACTCCAATTGTTAGAAGTCACTTATGCTAGGCAAAATGGACTTCGTCAGACTTATATATATGAATAAAAAACACTTGTTTATAGTTAGACAAATATATAAATCTGAATTTTATTATCAATAATTTCAACTATTTATACAAATCGATATTCCTGTAAAATACATATTTAGCAAAATATTCTTAAAAATTAATTATTTCATGTCAAAAATGTGTTATATATTTTTTATATTTTCTTTGTGAATACAATTGACCGGCATTATTTTAAATTTATTACATCATAAAAACAAACGAAAATTATATTATTCATATGTGCAATGTAATCATATTTCATTTAATAGTTTTTTATGTTTGAAATACGATTTATAAATTTTTGTTATTTTTGTCTTCGGCGTTTTAGCAGCTATAAGTTTGGTCTTGGCGTTTGCTGTCAACCTAGTATCTAAGATGAATTTTATCAATTTTTTTTTTCCTGATTATCATTTAATATGTCACTAAAATGTTGTATCAGGTTCAGAAATATTGGTAATTCATTAGATTTGCCATCGAAAATTGGCACAATTTTCAACGTTTTTTCTATATCGAAAGACCTTGTTGTCCAAGTTATCAATCTGTAGAGAAATTTCTAAAAGATTTTCAGAATACTGTATGTTTTTCGTTTATGATATATTGAACCAATGTATCATAAATCTGGTCTATATAGTAATATATACTGTCCTTGTAGTGTTTTTGTAATGTTCAAGAATCAAGAAACAAAAAACAAAAAACTACCAAGAGTTAGACCAACAACTTAGACTTGGTCTAAGGCTTGTTAGTTTTTTGTTTTTTGTTTCTTGATTCTTGAACATTACAAAAACACTACAAGGACAGTATATATTTTCAGAATAGTTTTTTAGTTTTTTTTGAGTTCTTCGTAAACCGCCGTGAATCTTCTTTTTAATTTATCAGTTATCTCATCATCTAAATTTAGTTTTGTAAATAGGGTTCTAAACTCTGTCCTTAAATTTTTTAACTGAGTAGAACAGTTTAAAATGTATTCATGCGAAAATTCCCTGTTTGGATTTTTTTTTAGATTCGTGAGTGTTCCTTGCCACTCTTTTATTATTTCGTTACCCCTTTTCACTAACTCAATAAATCAAGGTGAACGATCAAAGTGAACTATCTAGGTGAATTATCAAAATGAACTATTAAGGTGAACTATCAAAACCACACTATCAATAGTATATTTTTCAACGATGCCGAAAGCAAAATATTTTGAAGCGAGAGGACAGTTTATCAGCCGAGGCGATAGCCGAGGTTGGTAATGGTCGCGAGATTCAAAATATGATTTTCGACGAGTAGAAAACTGTACTTTTTCTACTAATTTTTTAAAAATTATTATTAATTGTTAAGCATTTTCATTTAAAATTACATACAATTCAAATTTTAAAACATATGAACATCCAAACAAATCTTTAAATTTATATTTCTGCTATTAAAATATAGATGACTAAATATGAATAAATTATCCAATTTCTTTGTTATAAATAAAACCGTCTTTAGTTACAAGCCTGATTGTCCTTTCGTACAAAAAAATCGTCAACTGTATACATATACATATATTTATTTTATTTATACTACAAAATTCTATAATTTTATTCTATTTGGTCTATAAAGTCCCTAAAATGATTAAATAACACATCTTTAAAGGTTTATTGTTTTTTGCATTTCGCGTCTAGAGTAGGCTTATAACTAAAGACAGTTTTCTAATATACAAAGTCAAGTCTAAAATAAAAACAACAGTTTTGATTTAGTTTTTGTATGTGGATGACGTTACGTAAATTCCTGATATATTTTAAAACAACGTAAATATTTTATGTAAATAAATATTTTTTTCGTTTTTCTTAAATAAATAGGTGAAATCATTTTAAATATCTTAACACCAACTGTTTGTTACCATACTATTTAAAAAGAATATGGGAATCTTATATAGTTAACTATTATATTATTTTACATTTTTAATGTAAATTATCCGTAAATAGTTCTAAAATCAATTAACGTCATCTTCCCAAAAAAAACAAATTAACACTAAAAAATTATTTCATTCAATTAATTGATTCTCTTAACGGGTGTTCTAGGATGATTTATTCTAGTTAAGAAATTCGAAAATAGATGGCTTTTAAAAAATTACTTTCGTTACTAGGTACGAAAGTAATTTGTATAGGTTTTTTTATCACTGGTGACGAAAAAGAAATTTTCGATGCAATGAACAAACATCGAAATTAGATTTTTTAAGTAAGGTAGAAAAAATATTTTACAGCAAGAGAAAATTTTAAAACAACAAAAAATTTATTTTTAAAATATGTATATTTGCATGAATTAATAGAAGAAAAAAATTTTTTTTGTTTTTTATTTTATTATTAAACAGTATTTCTTATGATTTCCGTTCTTATGTTTTTTCTAATATTACTTTTTATTTTATAAAGTAAAAATAATATGGCTAATATAATTACTATTACTATTACGATAATTTCGTATTTATTAATTTGGTTAACGCCCGATTGTATGTTTGTTGCGGAACCAGCTTCATTTGATATGAAGACCTCCTCAGTACGGTCTGGTTGTTTCGCGGAATTTCCCATTTAGAAAGTATTATTAGCTGTATTGTTTTTAATTATTAATTTTGTTTTTATTAAAAAAATTTTTAGAAATTAATATTTAATTGTAACATAAAATTGTAATTTATTGTAATTTTTAATTAAAATTATTCTTAATTAATTTTGTTTTTTATTAAAAAAAATTTTAGAAATTAATATTTAAGCTTAACATATATAATATAAAATTTTAATTTAGTGTAATTTCGCTGACTTCTTCTTGTCCTTTTTTTCCTTTATAAGTTTATTTTTTGCTATTTTTAGTTCTGCAGCTTTCTTCAAAAATATTACTTTCTGTTCTTCACTTGAAATTACCACCAATCTATGTAAACTGGCAATTTCTTGATTTAGTTTTGCGAGCTGACCTCCTCTTTTTGGTTTATCAGAAATATAGGTTGTTTTTGCTTTTCTATTATATCTGGTTTCCTCGATTTATACTCCTCAATAGAAATTGGTTTTTTCTTGATGAGCTTAAAAAGTTCCTTCCCGTTCGGTTTGGCACAGGTCGCCACATAACGTTTGAATCTTCTTCAAAATTATGCGTAAGTTCCATTTAAAAGTTGCACTAAATAATTTATCTTTTAGTGAGGAGAATTTATATTCAATCCAAGAGTCCGTTAGTCAGAACCGTCCAATTTTTATATAACAACACTTTGCTCAAATCAAATGGTTGTTATACTCCAATTGTTAGAAGTCACTTATGCTAGGCAAAATGGACTTCGTCAGACTTATATATATGAATAAAAAACACTTGTTTATAGTTAGACAAATATATAAATCTGAATTTTATTATCAATAATTTCAACTATTTATACAAATCGATATTCCTGTAAAATACATATTTAGCAAAATATTCTTAAAAATTAATTATTTCATAATGTCAAAAATGTGTTATATATTACTTCGGTCTGAAAGACCTAAGTATTACATTCATGAGCCAAAAGTGAAATTCTTACCCCCACTTTTTTTGGCATTTCTCGACGTTTTAGGACCTACTGATTCTAAAAAAGCAAAAAAAAAAAAAATGTATGTCTGTCTGCCGGCCGGCCGTCCGTCATTACCTACGCTGCAGGGAAAACGGCTGGAGGGATTTCAAAAATTTTTTTTTCAAAAAATAGGTATTCACAAGAGACAGGTCCGAAAGGACGCTGTGTTCGATAACTGTACCGGAAGTGTGTCAAAAAAATCATTATGTGTGTCAAAAATAGCAATTTTTCATATTTTTGGCTTAAAAAACGTTCATTTTAAGTGATTACGAGTAGGAACATTAAATTTGGAGGAATCTTGATAGTCGGGATTGGTATGTGAGGTCAAAAACTAGATTATTGCATTATAAGTTTGTCAAAAAAATGTTGTCAAGTGTGTCAAAAGAAAGATTTTTATTTATTTTTTTACCTAATTTTTTGGAAAAAAATAAAATTAATTGTTTGTTTGAAATGAAGTTTTATTTATTATTATTATTGGAATTATGGCATTATAAGTTTGTCAAAAAAATGTTGTGAAGTGTGTCAAAAGATTTTTATTTAGTTTTTTACCTAATTTTTTGGAAAAAACTCAATTACTTCTTTGAAATGAAATTTTATTATTATTATTGAGAATTATGGCATTATAAGTTTGTCAACAAATGTTGTCAAGTGTGTCAAAAGAAAGGTTTTTATTTATTTTTAACCCAATTTTTTCAGAAAAAAGTAAAATTAATAGTGTGTATGACATGATATTTTATTATTATTATAGAGAATTATGGCATTATAAGTTTGTCAAAAAATAATGTCAAGTGTGTCAAAAAACGATTTTATTTATTTTTAGCCAATTTTTTGGAAAAAAAAATGTAGGTGTTCTTATGACATAAATGTAATTTAAAAATGAAATTGGACATGGAAATTTTTGAATTTGTTATAGTTTTTGAAATATTTTTGGAATTTTGAAGAAGTTTGTATTTTTGATTTTGTAATAATTTTTGAAATATTTTTAGAATTTCGGCCAAAGTTTTAATTGTTGATTTTGTAAGAATTTTTGGAATATTTTTAGAATTTTGAAAAATTTTTAATTTTTGGAATTTTGAAAAAATTTTCAATTTTTGATTCTGTAATAATTTTTGCAATATTTTTAGAATTTTGGAAAAAGTTTGAGTTTTTAAGAATTTTTGAAATATTATTGGAATTTAGAAAAAATTTAAATATTTGATTTTAATCTAATTTTTGGAATATTTTTGGAATTCTGAAAAAGTTTGATTTTATTTAATTTAACAATATTTTTGGAATTTTGATTATAATTTTCCGGCAACGTATTGATGTTTAGTGTTAGTTTTGCAATAAACTTTTAAACAGATATAAAAAATACTAGTTCTTTAACAAAGAGTTATGTTTGATATACATCGCTGCCCAAAACTAAAAACCATGTCCTCATAAAAGTTTTTTGCCGGAAACTATATTTTGATTTTGTAAGAATGTTTGGAATATTTTTAGGATTTTGGAAAAATTTTAAATTTTTGATTTTACTATAATTTTTTAAATTTTTGATTTTGTAAGAATTTTTGGAATATATTTAGAATTTTGAAAAATTTTAAATTTTTGATTTTATTATAATTTTTGGAATTTTGAAAAAAATTTCAATTTTTGATTTTGTAATAATTTTTGCAATATTTTTAGAATTTTGGAAAAAGTTTGAATTTTTAAGAATTTTTGGAATTTAGAAAAAGTTTTAATATTTGATTTTATTCTAAATTTTGGAATATTTTTGGAATTTTGAAAAAGTTTCGATTTTTGATTTTGTTATAATTTTTAAAAACTAGATTATTGCATTATAAGTTTGTCAAAAAAATGTTGTCAAGTGTGTCAAAAGAAAGATTTTTATTTATTTTTTACCTAATTTTTTGGAAAAAAATAAAATTAATTGTTTGTTTGAAATGAAGTTTTATTTATTATTATTATTGGAATTATGGCATTATAAGTTTGTCAAAAAAATGTTGTGAAGTGTGTCAAAAGATTTTTATTTAGTTTTTTACCTAATTTTTTGGAAAAAACTCAATTACTTCTTTGAAATGAAATTTTATTATTATTATTGAGAATTATGGCATTATAAGTTTGTCAACAAATGTTGTCAAGTGTGTCAAAAGAAAGGTTTTTATTTATTTTTAACCCAATTTTTTCAGAAAAAAGTAAAATTAATAGTGTGTATGACATGATATTTTATTATTATTATAGAGAATTATGGCATTATAAGTTTGTCAAAAAATAATGTCAAGTGTGTCAAAAAACGATTTTATTTATTTTTAGCCAATTTTTTGGAAAAAAAAATGTAGCTGTTCTTATGACATAAATGTAATTTAAAAATGAAATTGGACATGGAAATTTTTGAATTTGTTATAGTTTTTGAAATATTTTTGGAATTTTGAAGAAGTTTGTATTTTTGATTTTGTAATAATTTTTGAAATATTTTTAGAATTTCGGCCAAAGTTTTAATTGTTGATTTTGTAAGAATTTTTGGAATATTTTTAGAATTTTGAAAAATTTTTAATTTTTGGAATTTTGAAAAAATTTTCAATTTTTGATTCTGTAATAATTTTTGCAATATTTTTAGAATTTTGGAAAAAGTTTGAGTTTTTAAGAATTTTTGAAATATTATTGGAATTTAGAAAAAATTTAAATATTTGATTTTAATCTAATTTTTGGAATATTTTTGGAATTCTGAAAAAGTTTGATTTTATTTAATTTAACAATATTTTTGGAATTTTGATTATAATTTTCCGGCAACGTATTGATGTTTAGTGTTAGTTTTGCAATAAACTTTTAAACAGATATAAAAAATACTAGTTCTTTAACAAAGAGTTATGTTTGATATACATCGCTGCCCAAAACTAAAAACCATGTCCTCATAAAAGTTTTTTGCCGAAAACTATATTTTGATTTTGTAAGAATGTTTGGAATATTTTTAGGATTTTGGAAAAATTTTAAATTTTTGATTTTATTATAATTTTTTAAATTTTTGATTTTGTAAGAATTTTTGGAATATATTTAGAATTTTGAAAAATTTTAAATTTTTGATTTTATTATAATTTTTGGAATTTTGAAAA
This sequence comes from Diogma glabrata, assembly GCA_963693315.1. NCBI lineage: Eukaryota > Metazoa > Arthropoda > Insecta > Diptera > Cylindrotomidae > Diogma > Diogma glabrata. The sequence continues at coordinate 230,044,213 of OY856187.1, forward strand.
AAATTTCAATTTTTGATTTTGTAATAATTTTTGCAATATTTTTAGAATTTTGGAAAAAGTTTGAATTTTTAAGAATTTTTGGAATTTAGAAAAAGTTTTAATATTTGATTTTATTCTAATTTTTGGAATATTTTTGGAATTTTGAAAAAGTTTCGATTTTTGATTTTGTTATAATTTTTGCAATATTTTTAGAATTTTTGAAAGAGGTTTTAATCTTTGATTTTGTAATAATTTTTGGAATATTTTTGAAATATTAAAAAATTTTGAATATTTTATTTTATTAAATTTTTCAATATTTTTTTATTTTGTAATAATTTTTGCAATATTTTGAGAATTTTGGAAAAATTTTGAATTTTGGAGAAAACAGAATGTTTGAATTTTATATATTTTTCAGAATTTTGAAAATATGTAAGAATTTTTGAAATTTTTTTTAGAATTTTGAAAAATTTTAAATTTTTGATTTTATTATAATTTTTAGAATTTTGAAAAAACTTTCAATTTTTGATTTTGTAATAATGTTTGCAATATATTTAGAATTTTGGAATAAGTTTGAATTTTTAAGAATTTTTGGAATATCGGAATTTAGAAAAAGTTTAAATATTTGATTTTATTCTAATTTTGGGAATATTTTTGGAATTTTGAAAACAGTTTTAATTTTTGATTTTTTTATAATTTCTGCAAATATATTCCAAAAATTCTTACAAAATCAAAAATTGAAACTTTTTTCAAAATTTTAAAAATATATTTTAAATTCAAAAATTCTGTTTTTCAAAATTCTAAAAATATTCCAAAAATTAGAATAAATTCAAATATTTAAACTTTTTCTAAATTCTAATAATATTTCCAACATTCTTAAAAATTCAAACTTTCTCCATAATTCTAAATATATTGCAAAATGTATAACAATATCAAAAATTGAAACTTTTTCCAAAATTATTATAAAATCAAAAAATTTAAAATTTTTCAAAATTCTAAAAATATTCCAAAAATTCTTACAAAATCAAGAATTGAAACTTTTTTCAAAATTCTAAAAATATATTTGAAATTCAAAAAATTTTTTTTTTCAAAATTCTAAAAATATTCCAAAAATTAGAATGAAATCAAATATTTAAACTTTTTCTAAATTCTAATAATATTCCAAAAATTCTTAAAAATTGAAACTTTTTCCAAAATTCTAAAAATATTGCAAAAATTATAACAATATCAAAAATTGTAACTTTCCAAAATTATAATAAAATTAAAAATTTAAAATTTTTCAAAATTCTAAAAATATTCCAAAAATTCTTACAAAATCAAAAATTGACTTTTTTCAAAATTCTAAAAATATATTTAAAATTCAAAAATTCTATTCTTCAAAATTCTAAAAATATTCCAAAAATTAGAATAAAATCAAATATTTAAACTTTTTCTAAATTCTAATAATATTCCAAAAATTCTTATAAATTCAAAAAATTGAGACTTTTTCCAAAAATAGAATAAAATCAAAAATTTTAAATTTTTCAAAATTCTAAAAATATTCCAAAAATTCTTACAAAATCAAAAATTGAAACTTTTTCAAAATTCTAAAAATATACTTAAAATTCAAATACTCTATTTTTCAAAATTCTAAAAATATTTCAAAAATTAGAATAAAACCAAATATTTAAATTTTTCTAAATTCTAATAATATTCCAAAAATTTTTATAAATTCAAATATCAAACTTTTTCCAATATTCTAAAAATATTGCAAAAATTATAATAATATCAAAAATTGAAACTTTTTCAAAAATTATAATAAAATCAAAAAATTTAAAATTTTTCAAAATTCTAAAAATATTCCAATAATTTAAAATTCAAAAATTCTAAATATATTCAAAAAAATATGGAGGGGCTGAAATCTCACAGCTCTGAGATATCAAGACTTCAGTCTGGGTTAAAGTTTTTGATATAGTTTTCGGCAAAAAACTTTTATGAGGACATGATTTTTAGTTTTGGGCAGCGATGTATATCAAACATAACTCTTTGTTAAAGTACAAGTATTTTTTTCAATCTCTGTTTAGAAATTTATTACAAAACTAACACGAAACATCAATACGATGCCGGAAAATTATAAAAGATCATAAACTAACATAATTTAGTGAAAAGATGATACAATCAGCAAACTACTCAAAAACCTCTCCATTTAGCGTTTCGAGAAAATATTACAAAATCACAAATTCATATTTCTTTCATAATTCCAAAAATACTGTAAAAATTAAATAAAATCAAACTTTTTTCAAAATTCTAAAAATATTCCAAAAATTATTACAAAATCAAAGATTAAACTTTTTTCAAAAATTCTGAAAATATTGCAAAAATTATACAAAATCAAAAATTGAAACTTTTTTCAAAATTCCAAAAATATTCCAAAAATTAGAATAAAATCAAATATTTAAACTTTTTCTAAATTCTAATAATATTCCAAAAATTCTTAAAAATTCAAAAATTCAAACTTTTTCCAAAACTCTAAAAATATTACAAAAATTATTACAATATCAAAACTTGAAACTTTTTCCAAAATTATAAAAATTAAAATAAAATCAAAAATTTAAAATTTTTCAAAATTCTAAAAATATTCCAAAAATTATTACAAAATCAAAAATTGAAACTTTTTTCAAAATTCCAAAAATATTCCAAAAATTCTTACAAAATCAAAAATTAAAACTTTTTCCAAAATTCTAAAAATATTGCAAAAATTATTACAAAATCAAAAATACAACCTTTTTTCAAAATTCCAAAAAAAATTTAAAAACTATAACATATTAAAAAATTTCCATGTCCAAATTCATTTTCAACTACATTTACGTCATAAAAACAGCAACATTTTTTTCCCCAAAAAATTGGCTAAAAAAATCAATGAAATCATTTTTTGACACGCTTGACATTATTTTTTTGACAAACTTATAATGCCATAATTCTCTATAATAATAATATATTTTCATGTTATACAAATTATTAAATTAATTTTTTTCCAAAAACTTGGGTAAAAAAATAAATAAAAATCTTTCTTTTGACACACTTGACAACATTTTTTTGACAAACTTATAATACCATAGTTCTCAATAATAATAATAAAATTTCATTTCAAACAAAATTTTAATTTAATTTTTTCCAAAAAATTGGGTAAAAAAATAAATAAAAATCTTTTTTTGACACACTTGACAACATTTTTTTGACAAACTTATAATGCCATAGTTCGCAATAATAAAATAAAATTTCATTTCGAACAAAATTTTAATTTAATTTTTTTCCAAAAAATTGGGTAAAAAAATAAATAAAAATCTTTCTTTTGACACACTTGACAACATTTTTTTGACAAACTTATAATGCAGTAATCTAGATTTTAGTCTCACATACCAATGCCGACCATCAAGATTTCTCCAAATTTAATGTTTCTACTCGTAATCACTTAAAATGATCGATTTTTAAGCAAAAAATATGCAAATTTCCATGTTTTGACACACTTGACGATTTTTTTGACACACTTCCGGTACAGTTATCGAATACATCGTCCTTTCGGCTCTTCCCATTGAGTAAACCTATTTTTAGAAAAAAAAAATTTTGAAATCCGTCCAGCGGTTTTCTAGATTTCGTCGGTTGTGACGGCCGGACGGACGGCCGACAGACAGACACACATTTTTTTTTTTTTGCTTTCTTAGAATCAGTGTGTCCTAAAACGTCGAGAAATGCCAAAAAAAGTGGGGGTAAGAATTTCACTTTGAGCTCATGAATGTAATACTTAGGTCTTTCAGACCGAAGTAACGAAGTAAAAAATTGAACACAATTTTGGAAAAAGTTTGATTTTTTAAGAATTTTTGGAATTTTATTAGAATTTACAAAATGTTTAAATATTTGATTTTATTCTAATTTTTGGAACTTTTTAGAATTTTGAAAACAAAATTTTTGAATTTCAAAAAATATATATTTAGAATTTTGAAAAAGTTTCAATATTTGATTTTGTAAGAATTTTTGGAATTTTTTTAGAATTTTGAAAAATTTTAAATTTTAGATTTTATTATAATTTTTGGAATATTATTAGAATTTAGAAAAAGTTTAAATATTTAATTTTATTCTAATTTTTGGAATATTTTTAGAATTTTGAAAAATAGAATTTTTGAATTTTAAATATATTTTTAGAATTTTGAAAAAGATTCAATTTTTGATTTTGTTCTAATTTTTGGAATATTTTTAGAGTTTCGAAAAATTTTAAATTTTTGATTTTATTATAATTTTGGAAAAAGTTTCAATATTTAATATTGTTATAATTTTTGCAATATTTTTAGAATTTTGGAAAAAGTTTGATATTTGAATTTATAATAATTTTTGGAATATTATTAGAATTTAGAAAAAGTTTAAATATTTGATTTTATTCTAATTTTTGGAATATTTTAGAATCTTGAAAAATAGAATTTTTGAATTTTAAATATATTTTTTGAATTTTGAAAAAAGTTTCTATTTTTGATTCTTTAAGAATTTTTGGAATATTTTTAGAATTTTGAAAAATTTTAAAGTCTCAATTTTTTGAATCTATAAGAATTTTTTGAATATTATTAGAATTTAAAAAAAATTTAAATATTTGATTTTATTCTATTTTTTGCAATATTTTTAGAATTTTGAAAAATAGAATTTTTGAATTTTAAATATTTTTTTAGAATTTTGAAAAAATTACTTCGGTCTGAAACATTCATGAGCCAAAAGTGAAATTCTTAACCCCACTTTTTTTGGCATTTCTCGACGTTTTAGGACCTACTGATTCTAAAAAAGCAAAAAAAAAAAAATGTATGTCTGTCTGCCGGCCGGCCGGCCGTCCGTCATTACCTACGCTGCAGGGAAAACGGCTGGAGGGATTTCAAAAATTTTTTTTTCAAAAAATAGGTATTTACAAGAGACAGGTCCGAAAGGACGCTGTGTTCGATAACTGTACCGGAAGTGTGTCAAAAAAATCATTATGTGTGTCAAAAATAGCAATTTTTCATATTTTTGGCTTAAAAAACGTTCATTCTAAGTGATTACGAGTAGGAACATTAAATTTGGAGGAATCTTGATAGTCGGGATTGGTATGTGAGGTCAAAAACTAGATTATTGCATTATAAGTTTGTCAAAAAAATGTTGTCAAGTGTGTCAAAAGAAAGATTTTTATTTATTTTTTTACCTAATTTTTTGGAAAAAAATAAAATTAATTGTTTGTTTGAAATGAAGTTTTATTTATTATTATTATTGGAATTATGGCATTATAAGTTTGTCAAAAAAATGTTGTGAAGTGTGTCAAAAGATTTTTATTTAGTTTTTTACCTAATTTTTTGGAAAAAACTCAATTACTTCTTTGAAATGAAATTTTATTATTATTATTGAGAATTATGGCATTATAAGTTTGTCAACAAATGTTGTCAAGTGTGTCAAAAGAAAGGTTTTTATTTATTTTTAACCCAATTTTTTCAGAAAAAAGTAAAATTAATAGTGTGTATGACATGATATTTTATTATTATTATAGAGAATTATGGCATTATAAGTTTGTCAAAAAATAATGTCAAGTGTGTCAAAAAACGATTTTATTTATTTTTAGCCAATTTTTTGGAAAAAAAAATGTAGGTGTTCTTATGACATAAATGTAATTTAAAAATGAAATTGGACATGGAAATTTTTGAATTTGTTATAGTTTTTGAAATATTTTTGGAATTTTGAAGAAGTTTGTATTTTCGATTTTGTAATAATTTTTGAAATATTTTTAGAATTTCGGCCAAAGTTTTAATTGTTGATTTTGTAAGAATTTTTGGAATATTTTTAGAATTTTGAAAAATTTTTAATTTTTGGAATTTTGAAAAAATTTTCAATTTTTGATTCTGTAATAATTTTTGCAATATTTTTAGAATTTTGGAAAAAGTTTGAGTTTTTAAGAATTTTTGAAATATTATTGGAATTTAGAAAAAATTTAAATATTTGATTTTAATCTAATTTTTGGAATATTTTTGGAATTCTGAAAAAGTTTGATTTTATTTAATTTAACAATATTTTTGGAATTTTGATTATAATTTTCCGGCAACGTATTGATGTTTAGTGTTAGTTTTGCAATAAACTTTTAAACAGATATAAAAAATACTAGTTCTTTAACAAAGAGTTATGTTTGATATACATCGCTGCCCAAAACTAAAAACCATGTCCTCATAAAAGTTTTTTGCCGAAAACTATATTTTGATTTTGTAAGAATGTTTGGAATATTTTTAGGATTTTGGAAAAATTTTAAATTTTTGATTTTATTATAATTTTTTAAATTTTTGATTGTGTAAGAATTTTTGGAATATATTTAGAATTTTGAAAAATTTTAAATTTTTGATTTTATTATAATTTTTGGAATTTTGAAAAAAATTTCAATTTTTGATTTTGTAATAATTTTTGCAATATTTTTAGAATTTTGGAAAAAGTTTGAATTTTTAAGAATTTTTGGAATTTAGAAAAAGTTTTAATATTTGATTTTATTCTAATTTTTGGAATATTTTTGGAATTTTGAAAAAGTTTCGATTTTTGATTTTGTTATAATTTTTAAAAACTAGATTATTGCATTATAAGTTTGTCAAAAAAATGTTGTCAAGTGTGTCAAAAGAAAGATTTTTATTTATTTTTTTACCTAATTTTTTGGAAAAAAATAAAATTAATTGTTTGTTTGAAATGAAGTTTTATTTATTATTATTATTGGAATTATGGCATTATAAGTTTGTCAAAAAAATGTTGTGAAGTGTGTCAAAAGATTTTTATTTAGTTTTTTACCTAATTTTTTGGAAAAAACTCAATTACTTCTTTGAAATGAAATTTTATTATTATTATTGAGAATTATGGCATTATAAGTTTGTCAACAAATGTTGTCAAGTGTGTCAAAAGAAAGGTTTTTATTTATTTTTAACCCAATTTTTTCAGAAAAAAGTAAAATTGATAGTGTGTATGACATGATATTTTATTATTATTATAGAGAATTATGGCATTATAAGTTTGTCAAAAAATAATGTCAAGTGTGTCAAAAAACGATTTTATTTATTTTTAGCCAATTTTTTGGAAAAAAAAATGTAGCTGTTCTTATGACATAAATGTAATTTAAAAATGAAATTGGACATGGAAATTTTTGAATTTGTTATAGTTTTTGAAATATTTTTGGAATTTTGAAGAAGTTTGTATTTTTGATTTTGTAATAATTTTTGAAATATTTTTAGAATTTCGGCCAAAGTTTTAATTGTTGATTTTGTAAGAATTTTTGGAATATTTTTAGAATTTTGAAAAATTTTTAATTTTTGGAATTTTGAAAAAATTTTCAATTTTTGATTCTGTAATAATTTTTGCAATATTTTTAGAATTTTGGAAAAAGTTTGAGTTTTTAAGAATTTTTGAAATATTATTGGAATTTAGAAAAAATTTAAATATTTGATATTAATCTAATTTTTGGAATATTTTTGGAATTCTGAAAAAGTTTGATTTTATTTAATTTAACAATATTTTTGGAATTTTGATTATAATTTTCCGGCAACGTATTGATGTTTAGTGTTAGTTTTGCAATAAACTTTTAAACAGATATAAAAAATACTAGTTCTTTAACAAAGAGTTATGTTTGATATACATCGCTGCCCAAAACTAAAAACCATGTCCTCATAAAAGTTTTTTGCCGAAAACTATATTTTGATTTTGTAAGAATGTTTGGAATATTTTTTGGATTTTGGAAAAATTTTAAATTTTTGATTTTATTATAATTTTTTAAATTTTTGATTTTGTAAGAATTTTTGGAATATATTTAGAATTTTGAAAAATTTTAAATTTTTGATTTTATTATAATTTTTGGAATTTTGAAAAAAATTTCAATTTTTGATTTTGTAATAATTTTTGCAATATTTTTAGAATTTTGGAAAAAGTTTGAATTTTTAAGAATTTTTGGAATTTAGAAAAAGTTTTAATATTTGATTTTATTCTAATTTTTGGAATATTTTTGGAATTTTGAAAAAGTTTCGATTTTTGATTTTGTTATAATTTTTGCAATATTTTTAGAATTTTTGAAAGAGGTTTTAATCTTTGATTTTGTAATAATTTTTGGAATATTTTTGAAATATTAAAAAATTTTGAATATTTTATTTTATTAAATTTTTCAATATTTTTTTATTTTGTAATAATTTTTGCAATATTTTGAGAATTTTGGAAAAATTTTGAATTTTAGATTTTGTCATAATTTTTGCAATATTTTTAGAATTTTGGAGAAAACAGAATGTTTGAATTTTATATATTTTTCAGAATTTTGAAAATATGTAAGAATTTTTGAAATTTTTTTTAGAATTTCGAAAAATTTTAAATTTTTGATTTTATTATAATTTTTGGAATTTTGAAAAAACTTTCAATTTTTGATTTTGTAATAATGTTTGCAATATATTTAGAATTTTGGAATAAGTTTGAATTTTTAAGAATTTTTGGAATATCGGAATTTAGAAAAAGTTTAAATATTTGATTTTATTCTAATTTTGGGAATATTTTTGGACTTTCGAAAACAGTTTTAATTTTTGATTTTTTTATAATTTCTGCAAATATATTCCAAAAATTCTTACAAAATCAAAAATTGAAACTTTTTTCAAAATTTTAAAAATATATTTTAAATTCAAAAATTCTGTTTTTCAAAATTCTAAAAATATTCCAAAAATTAGAATAAATTCAAATATTTAAACTTTTTCTAAATTCTAATAATATTTCCAACATTCTTAAAAATTCAAACTTTCTCCATAATTCTAAATATATTGCAAAATGTATAACAATATCAAAAATTGAAACTTTTTCCAAAATTATTATAAAATCAAAAAATTTAAAATTTTTCAAAATTCTAAAAATATTCCAAAAATTCTTACAAAATCAAGAGTTGAAACTTTTTTCAAAATTCTAAAAATATATTTGAAATTCAAAAAATTTTTTTTTTCAAAATTCTAAAAATATTCCAAAAATTAGAATGAAATCAAATATTTAAACTTTTTCTAAATTCTAATAATATTCCAAAAATTCTTAAAAATTGAAACTTTTTCCAAAATTCTAAAAATATTGCAAAAATTATAACAATATCAAAAATTGTAACTTTCCAAAATTATAATAAAATTAAAAATTTAAAATTTTTCAAAATTCTAAAAATATTCCAAAAATTCTTACAAAATCAAAAATTGACTTTTTTCAAAATTCTAAAAATATATTTAAAATTCAAAAATTCTATTCTTCAAAATTCTAAAAATATTCCAAAAATTAGAATAAAATCAAATATTTAAACTTTTTCTAAATTCTAATAATATTCCAAAAATTCTTATAAATTCAAAAAATTGAGACTTTTTCCAAAAATAGAATAAAATCAAAAATTTTAAATTTTTCAAAATTCTAAAAATATTCCAAAAATTCTTACAAAATCAAAAATTGAAACTTTTTCAAAATTCTAAAAATATACTTAAAATTCAAATACTCTATTTTTCAAAATTCTAAAAATATTTCAAAAATTAGAATAAAACCAAATATTTAAATTTTTCTAAATTCTAATAATATTCCAAAAATTTTTATAAATTCAAATATCAAACTTTTTCCAATATTCTAAAAATATTGCAAAAATTATAATAATATCAAAAATTGAAACTTTTTCAAAAATTATAATAAAATCAAAAAATTTAAAATTTTTCAAAATTCTAAAAATATTCCAATAATTCTTAGAAAATCAAAAATTGAAACTTTTTTCAAAATTCTAAAAATACATTTAAAATTCAAAAATTCTAAATATATTCAAAAAAATATGGAGGGGCTGAAATCTCACAGCTCTGAGATATCAAGACTTCGGTCTGGGTTAAGATTTTTGATATAGTTTTCGGCAAAAAACCTTTATGAGGACATGATTTTTAGTTTTGGGCAGCGATGTATATCAAACATAACTCTTTGTTAAAGTACAAGTATTTTTTTCAATCTCTGTTTAGAAATTTATTACAAAACTAACACGAAACATCAATACGATGCCGGAAAATTATAAAAGATCATAAACTAACATAATTTAGTGAAAAGATGATACAATCAGCAAACTACTCAAAAACCTCTCCATTTAGCGTTTCGAGAAAATATTACAAAATCACAAATTCATATTTCTTTCAAAATTCCAAAAATCCTGTAAAAATTAAATAAAATCAAACTTTTTTCAAAATTCTAAAAATATTCCAAAAATTATTACAAAATCAAAGATTAAACTTTTTTCAAAAATTCTGAAAATATTGCAAAAATTATACAAAATCAAAAATTGAAACTTTTTCAAAATTCCAAAAATATTCCAAAAATTAGAATAAAATCAAATATTTAAACTTTTTTTAAATTCTAATAATATTCCAAAAATTCTTAAAAATTCAAAAATTCAAACTTTTTCCAAAACTCTAAAAATATTACAAAAATTATAACAATATCAAAACTTGAAACTTTTTCCAAAATTATAAAAATTAAAATAAAATCAAAAATTTAAAATTTTTCAAAATTCTAAAAATATTCCAAAAATTATTACAAAATCAAAAATTGAAACTTTTTTCAAAATTCCAAAAATATTCCAAAAATTCTTACAAAATCAAAAATTAAAACTTTTTCCAAAATTCTAAAAATATTGCAAAAATTATTACAAAATCAAAAATACAACCTTTTTTCAAAATTCCAAAAAAAATTTAAAAACTATAACATATTAAAAAATTTCCATGTCCAAATTCATTTTCAACTACATTTACGTCATAAAAACAGCAACATTTTTTTCCCCAAAAAATTGGCTAAAAAAATCAATGAAATCATTTTTTGACACGCTTGACATTATTTTTTTGACAAACTTATAATGCCATAATTCTCTATAATAATAATATATTTTCATGTTATACAAATTATTAAATTAATTTTTTTCCAAAAACTTGGGTAAAAAAATAAATAAAAATCTTTCTTTTGACACACTTGACAACATTTTTTTGACAAACTTATAATACCATAGTTCTCAATAATAATAATAAAATTTCATTTCAAACAAAATTTTAATTTAATTTTTTCCAAAAAATTGGGTAAAAAAATAAATAAAAATCTTTTTTTGACACACTTGACAACATTTTTTTGACAAACTTATAATGCCATAGTTCGCAATAATAAAATAAAATTTCATTTCGAACAAAATTTTAATTTAATTTTTTTCCAAAAAATTGGGTAAAAAAATAAATAAAAATCTTTCTTTTGACACACTTGACAACATTTTTTTGACAAACTTATAATGCAGTAATCTAGATTTTAGTTTCACATACCAATCCCGACCATCAAGATTTCTCCAAATTTAATGTTTCTACTCGTAATCACTTAAAATGATCGATTTTTAAGCAAAAAATATGCAAATTTCCATGTTTTGACACACTTGACGATTTTTTTGACACACTTCCGGTACAGTTATCGAACACATCGTCCTTTCGGCTCTTCCCATTGAGTAAACCTATTTTTAGAAAAAAAAAATTTTGAAATCCGTCCAGCGGTTTTCTAGATTTCGTCGGTTGTGACGGCCGGACGGCCGACAGACAGACACACATTTTTTTTTTTTTTGCTTTTTTAGAATCAGTGTGTCCTAAAACGTCGAGAAATGCCAAAAAAAGTGGGGGTAAGAATTTCACTTTGAGCTCATGAATGTAATACTTAGGTCTTTCAGACCGAAGTAACGAAGTAAAAAATTGAACACAATTTTGGAAAAAGTTTGATTTTTTAAGAATTTTTGGAATTTTATTAGAATTAACAAAATGTTTAAATATTTGATTTTATTCTAATTTTTGGAACCTTTTTAGAATTTTGAAAACAAAATTTTTGAATTTCAAAAAATATATATTTAGAATTTTGAAAAAGTTTCAATTTTTGATTTTGTAAGAATTTTTGGAATTTTTTTAGAATTTTGAAAAATTTTAAATTTTAGATTTTATTATAATTTTTGGAATATTATTAGAATTTAGAAAAAGTTTAAATATTTAATTTTATTCTAATTTTTGGAATATTTTTAGAATTTTGAAAAATAGAATTTTTGAATTTTAAATATATTTTTAGAATTTTGAAAAAAGATTCAATTTTTGATTTTGTTCTAATTTTTGGAATATTTTTAGAATTTCGAAAAATTTTAAATTTTTGATTTTATTATAATTTTGGAAAAAGTTTCAATATTTAATATTGTTATAATTTTTGCAATATTTTTAGAATTTTGGAAAAAGTTTGATATTTGAATTTATAATAATTTTTGGAATATTATTAGAATTTAGAAAAAGTTTAAATATTTGATTTTATTCTAATTTTTGGAATATTTTAGAATCTTGAAAAATAGAATTTTTGAATTTTAAATATATTTTTAGAATTTTGAAAAAAGTCTCTATTTTTGATTCTTTAAGAATTTTTGGAATATTTTTAGAATTTTGAAAAATTTTAAAGTCTCAATTTTTTGAATCTATAAGAATTTTTTGAATATTATTAGAATTTAAAAAAAATTTAAATATTTGATTTTATTCTATTTTTTGCAATATTTTTAGAATTTTGAAAAATAGAATTTTTGAATTTTAAATATTTTTTTAGAATTTTGAAAAAAGGTTTTAATTTTTGATTTTGTAAGAATTTTTGGAATATTTTTAGAATTTTGAAAAAGTTTCAATTTTTGATTTTATTATAATTTTGGAAAAAGTTTCAATTTTTGAGAAGAGTGTTTTTTGATTTTGTACGAATTTTTGGAATATTTTTAGAATTTTGAAAAATTTAAAATTTTTGATTTTATTATAATTTAGGAAAAAGTTTCAAGTTTTGATTTTGTTTTAATTTTTACCAGTTTTAGAATTTTGAAAAAAGTTTAAATACATGATTTTTAATAATTTTTGGAATATTTTTAGAATTTTGTAAAAAGTTTGAATTAATTTATTTAATTTTTACAATATTTTTGGAATTTTGAAGGAAATAATATTGCGATCTAATATTGATGTAAGAAAAAGCTTTTGTTGTCAAAAAAATGTTGTCAAGTGTGTCAAAACAAAGATTTTGATTTATTTTTTTACCCAATTTTTTGGAAAAAAATAAAATTAATTGTTTGTATGAAATGAAATTTTTCTGTTTTAATGACGTAAATGTAATTGAAAAACGAAGTAAAAAATTGAACACAATTTTGGAAAAAGTTTGATTTTTTAAGAATTTTTGTAATTTTATTAGAATTTAGAAAAAGTTTAAATATTTGATTTTATTCTAATTTTTGGAATATTTTAGAATTTTGAAAAATAGAATTTTTGAATTTTAAATATATTTTTAGAATTTCGAAAAAAGTTTCAATTTTTGATTTTGTAAGAATTTTTGGAATTTTTTTAGAATTTTGAAAAATTTTAAATTTTAGATTTTATTATAATTTTTGGAATATTATAAGAATTTAGAAAAAGTTTAAATATTTGATTTTATTCTAATTTTTGGAATATTTTTAGAATTTTGAAAAAATAGAATTTTTGAATTTTAAATATATTTTTAGAATTTTGAAAAAAGATTCAATGTTTGATTTTGTAAGAATTTTGGAATATTTTTAGAATATTGAAAAATTTTAAATTTTTGATTTTATTATAATTTTGGAAAAAGTTTCAATATTTGATATTGTTATATTTTTTGCAATAATTTTAGAATTTTGGAAAAAGTTACTTCGGTCTGAAAGACCTAAGTATTACATTCATGAGCTCAAAGTGAAATTTTTACCCCCACTTTTTTTGACATTTCTCGACGTTTTAGGACCTCATGATTCTAAAAAAGCAAAAAAAAAAAAATGTATGTCTGTCTGTCGGCCGCCGTCATTACCTACACTGCAGGGAAAACGGCTGGAGGGATTTCAAAAATTTTTTTTTCTAAAAATAGGTATTCACAAGATGCAGGTCCGAAAGGACGCTGTGTTCGATAACTGTACCGGAAGTGTGTCAAAAAAATCATTATGTGTGTCAAAAATAGCAAATTTTCATATTTTTGGCTTAAAAAACGTTCATTTTAAGTGATTACGAGTAGGAACATTAAACTTGGGGAAATCTTGATGGTTGGGATTGGTATGTGAGATCAAAAACTAGATTATTGCATTATAAGTTTGTCAAAAAAATGTTGTCAAGTGTGTCAAAAGAAAAATTTTTATTTTTTTTTTTACCTAATTTTTTGGAAAAAAAAATAAAATTAATTGTTTGTTGGAAATGAAATTTTATTATTATTATTGAGAATTATGGCATTATAAGTTTGTCAAAAAAATGTTTTCAAGTGTGTCAAAAGAAAGATTTTTATTTATTTTTTTACCCAATTTTTTGGAAAAAAAAATTGTTTGTTTGAAATGAAACTACTTCGGTTTTATTATTATTATTGAGAATTATGGCATTATAAGTTTGTCAAAAAAATGTTGTCAAGTGTGTCAAAAGAAAGATTTTTATTTATTTTTTTACCCAATTTTTTGGAAAAAAAAATTGTTTGTTTAAAATGAAACTACTTCGGTTTTATTATTATTATTGAGAATTATGGTATTATAAGTTTGTCAAAAAAATGTTGTCAAGTGTGTCAAAAGAAAGATTTGCATTTATTTTTTTACCCAACTTTTTGGAAAAAATAAAATTGTTTGTTTAAATTGAAATTTTATTATTATTATTGAGAACTATGGCATTATAAGTTTGTCCAAAAAAATGTTGTCAAGTGTGTCAAAAGAGAGATTTTTATTTATTTTTTACCCAATTTTTTGGAAAAAATAAAATTGTTTGCTCGAAATGAAATTTTATTATTATTATTGAGAATTATGGCATTATAAGTTTGTCAAAAAAATGTTGTCAAGTGTGTCAAAAAATGTCAAATCATTTATTTTTTAGCCAATTTTTTGGAAAAAAAAATGTAGCTGTTTTTATGACGTTAATGTAATTGAAAATGAAATTGAACATGGAAAGTTTTGAATTTGTTATAGTTTTTGAAATATTTTTGGAATTTTGAAATAGTTTGCATTTTTGATTTTGTAATAATTTTTGCAATATTTTTAGAATTTCGGAAAAAGTTTGAATTTTTGATTTTGTAAGAATTTTTGGAATATTTTTAGAATTTTGAAAAATTTTTAATTTTTGATTTTATTATAATTTTTGGAATTTTGAAAAAAGTTTTAATTTTTGATTTTGTAGGAATTTTTGGAATATTTTTAGAATTTTGGAAAAGTTCGAATTTTTAAGAATTTTTGGCATATTATCGGAATTTAGAAAAAGTTTAAATATTTGATTTCATTCTAATTTTTAGAATATTTTTGGAATTTTGAAAAAGTTTGATTTTATTTAATTTAACAATATTTTTGGAATTTTGATTATAATTTTCCGGCAACGTATTGATGTTTCGTGTTAGTTTTGTAATAAATTTTTAAACAGATATAAAAAATACTTGTACTTTAACAAAGAGTTATGTTTAATATACTTCGCTGTCCAAAACTAAAAACCATGTCCTCGTGAAAGTTTTTTGCCGAAAACTATATCAAAATCCTTTACCCAGACCGAAGTCTTGATATCTCAGAGCTGTGAGATTTCAGCCCCTCCATATTTTTTTATATTTTCTTTGTGAATACAATTGACCGACATTATTTTAAATTTATTACATCATTAAAACAAACGAAAATTATATTATTCATATGTGCAATGTAATCATATTTCATTTAATGGTTTTATATGTTTGAAATACGATTTATAAATTTTTGTTTGAAATATGATTTTCCATACTTTCTTTTTGGTTTGTAGTATTTTATATTTATTTTCACAGATGTTTTTTGTTGTCGTGTGAAAATGATTTTTGTGGTTTGTTTACTTTAAAATATAATAGAGATTTGTTGTTTGTGCGGTCACTGTAAGATTAGGGATGATATGTAGATACATTACACCCGACACGATTCACACAAAAACTGTTCTAAAGAAATTTTTCTAAGAGAAAATGAAAAATGCTATCAAATTGCAAAATTCAAGTGAATTACAATAATTACTTTGATCTTAATCACTCACAAAATCTTTCAAAATTTTATTTTTTACACCAAATAGCGTAAAAGTTTTGTTTATTTAACATATTGCCGCTATCTCATAAGGAAGAAAACTCGACAAAACTCGTAAAGATAACATTTAATTTACATTGTGTCATTTTTATTGCAACTTATTTATTTTAATATGGAACGGATTTCAAAATGTCGTTTTAATTCTATTTATTTATTCGAGTACTTCATTCGAGTACGTGGGTACACTATTTTTTTCCAGTCTGTTGCGTACACGAATAAATCAGAAGGTTTGCCTAAGGCGCCAGTCACATACAGTTGTCCATGTAAGAAGAACGAACTCTCCAAATCTAGTCCACATACTTGCAATAACTGTCCGTGTGCTTTGTTGATGGTAATTGCAAAAGCGACTTCCACTGGAAACTAAACGTTTGAATCTGTTGGGATCATTGAAATATGTGTCCTGTCCGTCATGGCAACACTACATCTTCCTCTTCGAGTTTTCCACTCAAAATTGTAGCTTCAATGACATTGTTCATCATCTTTTTCACAGAAGTTCAAAAAAGTTTGTGCAATTTCAAAATATGTGACATATTTTGAATTACAATATGTGTCACAACAGGACATAAAAACCTTTTAAGACCTAGGTTCTACAACATAATGCATTTTAAGACGTTGGACGCAAATTTCTTTTTTTTATATTCTTCTTAAAGAATGGAAAACTTAATAATGAATCCTTTCACATAATAATATACGACATAGGACAATATTTTATGATAGGATGGAGGAAATAAAAACAATATACTTCTTTTTCCAAATTTGCAGGAAGAAAGCTAAAATTAGGTTCCTAATTATCCTAGTGCTAGAAGCATATACCAATATCATGTAACGCATTGTTTACCTCAAGCCAGCATATATAATAGTTATATGGAAGCTGCATTTGATCGAGCAAGCAAAAAGTTCATTCTTTTAAAAAATAAAAAAAATTACGTCCATCAACACCTTAGAAAGCATGTTGTTATGGGACCTTTTTCTTAAAAGTTTCTTATGTGTTGTTGTGACACACATTGTAATTCCTACTACCCAACACATTTTATTTAAAAAAAAATAGAGCGTTATCGTCAAAGAATATTTCATAACTAACACTAAGGGTACTATCGTTGATTGAAAAAATTACATCCGCCAGCACCCCTAAAATATCACTTATCCCCTTAATATAAGTGATATCTTACTGCCATTGTCAGTAGTATACGATATCTCACGTTAACTGATACTATGGTATCACGTTAACTGATACTTTGCTATTGGCAAAGCAGATATTAAAGTACGCGGCTTTGTCACATCTATAGATCCAACATTTTAAATTTTACCTATGTTCCTGCGGGCGGGCAGATATTATAAATTCATTGGTATTAATGCATCGTAACTGTTTACAAATCACTATTACAAACGTGTTGCCGGCTAAGGGCCACATTTTTAATTAGTTTGTTTATCATAATTGCTATCCATGTTTGATTATAGATAAGCTATGCTTCTTTGTACAGTATTTGTGCGAATTTCATTTCGTAATTTTGAGCTTTTAATCGATGGTATCAATTACCTTTCTTAGTTGAAGAAACATGTATTTCATACAATTGCAAACCAATAACATATGTGTAGAAGATAAAATTTGTAACATCATTATGTGTTCAATTCAAATACATATAGTTTTGATATACAAATGTAATTGTTTCAGATTATACTTTCATTTCACAATTTCGTTAAATTATGTTCAACAAAAAAAATTGAGCAAAGGAATCTAACCGTATAAAACGATGTTTAGGCGCGCTATACACTTGAGCTAAACTATGCGAACCATGTTTTAAAAAAATAATGTTTTAACGCGAATAATATTTTTTAAGCAAAATGTAATGAATGGATTAAATGTTTTGTTACCGTAATGTTTTTTTGTATAATTACGTTGTATATAAAGTTCGCATAGTTCACATAGTTTAGCTCAAGTGTATAGCGCGCCTCAAAGAAAAATCAAATTAAATTATTATCAACATTTAGGCAGAACCCTTAAGATAATTATAATGGCCCTGGGGTTCTCTTTAAAAAAATTTCCTGTCACCTATGCGCAAGTGTACACAACAACTTCCCAAAGTTTCATGATGATCGGATGAATGGTGTATTAATGCATAAACGACAAACTCACATACTTTTAATTTTATATACATAGATAAAGATAATTAATTAAATCCAGTTGATG
The DNA here is from genome assembly GCA_963693315.1 of Diogma glabrata. Taxonomy (NCBI): domain Eukaryota; kingdom Metazoa; phylum Arthropoda; class Insecta; order Diptera; family Cylindrotomidae; genus Diogma; species Diogma glabrata. The sequence goes on from OY856187.1 coordinate 230,062,488, forward strand.
ATAAATCTGGCGGTCAGCTGCTAAAGTAGTGGGGGGTGTGGTTGTGAGGGAGTTCTAAACTGGTAAAAAAACGAATTTCAAAAGTAATTTGATGCCGCTTCAAAATTTGTATGATGCATGTTTACACCATAACAATTGAAAAATAAGTGATCAGCTGATTGGCGGATGGGGGATTATATGTCACTCCTCATATGCATCTGTATAAAAATGCAGTACAGTCAAGACCTTTCTGCATAGGATCTTGATGAAACTTTGGCAAATGATCCAAGTTTACTTGAAAATGGAGGATCAGAATTCATTTTAAATTTGGACAAAATGGCGGGGGTCTCTCGAACACCTCTAGGTTTAAATCTTCAATAACTTCTAATTCCGGCTTATGCACCCAGAGAAATATTTGGATAATACATACTTATAAGGAATAACCTATACCAAAATTAAGCGCTATTTTCAACCGTTCCTTGTTTAAGAATAATATTCACTTATTAGGAATAATGAGTGAAATTTTTCTTAAGAAGAAAATATTCCTTTATAGGATTGTTTCAGTGTTCAATTGATGTATAGTTTATGCATAATATTGGTTAACTTTGTGTATAGGTATGCACGATTTATGTCATTCTAAAATATGTACTATGCCTAACTAAGATCAAATTATTGCGTTTGTTAGTCACTAACTAATCTATTTTATGCATCAAATAGTCCTGTGTTGAAACGTTTTTATGTTTAATAAAGTATAAATTATGAATAATTAAAGGTTTAGTTATGAACGCATAGGGTTATTTTATGTTTAGTTATGAACACTTTGTGCGGTAAATCCAGATAAATTGTGTATTAGAAGGCTAAATTTAGTGAGTATATAAATCTATATATAAATCTATTTGAGCATATATTTTGCATTTGTAATCAGTCTTCGAAAACTCTAAAATAGGTAATTCTTCTTCAATGAGGGTTATATAATTATTATGCTAATTTAAACATAAATAAAAACACACGAATTTAGTTTAGCTTTCACTAGCTTAATTTTTTTCAAATAAATCATATTTTATTATTATTATATTTTAATTTTATAATATTACAATTATAAACTATGTATAGATATGTATAAACTATGTACATATAATAGACATCATCATATACTGCGCAAAATTTGCTACTACTTTTTATATAAATTAAAAACGGTTGTAGCTGAATACCATGCGATATGCAAAATTCTTTAGCACATTCTATCTTGTCATCAACGTGAGATGGCTCAATAACTTCAACTAAAAATGATTCGATTGAATCGTTGATTGCAAATTTCCGTAGCGAATTATTTTTTTTTTTTTTGCTTGCCGGTGGGCTTCAAAATGAAATGAAGCAGTTTGCATAGCTGGATGTGATGAATCTCTGAAAATACAAGAAAAACTTTAATGATTAATCAAATTGGGTAAATTTCTACTGCAATAGTGTATTTTTACCTTCATTTTTAGATAAATTCTTTAATATGGTTATAGCGACCTTGTCTTTTAATTTTTTGGAAAATATATTAATTATTTTGCTCTTGTAGTTTATCCACGTGCTGAAAAGCTTGCCGCTATTTTGTGGGTAAATATGCTCGAAATCTATTTCAATCTGTTATACAAGTGATTAAAAATAATAAGGGTATAATGAAAGTTTACAAAATTATTGCTTATTGAAAAATTTTCATACTAAAACTTACCAGACGAAAACCAAGACTATTTGTATATAATGGCCATCCGTGCAGCAAACTATTGGTGTTTTTCCATTTGTCAATGTCTTGAATGCGTATGGAAAAGGAATCCTTCCACTTTTGCCCCACAACTTCCCACGGGTGGCTATGATTTTTAAGCCAATTTTTATTGGCATCAGATACTTCCTCTTCTTCTGTAAATAGATGAATAAAATGTTACAAAATACCTTGTAATATGTCAAATAATATTTTATCAAATACCTCTTAACTCGACATCTGATTTCTTTGGTTCGATGGCTAATTTACGCCGTCTCTTACTATCCGTAAAATAGCCAACTTTTCTGAGATTTTTGGAAATGACTCGGTATTTATTATACAATTTACCCGAGGGGTATTTACCGAGTTTAAAATAGTAATCCTGTATGAATGAAAATAAATAAATTGTTTATCATTAGTATATGAATTAAAAAACCACCGTTAATCATTTTCAGTTAACTCACAGCATTTTCTTCTGGAAAATGTTCGAGTATTTGACTTGTTACATGTCGAAAGTCATTTATGGTCATGCATTTATTATTTTTCACAAAATAACGTGCAATGTTCAAGCACAATAGCTCTCGTAGCTCAGATGAAAATTGAGGTGGGTTTTGTTGCTCATACAATAATTTTTAGTTTATCCCAGATGAGGTTTTTAAAAAATTTTCTAGATCTTTCAAATAATTAAAAATTAGATTTAAAATGAAAAACTAGATATGATTGCACGTACTAAACTTTCCTGAGATTGCTGGGGTGAGGAACAAGATGATGTCGAAGTTGGTGTACTTGTTGCTTGTGTCGCTGATAAAAATTTATCTAATACAGAAAAAGTGCTACTTGTATTAGATGCTGTTTCTAACGATTCGTTTAGGGTTAAAGAATTCGGATAGTTCTAAATCAAAAGAAAATCACAATTAAAATAAAGTTAATTTATATACAATAGTAAGGTCATTTTTTGCTTTCCATTCCTTAAGCTTCGCTCTAAATCAGGCTTGTTTCCCTATATCATCTTTGAAAATAGAACTTAGCTCTAACTGAGTTAAATATTTTAGGCTGTCCATATCGATATTTTTACCTTAAAATAATTAGTAATAGTTATTAACTTTTTATTACTAAAAGTAGTTTAGATAATTTCATAGAAACTAATAAGATTGCATTACTTATTAAATTTGGTAGAATAGATTCCATATCCCATTCCCGTAACAATAAGCATAATTCGTTATCATTTTGTAAAATTATAAACGAACCGATTTCGTATAATTGGTCTTGTTCCTTAGCAATTGCCGTATCATCCATCTAGTAATGAAATTAACAATAAATCAATAATTAATATTGAATACAGAAGAAACGAATGATCATAAGTTTGCCAACATTTTCTTTTTGTGAGGATAATTAAAATTATGTGTTTTATCAAAGTCAAATCAAAACAGAATTAATTGAAAATATTGTTAAACGAACAAAATCTTAATTTAAAAACTGGTGTGATTAGTTATTTGTGGCTATAATTTTGCACTCTTGTATATAACAGTAAAATTTTTTCGTTATAATAATATATTTTTTAGATACTACTCAGAACAATGCAATCATATTTAAGATTTACTTGATTTGCATAAGGTCCCGTTAAAAATAAGAAAAAAAAATAATTTCCATTATTCTAAATAACCGTTCCCAACTATGTCGTTTTCATATTACTCTATCTCATTTTTCTCCGTCACATGAATTTGCACGTGGTTACATCAAATTTAATCTAATTAAATGTTTGTTAATTTGATAAAAGCACTTTAATTAAAATAATAAAAAATTTACCTTATATGTATAAATGTTATATATGTTATATATGTTATATATGTTATATATATATATATATATATATATATATATATATATATATATATATATATATATATATATATATATATATATATATATATATATATATATATATATATAATATATATATATATATATATATATATATATATATATATATATATATATATATATATATATATATATATATATATATATATATATATATATATATATATAAATGTTATATATGTTATTATAATTAAAAGTATTCCACAACACGTTCGATCACGATTTCACTAAACTGTTTCCCGATTTCACTAAACAAACTGTTCAACTGTTCACTAAACTTAAACAAACTCTAATAAAATTTAAAATTTATTTATTAATTATATTTATTTAAAGTATCTAATATTTATATAAATATTTATAAATATATGAATTTATTAAACTTTAATAACGAATTTAATTAACACAAATTACACAACCTTTTATTTTTAAATTCCTATTTTTTTTTAAATACGATACGATCCTTTACTCGGCGAGCGCGGTTAAATAAATGCAATTTTTACTAGAAAAAACCATGATCATTTCAATCTATTAGAAAAGGACAGGAATAAATAGAAAAATAAGGTACGTATTATTCCTAAAGTGCATAATGAGTACATTATTTGGGATAAAAGCTACAAAGTATTGGATAGATCTATGCAATACTACCGCATATATCTATTTCATAGATTTACAGTTATATCTTTTTGCATGTTGTTTTATTCACGATAATCATTGATTATGCATAATAAAGTATAACTTTTAAGGAATAATATGTACTTAGCTAGGCTTAAAATGTTACTATTTTTGGATATTTGCTAAAATTATGTATTTTATATGCTTAAAAGGAATGATTAATACTTAGTGATACTTTGGGGTATATATACCTATGTTAAGCATAAAACATGATTGCTCATTTCTTTGGGTGTGATCTTATGGAAACTTGGTGCATAAGGTGTTAGTACTATTTCCAATATTTCTGCATACCAACTTCCGGTTTGACAATTCCGGTTAAAAAGTTTTTTTTCAGGTGTTTATCCCTACTGTAGCCTACAATTACCGATCGATTTTCATGAAACGTTGGATAAAGCTTTCAAGTAACATGAGAAAGATTTTATCAGCTTTTGGAGAACATTGGATTAAGGATCCACCATACAACAGGTGGTTTTTTCCACCATATTTTTTATGTATATTGGGAGCATAATAGATTCGTTCGTGAATAAATTTTGATGACACTTTGGAAAAAGATGCAAATATGTATGGCAAGAAACTGATTAGTTTTTTAACGATAGTTAACAAAGTGGTGGGGGCTCCCCCAAACATCTATTTTTTTTAAGCTCAATAACCTTATAACTGAATTGGATGAAACGTGGTACTTAAACATTTGGTACGGTTCACAACAGTTCTGCATCCCAACTTCCGGTTTTTCATTTCCGGTAAAAAATTTTGGTTTGCAATTTTTTTAAGTTTTTTCAGTGTCGTTATGCACACTACAGCCTACAATAATGAAGTGATAATGATGAAACTTATGGAAAAGGTTTCAATTAGTGTGAGAAGATAATTATCATCTTTTGGGACACATTGATTAAAGTGGCGGGGGGTCTACCATACAACTGCTGACTTTACAATTTGTTTTTAAAGTTTGTTGGGAGCATACAGACTTCATTCATCAATCAATTTTAGTGAACATTTGAAAAAATATGGAGACTTAAATGACAGAAAACTGAAGTTTGAATTTTTGATTTCATTATAATTTTTCTAATATTTTTGGAATTTTCAATTTTTAATTGAAACTATTGTACTAGTGTACTATTACAAAGAATTTCTTGTTTATTATACATGGCTGCCCAGAAGAATGGCTGTTCACAAGAATGTGAAGATGATAATGATGATTCATCGCCTCCTACAACAGCATTAAGAATGAATAATTTAAATAGCTCGTTCTTGGATACCAACGATGTAAAATATAATAACTTGTATCAAATGATGCAGGAAATTAGAGATGCTATGCAATTTCAATCAGATAAGCTTGATGAACTAACAAAGGAATACAAGGCGTTGGTAAAAGATCATAAAAATCTTGAAAAATCTGTCAAACTGATAGTTGATGAAAATAAAACTTTAAAACAAAAAATAAACGGATTTGAAATTGAATCGCTAAATAAGAAGCAAGCACTCTTGGCAAACAATCTGGTTATTTCTGGAGTTCCTATTAATGATGTTGCTGAAGCAGCTTTTAGAAAAATTTGTACTGCAATTAAATTTGAGGATGGTGGAAAAGTTGATAAAATAGAATCGCTTATTGGTAAAAACAACAACAAAAACATCAACAATGCTGGTTATCATGCGACAACAAAGTCAATAATTATAAAATTTGAAAAATATGAGGGTAAAGTAGAGTTTGTGAAGAAACATAAGGAAAAAGGCAAACTATTCTCAGCAAATATTGGGTTTGAAGGAAAGGACCACATACTAACCATAAGAGATCATATTATTCCAGAGAAGAAAATGTTATATGAAACTATTCGAAATGAGAAAGAACAACTTGGAGTTGAGTTCCTTTGGGTTCAGAATGGATCTGTTTTGATTAAAAAGTTCAACAACACTAAAATATACAATCTAAATACAGATTTTGATAAACAACTTTTATTAGATAAGTAATTTCAAATTTAGTTTTTCACTTTTAATTATTCTCTTATTTTTAGTTTAATTTATGGAAGATAATAACATTAATATAACAGAGCTCGTAGAACCTAATGTAACGCATAGTAAATTTTTAAATTTAATTAATTTGCAAAATAAATTTAACATTCTTTGTATGAATGTAAGAAGCCTGCGCTATAAACTTGACCAGCTAGAAACTCTATTACATTCAATGAATGAGACAGTACATATTATCGTGCTTACAGAAATTTGGATATCAAGTAATGAGATTAGTTTGTATGGGCTGAATGGATATCAAAGTTTTTTTAACTGCAGAGCTAAAACTGCTGGAGGATGTGCTATATATGTCAAAAATGATATTAACAGTATTGAGCTAACAAAATATGAAGTGGACAATAGCAGTTCACTGATTGTTAACCTACCCAGACTCAATTTTAACATTATATCAATATAAGGATAACAAAACGAACAATATACAATTCCTTAATCACTTAGAATTTTTATTAACTTCTTTTCAACGGTCGATATTTTTGGGTGACTTTAATATTAATCTGCTGGATGCTAATTCCACAAACTATACTGAATTAATTCTCAGCAATGGCTTTATGTTCTTAAATAAAATACATCCTAGTTATGCAACACGTGTTTTTGGCACTTCTAGGACTATTATTGATCACATTTTTACTAATATTTTGTCTTATGGATACCACTTAACGTTGTCTAACCAAAGTTTAGCAGATCATAAGACGTTGGTTTTAAGTATAGATGCTCAAATTCCAAAACCAAATGATATTTTATATAAGACAGTCCTTGATTATGAATCCCTTGAAAATAAAATTTCAAATGATTTAGATTATTTGGCCTCTATTGAAACATTTGATAATCTGATTAGCTACTTATCGCACATTATTTGCATCAACACTAAACAAATAACAGCAAAAAGGGTAAAACACAGCAAGAAACCACGGATAAATCATGATATATTAGAACATATAAAGCTGAGAGATAAATATTACAAATACAAACAGAAATGTCCCCAAAATTTATATGTGATTGAACGTTATAATTGCTATAAGCATATGGTTAATAGTAAAATAAAAGATGCCAAAAAAAATTACTACCTCTCAAGGATTTCTCTTTGCAGCAATGATTTGCGAAAACTTTGGAGTGTAGTTAACGAGCTAGTATTTAGAAAATTTTCTTCAGATAAAAACAATATTGTTCTTAGCGTTGATAACAATAAAATTTTTGATTCTAAAGATATAGCTAATGCTTTCAACGCTTTTTTTATAAATGTTGGCAATATTGGTCATACAGCAACTAAAACATCTCTATCGGGAACTGTCAAACCCATACTCCCACAACTTCATTGGCAACTAACCAATTCAAACGAAGTTCAACAAATCGTAAGCGAACTGAACTCATCTGCTGCCAAAGGTATCGACAAAATATCTGCTAAGTTCTCTAAATGCTTTTCGGCATTCCTCAGTGGAAAAATAGTTGAACTTATTAACGAATCACTTTCTAATGGAATATTTCCTAGCTCTCTAAAAAACGCTAGAGTTAAACCAGTGCATAAAGGTGGTAGTACTCTATTTGTGAATAACTATAGACCTGTGTCTGTGTTGCCCACTTATTCTAAAGTATTTGAGAAAATATTATATCGACAGATGTATCTCCACTTTATGAATAACAATATCATAAATCACAATCAATTTGGATTTATAAAGAACTCCTCAACTCTAGCAGCAACTGCTACTTTTATAACATTTGTTCAACAAAATACTGATCAAGGATATTATGTATCATGCCTCTTTGTAGATGTCAGAAAGGCCTTCGACTATGTTGATCATGATTTCCTTATTGGTGATTTATATAATGCAGGAGTAAAGGGCGTAGAATTGGATCTTTTAAGATCGTATTTGTCCAATCGTACTCAAGTTTGTGTTGTAAATGGTGTTGAGGGTACACCACAGCTAATTCAAAGAGGAGTTCCTCAGGGTTCCATATTAGGGCCCCTTCTTTTTAATCTATATATTAATGAATTATTTGATCTGAGAATAAATGGAGAGCTTCAAATGTTTGCTGATGATGCAATAGTTAAATTTAAATCGAAATCTCTTGCAGAACTGGAACAAATGATGCAAGCGGATTTAAATATGATCCATAGTTTCCTAGCTTCGAAGAAATTGAAATTAAATGCAGAAAAAACATCTTATATCATCTTCAGAAGCAAAACTTCAAATCTTCCAGATTTTGCATTATCAGTAGAAAACCAATCCATATCCAGAGTTAAATGTGTAAAATATCTGGGATTACATACAGATTCGTACCTGAAATGGACGTATCATGTTGATCACATTAAAAAAAAAATTGCTTGCATACTTTTTGCTCTGCGACGAACAAGAAGCTGTATTACTGAAAGTGTTGCGTGGTCTATTTATCACTCGCACATTTTATCCCATATTAAATACCTTAGTCCTATTTGGAGCACAGCACCGGCATATAAATTAAATGAATTAAAAGGATTACAAAATAAAGCTGTTAAAATTATAAAAAAGTCCAAGCGGCACGTATATCCGCTAGAAATAGGTAGATTTCGAGATCAGACAGTTTTGTGTGCCAGTAGAATCTGATGTATCAGATTAGTTTAAACAAAACAAACTAATTTCAAACAGATATCGAACAAATTGTAAAAAGATAATTAGCTACCTACAAGCAAAATTATATCTATCCAATTTTGCAACAAACAAATATCAAATCTACCACAGAACATGTGTGTGACAATTTATGACACAAATCTACTCTATATCATATGTCGTGCAATTGCTGCAAAATATCAAAATAGTTTATTTCTATGAAAAAAAAAATTAATTTCTTCTATTCAAATCTTTTATTTTTTGACTGTTATAAGGTTGACATTGACTGTTATAAGGTTTTTGGAAATTGTAGTTGGGGATTGTTGCAAACTTTTTTGTTGAAGCCAACAAGTCAAAAACCTCTAACTACAGAGGTTTATATTTATAAGAAACGGATTAAAATGTTTCCACAGATTCTAAATTTATGAAGATTTTTAAAATATTAGTATTCAAACGGCCGTTATAACGGATTAAAAAAACTACTTTTTTTCTAGTATAAAGCCTATAGTTCCTTAACCATGTGTCAGATTTTTCTGATTTACGAACTTGTCCAAGATATTAACAAAACACACATTTTTAAGAAAGGTTTTTTGATCTGGCTCCACAACTGCAACCGTGAGAGCGCCGGTTGATTCAAACGCATTTTGTGTTTTACAAGCTTTGTTGTTGGAGGCGCTCACTCAGAAACCTCCAACTGCAGAGGTCTTTTTTTTGAAAGAAACTGATTAAAAAGGTTTCAAAAATTCTAAATTTATGAAGTTTTTAAAAATATTAGAATCCAAACGGCCGTTATAACGGATCTAAAAACAGAGTTTTTTTCTAGTATAAAGCTTCTAGTTTCTTGACCATGTGTTGGATTGGGCTGATTTACGAACTTGTCCAAGATATTAATAAAACGCACATTTTTAAAAAAGGTTTTTTGATCTGGCCTTATAAATGCGACCGTGAGAGTGCCGGTTGTTTTAAAAAAAAAATTTTTTTGCAAACTTTTTTGTTGGAGCCGCTCACTCAGGAACCTCTAACTGCAGAGGTCTATTTTTAAAACAAATTGATAAAAAAGATTCCAAAGATTCTAAATTTGTTAAATTTTTTGAAATATTGGTATCCAAACGGCCGTTATAACGGTTTTAAAAAATCAATTTTTTTCAGAAAAAAGCCTCTAGTTTCTTAACCACGTGTTGGATTTTGCAGAAAATTTTTTTGATCTAGCTCAACAAATGCGACCGTGAGAGTGCCGGTCGTTTTCGTTATATCTCATATCGTTTATATATATATATATATATATATATATATATATATATATATATATATATATATATATATATATATATATATATATATATATATATATATATATATATATATATATATATATATATATATATATATATATATATATATATATATATATATATATATATATATATAAATTTTTTTTTTTGTTTTTTTGTCTCCGCTTATCATATATAGTCGTTTGGCACAAAAATTTTTCCGAAATTCCGAGATGAAGCCCATTGCAATAGGTAGATTTTTATATGAAATCTACCTAAAAACTACCAACTCTAACCCCTACTAGTATATTATATTCAGCAACTGTCTTATCTTTTGAAAATGTTAAATCGTATTGTTACGATTGCAGAAAAATCTAGACGATTACGGTCACTTCTAGGAAAATCAAATCAACAAAATACTACACAGATTAATGAAATGGATATTGTTGTTGTTGTCTCTTCTTAGAAATAGGGTCAACATAAACGATTTTATGAATCAAATCAACATAACGTAAAATAATCGAATATTCTAATATTTTCTCAAGGTTTCTGGAAAGTGATGTCGAATTATCTAGAAGTATTGCAGAAGGTATATAAGAAAATTACTTCTTGTAGTTTTTAATTAGTTTTATTTTAAACCTGCGATAGTAAAGTGAAAATTATAAAAGTGATATTTAAAATAAGTCTTTGTAAATAAAGTTTTAAGTGCTATTGAGTAGAAATATTTTGTGTATTATTTTAAACGTTCTATTACTGGAAATTTCTACAATCAACCGTTGGAGTTTCGGAAGCTGTTGAAAGAATATTCTAGTTAGGAATATTGTTTGCTGTATTGTTTTTCTGTTGTTGTGAAACAACTAAGGTGTTGAATACTTAATAAAACCTGGTGTTTGTGCTTACTAATCAGTGATCGAACTCAGAAAGAGATTGGGAATTACGTTTATCGAATTGTGAGTTAGGCCAATTCGAAGGAAGTTTGGAAAAACGTAACATTGGTGACATCGGCGGATTAGTTAGCTGTTAATAATGGTTTTATTAAGTGATTTGAAGGTTCTTGAGTTAAAGAAAGAACTAGAACAACGTGGATTGGCAACAACCGGCAACAAAACTGAATTGACGATACGGCTTCGAGAAGCTATGGAAGCTAGTGGAGAAGTGGTGGAAAGTTACCAGTTTGGAGTGATTAGTACAAATGCTGATTCAGTAGCAGTTGATGAAGAGAAAAGTTCTGTTGCGGAAACAACAACCTCATTGCCACCTGCAAATTGTGATTTTACGCAGTTAATGGCTATGATGCAACAGATGAATTTGAATATGAATCAAAAATTTGATCAACAAAGTAGTAACATCAATCAACAAATGGCTGCAACTAAGGAAGAAATCAGTAACATCAATCAACAAATGTCTGCTACTAAGGAAGAAATCAGCTTCAACATGAATCAACAGTTGGAGAAAGTCAACAATAATATGGCTGCTAACAAAGAAGAAATTAGTGAAACAATCCAGCCAGCAATTAGCTTTAAATCGCAACGAAGTCAAGCAAATTATGGATGAGAAACTTCTCCAAATCTCGACGGCATTTGATGGAAAGGTCGAGAAGATTCAAAGTGAAATTCAAGATTTTGAGCATAAGGTTTTATCGAAAGTTGATGATTTCGAAAAACGGCTGCAGGATGTTGAAACGACTAAAGTTACTTCCCAGCTGGTACATCAAGTAGCAAATATCAAACTAAAACCACCATCATACGATGGAACAACATCGTTCGGCATCTTCAAGTTCCAGTTCGAAACCGCAGCAGACCAAAATGTTTGGAACGCTGAAAATCGTCTAGCTGCATTAATAGTTGCTCTTAAGGGGGAAGCAGCTGAAGCATTACAGGCAGTACCAGAAAATGACCGGAAAAGTTATGCTGAGGTGATGAATGCGTTGGAACGTAAATATGGCAGCGACCTTAAAAAGGAGTTATACAGAATCGAGTTAAAAGGTCGCTTGCAACGCAACGGAGAAAGCTTGCAGGACTATTCCTCGGCAGTGGAGAGGCTTGTACATTTGGCACACTCGAACACTCCACCATATTTTATGGAGAAAATGAAGATCGAGGCGTTTACTGATGGTATTCGTGATCCAGAAACACGAAAAGCAGTAATGTTGTCGCCAAAAGCAACATTCGCAGAAACTATTGCTTATGCCTTAACAAATGAAACTGCACAAGCAATTATAAAACCATCAATCAAAATACGCCGAGTGGAGTTGGCTGATGACAACGGTTATAAACCAAGACTACGAGAGACTGTCAGAGGTGATAGAATCCGATGCTGGTTATGTGGCAAGTTGGGTCATATTTCGAGGGAATGCAGAGATGTGAGAAGGAAACGAGCAAGATCAGCATCACCTATGCAGCGACGTCAAGCAGAAGAACGGGTGCAGCAAGCTAGAGAGGACGATGGAGCAGCACCGAATCAGTTAAACTACAACGAGCCAGCCTAAAGGGGCGTAAGCTGGCTCCCACAACCGATTGCCCCATAACCTTCATCCACGTATCGAGATTGACAAGGGGAGGTGACAGCCTTACTGTTAGGACTAATATTGATGGAAAAAGTTGTGTCATCACGTTAGATACGGGAGCAACAAATACAATTGTCCGCAATGATGTTGTGAAAGGGAAACTAAAACCAGCAGGAAGATACCGAATGCAGACAGCTACTGGCGAAAGTGCAAGTATTAAAGGAAAGAAAGTGGTCAACTTTGAAATCGGGAATACTCACTTTCAACATGAAGTGGTTGTAGCTGACATTGTGGATGAAGTAATCTTGGGAATGGACTTCATGAGGCCAAATGGATTCGTTATTGATGCTGGCAAAGGAGTACTCACGTACGGAAATGTTGAGTTGCCACTCCAATTTAATGGTGAAGATTCAAATTGTGTTCGTCGAATAATATTAGATCACAGGGAAAAGCTGCCACCCCAATCAGAAACAATCATTTGGGGAAAATTGGAAGGAGGTTCTGGGTCACCCAGGTTGTGGGTTGTAGAAGCCAACAAAGAACATCAAAATTGTAAAGAAGTCGTTATAGGGAAAACCTTAGTTAGATCGGATGCTGATTACAAAATACCAGTAAGAGTTTTAAATCTGTCAGATACCCAGAAAACAATGAAGAAAGGATCAATCATAGGACAATGTGAAGAGGTAGCTAAAATAATAAAGTGCGAGCAGAAAAACATCAATTGCTCGGTCAGCACAAAACAACAAAAGGCAGAAATGGAACAACTTGTGCAGAAATGGACAGAAGGGCTTTCAGAAGAGCAGAAGAAAGCAGTACGTCAATTGTTGGAGCAACACAAGTCTGTATTCTGCAGTTCACCTGAAAGAAATGGCAGAACCAATTTGGTAAAACATCGTATTGACACTGGAGCAGAAAAGCCGATACGCCAAGCACCAAGGAGATTACCATTAGCTAAAAGAGAGGAAGCTGATAAAATGGTGAGGGATATGAAAGAAGGTGGTGTGATTGAGCCTTCAGACAGTCCCTGGAGCTCACCTGTGGTGTTAGTTGGCAAGAAAGATGGGAGCTTGAGATTTTGTGTTGACTACAGGAAACTAAACATAGTTACGAAGAAGGATAGCTACCCATTGCCTAGGATTGATGATACACTGGATACATTATCGGGCTCAAAATTGTTTTCAACATTGGATCTGCAGAGTGGTTACTGGCAGGTTGAAGTTGCGGATGAAGATCGGGAGAAAACAGCGTTCAGTGTAGGGAATGGACTATGGCAATTTAATGTCATACCATTTGGTTTATGCAACGCGCCTGCAACTTTCGAGAGATTAATGGAACGGGTACTAAAAGGCTTGCACTGGAAAACATGCCTTGTATATTTGGATGACATCATCGTCATGGGAAAAGACTTTGATGACCACTTGAGGAACTTGGCGGAGGTACTGGAAAGGTTGCAAGCAGCCGGTTTAAAGTTAAGTCCCAAAAAGTGTTCACTTTTCAAGGAAGAAGTAAAATATTTGGGACACAAGGTTACGGCAATGGGAATTCATACAGATTCTGACAAGATTGCAGCAGTTATGAACTGGCCAAGACCAAAGAATCTACATGAACTACGAAGCTTCCTTGGATTGTGCACATATTACAGACGGTTTGTGCCAGGATTCGCCAACGTTGCCAAAAGTCTGCATGAGTTAACCAGAAAAGAAAAGGCATTTGAATGGAATCAACCTCAAGAACAAGCATTTGTGGAGCTCCGAAAGAGATTATGTACGGCTCCAATTCTATCCTATCCTATACCAAATGTTCAGTTTATTTTGGATACTGATGCCAGTAATGAAGGTATAGGAGGAGTCTTGTCGCAGAAAATAGATGGTCAGGAAAAGGTGATAGCTGATTTCTCGAAAATGCTATCCAAGCCGGAGCGGAATTATTGTGTAACTCGAAAGGAATTATTGGCTATTGTGGAATCCGTCAAACATTTCCATAAATACTTGTATGGTCAGAAATTTCATCTCAGAACTGACCATGGTGCGTTAAGGTGGTTACTCCAGCTCAAAAATCCAGAGGGACAAGTAGCACGTTGGATCGAACGGTTGCAGGCGTACGATTTGGACATTGAACATCGAAAGGGTACTGCACATGGGAACGCTGATGCATTATCGAGACGACCCTGTCAAGTTGAATGCAAGCATTGTAGTCGTCAAGAAAATAAGGAGAACATCATCGATGTACGATTACTACAAGTGCTACCTGACGATGAATGGACTGCTGAAGCCATAAGAAAAGATCAATTAGAAGATCCGGATCTTGCATTCATCATCGAGTTCAAGGAAAAGGGCTACAAACCAGTATGGGGAGAAATTTGTGATAAAACTCCAACTTTGAAGGCGTACTGGGCGCAACGGGACAGTCTCCAGTTAGAGGATGGATGTTTAAAGAGAGTATGGGAAAGCTCAGATGGCAAAATAAAGCAATCCCTTACAGTGGTACCAAAAAGGAAAATAGAAGCAGTACTAAGGGAGTATCACGAAGGAACGAGTGGAGGTCATCTTGGGATCAATAAAACTCTTGCAAAAATACGACAACGGTTTTACTGGGCGAGGACTCGGCAATCAATTGTGGAGTGGTGTCAAAAATGCGATAAATGTGCGGCGGTGAAAGGACCCGTACGAAGAAGTCGTGGAAAAATGAAGCAATACAATGTAGGTGCTCCATTTGAAAGGATCGCAATGGATGTAGCGGGACCATTTCCAACAACTGATAATCAGAATAAATATGTGCTTGTGATCATGGACTACTTCAGTAAGTGGCCGGAAGTGTGTGCGATTCCCAACCAGGAAGCAACCACAATCGCTGAAGCTGTGATAAATAATTGGATCAGCCGCTATGGAGTTCCTATGGAGATCCACACCGATCAGGGACGGAACTTCGAGTCAGCTGTATTCCAGGAAATTTGTCAAATGCTGGGGATTAACAAAACGAGGACGACAGCTTCACACCCACAGTCAGATGGGATGGTTGAGAGATTCAATGCTACTTTGGAGGAATTTCTAGCAAAAGTGGTCAGTAAGAATCAACGTAACTGGGATCAACACATTCCTTTATTTTTGATGGCATACAGATCAGCAGTTCATGACACCACGACCATGACACCAGCTCAAACTATTTTTGGAAGTGATTTAAGACTTCCTGATGACCTCAAATTTGGAGCGGTACCATCAACATCATTGTCTGCGCAAGAATACGTCAACCGAATCCGGGAGAACCTTGAGGATATTCACAAGCTTGTTCGGCAGAAGATACAACTGACCAGTGATAGAATGAAAGCCCGATATGATATACGATCTAATAATAAAGGTTTCGAAGAAGGACAATTAGTATGGCTACACAACCCACAACGAAAACGAGGGTTATCACCAAAACTGCAAGCTGCATGGGAAGGACCTTACAACATTATAACGAAGTTGAATGACGTGGTTTATAGAATTAAGAAAGGACATCGAGGCAAAGCGAAAGTAGTACATTTGGAAAGATTGGCCTTATACAAAGGAGAGCTAGATCCTGTTCGGGACGAACAGGCTTAAGTGGAGGGTATTGTTACGATTGCAGAAAAATCTAGACGATTACAGAAAAATCTAGACGATTACGGTCACTTCTAGGAAAATCAAATCAACAAAATACTACACAGATTAATGAAATGAATATTGTTGTTGTTGTCTCTTCTTAGAAATAGGGTCAACATAAACGATTTTATGAATCAAATCAACATAACGTAAAATAATCGAATATTCTAATATTTTCTCAAGGTTTCTGGAAAGTGATGTCGAATTATCTAGAAGTATTGCAGAAGGTATATAAGAAAATTACTTCTTGTAGTTTTTAATTAGTTTTATTTTAAACCTGCGATAGTAAAGTGAAAATTATAAAAGTGATCTTTAAAATAAGTCTTTGTAAATAAAGTTTTAAGTGCTATTGAGTAGAAATATTTTGTGTATTATTTTAAACGTTCTATTACTGGAAATTTCTACAATCAACCGTTGGAGTTTCGGAAGCTGTTGAAAGAATATTCTAGTTAGGAATATTGTTTGCTGTATTGTTTTTCTGTTGTTGTGAAACAATTAAGGTGTTGAATACTTAATAAAACCTGGTGTTTGTGCTTACTAATCAGTGATCGAACTCAGAAAGAGATTGGGAATTACGTTTATCGAATTGTGAGTTAGGCCAATTCGAAGGAAGTTTGGAAAAACGTAACAGTATGAATTACTCCTATTCTTGTATTTGATAGTTAATAACAAAATTAAACATAATTTCAATTTAATTTCTAACAATAATATCCACTCTCATTCAACCAGACAAGCTACCCATTATCGAATAACCAAATTTCGAACTAATTTTGGAAGGGACAGTATTCTTTGTTTTGGACTAGCTGCCTTCAATAACTTACCAGACCATATAAAAATAACTAACTCTGTATCTTGTTTTAAAAGACTACTGCGCGAATACATAGTTCTATGAGCTTGTAAATATTATAGATAAATTTAATTTGTTTAATATTATCGATTGTAATTTTGACTTTTCATATTTTGCTACTACATATTTGCTAAATGTTTAAATTGTAGATCACATACAGTTATTAACTGCTGTGATCAGATCTTATAATATATAATAAATAAAGTAAAAAAAAAAAAATATTTAAAAGAAGGTCATAAAAGCATTTTCCCGAAAACTATATATAAAAATCCTTAACCTAAACCGAAGTCTTGATATCTTAGAGATTTGTGATTTGATCCTTGACATTTCAGCTCCTTCATATTTTTTATTTAAATTCACACCAAAAAATGAAAATTCAAATAATTTATTGAAATGTGGTTACATGTGGTTGCATACGTGGTTACATTCAAAGACATCTCTGAGAAATACAATTGCGATATTGATAAACTACAAAGAAACTTCGAAGACTGCCAAATGTAAACGTTTGTCTGTCGAATGTATGGATTTAAATTTAAAAGCATGAACGGCGTAAATGTGGCACGAGTTGCTGCTTTTATACGAAAACATTTAAGATTCAAATGATCATAAATTTATTATTTATTTCAATAGATAATTAATTATAGTTATATAAAGCTATAGAAAGTTACTATACTGCCGCCATAAAAATGTGAAGTTACTTTACTGCCGCCGTAAAAAAGAAAAAATAGCGTTACTTTACTTTGATCATATGTCAGAGAAGTAGACTCTAACCTTCGGCAGTAAAGTTAAATTTTACAGCTATTTGCCGAAAAAAAATACCGTTTCTCACTTAGATTCAATGATCTCTCAAAACTTTTACTGCACAGTTAAAAATAAGCTGAATATGTAATGTAAATTGTTACACATATAGGTCCTACGGAAGTCTCCATTATAAAACAATGCAAAGCTTGCTTTAAAGATTAATTTAATGCTCGTTGCATTAGCAAGTTGTTTTCAAACTTCTAGCGTAGCAAGTTGTTTTCAAACTTCTACTATTTCTTTAAAAAATAAATTATGATGGAGAGTTGTACTAAAATTTCTAGTTTTGCATTAGAATTAGTTTTAATGCAACATTTGCTTTGCAATTTAATAATAACTAGCTTAACATAACACATATATAGCAAAGCTTGTATTAAAAAATGCAGTAACTTTTTCAACTGTGTCCAGCTGACGGTTTTACCCCCGATATACCTGCAGCTGATTCTCGCTTTTATACTCTTAATAGTATTATAATTCATCAGTATGAATTTCATCTGGCATCAAATGACTTGACCATATCGCGTTTTGATGTAGATATATACGAGTAGCTGAATTATAATCCCCCATCCGCCAATCAGTTGATCACTTTTTTTTCAATTTTTATGGTGTAATCATGCATCATACAAATTTTGAAGCGGCATCAAATTACTTTTGGAATTCGTTTTTTTTACCAGTTTAAAACTCCCCCACAACCACACCCCCCACAAGTCTGACGGCTAACTCTTATTTTCTACATCACAAATAATTAATCTATCTATAAAAATTAAATTCAATCGACATCAAAACACTAACAAAAATGCAACGCTGCCTCCCGGTCTATTAAAAAACTACACCCTGTAAAAATATTATAAGACAAGTTGTATATTTTATTTTGTCCACTACTCATATCAATATGCCAAGTTTCAAGAAAATCAAAAATGATTAAGTTCAAATTTCGACTTTTTCACCTGTGTAGAACACGTTTTTCATCAGTGGAAATTTGTGGGGAACATTTGCGCTAAAAAAACTTTTAAGTTTAAAATTTGGCAGGCATAGGTTTTCGTTTAATAAACTTATAGCATTTTCGATTGAGAACCAGTTCATAACTAGATCTTTTTTTTTCAATACAAAAAATATATTTCCCCTCCAAATCATGTTCGATTGAAGCAAAATAAAAAAACTAGTTCTGAACTAGTTGTGCATTTTTCCCCTTTTGAAGAACTAGTTTTATTTTCAGTTATGTTTGAGTTTTACTCATACTATGACAAAAACTATGTACGTTAAATCAAAACGTTATAATTATAACACAGCACCATATAATTTAGTAATTTAATAATTTAATTTTATGTTTAGTTATTTAACAATATATATTATGGAATTATTTTTTTTTTCAAAATATGTATTGTTTTTTATTGCTTTTCAAACAAACCAAAATAAAAGAATAAAGTAAGAATAAAATAACCAGTTCAATTTACTCATACAATAACACTGACTGTTTGCATGTTCGATTGAAAAAAGAGAACTCTTTAAGAACTAGTTATTAACTAGTTCTTCAATCGAAAACGACATTAAAAATTACTACTCTGCTCTGCATTATAGCGTGAATAACAAGCTATAGATTCACTCAGCAAATTTCAAAAAAAATTCTTTTCAAGATTTAATCTGATATTGCATGATACTGTTGCAATCTGCTGGCAGAATCGAGATAGAAACATATTTCATGTCCAATTTCATGTTCAATAACATTTCATATCATCCAAATAATTATCTTATGTGTCAAATGTATCTAGTCAAAAATATTTCCCATCATCATATGTTTCTCAAAAAATTTGGGTAGCAAAAGGTATGAAAAACATTTTTTGACACACTTATAATACAAAAATCAGGTTCTTGGTTTCACATACAGATGCCGAACACCAAGATATCTCCACATTCAAGGTTACTACTTATTGTCACTTAAAATAAACGTTTTTAAGCAAAAAGTATGCAAATTTGCTTTTTTGGCACATTTAATGGGTGTTTACTGGTTTGACACACTTTTAGTACAGTTATCGAACCCATCGTCTCCTACCACGAAACAGTATTGAAATCACGCCAGTGGCTTTCTAGTTTTCGTCGGTTTTAACCGCCGGCCGGCTGACAGACGGAAATTCTTTTTTTGCTTATTTAGAATATGTATGCACTAAAACGTCGAGGAATGCCAAAAACAAGTGCAAAGATTTTTACATTTGCGCCGAGATTCTAAAACTTAGGTCTTTTAGAAAAATTTATAAAATTTAAATAAATATACATCATCACAAAAATTTATTCCTTAAAATCCAAAAATAATTTGTAACTTTAATAAATCTGTCTAAGGTTTTTCAAATAACTTTTTTTTTCAATTCACAATATTTTTGGTGAGCTTACAAAAATTGGGTGTTGTATACTTAGAAAAATGTAAAATTTGATTGGTTTGTTTTTAACTGTACCTAATTTAAGCCATGTCGGTTGTGATGGAGACTTTGATTTTTAAGACCAGTTCTTACTTGGAATCTTTTTTTATTAATCTTATCTAAATAAACTTACTTTTTATTCGCCTACATATTAAAGTGGTACTTTATAACTGTGATTTGCGGCCGTAAAGTGTCACTTTTTAACTATATATTTTGTTGTCATAGTTACGTCCAAAAAAGTAAAAAACATTCGTATTTGTTTAAATTCTATAAAAAACAGAAATTTTTATCAAAGCAACCTTTAAATTCAAAATTTCATTATCCAATTAAAATTATTTTTATTATTTGTTGTCATAGTTTATACAATTATTTTGAAAAAAAAACAAATATTTTGTCAAAGGTTACTTGTTCAACCTATTTTCATTTCAAAATTTATGCAAAATTATAACTTTGATTTAGAATAAACAATTTTTTTTAAATAATTCGCTAGCGGCAGGCTAAGGGCAAAATTTGGCAGGCATAGGTTTTCGTTTAATAAACTTAAAGCATTTTCGATTGAGAACCAGTTCATAACTAGTTCTTTTTTTTCAATACAAAAAATTTATTTCTCCTCCAAATAATGTTCGATTGAAGCAAAATAAAAAAACTAGTTCTGAACTAGTTGTGCATTTTTTCCCCTTTTGAAGAACTAGTTTTATTTTCAGTTATTTTGGAGTTTTACTCATACTATGTTAAAAAGTATGTACGTTAAATCAAAACGTTATAATTATAACGCAGCACCATATAATTTAGTAATTTTATAATTTAATTTTTTGTTTAGTTATTTAACAATACATATTATGGAATTATTTTTTTTTTTTTTTAAATATGTATTGTTTTTTATTGCTTTTCAAACAAACCAAAATAAAAGAATAAAGTAAGAATAAAATAACCAGTTCAATTTACTCATACAATAACACTGACTGTTTGCATGTTCGATTGAAAAAAGAGAACTCTTTAAGAACTAGTTATTAACTAGTTCTTCAATCGAAAACGACATTAAAAATTACTACTCTGCTCTGCATTATAGCGTGAATAACAAGCTATAGATTCACTCAGCAAATTTCAAAAAAAATTCTTTTCAAGATTTAATCTGATATTGCATGATACTGTTGCAATCTGCTGGCAGAATCGAGATAGAAACATATTTCATGTCCAATTTCATGTTCAATAACATTTCATATCATCCAAATAATTATCTTATGTGTCAAATGTATCTAGTCAAAAATATTTCCCATCATCATATGTTTCTCAAAAAATTTGGGTAGCAAAAAGTATGAAAAACATTTTTTGACACACTTATAATACAAAAATCAGGTTCTTGGTTTCACATACAGATGCCGAACACCAAGATATCTCCACATTCAAGGTTACTACTTATTGTCACTTAAAATAAACGTTTTTAAGCAAAAATTATGCAAATTTGCTTTTTTGGCACATTTAATGGGTGTTTACTGGTTTGACACACTTTTAGTACAGTTATCGAACCCATCGTCTCCTACCACGAAACAGTATTGAAATCACGCCAGTGGCTTTCTAGTTTTCGTCGGTTTTAACCGCCGGCCGGCTGACAGACGGAAATTCTTTTTTTGCTTATTTAGAATATGTATGCACTAAAACGTCGAGGAATGCCAAAAACAAGTGCAAAGATTTTTACATTTGCGTCGAGATTCTAAAACTTGGGTCTTTTAGAAAAATTTATAAAATTTAAATAAATATACATCATCACAAAAATTTATTCCTTAAAATCCAAAAATAATTTGTAACTTTAATAAATCTGTCAAAGGTTTTTCAAATAACTTTTTTTTTCAATTCACAATATTTTTGGTGAGCTTACAAAAATTGGGTGTTGTATACTTAGAAAAATGTAAAATTTGATTGGTTTGTTTTTAACTGTACCTAATTTAAGCCATGTCGGTTGTGATGGAGACTTTGATTTTTAAGACCAGTTCTTACTTGGAATCTTTTTTTATTAATCTTATCTAAATAAACTTACTTTTTATTCGCCTACATATTAAAGTGGTACTTTATAACTGTGATTTGCGGCCGTAAAGTGTCACTTTTTAACTATATATTTTGTTGTCATAGTTACGTCCAAAAAAGTAAAAAACATTCGTATTTGTTTAAATTCTATAAAAAACAGAAATTTTTATCAAAGCAACCTTTAAATTCAAAATTTCATTATCCAATTAAAATTATTGTTATTATTTGTTGTCATAGTTTATACAATTATTTTGAAAAAAAAACAAATATTTTGTCAAAGGTTACTTGTTCAACCTATTTTCATTTCAAAATTTATGCAAAATTATAACTTTGATTTATACCAAGTTTATACCATCGATAGTTTAATAGAATAATAGTTTTTTGCTATTAAACTATCGATTTATTGGGCGTTTATACCGCAAAATAGTATTATTCTATCTGTGGTATAAACGCTCAGAATAATATTGACAGATAGAATACGGCTAACGTATTTCAAATTTGAATATAAAATCTTATCAATCGAAAAGTATTTCAACAAAAAATTGTAAAACTAATATTAATTTAAAATTTAAACTAAATTTTGAGTGATTTTGATGTTGCACATTTTTACAATCGCATGAAATTGTCTTTTACATTTAACGTTTTGACCGTTACAACTTTTTTGAATATACTATTATACTATCGATCAAAAGCAAAATATCAAATAACTACCTGTCAAAGTAAAAAGGTATTATTCTATCCGTTTACACCATAATAGTTTAATAGCTATTTGCTATTATTCTATTATACTACCATGGTGTAAACTTAGTGTTTACAATTTTTTTTAAATAATTCGCTAGCGGCGAATAAAAAATAGTATATGACGCATGGACGTAAGCTATTTTGAACTTAATGTGGGTGCAAATCTCGGCTAGCGCCTCGCAAACTCCACATACGTTCAAAATCTTTAGCTTTACGTCCTTGCACCAATGTACTATTTCAGTTTTAAAAACAGATGAAACAATGTTTACAATAAAACCACACATATAATTGTATTTCGAATAAAATTGGATAACTTAGATAATTATCATATCAGATATTAAGATAATATCAAGAAAGAAACATTAGAATTATCTTTTCTAATTCGTTTTATATGATCTTTTAATCTGTTGGGAAAATAACGAAACAATAAATAATATTATCATTTTCTATGGGAATAAAAATACAAAAAATTTAACTCAATACAATATTTATGCTTCCAGTGTGCTTTGCTCTAACTAAATAAATTTACAATCATTCAAATTTAATCCTATTAAATTAATTTTATTTGTTGATAGATGTAACATAGAAACCAATGAGACTAACCTCAAATACTCAAGTGATGAGAAAGTATAAGAGGTACATATTTTTAGGTGGTATAATTTGTATCCTGTATGTTTTGTGGGGAACATTATTTGTCACTGAAGATATGAACAATAAAGAAAAAATGTAAGTATTATTATTATAATATATTTTAATTTAAATTATTAACACAATTTTCGTTTTAGACAACTAATAGAAAATTCAATCAAATCATTAGCAAATCAAGGACCATGTCTCTTACCTAATATACATCCATTTGCACCGGAAATGATAAAATTTTTAGAAGACCCGCCATCACTGAAATGTGGCGACGAGAATGATGATTGGGTTGTATGTAAAGAATCTACTTGTAGTATACGAAAAAATTTGATTGAGGAAAAAGGGAAAATAACTTGTGATATAATGGAAATAATTCGAACTGATGATTTATCTTTAAGCAATAGTAGAAAAACTAAAATTATTGACTATACATCTTATACATTAACGGATTCAGATTTTGCACAAGTCGCTTGTTGGACAAAATATAATAGACAGCGGTAAGACGCATTTGCAGTTTTTAATTTTGCATTTGAAAGCTAGTACTATATTTTTTGTATCCTTTATCGTCCTTCTCTGGTTCTATTTCCTTTTATTGTTTCTTATTTTTTACTATTTCCTTGTAATATTTACAAAAAACACATGGATGGCTTTGATAAAATTTGTATGCTGTTAGGTATGTTTTCAATTTAAGATATCGTGAGCCTTATACCTCTCCTTATGTTCTGCAAATCCTTTGGTCTTCCTTCCTTGACCATGTTAAAATCCGTCTTCTTTGTCATCTTTATCGGGTAGTCAAGTTTCAAGCTCCATCTTTCCTTCTGAGACGATTTTCAGCTGGTCACTCCAAAAGGCAACTAAATCTCGTTCTTCCCCAGGTGAGCTGTGCTTCGTGGGAAAAATCTTTTTTTGTAAAGCTCTTCAATGATCTTCCTGTGTCATTGAAAAGATTCAACTTCTCTCCAGCTGTCTTTAGAAGGGAGCTGGTAAATCATTTTTGCTCTATTTGAGTTTGATCACTTTTCAGATTGATTGGTTAATTGACTACTTGTTTCTTTTATCTCTTGCCAATGTGATAATTGACTGCTTTTTATTATTTAATACTAATAGGATCATTGAGCCTCTTTCCTCTTCCTTTTCCTTTTCTATTCCCTTTTGTCCTTTCCCTCTCCTTACCTTTCCTATCTGTTCTCTGTTCTGTATTTCTTCCCTTGTGTCTTTAGTTTTGATCTTTACGCTTTAATTATAGAGCTGTATTCTTTCAATTCAACAGGTGTGCCTTATTGTAGGTGGCTTGCAATTCTTGTTTACTGCAGCTCTTTCCTCTACTGTTAGCATTCTCATACTAATAGCTTACTCATATCACCCAGAAATTCTCTCTCTTGCTACTGTACAAAACTATGGGTCTTTTGCTTATTTGTAATCTAACCTTATCTTAGCTCTTTCTGGGTGGGATGTCGTTTGCTATTTGTATTTCTTTTCTTTCAGTTTACAGTGAGTGAGGCTTTCTTTTGCAAGCAGTTATGTAATTGACTAGATATAGTTTATTTCTGAATTTCATTTTTGTGTAGTTAAGTAATAGACTCGATTTAGTTTATCTTTCATTTTTATTGGAAACCTATAATTAATTTATAATTTATAATTATTAATTTATTATATAATTTTCTTTGAAATATAATATTTACAATTATTTTTAAGTATTAGACAGTACTTCTGTACATAAATATGGGCCTTGTAACCCTTATATGAATAAATTGAAATAAATAAATAAAATTTTGACTATACATTGATTGCAACCGCGTAACTGTTTTTGTTTTCAGATGGTCAGGAGTTGTTTATGGTATTAGGGAAAAAGTTGCCGATAAAGCACATGATTTTGCAATAAATCAATATTTCAATGTTGTAATGTATGGATTTGATTCGTTAAGTAAAAATGCATTTATACGCTCACTACCAAAAACATACAAGTATTTGACAGATTATTTAAAGGCTGATGTTTTGCAAGGATATAATATTATTGGAGATGGTACACCACAAGCGCTTATACCTATTCTAACAGGATATACAGAATTAGAACTACCAGAAACAAGAAAACGAATGAAAAAATCAGAATTTGTTAATATATATCCTATGATATGGAAAGAATATGCGAAATATGGGTATTTGATTTACTTGAAAGCTCGTCATATATTGATATCAATTACACATTTTTTGTTTAGGTTTATTACAGCATTCAATGAAGATATTCCAAATGCAGGTACGTTTTCTTATCGTTTAAAAGGATTTAAAGAACAACCGACACATCACTATTTGAGAACGTTTTATCAAAGTGTTAATCCTGATTTATATCCAAAGTTTTGTACCAATCATAAGCCTTCACATTTAGTAATGCTGGATTATACTCAACAGGTAACTTGTTTACTATTCACTGGTAATTGTAGCTGGTTATTTTATTCATTGTATTATATAGATTTTGATGAAATATAAACATCGACCAAGTTTTACATTTAGTTTTCATGGAGAACTTTCACACGATGCAATCAATTTAATTACACTAGCAGACGAGGATATAACAAAATGGTTAAAAGATTTGGAACGTTTAAATGTATTCAATAATACAGTGTTGATAATTATGTCTGACCATGGTAATCGGTAAGTCAATGCTACGCTGTTTAAATTTTGTAAGACCTAGGTTCCACAACAACATGTGTTCTAACTAAGGTGATGATGAACGCAAATTTTTGATTTTCTTAATTTTTTTTATGAACGCAAATTTTTGAAGTTCTTAATTTTTTTTATCTTCCCAATATAAGAAGTTATTATTTTTGGGTCGATTTTCGAAATCGGAATTTTTATGATATTGCTACGTTTTTCCAAACCTTACTTCGAATGGGCCTTACTCTCAATTTAATAAACGCAATTCCCAAACTCCTTCTGTGTTCAATCACTGTTTAGGAAGCAAATGCACCATATATATAAAGCTAGGATTTAACATGCGAACTGTTGACTGTAAACTGCGGACTGTGGTCTAAATTTCATATGTGAGTTTTTTGTCACACACACATAAACTTTTTATTTTAGTTATTTATTTATTTATTTATATATTAGTAAACTAAAATATTGCTCATATGTATTCTATTATTGCACTTCATGTTCAAGCTAATCTATCTTGAATGAAGTGTTTTCATTTTTCTTGAAATACTTTGTTTAAAATTTGTCGGACTGCTCACTTGCTGTCAATGCATAGATTTGACATGGCGTAAATATTTTCCGTTTACATAATTCTAAATATTTCTATACTTATAATTATATATATTATTCACATAATTTATGCAATTCAGTACAATTTAACTGTACAGTTTTTCAAGGTTAACTAAATGGTAATAGAAGTAAATTATTTGATGTCATCATCAAATTTATTAACTTACATATGAAAATTACAATTTGTTTGATAGTTGTTTTTATAAATTATAATAAAAATAAAAATTACTCTTTAATTAGAAACCAACAGAAAAACACATATTTTATTTTTTCTGATTAATAAAACATCAACTAATAAAACATCAACCGATTCGTAAGTCAACATTTGGTCCTTCGAGATAAAGAAGACACAGCACCAGTGGATCTACATCATCATTTGATCATCATCAACATTCGGTCTTTCAAACCGTCATCACTGGGTTTTCAAAATATCAATAAAGCTGAAGCAGCGATCATCAACATCAAGACGCAGCTACGTATCGAAATCTAAGCTACGTATAACTACATAAACATTTGGTTTGTTCAAACCAGTCTTAAAAAACATCAAGAACAAAACACCAATTTTAAAATAAGGCGGATTACCAAGGCTTGGTGAAAGCACAGACAGAAATTTCCGAAAGATTGAAAACTGTGCAAAGGAACACCAAAAAGGATGGCAAGGAGCGCAAAACAACCAAAGAATATTTTAAAAAACTCCTGGCAGAGATCCACATACTTTTGGAAAAATTCAAAGCTAACGACAACAAGCTGCAAGCCTTTTTTGAGCAAACTAAGGAAGAGTCTTACTGGAAATTAAGAGAAGAATTGTATACGTTTAAAAATGATTTCCAATCGTATCTGGAGCAAGAAATTCAAAATATGGAAGCAGCAGCACAGCCACAAGACAACTCAATACCTGCAAAAACAGCACCTACGCCAGATCAAGATCATCTAACACTGAACCCAAACATGGCGGCTCTGATACAAAAACAGAGGATCAGAGCCAAAGAATTGTTGCGGAACATAAAAACCATTAAAGATGACACACAAGCAAACACCAGAACAAAGTCATATTATAATCAGAAGATTAAATATCTCACTCGCAAATGGGAAAATATATCCATTCTTCATGAAGACATCATCGTGGAAGACACTGACCAGATCTACAACCAAGAATTCGAATACTGGGAAAGTGAGTTTTTCGATATAACACAAGCAATGGAAGAAGAAATCGAAAAATTAGGAAAATCTATTTTTCACGCAACACAGCAAGTTCAGCCGAGAATTCAAACGCCAGCAATAACAATTCCTACGTTCAATGGAAACTATTTACAATGGACAACATTTAGAGACATTTTTACACAAGTGATACATGATAGCCAGGAAATTGGAAATGCCACAAAAATGCACCACCTAAAAACTCATGTAATAGATCAAGCAGCTGATTTGTTAAAACACTTCTTCACCACATCAGAAGACAACTACCAAACAGCATGGGCAACGCAAGATATAACAACAAGCGAATATTAGTCTCATCACACATCAAGAGGCTATTAAATTTCGGAACAATCCAAAATGAGGCATCATCATCAATTAGAAAATTGGCAGACACCGCAAAGGAATCTCTACAATGCATTAAAAATCTTGGAATCGACACTGATGCATGGGGACCTTTGCTATTAGAACTACTATTGCCAAAATTAGATACGGAAACACACAAACTATATGAACAAAGCTTGGACGATCTGAAAGAAATTCCTTCATTAGAACATTTATTCACCTTTTTAGAGAAAAGATTCCAATCTTTAGAACTAATTAAGGAATACAAATACAAGAGAAATGGAATTGCAAAGGATTTTAAACCACATCAGGTGAGCCAAACAATTTTGAAATTTCAACATCGACGAAAAAGTCTCCAGGGATACAATACGCAAATCAGTATCCATTGCTGATATTGCAAAAGAGAGCATTTCATTGCGGAATGTCAACATTTTCTTAACATGTCAGCAAAAGCACGAGTGGAGTTTGTATCTAAAGTAGAACTATGCAAAGTCTGCTTACACCATTATACAGATACAAAATGCACATCAAAAAATAACTGTCAAATTTGCAATAAAAACCATCACACAATTTTACATCGAAATGAAATTATTGCAGCCTTAACAAAAAATGAAGAAAACGTATTGTTAGCCACAGCACTTATAAAAGTTCTGGCAAGCGATGGACATTTTGAATTGTTTAGAGCTTTAATTGACCCTTGTGCCCAAGGGACATTTATAACGGAAGCAGCGGTACAACAACTTAGGCTACGAAAATACAAAAGTAACGTGTCTGTATCTGGTATAGCAAGCGCCAAGTCAGGACAGTCACATCACAAGGTTTATATGAGGATTAAACCTCGGTACACTTCAACATTCATTTTAAATGCAGAAGCACAAGTAATGACCGTAATATCAGCCAATATGCCACAAACATCAATACAAGAACTGGAATTCAACAACAACAAAATATTGGCAGACCCAACATATTATAACTCTGGACCAATCGATATATTGATTGGAGCAAATTATTACGGAGAAATTATTCTTCCTGGGATTGTAACAAATAAAAATAAATGGTTCGTTCACCAGACGAATTGAAGGTGGACCATCAGTGGGCCATCATCAACATCTAGATCATATGAGACCATAAATATGATGGTTCATTTAGATTGCAGCGAAGAATTAAATCAATTTGGGAAATTGAAGAAACAGATCCCAAAAAACAACTTTCATTAGAAGAAAAAAAATGTGAAGAAATGAACGAGAATTCTAAGAAAAGATTAGTCAACTTAATCTACAAGCTCGTTGCGTACGGTTTTCATCCCAATGTTGTGAGGCTGATTCAAAATTTCCTATCCAACCCATACATTTCGGTTTCCTTAGACGGATTTTCTTCTGAGTCTAAACTAATTAACGCTGGTGTACCCCAAGGCTCAGTATTGTCCCCAACCCTATTTTTGATTTATATCAACCAATTGTTGAAAATCACCAGCAACCCAATAAATAGTTTTACAGATGATAGTACTCTGTACAAGTCGTTCGAGCCCCTTCCTTCAAAATGGTAAAATGCACGAACGAATTAATCCTGTCCGGAGAGACGCTGCCATAAACGTGAACAAAGACCGGAATAAAGTCGCCGACTGGGGTGACCAAAACCTTGTCAATTTCAACTCTACCAAAACACAGCTGTTGATTGTGTCCAGATTAAAGACCGAGTTCCCCAAAGATATTTTATTCAGTATGTGTGATGAACCAATAGGTGAATGTAAAAACATTCGTTTATTGGGTGTCACAGTTTTAAATGACCTACTCTGGAACGATCATGTAATGGCGATGGCAAAAAGCGCGTCTAAAAAACTCGGCCTCTTAAATAGATGCAAAAAAATTTTCACTCCATACCAATTGCTTCATGTTTATAAGTCCTATATTCCTCCCTGTATGGAGTACTGTTGTCAAGTTTGGAGTGCTGCCTCTGTTTCCATCCTGGCCCTCTTGGACTCTGTTCAAAAGCGGGCTATACGAATTGTGGGTGATCGAGCTTTGACATCAAAACTTGATTCCCTTCAACATCGTCGCACTGTTGCTGACCTCGTTGTTTTTTACAAATATCGTCATCATCGGTGCTCAGATGAAATCAGCGGCATCATGCCTCAAACTTATTCTTACCCCCGTTCCACACGGCAATCGGCTGCCGCAACCAGTGAAACGGTAAAGATCCCGCACTGTCATACTGGCAGATCGCAGAGAGACTTCTTTGTCCGAACTGCGTACAAATGGAATAGATTGCCGGAACACTTAGTCTTAGGTGGCTTCAACCCGCTGAGGTTTAAAGAAAGCGTTAATCAACACCTTAGAACGCCAGTTGTTGTGGGACCCAGGTCTAGACCTAGGTCTTAAAAGGTATTTATGTGTTGTTGTGACACATATTCTAAACCCTATTACACAACACATTTTATTAAAAAAAAAATGGATGTTATGAAGTAAAATTACCTCTAAAGGAAGAAGGAACACTGGGTGATTCAAAAAAGCAAGCCATGGCGGGGTTGATACAAGTTGAAAAACGGTTGGAACGAAACCTAAAGCTAAAGCAGGACTATTACGCATTTATGAACGTATATATACAATTAGGACACATGATACCTGCAAAAACATCAAAAAATCAACTAGAAAAAAAATTATTTACCACACCATGCCGTCGTCAAAGAATCCAGTTCAACAACAAAGGTGCGTGTGGTCTTCGACGCGTCGCTGAAGACTACATCAGGATTGAGCTTTAACGATCTACAACTGATCGGCCCGACCTTACATCAAGATCAGAAATTTTCAGCTTTCTAACCCTAGAAATTCCAATGCAATTAACATTATACTAACTCAATGCAAGCCCCTAAACGCTATATAATTACAAACAAATCCCAAAAATATCCCAATTAAATAAAATTTCTTTTGTTTTAGGTAGATTTCATATTATTTTTTTTGTTTTTATTTTTTTTTCGCAAAAAGTTAAAAAATTTGTTTTGAATGTTTGTTGTTTTGAAGATTTATTATTGTTTTGAATTAGGGAATAGTTGCTTTGGAATATTTGGAAGTGGTTTAGTTGAAATAAATATATGTATATTGATTACATATTTACAATTGATAGATATTTGTATTATATTTGAGGTGTAAAAGTTGTTTGATGTTGTTGTTGATTATAAGTTATAGTATGGCAGTTGTGATGTAGTTAGAACGTTAATCCACCAAAGGATTTAATTGATATTAAGGAGTTTTAACCAAATTAAACAAAACTATTCGAAATTGCATTGACAAAGTAGTTTATGTATTTATTTTGGTTGTTTGATAAATTTTTTGGATTTTCTGTTTCTAGTTAAATTTTTTATTTAAACTAATCTGACATATCCAATTCTATTTGTACACAAAGCTGTCTGGTCCCAAAATCTACCTATTTCTAGCGGATATACGTGCCGCTTAGACTTTTTTTTAAATTACACGCCACCGCAAAATGATTCTTAATTCCACAGTTTGTGCATTCTTTACCATATACTGGACATGCTCTAGGTGGATGCCATCTTGCACAAAATTTACACCTATTGGATGGATCTTCCAGAAAACTGATTGTTCATGTGATAATTTAAATTATTATTTGGCCTAAAATTAGAATAAGATTTATTAGTAGATACACTGTTTCTATAATTTGAAAAATTTTTTGTATTTGCAACAGCATCAATTTCACCGTCAATTTCTGGATACTTATTAGCACGTGGCTTTAACGACGTGGAACTACCGCTAGAATTCTTGAAAACAGTTTGATTTAACGGCTTATTACTTCCTTCGAACAACCCATCATTATTAATGGCATCAATCGATGTGTTCTGTTTTTGCATCTCTGATGTTTGCTGTTTGATAATTTCTGCAGCTCTACATAGCTCGATTGCTCTTGTTGCATCTAATTCCTCTGTTTCGAGCAATTTTTTTTGCAATTGCTTGTCCGCTATATCTATCACAATTCGGTCTCGCAACATCCTATTTTATTGATCACCATAACCACACGATCTCACTAATTTCTTTACATCCATCACGTAACTGTCGAAAGTTTCATTCAATAACTGATTTCTACTTTGGAAAACAAAACTCTCATATACTTCATTCTTTTTCGGTTTGCAAAAATTCTCGAACGCAACGCACCTCACACTTTGTCATATTTTTTCCTATCTGCATCTTCTAGATTAAATGAGTTATAAATTTCGATACCCTTAGGCCTAGAGATGTTAAAATACGCTATTTTATTTTTTTTGTATAATACAGCGTATTATACATTGTTTAATACAAAATAAAATACCGTATATTCTGTACAAAAGTGCAATAGCCGACATACAGTGTTAGTGGTATAACAACAAAAAATTACTTCTATCACCGTTTTCAACCACAACTAATTCATTTTCTTCTAAATATCTGCCCCGACATTTGGATTTCTTATCGTTATCTTTATTTATATTTCTTAAACGAATGCTAATAAGATCTATTTATTCATCTGATTCTGCTTGGTTTCAATATTAATCACTTTCATTCGCGTCGTGCTATTGTATTTATGTTTTTTATTTAAATTGAACACATCATTTTCCATCGGTAAAATGTTATCGGTATTTAAATTATGATTTTTCACATAAACAAGTTAACGCCTCGCCTCGTTGATTTGTAAGACAAATACTTCTTGCAGTATGAGTTAGGCTGCAGATTGAAAAAGATTTTTCTGTTACAGTGGAATATGCGGAACGATGAAACATTCCGAAGAGCCATAAACTATTTGCCACTAAGTTAAACAATCAATATAGCTGCCATCGGTTTCAGAATGTGAGTTTTGAGATTTGAGTGTTTTAGTTAATCAATTTGAAAGTATAGAAAGAGGACTACTCAAAGATTTAAAAGTGAATGATAGTTCATGAGTTCATAGCTCATAATGAGTGGAACGGAATGAGTTCATAGCTCATAATTTTAATTTGCTGCATAAACAAAATTCCCTATAACGGTGAATAGTAATGATGCAGCATTCGATGTTTGAAATTTCTGTTCTGTGGATATTACAACAATTTTGTTGCCATAGAAATTTGCGAATTACCAAGAATGCGTTTCTAACTGTTAGTAACAAGGGGCAATAACTCATTGATTTCTTCTGTATCGTTTATATATTCGAGAACCAGTAGTATATATTTTCGCAGTTATAAATTCTTCAAGTAATCTTAGCGAAATCTCAATAAAATGGCAGATTACTGATTTGCGCGCTTCCACATTAGAAAAAATTTTTATAATAAAATACCTGGTATTTTACTACGTTTCGGACAATACGGTATTTTACGTATAATACCGCGTATTATACAATAGTATTAAACACTTTTACATCACTACTTAGGCCCAACCCTTTAAAAATATTGCGATTCTTTGTGATTCTTTTTTCATTTCTAACTCTATTAGTCTGGGAGCCCGCCGACATAAACAACAACTCATAAATACTCTTCTATAATTTTTTGTGTGGCTTAATTACGCCTAGTCTACCACTTTTTTTTCTCTATCATAATTTTCTTAACCGCGGCTTTTTCTCTCCAGTAATTTTTAAACTTGTCAATATCGTATTAAGCTAAAAATTTATAGATACTCTATTTTTAAAAAATTTAATACCAAGAGAAATTCATGAATCGCGAGAGAAAAAACTTGTCCGACAAATATTTCGGTACGTTAAGGGTGTCTACCGAGAGAAACATGTAATAATAACAATTTCGAAAAACTTATGGATAACCACCTGATTTTTATGAAAAATGCTTCAAAAAGGTATATAAAATCACGTCCTTACATCGTCCGACAAGACAGATTTACCAATTTTTCAGTCCGACAAGCGGACATTGACATTTTCACGGCGACCTAAAATTTATTCATAACAATTTCCGCTTTCGATTTTTTGCTGTTAAATGAAGCTTACAACGAGTTGAACAAGTTGTCCGACAGTAAAATATTACCATTTTCATAAAAATCGAACAAATTGTTATTTTTTAATTGAAAATCCGCGATGGTTTACAGTATTTGCGTTTGTGAGCGTAAATACAGCATACTTCCACATAACCAGCTGTTTTTTACAGGATTACTAGAAAAAAGTATGTAGAATCCAATTGTTAAATTGTCGGACACGATATATTCTCCGATTTGCCAGTCCGACGCATGGAAATTATAGATTTTATGAAGCTTCAATTTTTTTGATGAAATTCTGTTTTGATCTTTTTTATTTATATTTTATAATTGCTATTAAGGATGTATATAACATTTATGAAATCAAAGATTTACGTCGGATTGTAAAATATATTACAGAATAAACGTTCCTGCATCGATTGGAATCAAAAAATTAGATCTCACCGACAATTTTCGCGAAATAAACAATTTTAAAGTTATCATTCACTCTATGTTATATTCGACGGAACTCGGAAGTATCAAAATTTGATAGATAAATTAAAAATGCAAAATGTTCTTGAAAAGAAATCCGAAAAAAAAAACTTACGTTCAGTTTCTCTGTGCGATTTATGATTTTTTGAGCCAAAAAAACAGCGGTGCCACCGGCAATCAGACGTAAATATTAAAAATTTATAAGAACTGCTGCGTACACCGGAAAGCTGACCGCCATTTGCAGTATGGAAATCTGGCAACGTTGTGTGTATAGTAAGTGTCTGGCAATGGGTGACGTGACTTCTAATACTATCCTGAAG
Source organism: Diogma glabrata (assembly GCA_963693315.1). NCBI lineage: Eukaryota > Metazoa > Arthropoda > Insecta > Diptera > Cylindrotomidae > Diogma > Diogma glabrata. The sequence continues at coordinate 230,097,747 of OY856187.1, forward strand.
AATATATAAAAAAATTAGCTTTTTTACTTTCACGAAACTTTGGAGGCCCCTATGGCACCTGCTCCCTGCCAAAGACACTATGATCCAAACTACATATGTCGCTAATCGTTCCTACCTGAGTAGGGGTATGCGCAGAGAAACTTTCAGCTTTTATAAAGTAACGAAGGTCTGGCCGTCGCGGGCTCTTAGTCTATTATGTTGTAAACCATAAATAGTTCTGTTTAGTATATTTACATTTTCCTTCAAAATCGTTAGCTTTCTGTAGCCAAATGTTTTGCTTTATAACAAAATTCAGTTCAGTCATTTTATTTTATTAATAATACTAAGAACAGCTAATTTGTAACAAAAGTTATTTAAAAAAAAAACAGGATTAACGGTGGGTTTAATTCAAAATTATTTAAACAATGGTGGTGGTTTACCACCTGAATAAATCGTGCAATAAAAAGCATAGATATTCACATATGTCATTAGCGATGTAAATTGTTTGCTTAATTGTTACTAACCTGTCGACATAAAATAAAATAATCGGTTACAAATTTAATATAAGTAAAGGTGCAATCACGATTACTTATTGTGCTAACGCGTTTTTTGAGAGAAATAGGTTGGAAAAAAAATCTATTTTTTTCGTTGTAAGATATTGTATTACACTTTGCCTAAAGTAGGACATTTTTATAGTAAAGTAGGACGTAGTACATTCTTGCTCCAAAGTAGGACTGTCCTACCGAAAGTAGGACACGTGGCAACCCTATTTGTCATGCTCAATAAAAAAATATCTATGTATATATAAAAATTTTGTTTATGTTAATTATTAATGAATCATTGTATTACATATTATTACATATTGTTAATAAATGTTCCTATTATTAGTTTAATGCATGTTATTAACTATTCACATTCCTTACCATTCATTTATTATTGTAATTAATGAAACTAAAATTATTTATGAACTTGGAAGTAAATGTATTGAAATGATGTTGTCGATCGATGTTTTTTTGTCGGACTATTGATTTGGCACGACATATTTGTCCGCCACTTGTACTACAGGGTAAGTTCTGTTCTATAATATGTTAATTTCTTTTTGTCCGACGGTTATAAATAAATTTTAGGTAGCCGTGAAAATGTCAATGCCCGCTTGTCGGAATGGCAAATTGGTGAATCTGTCATGTCGGACTATGTGGGGACGTGATTTTATATACCTTTTTGAAGCATTTTTCATAAAAATCAGGTGGTTATCCATAAGTTTTTCGAAATTGTTATTATTACATGTTTCTCTCGGTAGACACCCTTAACGTACCGAAATATTTGTCGGACAAGTTTTTTCTCTCGCGATTCATGAATTTCTCTTGGTATTAAATTTTTTAAAAATAGAGTATCTATAAATTTTTAGCTTAATACGATATTGACAAGTTTAAAAATTACTGGAGAGAAAAAGCCGCGGTTAAGAAAATTATGATAGAGAAAAAAAAGTGGTAGACTAGGCGTAATTAAGCCACACAAAAAATTATAGAAGAGTATTTATGAGTTGCTGTTTATGTCGGCGGGCTCCCAGACTATATAGCTTCACCAAAAATTTCAAAGTTTTGCTTGAATGATCGCCAATTTTCTGAAATATTTCCATCTAAAGACAAGGCGTCTACTTTTTTTTATGAATCACCCATTGTAATGGGAACAATAATACGGGTTTTTGATGGCCTTTCCGGTTTTCTCGTTTGTCTAGTTATAGTTTCACTTTTAATTTTTTTTTGATCTCGTCATCAAATACATTCAAAAACTTTTAATGTTTATAATATCGCTCTATTAATTTACCATGTTACAGGATTATTGCTTACTTACAAATTCTAAGTTAGTTTTTAAGGTTCATTTCCATGTTGTATACGATAATTAAAACACAACTTTTAAGTGTGATTTTGACATAACGAGTGGGACTTTATTTTATTGTATTTTATTTGATGTAATCACAAATGCTCGTTTAGTCATTACTTGTTAATGCTATATGTCACACTTATTCAACGACATATCATTTATGAAAATCAATTAAGCAGTTTTTCTACAGTCGTTCGTCAAAATGATTTCTACATAATAAACTTACAAAAATTCAAGGGCACCCAGTGAAGGCCCCTGGTGGAAAAAAAAACTCTACGAGAAGCCGTATTTTTCATTTATCAAAGGCTATCTATAAATAAAAATAAACCAAATTAAAAAGGGTCGAGTCAAAATGTCGCAAAATTTTGCTGAACTTGACTGAAATTGCTCATATTTTCTTTATTGTACATATATAATTTTTATAATATAAAAGTTCATTTAATAATAAAATATTTGATATTTAACATTAAAAAAAATCTCTTAGTTTATTTTTTAGCCATTTTTATAATTTTCCTTCAGAACAAAAAAAACTGATTCCCGACAGTCATATGCACAACGAATTTTATCTTTAAAACAAAAAATAACGCAGGTCCTAAACTTTCACAAGTAGTTAAATATAAAATAAGCTTCAATTTAGTTAAAAAAAAAAAGGCTGCCCCATCTTTTCTTATGTTACATCGTTTTTTTCTTATGTTACACCGTTAAAAGTTATTTCAAAAACAGTGTTGAAGTTGTCTGAAATTGCTCATATCCCACCGCAGGAGGGATCGACTTTGATCGATTATGATCAATGTTGATCTACGGGTCTGACTACCCTGCGTACTCTAGTCCCAGCCATTGACATATGAGTTAGCGTGAGATATCACATACCACTGGCAATGGCAGGAGATGTCATTAGCCAAGATGATATCTTAGGGTGCACGAACTTTAATTAGTCAACGGCAGCACTTCCAGTCTTAGCTGGGCAGCGTTCCGTAGTGGTACCGCTCATTAGCTCTTCTGAGGAATCGGACCCTCACGTAATTATGTGTGGGCTTTGTGCCTCGATTGAGGTGGTGCGCCTGGGGTGTGCTTTATCAGCTGGGTTATTGGCAATTAGTTTTGTTTTGTTTTCTGCAAATTTCTCACAATTTGTTTTTCACTTATTATTTTGTTATTATTTCTTCATCTTATCATGAAATATTGGCATATGTCATATTTTATTGTATGATAGGATTTTTTACTTAGTTATCCATTTTAAAATAAAACATAACAAAATAAAATAAACCTTTTAGTATATATATATATATATATATATATATATATATATATATATATATATATATATATATATATATATATATATATATATATATATATATATATATATATATATATATATATATATATATATATATATATATATATATATATATATATATATATATATATATATATATATATATATATATATATATATATATATATATATTGAAAGAGATAATTAATTTCCTTAACCTCACTATTTGTGATTTTCGAAAGTTAGTAGGTATATTCCATACTATCCTAAGTCACGTGTGCAGTTATTATTGAATGTTGCCAATCAATATGAAATCAATTTTACGACATAAATGTCAATAAATTAGTGAATCGTATGAATTTTTCAATTCGAAATCAGTTTTTGGGTTTATCTGAATAAACCTTATAGTTATTTGTTAATAAAAACAACTTTTATCTCTGAACGTGTTTCGGTTGGGACTCGAACTTAGAACCTCATCAGTACCAACTAAGTTTGAATCTTTTGGTAGACACGCTGTCAACTGCCCCACGGCGTCGACATTAGAAACATTTTTAATTACGATGTTGTAATTTCTTTTTTCTTTAGTGAAAAACTTTTTTTGTCATACTTCACTGGCTACAGAGTTAGTATTTTTATTATATAGATTTTATACGTCTTAAACCCGACAAGGTAGGAATTTTTATTGAAAGAGATAATTAATTTCCTTAACCTCACTATTTGTGATTTTCGAAAGTTAGTAGGTATATTCCATACTATCCTAAGTCACGTGTGCAGTTATTATTGAATGTTGCCAATCAATATGAAATCAATTTTACGTCGACGCCGAGGGGCAGTTGACAGCGTGTCTACCAAAAGATTCAAACTTAGTTGGTACTGATGAGGTTCTAAGTTCGAGTCCCAACCGAAACACGTTCAGAGATAAAAGTTGTTTTTATTAACAAATAACTATAAGGTTTATTCAGATAAACCCAAAAACTGATTTCGAATTGAAAAATTCATACGATTCACTAATTTACTTGACATTTATGTCGTAAAATTGATTTCATATTGATTGGCAACATTCAATAATAACTGCACACGTGACTTAGGATAGTATGGAATATACCTACTAACTTTCGAAAATCACAAATAGTGAGGTTAAGGAAATTAATTATCTCTTTCAATAAAAATTCCTACCTTGTCGGGTTTAAGACGTATAAAATCTATATAATAAAAAAATATATATATATATATATATATATATATATATATATATATATATATATATATATATATATATATATATATATATATATATATATATATATATTATATATATATATATATATATATATATATATATATATATATATATATATATATATATATATATATATATATATATATATATATATATATATATATATATATATATATATATACATATATATATATATATATATATATATATATATATATATATATATATATATATATATATATATATATATATATATATATTAGGGTGCTTTTTTTTGGGGCGACAATTCTTTTTTTCTGGTGCCCCACCGAAATTTTGTTGGAAATACCCAAGAAAACGTCCTCCTAAAATATGAGCCCTCAAAATTAATGTTTAGCACTTAGCCTTTGCGTTTGAATATTTTCCATACAAAATACATGTAAACTTTAGTGTTTTTTAAAAAAAAAATTACAGCTCAGCGGAATTTTATACTATTTCAAAATGGAAAAAAGCAACTAACTCAGGATTAAATTATCTACAAAAATGCTTATGGTGATGTAACTGTAACTTACACCGGTGACACAATACAGATCACTAAAGTCAGTTTTATATGAATTTCTTGTTCTTTTGTTTTTATTTCATAAATGGCTAAAGCTACAGGAAAAATGTCTATAACAAAGTTGTAGTTAATTAAGTTTCCTACATAAAAATCATAATAACCAAATCTCTATGATTGATATTTCTCGAGATAATAAGCTTTTATTAAAATGGATGTTTTAAGAGATTTTCGTCATCAATTTATGAAGACCGCAAGTTCTAAAATAATAAATGTTTATTATCTCGAGAAATATCAATCATAGAGATTCGAATATTATGAGTTTTTTGTAGGAAACTTAATTAACTACAACTTTGTTATTGACATTGTTCCTATAGCTTTAGCCATTTATGAAATAAAAACAAAAGAACAAGAAATTCATATAAAACTGATTTTAGTGATTTGTACTGTGTCACCGGTCTAAGTTACAGTTACATCACCATAAGCATTTTTGTAGATAATTTAATCCTGAGTTAGTTGCTTTTTTCCATTTTGAAATAGTATAAAATGCCGCTGAGCTGTAATTTTTTTTTTTAAAAACCTAAAGTTTACATGTATTTTGTATGGAAAATATTCAAACGCAAAGGCCGAGTGCTAAACATTAATTTTGAGGGCTCATATTTTAGGAGGACGTTTTCTTGGGTATTTCCAACAAAATTTCGGTGGGGCAACAGAAAAAAAGAATTGTCGCCCCAAAAAAAAGCACCCTAATATATATATATATATATATATATATATATATATATATATATATATATATATATATATATATATATATATATATATATATATATATATATATATATATATATATATATATATATATATATATATATATATATATATATATATATATATATATATATATATATATATATATATATATATATATATATGTATATATATATATATATATATATATATATATATATATATATATATATATATATATATATATATATATATATATATATATGGCAGTACAACCGAAAAGAAATAAGTCTGCAAGTGGTAAAGCAAATTTGCGCAATCCATCCGCCCATAAAGCGGCACGTCCACGGAATTTGCAGGGACAAGACATATATGAATCAATAAAAAAATTAAAATACAAGTTCAAAACATCTGCGGATTGAACGCTAACCATGACCACGTGCAACATCATCTTGAGCACGACAAACCGAACATTCTATTCCTTACAGAAACACAAGTTTCTGAAAATTTTCTCTTTATAGAATCGCTTAATTCCAATTCCATTCGCTCGAATCAGCTTTCAAACTCCATCAGGGCGTATGCGCATTCATTCATGAGAGTGTTGCGTTCACGCGCTTTCCCAATTTTGAACTACACGGTGACGGCTTCAATACAATGGTTTTAAAGAAACGTCTTCCAGAAATGACTTTTTTTACAATAGCTTTATACCGGTCCCCCAACAAACGTAACCCAAACTTTTTTAATATACTGACAAAAATTGTGGACGAGATTAGAGCAAAGTCCCCTAATTGTGAAGTTCTCGTTACCGGTGACTTCAACGTCCACAACAAATCATGGTTGGAATTCTCCAAATCGACCGACGATGTTGACAATAGTGGAAAACTGGAAGAAATTTTTGTCGCGTCTCAGGGCTATTCCAGATTGTTAAAAACCCGACTTTCACTCCCCGTAATGGCGGTGATAATAGTTTTCTTTTAGATCTCTATCTTACCACAATGCCAGATATTACGAGTGTCAATTCCGCGAAAGGTAGTATTGGAAATTCTGATCATTCTGATCATCATTCAGTTGGCAAATGTCCAGCCCGTCCCCAAAAAGGGACCAAAATCCGATATCTCAAATTATAGGCCAATAGCTTTACTATCGGTCCTATCCAAAGTCTATGAGCATTATATTAATACACATATATCAAAATTTCTGGAAGAAAATCATTTAATATCCGACAGCCAATACCGTTTTCGAAACAAAAGATCAACTACCGATCTATTAAACCGTGTAGCGCATTGTTGGAACAGCATACTTGATAAAGGTGGTGAAACATACGTTATCGCTTTAGACATCTCCAAGGCATTCGATCGAGTCTGGCATGCCAACTTAATCAACAAGCTCGTTGCGTATGGTTTCAATCCCAATGTTGTGAAGCTGATTCAAAATTTTCTATCCAACCGATACATTTCGGTCTCCTTAGACGGATTTTCGTCTGAGTCTAAACTAATTAACGCTGGTGTACCTCAAGGCTCAGTATTGTCCCGCCCAACCCTATTTTTGATTTATATCAACGAATTGTTGAAAATCACCAGCAACCCAATAAATAGTTTTGCAGATGATAGTACTCTGCACAAGTCGTTCGAGCCCCTTCCTTCAAAATGGTAAAATGCACGAACGAATTAATCCCGCCCGGAGAGACGCTGCCATAAACGTGAATAAAGACCTGAATAAAGTCGCCGACTGGGGTGACCAAAACCTTGTCAATTTCAACTCTACCAAAACACAGCTGTTGATTGTTTCCAGATTAAAGACCGAGTTCCCCAAAGATATTTTATTCAGTATGTGTGATGAACCAATAGGTGAATGTAAAAACATTCGTTTATTGGGTGTCACAGTTTCAAATGATCTACTCTGGAACGATCATGTAATGGCGATGGTAAAAAACGCGTCTAAAAAACTCGGCCTCCTAAATAGATGCAAAAAATTTTCACTCCATACCAATTGCTTCATGTTTATAAGTCCTATATTCGTCTCTGTGTGGAGTACTGTTGTCAAGTTTGGGGTGCTGCTTCTGTTTCCATCTTGGTCTTCTTGGACTCTTCAAGAGCGGGCTATACGAATTGTGGGTGATCGAGCTTTGATATGATTCCCTACAACATCGTCGCACTGTTGC
>OY856187.1:230105774-230202065 GCA_963693315.1 Diogma glabrata
CGCCCACATCTTTCCATTTTTGAAAGCAATCTTACCTTAGAGTTTAATTATTAAAACCAACATTTTAAAACTATTATATTAGATATAAAACTGATTATTACAATTAATGTTTTCACTACATTTAGTTATACTTATATATTTATCATTTAAGAGATTAATTTAGTTTAAAATTCACACTGTCACTTATAACAAGCGTTGATAAGACGACCATTTACCATTGTCATATATATATATACACATATATACACATGCACATACATACACATACACACATATATACACGTACATACACACATATATACACATGTACTCACATATATATACATATATACATACATATACACATATATATTTTATTTATATATATATATATATATATATATATATATATATATATATATATATATATATATATATATATATATCTTATATATATAAAAATCACGTGTCACGATGTTTGTCCGCGATAAACTCCGCAACAACCTAACCAATCTTAATAAAATTGCGTTCAGTGTGTGTATGATGGTCCAACTTGAGAGATAGGATAGTTTTTATTTTGATTAAACGCCTAAATATTTTTTAATTACGAATTAAATGTTAAATATGGATAGTTCATAAGCAAACTTTCAGATGGCGGCGTAAATTAATTAATTTACTGTCAAACCTGCTTTATCGACTTTTCAATCATCCATGTAGGGCCCATATAGACTATCATATGTTATTGAGCGATTATTTTGTTCCGGTATTTGCTGCAATGACACTGCAAAAGGGGGAAAAGAAACGAAATTCAATAAAATTTATATGGGATTTCATTCAAAACACAACTTGAATAATTTTAAAAATTATCTATGAAATTTCTCATTTTACTAAAATTAAATAATTTAAGTTTCTTTATGTACTATTACTGACAATTACTGACAATATTGAGTATCTTCTTATATATATAAAAATCACGTGTCACAATGTTTGTCCGCGATGAACTCCGCAACAACGTAATCAATCTTAATGAAATTTTGTACAATGTGTGTAGGATGGTCCAGCTTGAGAGATAGGATAGTTATTATCTTGATTAAATGCCTAAATATTTTTTAATTACGAATCAAATGTTAAATATGGATGGTTCATATGCCAACTTTCAGATGGCAGCGTAAATCAATTTATTCAATTGAAAGTAAACTTCAACTTCGTATAAAGCCATTATTAGACTATCAAATATGTTTTAGTAAAGAAAGTTTTGTTTTATTTGATAATAAACGAAAAGCATATTATGCTAAGTCAAATACGTTACCAAAGAAATTATTGATAATTTTTTGCACGATCAGGCGATTTTGCATGTTTGCTGATTCGTAAATAAACATAGTAAGTTTCATTTACAAATCACTGGTCGGTAAGTAATTACTTACCAATCATGCAGCCGGTAAGTAATTACTTACAAGGGAGACCTCAGAGTGTGAATAAAAACGATTATTAGTTAAATAATTGTGTACGTCTATTCACTAGCTTCAAATTTAAATAACATTCATTTAAAAATATTGCAATTAAAAGATTTAAAAGCAATTAATTTTGAAAATTTTTTTCGATGGAATTAAGTTTTGCAACAAGAAAACCTATAGAATTATGATGAAACGCAAAGCTTACTATTTTGAAATGACATTTTAAGAAATTTTCTTTAAAACATTCAAACTCGAATTTTGTGAATGAATTTTATTATTTAAATAATTTTAATTGAACTTTTATTAATCGTGCAAAAAATGTAATAAGCATTTTAGGCATTAAGAGTATTACCGATTTCGGATATATTAGTGATCTCGACTTCGTCTCGATCTCAAAACATATATCCTCAATCGGTAAAACACTCTTACTGCCCTTAATACTTAAATAACTATTGTGGAGGTTACATTATTAATTATAGAAGTGTTAAAAAGTATCGAAACCTGTAAAAAATTTATTGTGTTGGTTTTTATAAAGTTTGAATAAAAATAAGAGTAAAAATTAAAGAAAACAACAATTTAAATTTATTTATTTATTATTTTAAATTTTTCATTGATCTTCAATGTTAATTTACAAAAATCAATATCAAATTGAAAAATACTCTTATTTGTATTGCTAATTAAAACATAACGATTAGAGGTAAAAAAAATTGTCATCAAAACTGGATGAAAATCTAGGTAGCGAAGTCTATTTTACAACGTTTGCACTCTCCAATTTCATGTCATATTTTGTTTATTGACCAATATATTTGATAGTGTGATATACGCCTCATAAATATGGGTTAGCCAATAGATGGTGCCGTTTTTGTATTTAAAATGTTGTTTTTAACGTTGAAGTTTGTGCAAATACACTACGATTTGCTTTTTCAAATTGTAGTGTATTATTTTTTCATCGGTGATTGGTGATAATTATTAATTATTGGTTTTTTGTTTAAATATCGGTTTATGCGCGTAGTTTGCTTCGATCAATGTTTTTATAGTAATAATTAAAGAATTCAATAACGAATTAAATATACACTCTCGCAGGAAGATTTGTGAAATTTTAAATTTTTGATCTATGGGTGTGACTACCCCGCGTACTTAGATTCCTGCTATTTGCATATGAGTTAGCTTGAGTTATCGTATACCACTGGTAATAGCAGTGAGATATCACTAGCCAAAGTGATATCTTAGGGATGTTGGTGGATGAACTTTTTTCAATCAACGATAGCACCCTTAGTCTTAGCCATAGTCTTAGTTATAGAATATTCTACACGCTATTCCTTTTAAAATAAAATGTGTTGGGTAGTACGAATTACAATGTGAGCAACAACAACTCATGACAACCTTTGAAGAAATAAGGTCCACAACAACATGCGTTTTAAGGTGTTGATGGACGCAAATATTTTATTTTTTTATATTTTTTTAAAAAATTAACTTTTTCGTTTGCTTGATGAAATGAGCTTCCATATAACTATTAAATATGCCGGGTTTAATCCTCCAGTAAAGCCATGTTTACGTGATCTTGGTATATGCTTCTAGCACTATAAGGATAATGGTAACCCAATTCTGCTTTGTTCCTACAAATTTGAAAAAAAAAAAGTATTTTATTTTTATTTCCTCCATTTTATCATTAAATATTGCCCTATGTCGTTTATTATTATGAGAAAGGATTTATTATTTAGTTTTCCATTTTTTAAAATGAATATAAAAACCAAAAAATAAGAAATTTGCGTCCATCATCTTAAAAAACATGATGGTGTGGAACCTAGGTCTTAAAGGGTTTTATGTGTTGTTGTGAGACATATTGTAATTCCAAGTACACAACACATTTTATTAAAAAAATATTTCAAATATTTCACAAATCTTTTTAAAAATTTTTGGTGAAAAAGATGATGAACAATGTCATTGAAGCTACAATTTTGAATGGAAAATTCAAAGAGGAGGATGTACTGTTGCTAAGCATTTCAATGATCCCAACAGAAATGGCATTTGAATTCAAACGTTTAGTTTCCAGTGCGACTCGCTTTTGCAATAACCATCAACAAAGAACAAGGAAAATTGCTGCAAGGATGTGGTAGATTTGGAGAATCCGTACTTCTCACATCTGGACAACTGTATGTGGTCAGCTAACGTCGGAATACGTTTTGATTTATTCGTGTACGCATCTAGACGGAAAAACACAAAATATAACGTATGCCCACAAGCACGAACAAAGAAATAGAATTAAAACGACATTTTGAAATTTTTTCCTTATTAAAATAAATAATTGTTGTAATAAAAATGATACGATGTAAATTGAATGTTAGGTACGTTTAGTTTGACTGAAATAATTGAAAAAACAACAACAATTGTATTAAATGTTTCGTTGTTTCAAATGCTTCAGTCAAATCGAACACGGCTGTTATCAGAACGAGTTTTCTTGAATTTCCTTTCTTATGAGATACCGACAATATGCGACAGGTATAATGTTAAATAAACAAAAGTTTTACACTATTTGGTGTAAAATAAATTAAGTTTTGAGAGATTTTTAGAGTGATTAAGCTTAGAGTAATTATTTTAATTCACATTAATTTTGCAATTTTAAAGCATTTTTTATTTTCGCTCAGAAAAACTTCTTTAAAACAGTTTTTGTGTGTTTCGTGTCGGGAACAAATACGATTTACAATTGTATGATCACAGATGAAGAATTCAATTCAAATAAATATGAGATAATGAAGTTTCAATTTAGAAATTATCTGAACATGAAAATTAAAATATGTTTTATTGTTGTTTCATCCACTGTGGAGTCTGTAAGATGGCTTTGAACTATGATGTCTCTGATGAGTGTGAGTTCAATCCCGACAACAATTACTTATTATCGGGAATAATACTTTCAATAATTACTTTGAGCAATAATTGCTCACAAAATCGCCCAAAAATTAATATTCCATTAACATATATGCCAATATATTGACCGTGTGTAAGATATTAGTTTTGCATTGATTTGCAACAATCAATAATGACTTTAAAATGACTTAGGATGTTGACTAAATAGAAATATTTCTCATCCTATGAATTCACATCCTATGAATTCTAATACAAAAACATCCAAATAATTTTGATTTTTTTGGCATCACTTCTTCTATACCTTCATCGAATATATTGTCGCTATTCTTACTGCCCTTGCTGATCATAAAATCACATAACGATCAAAATTTTTTGCAACGTTTTTAGTAACCTACCACAGGTAAAGAAAGCGTATATTAAACCGCATGAGCACTGTGAAAATTTGTGAATCCATTTTTGTTCCGTATGTTCTAATGTTCTATATAGAGACACACCTGAAATCTTATTTGATCGCGTATTTTTTTATATATCCTTTGTTGTATGTATAATACTATTTTTTTTATATTTTACTGATAAACTAGAATGCTGATCCTTTTAAATTCATATTTTAAAAAAAATAGATCATTTCTCATTACAACTCTTTGAAATTATTGCTACTACGTCAACAAAATGTATATACACAAACTTTATTTATAGGCGTAGCAAAGCACGCCGGGTCCCGCTAGTATATATATATATATATATATATATATATATATATATATATATATATATATATATATATATATATATATATATATATATATATATATATATATATATATATATATATATATATATATGTATATATATATATATATATATATATATATATATATATATATATATATATATATATATATATATATATATATATATATATATATGTATATATATATATATATATATATATATATATATATATATATATATATATATATATATATATATATATATATATATATATATATATATTACGGAACAGTTTTAGCAAAATATGCTTTCTACGAACTATAATGGTAAACTAACTATAATGGTAAAAATGAAATTTGGACAGTTTTTAATAAGAAGAAAAGGCCCGTCTTCATTTTTAAAGAAAGAAACCGGACATAATGAAGTCAGAAATTCTTTTTATGCATTTTTAAATCGTAAATTAAATGTGATTTAAATATTGGAATTCATTTCGACACAGAACAATGCAAACGCCTACTACAGTTTGTAATTTTAAACACTTTTTATTTTAAAAGCTTGCAACTAATTTGATATCTGTGGCTTACTACAAATCAAATTATTTTTAATTTAATACTTTACGCTGTGAACACCATTGCAAATAAAAATCCCATACAAGGTTGTACAACTGATCCAGTAATGGTCCATTACTGGCAGCCAGTAATGCAACAATGGGCGAGTACTGGCAATTACGACTGGGCCATTAACATAATTTTACTGGATGATAACTTCGGACAATAAATGGTTGCCATTCTTGGGCCAAATACTGGCAACCATGGGCCCAGTTAAAAAAAATATACATTATTATCATATGTAAATTTAAATAAATTAAAAACAAACTAATTTAAAATAAAATAAAAATGACGGAAAAAATTCAAAATTCCCCATACAACTGGTTCAGTTGCAAGAATGGCTGAGTAATAACAAACACCGCCCTGACTCCGCCAGTACTCCGCCATTGAAAAATATAAAATAATATTTTTTATACATAAATTTAAATAAATTATTTACAAAATAATTAAAATAAAATAGAAATGAAAATGAAAATAAATTAAAACATATACCAACCTTTTCTTTATTACCATAGTCTTTCAACCGACAAGGCGATAACCAAACTATATGTGAAATTTTTCAAACTATGTATTTCTAAAAGGGATAATACTCTAGTGAAATTTAAAAAAAATGACATAGATCGGCAAATTCATGGCTACAGTACTGGCCCAATAACAATAGCCAAGTAATATTTACCATTTATGGGCCAGTGCTTGGCCATTCAAAGGTAACAATATACTGGCTATTTTCTGTAAACCATAGATCGGCCGATGATTGGTTTTAGTATTGGCCCAGTAACAATAGCCAAGTACTGTTAACCATTAATGGACCAGTGCTTGGCCGTATGTTAATGTCTGGCAAAACCTGCTTGGGATGTTTGATTTCTACACGGTTCCCTGTTCCTAAAAATTTTAAATCATCAAATTCAAATCTTTTCTCCGTCAAACATTTTTCAACATCAAACAATATTAGTTATCATACTTTTCAATTCTTTTTTAAAAGCTTGATTTAAATTACAATCCACGTTGTAAACTCATATCAAATGTAAACCAATATCAACTCAACAAATTGACTTACGAAACTTATGTTTGTATAACTTCAAAATATCTAAGGAAACTTAATCTGTGTTTGATCACGTTTTAGCAATAAAGTTGAATAATTTGATTGCGTATGAGAATGTAACTAATAAAAAATAAAATTCGCATTCCAGAAATTATTTTAAACATCTATAACGACTTTAACGTATCGTATATATTTTTATAATTTCTCACGGTTTCACGATGTAATATTAATATATTATTTATCGGTAACACTTATAGACCAACTTTAAAGTCTTTTTTATGATGGCATAAGTTAATTAGGTTATGTTTATTGAAGTTATACTTCTTTACCCCAAGTAGGTTTTGCCAGACATTGACATACGGCCAAGCACTGGTCCATTAATGGTTAACAGTACTTGGCTATTATTACTGGGCCAATACTAGAACCAATCATCGGCCGATCTATGGTTTACAGAAAATAGCCAGTATATTGTTACCTTTGAATGGCCAAGCACTGGCCCATGAATGGTAAATATTACGTGGCTATTGTTATTGGGCCAGTACTGTAGCCATGAATTTGCCAATCTGTCATTTTTTTTAAATTTCACTAGAGTATTATCCCTTTTAGAAATACATAGTGTGAAAAATTTCACATATGTATAGTTTAGTTATCGCCTTGTCGGTTGAAAGACTATGGTAATATAGAAAAGGTTGGTATATGTTTTAATTTATTTTCATTTCCATTTTATTTTAATTATTTTGTAAATAATTTATTTAAATTTATGTATAAAAAATATTATTTTATATTTTTTTCAATGGCGGAGTCAGGGCGGAGTTTGCCATTACTCAGCCATTACTGTAACTGAACCAGTTGTATGGGGAGTTTTGAATTTTTTCCGTCATTTTTATTTTATTTTAAATTAGTTTGTACTTAATTTATTTAAATTTTTATATGATAATAATGTATATTTTTTTTAACGGCCCAGTCATGGTTGCCAGTATTTGGCCCAAGAATGGCAACCATTTATTGTCCGAAGTTATCATCCAGTAAAATTATATTAATGGCCCAGTCGTGGTTGCCAGTACTCGCCCATCGCTGCATTACTGGCTGCCAGTAATGGACCATTACTGGACCAGTTGTACAACCTTGTATGGGACGCTCGTTGTAAACATTTTGATGGGGTGTTGGTCGAGAAACCGCGTCACGCTTTTTTAAGTTATATTTTAACCTTTATGCTGTAGGGTAATAAAGACGAAATTTGTAAATGAACTTATGCTGTATGGTAATAAAGACGAAATTACTAAATCAATCATATTCTATAATAATAAAACATTATTCGCTTAGTTATCTTTGATCAATTTTTTTTTGCACTTTTCGGAATTATCATTAAAATGAATAGTTAATGTATAATGTGACAAACAAATATGTACATTTCTATGAAAATTATGTTAAATTATTTTTTAACAAATACATATTTCTAATTTACAACAAATATGTTCTTATGGTTTGCAATTATATAAAATATGTACATATTTCTATGCATTAGCACCAATACGATACATATAAGCATTGCTTATATATGATTAAACAAACCTGCTTGCATTAGCAGAACTGACCTCACATGTTCCAAAAATTGGAAACTGACGTTTCTTTTCCTCTTCTTAAAAACATCGATGAACCAAGAATTTGCATTGGAATCTTAGTACCGAAGAAAAAGATTATGAACAATATCAAAGCTACAGGTTTAAAGTGATTTACTTATTGAGTGAAATATGCTTCTCCATTACTTTCAAAACTATTGTTGTTATTGCAAGGGATCTATAAAATATATGCAAATATGTTAACAAATGTTGTGATTTGACTGTTTTAATAATAATATATAAGTCTGAATTTACAAATGAAATTAGTCTTATAATTATTTTTTCCAATTTTTGTTTTAAGTTGTGGGAGGAATGTCGAAATAAGACGATGACCATAAAGCGATAAAACCCATTAAACGACAATATTCACTAAAAATGGTGGTATTCTTTACCCGCCCGGCGTATACATCAATGTAGTCATAGAGTATTGCAGATAATCGATAAAATATATTTGATGACGCAATACGACGCTCTTCAGAACAGCAAAATTTCTGAATTGATAAATGATTATAAGTCTACATGAAATAGGACGCTAAACCAATAGCAATGAACCAGTGTACCTATTTTGTATGACGAGTACGGTGGTTTCGGAGTAAGTAATTGACAATTGTGACATGCAATAAACAAATATATTTACGCTCACCTAATTGTTCGTGACACATTTAATTATTTGAATTAAATCTTTGGAATAAAATTTTAACTTTTTTCTAACCTTAATCTTTTGCCATCTACATTTTAAAAATTATTTAATTATTATTTGTCTGTCAATATGTTTTAATTTTAGCATACATTTAATATGTAAATTTATCTATAGCCTTAGAGACATTTACTTAATGGCTTTTGCTGACTGTAAAATGATACTACATATTACATTTTTTTCAAACTTCTTATATATTACTAATAAAATAAGTTAAATTAAATGACATTAAAAAAACTATAGGAGAATTTACTCAAAAAAACAGTTTTCAACCACTTTATCTGGGAAGCACGGGCATCGCCGTGTACCTTCTAGTGGGTGTACCTTCTAGTAATTAATAATTATTAGTTTTTTGAATAATATTTTTTTCTATATATTTAATATTTTTTTTGGGTTCTAGTAATTAATAATTATTAGTTTTTTGAATAATATTTTTTTCTATATATTTAATTCTATACATTAAATTATTTGAATTAAATCTTTGGAATAAAATTTTAACTTTTTTTCTAACCTTAATCTTTTGCCATCTACATTTATAAAAATTATTTAATTATTATTTGTCTGTCAAATGTGTTTTAATTTTAACATACATTTAATATGTAAATTTATCTATAGCCTTACAGACATTTACTTAATGGCTTTTGCTGACTGTAAAATGATACTATTACATTTTTTTGAAACTTCTTATATATTACTAATAAAATAAGTTAAATTAAATGACATTAAAAAAACTATAGGAGAATTTACTCAAAAAAACAGTTTTCAACCACTTTATCTGGGAAGCACGGGCATCGCCGTGTACCTTCTAGTAATTAATAATTATTAGTTTTTTGAATAATATTTTTTTCTATATATTTAATATTTTTTTTGGGTTCTAGTAATTAATAATTATTAGTTTTTTGAATAATATTTTTTTCTATATATTTAATTCTATACATTGAATTATTTGAATTAAATCTTTGGAATAACATTTTAACTTTTTTTCTAACCTTAATCTTTTGCCATCTACATTTATAAAAATTATTTAATTATTATTTGTCTGTCAAATGTGTTTTAATTTTAACATACATTTAATATGTAAATTTATCTATAGCCTTACAGACATTTACTTAATGGCTTTTGCTGACTGTAAAATGATACTATTACATTTTTTTGAAACTTCTTATATATTACTAATAAAATAAGTTAAATTAAATGACATTAAAAAAACTATAGGAGAATTTACTCAAAAAAACAGTTTTCAACCACTTTATCTGGGAAGCACGGGCATCGCCGTGTACCTTCTAGTAATTAATAATTATTAGTTTTTTGAATAATATTTTTTTCTATATATTTAATATTTTTTTTGGGTTCTAGTAATTAATAATTATTAGTTTTTTGAATAATATTTTTTTCTATATATTTAATTCTATACATTGAATTATTTGAATTAAATCTTTGGAATAACATTTTAACTTTTTTTCTAACCTTAATCTTTTGCCATCTACATTTATAAAAATTATTTAATTATTATTTGTCTGTCAAATGTGTTTTAATTTTAACATACATTTAATATGTAAATTTATCTATAGCCTTACAGACATTTACTTAATGGCTTTTGCTGACTGTAAAATGATACTATTACATTTTTTTGAAACTTCTTATATATTACTAATAAAATAAGTTAAATTAAATGACATTAAAAAAACTATAGGAGAATTTACTCAAAAAAACAGTTTTCAACCACTTTATCTGGGAAGCACGGGCATCGCCGTGTACCTTCTAGTAATTAATAATTATTAGTTTTTTGAATAATATTTTTTTCTATATATTTAATATTTTTTTTGGGTTCTAGTAATTAATAATTATTAGTTTTTTGAATAATATTTTTTTCTATATATTTAATTCTATACATTGAATTATTTGAATTAAATCTTTGGAATAACATTTTAACTTTTTTTCTAACCTTAATCTTTTGCCATCTACATTTATAAAAATTATTTAATTATTATTTGTCTGTCAAATGTGTTTTAATTTTAACATACATTTAATATGTAAATTTATCTATAGCCTTACAGACATTTACTTAATGGCTTTTGCTGACTGTAAAATGATACTATTACATTTTTTTGAAACTTCTTATATATTACTAATAAAATAAGTTAAATTAAATGACATTAAAAAAACTATAGGAGAATTTACTCAAAAAAACAGTTTTCAACCACTTTATCTGGGAAGCACGGGCATCGCCGTGTACCTTCTAGTGGGTGTACCTTCTAGTAATTAATAATTATTAGTTTTTTGAATAATATTTTTTTCTATATATTTAATATTTTTTTTGGGTTCTAGTAATTAATAATTATTAGTTTTTTGAATAATATTTTTTTCTATATATTTAATTCTATACATTGAATTATTTGAATTAAATCTTTGGAATAAAATTTTAACTTTTTTTCTAACCTTAATCTTTTGCCATCTACATTTATAAAAATTATTTAATTATTATTTGTCTGTCAAATGTGTTTTAATTTTAACATACATTTAATATGTAAATTTATCTATAGCCTTACAGACATTTACTTAATGGCTTTTGCTGACTGTAAAATGATACTATTACATTTTTTTGAAACTTCTTATATATTACTAATAAAATAAGTTAAATTAAATGACATTAAAAAAACTATAGGAGAATTTACTCAAAAAAACAGTTTTCAACCACTTTATCTGGGAAGCACGGGCATCGCCGTGTACCTTCTAGTGGGTGTACCTTCTAGTAATTAATAATTATTAGTTTTTTGAATAATATTTTTTCCTATATATTTAATATTTTTTTTGGGTGTACCTTCTAGTAATTAATAATTATTAGTTTTTTGAATAATATTTTTTTCTATATATTTAATATTTTTTTTTTGAATAATATTTTTTTTGGATAATATTTTTTTTTCTTTTTGGATAATATTTTTTTTTATTTTTTTGACTAAGAAAACTAAGAAAAATCGACGATTATACGTTCTTATACTTTTAATAATAATATTTCTTTTTGAATAATATTTTTTTTTTTGTATAATATTTTTTTCTTTTGAATAAATTTTTTTTTAATTTTTTTTTTTTTGAATAATATTTTTGTTTTTTTTATTTTTAAAAATATAACGCATGTCCTAAACTTTCACAAGTAGTTAAATATAAACTAAGCTTCAATTTAGTTAAAAAAAAAAGAGGCTGCCCCATCTTTTCTTATGTTACATCGTTTTTTTCTTATGTTACACCGTTAAAAGTTATTTCAAAAAATTAACAGTGTACATTTTTAAAAACTTTGCTCTAATACCTATTTAACGACATATCATTTATGAAAAGATTGAGATTGAGTGGTTTTTCTACAATCGCTTGTCAAAATGCACTCACATCACAAAATAACAAAAAATTGAGGGGCACCCTGTGAAGACCCCTGGTAGAAAAAAAATTCTAAGAGAACTTGTATTTTTATTTGTGAAAGACTATCATTCTATAAACAAAAAATAATCAAAATTAAAAGGGGTCAAGTCAAAATTTCCCCAAAATTTGCTGAAGTTGTCTGAAATTGCTCATATATTTATATTACGGAATAGTTTTAGCAAAATATGCTTTCTACGAACTATAATGGTAAACTAACTATAATGGTTAAAATGAAATTTGGACAGTTTTTAATAAGAATAAAAGGCCCGTCTTCATTTTTAAAGAAAGAATCCGTACATATTGAAGTCAGAAATTCTTTTAATGCATTCTTAAATCGTAAATTATGTAAATGTGATTTAAAAATTTGAATTCATTTTGACACAGAACAATGCAAAGCCTACTACAGTTTGTAATTTGTTTGCATTTAATGCCGCATTTACAGCGACATAGCAAATTAGTAGATGTAATTTAAATCTGTGCTGTAAACACTTTTTATTTTAAAAGCTTGCAACTAATTTGATATCTATGGCTTACTACAAATCAAATTATTTTTTTTTACTACTTGCATGAGAAATTTCAATTATTTACTCAAAAACCCAAGACAAAAGTTATTTTTCTCAGCTAAGGTTACTAATAATTATTCCCCACACCTAATAATAAGTATTTTAGCACCTTAGTAAATAATGAAAATATAATTTTTGTTCGTTTGTTAACTGAGTTCATCTTTGAATTTTTTAGTTTCTTCCTAAAATAATAATAATATATTAAAAAATAATAAGCGTTTTGATTTTATTTTAATAATAATAAATAATGCATGAATGCAAAAACTTCTTTGCAACTATAGGTTAGTTTATTTGAAATTTTAATTCGTGTTAAACAGAATTCTGTTGAAATTTAGTTTAGTTGTGAATTGTAGACTAAAAAAATTCTAAATTTGGCTCAACAATATTGAATAGATTTTCAATTCAATTCAATTCATGTCAAAAATAAATAAAAGCTATATTTTTTAATGCAAAGCATATGTGATTTTTATATAGTTTTAAGAAAATTAATTGAAAATAAATTTCTAACTAAGCAGCCCTGAATAATAAATATCCAATACGCAATCCAATGATATGATACACAATGTTTCACCAAATCAAAATTTTTATTTATTCACCATTTGCTTATTAATTGACATTTTATTTTGTGAATAATTAAGAGTTTTAGTGCATTTTTTATATCAAGTAGTAAAAAAAATAGTATATAAACCTCGGTGAAGAAAATTTTCTCCATTTCGGTGCTTAATTCGCTCGAAACTTCGTTTCTCGCGAATTAATATCCACCTCAATGTAGAAAATTTCCTTTATCACCTCGGTATATAATGTACTATTAATTTAATACTTCACGCTGTGAACACCATTACAAATAAAAATGTTTGAGTTCTACACGGTCCCCTGTTCCTAAAAATTTTAAATCATCAAATTCAAATCTTTTCTCCGTCAAACATTTTTCAACATCAAACAATATTAGTTATCATACTTTTCAATTCTTTTTTAAAAGTTTGATTTAAATTACATCCACGTTGTAAACTCACATCAAATGTAAACCAATACTTCCAAATATTTAAGGAAACTTAATCTGTGTTTGATCACGTTTTAGCAATAAAGTTAAATAATTTGATTGCGTATGAGAATGTAACTAATAAAAAATAAAATTCGCATTCCAGAAATTATTTTAAACATCTATAACGACTTTAACGTATCGTATATATTTTTATAATTCCTCACGGTTTCACGATGTAATATTAATATATTATTTATCGGTAACACTTATAGACCAGTCTAGATACCTTAAAAACAGGCAAAAAATGGAAAAAATCTGTAACAGGATGAAAACTATTTGATAAATAAGAAAATATTGCGCTAATGATGGGAAACATAAATTTAAGGTGATCCGAGTTACCGGTGGTGAAATGGGGTGAGCTTTTAGGGGTAGAAAATGGTTTTTCATGATTTTCAGCGAAACTAGACCTTCTATCGAAAAAAGCTCAAAGTAAAAGTTGTAGGTAATAAAAAGGTCTAGAGCTTTTATGTCGGCCATTTTTTCACTTAACTTAAAATTTGCCGTGAAAATAGAAAAAACCTTTTTTCTAGGCTTTTTCGTTTTTAATTTCTATCTCCCTTCACACAATTCGGTGGAAACTTACCTTATTATGTCCCTAATAGGTTGTAATTTTTTGAAATCAAAATATTTATTTAATTCAAAATCAAAGATTTAATTTTGATTTTAAACCAAAAAAGTGACCTTATTTTCACACAAAAACTCTCCTGTATGCTATGACATTAGGCTCGGCAACCGTTACTGTTCTCTTAGTGGTTTTATACACGTAACAGACATTAGAAGTCGAAAATGAAACATCTTCATAACACACGTGGTATATAATTTACTATTATTTATTGTTGTTCGTTTCAGATTTGCAGATGTTCGAAACACACTCCAAGGCAAATTTGAAGAACGGTTACCATTTTTCAGTTTTACATTTCCAAAATGGTTTAAAATAAAATATAAAGAAGCGTACAATAATTTCAAAATAAACGTTAACCACCTTACAACACCGTTTGATATTCATGCAACGTTATATGATTTACTCTGTAAGGGCAACATTTGATCGTTACTAATAAATCAACTAATAAATATCTGATTACATTTTTATTTATTTTATTACAGCGCTACAGGTACATAATTCCCTTTCACTCACTAAGCCTCATAGTCGATCAATATCATTGTTCGATGTAATACCATCCGATAGATCGTGTGCCGATGCTTTTATAGAACCTCATTGGTGTTCTTGTTTGAATTGGGATAAAATAAATGATACAACAACGCCGGAAGTAATTAATTCGGCAAATGCATTAGTTAAATTTATTAATGAGTATACATCAAAAGAACGTAAAATTTGTGAAAAATTATATTTACATGAAATAATGTGGGCGACAAAATTAAAACCAAATGAAAATTTGTTAAAATTTAAAAAAAGTAAAGATCATGATGGTTTCCTGCCCGATTTATCGGAGTCAAAAACAGACGAAGCAGTTGTAATGTATCAAATAAAAGTTGTTTTAACACCAGGAGATTCAATATTTGAAGCTTCTATCACGTATAATGTTTCCCAGAAAACTTACAATGTGAAATTATCGGATATATCACGAATCAACAAATATGGCGATCAAGCTCGGTGTATATATGAAAAAAATCCAGAATTAAGAAAATATTGTTACTGTAATAATTAATTTAATTTGAAATTTAATTTATTTAAAAATTAGTCGTTTCGTATGAAAATAAACTATTTGTTTTTTAACACATAAATATGTACCTAAAATGGATATTTAAATGGTAAAAGTTTAACATGCTATACACTTCAGCTTGGCTATGCAAGTCAGCTTAGTGATAGTGTAGCTTCTTTTGTTCGTAAACTTTAACTATCTTATTTTACAAAAACTAAAACTTTGTGATTGTACAAAGAAAGCAGTTTGATATTATGATATTTAAAAAAATTCAAATTGCATTCATTGAATTTTTTTTTTGTAAATTTGTACAAAGCAAAATAATGTAGAGTAGACATTTACTATAATTTTTCTTTTACTATAATTTTTCTTTGATAAAACTTCAATGGATATGTGAAATTTGAATTATGTTAGCTGACATTATAAATTGTATACAACTCGAACTAAACTTGCATAGTTGAAGGAAAAAATCCTAGCTGACATTACTTACCTCAAATCATTTGAGTAAAATGTATAGTAATTTATTTGATTGTTTTAATTGCAAAAACAAGGAGTCAGACTAGTGAGTGTTTAGTTATAGTATGGACTGTGTGTCTGTTACGTTCGTCCAACAACCCACTGTCACATATGGTGCTGTATGCCATCAAGTGCTTAATACGTCTCGTTGCCGAACATAGGTAACTGACAATTATTTCTGGCTAAATAGTGAGCGAACTCCAAATGGGATGAGCTTGAAGCCTTTCCAGGTAGAAAATAACTTAAAAATAGAATTAAACAGAAAAGAAATCATATCATATCTGGAAAGAAAACTAAAATATTACCGTTACGTGAAAAGTTACCAATCTACGAATCGGAGCACTGTTAATGTTCCGATTCGTAGATTGATCCCTGAGCAGTCTGAGCGCCAATGATGTTCTCAAGAAATTATAAACAGAGACGAAATGCTATAGGCTGGATATCATCACTCTGCAAATATTAAAACAGTCAATAAAGGGCAAACAAGATCTGGGTAGAAACTCTATGTTGTAGTACTCATCATTTGACTCAAAGCCAATTTTCTTCCTGCGGGTGCCATGCCATTTGGACTTGTATTGTCAACCTTTCGCATGACACTGTCTAGTACTATTAGGCATAGTGGCGGGGATAGATTTTATGCTCTACTGAGATAATACTCGGACGTCCAGAAAATCTCTTCCAGAAACCCTGGAGATAGCGATTTGATAACGTCCGGTTTGGTTCAAAACAAAAATGGGGCGCTACAAGTAGACCTAAAAAATATTATAGATACGTATTTTGAGAATATTTTTAACATACGTGATCATGAGTAAGGCGAGCAACGAGCTAAATTCGTGTCTCAAAGGCACATGTTGACGAACCTTCAAAAGAGGAATTAGATGCGAGGCTGTCAAAACTAAAACGTAATAAAGCACCTGATATCAACGTTTTAACATCATAAATGATGGTATGGTACATGGTGCTGAAAATCTAACGTAAAAATTGTTTGAAACTCTTTAGTTGATTTGACGGGCTGACACCATGCTACAAGACTGTAATTCACCTATACTGATTCCAATCCATGAAAAAGGTAATCGCCAACAATGTACAAAGTGTACTGGGTAATCGCTCGCCTCTACAGCGTATAAGGAGGTTTCATGCATTTTTTAAGCCAAAATAAACTCTTGATGAACAACGGTTTGGAGAAAATCAGTGTGGTTTCAGACAAGGCCGAGGTACCAGCGATGCGTTTTGCGAAAAAATGAAGAGAGAATTTACATCGAGAATGTCTGTGGGCTACTCTAGTGTCAATTCTAATCCCTCACAATCTGATAGAACTATGCAAAGTTACAGAACAGAACTCTTAATTCTGTGTAGAGAGCGAGAGGTCAAAGTTTTTTAAGGTTGACTTCCACTTAAGGCAAGGCGATGCTATATCCTCTAATTTTGCTTATCTAGCCTTGGCCATTAGGCTTTAATATTATTTTATTTTTATAATAAAAAAATGGTTTATTTGGTGTATAGCCTATTTAATTAACAAATATTTTAACAAAAATATTTTACATAAAAAACTTTGACCGGTTTCGACGCTTATCGCATCATTTTCAAAAAGGTGAATATGATACACAGAATTTTAATAGAAAAACTTTTTTAAAACAAAGAAAAAATTGAAAACTAAAACTTTACCGAAAAACTAAACGCTACTTTGATTTTAGGTAGATTTCATATAAAAATCTACCTATTGCAATGGGCTTCATCTCGGAATTTCGGAAAAATTTTTGTGCCAAACGACTATATATGAAAAGCGGAGACGAAAAAACAAAAAAAAAAAATTTATATATATATATATATATATATATATATATATATATATATATATATATATATATATATATATATATATATATATATATATATATATATATATATATAAACGATATGAGATATAACGAAAACGACCGGCACTCTCACGGTCGCATTTGTTGAGTTAGATCAAAAAAATTTTCTGTACTTGTGTGTTATATTAATATCTTGGACAAGTTCGTGAATCAGGAAAATCCGACACGTGGTTAAGGTTTGGATACTAATATTTCAAAAAATTTAACAAATTTAGAATTTTTGGAATCTTTTTTATCAATTTGTTTTAAAAATAGACCTCTGCAGTTAGAGGTTCCTGAGTGAGTGGCTCCAACAAATAAGTTTGCAAAAAAAAATTTTTTTTTGAAACAACCGGCACTCTCACGGTCGCATTTATAAGACCAGATCAAAAAACCTTTTTTAAAAATGTGCGTTTTATTAATATCTTGGACAAGTTCGTAAATCAGCCCCGTCCAACACATGGTTAAGAAACTAGAAGCTTTATACTAGAAAAAAACTGTGTTTTTTAGATCCGTTATAACGGCCGTTTGGATTCTAATATTTTTAAAAACTTCATAAATTTAGAATCTTTGAAACCTTTTTAATCAGTTTCTTTCAAAAAAAAGACCTC
Source organism: Diogma glabrata (assembly GCA_963693315.1). Taxonomy (NCBI): domain Eukaryota; kingdom Metazoa; phylum Arthropoda; class Insecta; order Diptera; family Cylindrotomidae; genus Diogma; species Diogma glabrata. The sequence goes on from OY856187.1 coordinate 230,124,431, forward strand.
TGCAGTTGGAGTTTTCTGAGTGAGCGGCTCCAACAAAAAAGCTTGTAAAACACAAAATGCGTTTAAATCAACCGGCGCTCTCACGGTTGCATTTGTGGAGCCAGATCAAAAAACCTTTCTTAAAAATGTGTGTTTTATTAATATCTTGGACAAGTTCGTAAATCAGAAAAATCTGACACATGGTTAAGGAACTATAGGCTTTATACTAGAAAAAAAAGTGGTTTTTTTAATCCGTTATAACGGCCGTTTGGATACTAATATTTTTAAAATCTTCATAAATTTAGAATTTGTGGAAACATTTTAATCCGTTTCTAATAAATATAAACCTCTGCAGTTAGAGGTTTTTGACGTGTTGGCTTCAACAAAAAAGTTTGCAACAATCCCCAACTACAATTTCCAAAAACCTTATAACAGTCAATGTCAACCTTATAATAGTCAAAAAAATAAAAGATTTGAATAGAAGAAATAAATTTTTTTTTCTTAGAAATAAACTATTTTGATATTTTGCAGTAATTGCACGACATATGATATAGAATAGGTTTGTGTCATAAATTGTCACACACATGTTCTGTGGTAGATTTGATATTTGTTTGTTGCAAAATTGGATAGATATAATTTTGCTTGTAGGTAGCTAATTTTCTTTTTAAAATTTGTTTGATATCTGTTTGAAATTAGTTTGTTTTGTTTAAACTGATCTGATACATCAGATTCTACTGGTACACAAAACTGTCTGATCTCGAAATCTACCTATTTCTAGCGGATATACGTGCCGCTTGGACTTTTTTGCTGTCATATGATTTAAATTATAATTGAGTTATAAAAATTATGAATATAGTTTGAATCTGTTTGTTTATTTAAGGAGTTAGGACTTTTTTTAATGTGGAGCATTTCCAACATTTGTAATTTGTTAAAATTATTCTACCTCTCTAAAATTCTAACATTGTCCATAGTTATAATATGTTTAGCTGATCTTAAATGCATAGCCTATACACCAAATAAACAATTTTTTTATTATAAAAATAATATATATATATATATATATATATATATATATATATATATATATATATATATATATATATATATATATATATATATATATATATATATATATATATATATATATATATATATATATATATATATATATATATATATATATATATATTTTAAATAATAAATTTTTTGGGATAAAGCCAATAAATAAAACAATATTTTTAAAAAATTGTTTATCCAACAATTGTTTCGGTTTTTAATAAACCATCTTCAGGGATAACATACAATACATATAATGAAAAATTCTGATACAAAAAATAAACACAACTTGACAAATGAAATAAAAAACTTATTATGAAAACTTACAATCAAAAAAGAAAAAGCTAACTATATAAAAAATAATGAAATAAAATACAAAACAATAATACAATGATAAAAAATTAGAAAATGTTAAGTAGAAAAACCTCTATGATGTTTAATGTTTAAAATAAAAAATTTTTTAGTTTTGCAGAACAAAATCATAAGTGTTTTGAAGAAAATTCGTATCAGTTTGTATATTTATACAATTTTTATTTTGTTTGATGCGAATCATTTCCAAAATTCTACGTTTGTTTAAATTTTTTTCTTTATCCAAAATTTTGAAACTTTGAAGGGGTAGATCTGTACTGCAGCTTTTCTTATGGTTGGATAATGCACTGATATTTTCATTATTTTGTTTTTTTGCGTCGTTTATTAAAAACCGAAGATGGTTTATTAAAAACCGAAACAATTGTTGGATAAACAATTTTTTAAAAATATTGTTTTATTTATTGGCTTTATCCCAAAAAATTTATTATTTAAAATAATAGACAAGCCAAAAATCACATCAAATATTATATATATATATATATATATATATATATATATATATATATATATATATATATATATATATATATATATATATATATATATATATATATATATATATATATATATATATATATATATATATATATATATATATATATGTGCTGTCAAAAAAAAACTACCTAAGAACAATAATATCTTATCAATTTTATCAGTAAACTTAGCCCTACTTAAACTGTCCCATTAGAAGATACAATCCTATAGAATATTGATGAAAACTGGCTGGGAAAAGGATGATTTTAATAGGATCTACCGAGAAATTCTTTATAAAAATGTTGGGTAGAAAGAATCATATTCAAAGGGAAAATGGAATTAAGCTCATAATCCTATAAATATCAGACTGTTCCTATTGAAACATTTTTATAAAAATAAACGTAACTGAAAATGAAAATAAAACAGACAATTTTTTTCTTCCGACAAGATTCCTTAATAGGATTCTTTATAGTTTTAAAGGAAGACATTCAAACAGTTTCAACGGGAAATGGATAATATGTAAAGGAAAAGGAAAATAAAACTTTGTGTAAAGGAAAATAAAAATTGTTTTCTTACGACGAGATTTCCCTATAGAATTATTAGTTTTAGAGGAAGATATTGAGATATTTTCAATGGGAAGTGTATAATTTCTACAGGAACATACGACTTTAAAATTATAATTTCACGACAGTATTTTTCAATAGGTGGGTGAGATGGAGAAGTGGCTAAGACGACATCACTTACAAGGAATTTAAGCAACACTGGGAAGGTTTACAACTTAAACGAGTGACCGCTTGGGAACTTCATCAGAATAAATATGGAAATATGATTGAATCACAGTGAAGCAGGAATATCTCGCCCACGGTATGCCAGTATACCTTATCCAGCAGCCCTGGAAACTGGCTAGGATTCGATGGCCCAATCACCCGTTAATCAGAAAGGGATTCCGAAATTCAAATGATTAAAGAAACGTACACTAGAAAGAAAAACAAAACAAACCAAAACCGGAAAAATCAGATATCGACCCTTGGCTACCGTGCCCGGACACGAATAGGAAACTGGAATGTCAGAACTCTGATAGAAACATCAAGGTTAGCACAAGTTGAGCAAGTAATGGAAGAATATAAAATCGAAATACTAGGACTCAGTGAAGTAAGATGGAATAACAGCGGAGAGCTAACAACAAGTAAAGGAAACCACATGATGTTCTCTGGTAAACCCAACACACATGAACAAGGCGTAGCAATATTAAAAACACCTAACGCAAAGAAAGCACTTCTCGAATGAAAACCAATCAGTAGCAGAATAATAACAGCAAGATTCCAATCGAAAATTAGAAATACAACGAGCATACAGTGCTATGCACCTACCGAAGAAGCTGATGATGCGACAAAAGATGAATTCTACGAATAGCTCCAAGCAACACTGGCTAGTGCACACCGAAATGACATCAAAATAATACAAGGTGATTCAATGCCAAAATTGCAACCGACAACACTGAAATGGAATCAGTCATGGGCAAATATGTACTAGAATCAACACGTAACAATAATGGAGACGGGCTTACTCTGACATTCGATAGCCTTCGTTTTACACCCAATTTTGATAGCCTTCGTTTATTTGGTACTATGAAATTCGAAGGCGAATAAACGCTATCGAATAATTTATTTGACGTATAAAAGTTTAGATAGCGCAACAATATTTTTCTAAATTATTTAATAACGATATTGTGTTTGAATTTTTTGTATCGTTTTTGTATTCGCCCATATTTTCTGGTCGTTTATAAATTCGAAATGAAGTTAATAGTTTTTCTTCCTAAATATTGATTATAATATTTAATAAATGTTGTTTACATATTATTAGTAAAAAAACATTTTTTGAATTTGCACATTATATTTTTATTGTTATGTTGCAATTTTAGTGGAAATTTTAGATATTAAAAACCAAATACTTTCAAATTGATCAACAACATAAAAAACTGACATTTGACATATTTAAAACAAAATGTAGTAGATTTTCTATTTTTTACTTGACAACACATTAAAATTGTAGTAAAAATTTCGTCACTTATCGAATGCTAGAGTATGAAATTTTAGTTTGGTCGAAAAGAACTATCGTTCTTAAAACGAAGGCTATCGAATGTGAGAGTAAGGCCCCAGGCTCATCGATTGTTGTGTCACAAATCAACTATTCATAGGAGGCAGCAAGTTCCCACACAAGAACATACACAAATACACTTGGACATCACCAAATAGAAGAACCAAGAATCAGATTGATCACGTACTGGTGAATAAGAAGCTTCTATCCGCACTACAAGACGTCAGAGCAAAGCGAGGAGCAGACATACACAGCGACCATCAACTGGTAATTGCAACATTCAAAATTAAACCAGCCGCTGTGAAACACAAGAAGTCATGTCAGAGAAAATTTAACATCAATAGATTGAGCGACAAAAATACAAATAACATCTTCAAAGAATCGCTCCAGCTCAATCTACCAAACAACGAAACCACCAGCATTGATGAAAAATGGGAACAAGTTAAAGAAGCTTACGTCAAAACTGCTACAGATGTGCTTGAATACCAAAACAAATCACGGAAACCATGGATTAGTGATGATACCTGGAAGAAAATCGAAGAGCGTCGACAGTTCAATTGTAATTGTGTTACCAGAACACAACTACTGCCATTTTTAAAATGGCAACACAAATATTGCCATTTTTTTAGAATTTTGCAATGCATAGTTTTTGAATTATTATCAATAAAGTGACACAAAAAGTTGGTCCCCCCCCCCCCTTGCATTTCGAGCCTAATTAACAGAAAAATTTGAAAAAATTCACAGAGACAGGGAGTTTGATAAACTCTGAACGAAAAATATAGCGAACTCTCAAATAATTATATTTTGGTATTTTTAAGGGATTGGGGTGGGGAAGGGTGAAAAAAAACTTTTTTGACCCAAGCGAGTGGGGTGTCATTTGAAAGAACTTCGAATTTCAGAAACTTGGCAATTTTTTTTAGAAAAAATCTAAAAAATCTCCCCCTACGTTTCGACACTGATTGACAGAAAAAATTGAAAAAATTCATAGAGACAGGAAGTTTGCTATATTTTGAACGAAAATTATAGCAAACCCTCAAATAATTATATTTCTGTGTGTTTAGGGGATGGGTGTAAGGGGGGTGAAAAAAAACTTTTTTGACCCAAGCAAGTGGGATATCATTTGAAAGAACACCAAATTTCCAAAACATTTCAATTTTTTTTAGAATTTTCCGGTACACCGTTTTTGAGTTATTCTAAAAAATGTGCAAATTCCAGACCGTCCCGTGAACAAAAATTATAGCGAACTCTCAAATAATTATATTTCTGTGTGTTTAGGGGATGGGTGTAAGGGGGGTAAAAAAAACTTTTTTGGAACCAAACGAGTGGGGTGTCATTTGAAAGAAACATTGCAATATTTTTTAGAATTCTGCAATGCACAGTTTTTTAGTTATTGATGAAAAAAAGTGCTATTTTAAGTGTATGTATACCACCCTATATTTCGACGCTGATTTATAGAACAAATATTCTGAATTTAGACTATTAAAATACTTTAGCTAACATAAACAGCTATGGATAAGATTTAACCTCAAGTAACATTTTTGGTCAATGTAGATGTGATTGACATTTACTATTGACGTTTACGATTAAACATTTATTCTGTTATGCGTCCATAGTCTGGCGATATAAAGACTTTACAACATAACTTTATGTCATTTATTTTTGATAATGTGTTCTTTTACATTCAAGGAACCCTTGGCGAGCGAATTTTATTCGCACTTGTCCGACTTTTTTTAAATTTTTTTCAATTTTTTAGCATATTTTTGTTAATAATTCATAATATTTTAAAGAAAAAACTTTCTTTGGTATAAAATAAATAATGTTGAATGAATTTACTTATTGGAAACAACGCTAAAATTGAATAAAGTAAAAACTAAAAAAATGCTGTTACGTATTCAAACAAAAAAAAATCTACAAAGTTTAAAATTTAACAGCATACTATAGGGTTGCCACGTGTCCTACTTTCGGTAGGACAGTCCCAAGTAACAATTCTTAGAGCTATTAGTATCGAGATACTGTACTGAAGCTCTAGAAAAGATTGTATGTTGCTAGTTGCGCGTTTTATTTGTCGAGTGATGCTTGGAGCTCTAAACGAAATTATTGTTGCTTTATAAAATAGTTTTCGAAAACTCATAGCTCTAATAAAATATAGAGCAGGCAGATATTAGAATAGCATTACAATTGCTTCATAACCTAATATAGAGCTTTTAAACTAAAGTAGTACAGCACCACTTATTATAGACCTATAAGCTGTATTCTACCGTTACAACAGCAAAGCGAGCTATAATGGAGCTTATTTAAAGCTATAAGCATTATAAAATCTTACTGTAATATAGCGTTAATGTATATTATTATGAACTGCTTTTTTCTAATATAAAAAGCGCTCAAATATAACAGAGCTTATTTTTTACGTAAATTTTGAGTTGTTGCGAGTTTTTGAATCTTCAATACTTCAAAATGGTTTCGTTTTTCAGTCAAACGTTAGTTGAAATTGAAGCATTGACATTTGATTAGGTGTGACATTTTCCTTAAAATTTTAGAGCTTTCTTAATCATACTACTTCTATATAAAGCTATTTGCTTTGTAACATAATAAGTTTATTTTACAATAAAGTATTTGTGACAGAAAAAAAAGAACAGCTTCACAGAGCAAATAGCTTTATAAAAAAGTAATGCGATTGTGATAGCTCTATATTAAGATAAACCATTATAAATAGCATTATAAAGGAGTAATATGTAATAGGTAGCTCTGTATTGGTATAATTTGCCACCATCTTCGTTTTTATAAAGATGGAGTGAAAAATATCACCATAATGGCAAAAAATGTTTTAATAATTATTTTTGATAATGATGTATTTTGCAAATATGACATGTCACGATAACTGGATTTCTATTGTTATCTATTTATAACTAAGATTTTTTTTAAAGGTAAATTCACCAAAATAAATTTATTTAACATAACCTGAACATGTCAAAAATGTTTCAAAAAATTGAAAATTTTTTTAGAATTTTTCTATTTTGCCACCAAATTCACAAAACTAATAAGGGCGCACTAAAATTTTAGTTCTAAACTATCACTATTCACCATAAAAAATAAATGGCACATAAAATTTGTATACATATTTTCAATAAAAGTAATTACATATAATACTATTTATTTAAAATATAACATATTGCCATTTAATTTATAAAAGAATTTATTTGACAGAAACCATAACATCAAAATATTTTAAAACCGTGTCGATATGTATTAGTTTTTGTAAGCATGCTCTTAAAAACTCTAACAGTCAACCTTTATACAGCTAATATAGCTCTATTAAATATTATTAAACAACTTCTTTAGAGGAAATAATGCTGTAAAAGTAGCAAATTTAGCACCACAACAGCTCTGTTAGAGCTGTGGCAGCGCTGCATCAGCAAAATATAAAGCAACCAGCTGTATATTATAGCTCTAGAGCACTAGAAGAGCTTATATAAAACTGAAATTGTTACTTGGGGTCCTACTTTGGAGCAAGAATGTCTTACGTCCTTCTTTACTATAAAAATGTCCTACTTTAGGCAAACTGTAATACAATATCTTACACTGAAAAAAATGGATTTTTTTTCTACCTATTTCTCTCAATAAACGCGCTAGCAAAATAAGTATGTAATTGTTATTGCACCATTACTTATATTAAAATTGTAACGATTATTTAACTTTATGTCGAAAGGTTAGTAACAATAGCAAATAATTTACATTGCTGACATATGTGAATATCTATGCTTTATTGCACGATTTATTCAGGTGGTAAACCACCATTGTTTAAATTTTGAAATGAACCCACCGTTAAACCTCTGTTTTTTTAAATAACTTTTGTTACAAAGTACCTGTTCTTAGAATTATTAATAAAATAAAATGACTGAACCGAATTTTGTTATAAAGTAAAACCTTTGGCTACAGAAAGCTAACGATTTTGAAGGAATATGTAAATACACAAAACTACTACTACTTATGAGTAACTTATACAGTTACTTAACTACTTATGAGTAACTGGCTTACAACATAAGTTTATTGATTTTTTTGAAAGTTCCAATGAATCAGCAGACGGCATGTTTCGCTGTATTTCTGAGTTCTTAAAACTTTAAGTTTAAGTTTTTCGAGTGTTACCGCTTTGGAGGCTAATAACATCAATGCGAATTTGTATGCCATTATTCATTATAAATAAATAAATTAGCATTACAGAAATAACGCCCATACATTCATTAATACATTCATACCTACACCAAACCGAAACCGAATTTTTTTAAAAAAAATTAATTTTTAACTGAAAAATGAAGTGGCACAAATCCAACGAGTTTTTTAGTTTTGAGACATTAGGGGTAGTGTGTCCTACTTTGAAACTTTGAAAACATGGCAACCCTGAGCATACAGGTATTTGAAATGCCCGCCCAAAACGACTGAAGGTTGGGGGAGAGAGGGGTAGGATAAAGTGAGCCTGTACTAAAGCAGCAGAGCTCGTTCTGTTGTAGTAGTAAATCTCTATTCATCTAGTTGTGTGAAAGTATTTTGGACGGATGGAATTTGCAAATCGAGGCTTCAGCCGAGATTTGCACCCACAATAAGTCCAAAATAGCTTACGTCCGTGCATCATATACTACTTTTTATTCGCCGCAAACCTGCCGTCTACTGATTCATTGGCACTTTCAAAAAAATCAATAAACTTATGTTGTAAGCCAGCTACTCATAAGTAGTTAAGTAACTGTATAAGTTACTCATAAGTAGTAGTAGTTTTGTGTATTTACATATACCTTCAAAATCGTTAGCTTTCTGTAGCCAAAGGTTTTACTTTATAACAAAATTCGGTTCAGTCATTTTATTTTATTAATAATTCTAAGAACAGGTACTTTGTAACAAAAGTTATTTCAAAAAACAGAGGTTTAACGGTGGATTTAATTCAAAATTATTTAAACAATGGTGGTTTACCACCTAAATAAATCGTTCAATAAAGCATAGATATTCACATATGTCAGCAATGTAAATTATTTGCTATTGTTACTAACCTTTCGACATAAAGTTAAATAGTCAGTTACAATTTTATTATAAGAAAAGGTGCAATAACAATTACATTTTTTGCTAGCGAGAGAAATAGGTAGAAAAAAGATCTATTTTTTTCAGTGTAAGATATTGTATTACAGTTTGCTCAAAGTAGGACATTTTTATAGTAAAGAAGGACGTAAGACATTCTTGCTCCAAAGTAGGACTGTCCTACCGAAAGTAGGACACGTGGCAACCCTATAGTATGCTGTTAAATTTTAAACTTTGTAGATTTTTTTTTGTTTGAATACGTAACAGCATTTTTTTAGTTTTTACTTTATTCAATTTTAGCGTTGTTTCCAATAAGTAAATTCATTCAACATTATTTATTTTATACCAAAGAAAGTTTTTTCTTTAAAATATTATGAATTATTAACATAAATATGCTAAAAAATTGAAAAAAATTAAAAAAATCGACAAGTTCGAGATTCGAAAATTTTTTTTTCGGTTTTTCTCAATTTTAAGCTGCTAAATAACAATAAATCATTAAAATCGATATACCAATTGAGAGTAGACATCTTGACAAAAAAAATAAGCACTAGTACAACATCAAAATCCAAAAAAACATCAATAAAGTTGTTCGCCGAAGATAGGGGTGTTTTTTCGGAAAAATGATAAAATTTTGAAAAATATTTATTTTCCATAATTGAAAAAATTCATGCTTATTATGTGCAAATAATTACGTACTTTCACAAAGTTTCATTTAAATTAAATAATTTTCACGCGAAAAAAAAATAAAAAACAGAAAAATCGGTTTTCCATCATTTTCTCGCAAACCTTGAGGTTATGTCGAAAAATGTACGCATAAAAATGTTTTAGATTTTTTTATTATCTACGACTTTTATATGAAACACTTTTCTCTAGGAGGCCTAGTTTCGGTACAAATAACGAAAAACAGTTTTCACCCCTTACACAGCACCCCATTTCACTACTTCCCTTCATCTCAAGTTCGAAAGTTTTTTTTTCATTGTTTATGACCTCAACTATATATTCCAGCAGGCCGTTACCTGCTACTAATTTTTTCATCTCAAAAAGGTAACGGCCCCAGCCTAAAAGTCCAGTACGGAGATTGAGCGTAGTGAAAATTTAACGAGAACTTTATTACTCTCCAAACTATCCGGTAAAACAACCGTGAAAAAGTTTTAAACAGTAATTGGAGAAAAATTTGAGACATTACTAATTTTGCAAAAAAAAATTTTTTTTGTTTACTAACAGCAGTTGGTTTAATTATTTTATATCTTTTATATATTGTTGCCAAAATCGAAACGAAGTATATATTACAGATTAAAATTATATAAAACTAGATAAATTTCAAATTGCCGCAGTGAGATAATGTTCAAAAAATACACCATACACCATATTCTCTACAAGCGGATTTTAAGTTAAACTCAAAAGTGAAGTAAAATTCTATAAGTAATTTTTTTTTAAGTTGGACACTTTTGATATTTGATGCATTGGATTTTCCTAAAATTTTCAGGATATATTATTTGTTCTGTGATAAAAAAAATGCAATTTACCACCTGTTAAATCTGGCGCGTTTAACCTTGAATAGAGGTCAAAGTTTAAGAACACGGGTAAATCGTATAAACTATATGATAATTCTTCTTCATAAAACCAAGACCCATGATATTTTTTTTAATATGGATTCTCCTTGAAACTAGGTAGATGTTAGCATAAATAATTTGGTGGCTCACTTATTTCTTTCAGGGCCAAGGTCATTCGAAAATGATGTTTTCGTTGCTTTTTTTGCCTTGTTATCTGGCTAAATATCTGCTAAGCCCATAAGCGACCCACAGTAATAACTATTGGATTAACTACACAACATATTAAAGTACTTAGAAAAATTATCTCTTGGCTTTAGTAGTTAAACGGTCTCAAGTTTTTTTTTTTTTTTTTTTTTTTTTTAATAAAATGTGTTGTGTAGTAGGAATTACAATATGTGTCACAATAACACATAAAAACCTTTTAAGACCAAGGTCCCACAACAACATACGTTCAAAGATGTTGATGGACGTAAATCTTCTTTTTTTGTTTTTTTATATTTTTGTTTAAAGAATGGATAACTAAACAAAAAATTCTATCACTGACAAAATATGACATAGGCCAATATTTTATGATAGAATAGAGAAAATATAAAGTAAATTAAAAAGTAAATAGCAAATTTTTACAAAAATTTGCTGAAACAAAACAAAACTGTAGTTGCCAATAATCCAGCCGGTTGCATATTCCTTGATCCTGTGACGCTCTATCTTTCTTGAAGATTAAAACCCACACATAGTTATATGAAAGCTCGTTTCCTCAAGGAAGCAATAGCGTCTCATCATCAAGTATTATTTCACAGCTAAGACTGAGGGTGCTACCGTTGACTGAATACAGTTCATCCGCCACCACCCCTAAGATGTCACCTTGGCTAGTAATATCTCACTGCTATTGCCAGTGGTATGTGATATCTCACGTTAACTCGTATGTCAATAGCAGGGACTGGAGTACGCGGGGTTGTCACACCCGTAGATCAAAAATAAAAAAATATTCAAAACTATAAAAACTGATCCCTCCATGCGGGATAATTTTTCAAAAAAAAAGTCAAAGTTCAAGGTCAAGGTCCACTCTAGAGGCCATGAGTCAATAAGTGTGAGCCACAGCTGTAATTATACTCCATATTGTGTAGTTTAAAGTTCAGACTTAAATCTCATAGGGCAAGTATTTGCTTTTTTACTATAAGCTTTTTGTATCGTCTAATATGCGATTTACATAACGTACCATTATGCACCTTTGACCTATTTCTTAGGCTATTTTTGATCTTTAATGGTCATAAATCAATTTTTAACTTGGTTCACAATTGATTTAGTAAATAATTACAAAACCTCAATTCCATAGTACAGGGGAGTATACGGAGTGACGTTCCACGTTGTAACGACGGACTATTTTCAATTTTTACTCTAAAATAATAGTTTTCAAATTCAATGTAATTAATGACAAATAATTTTATTAATTTTCTTCAATTGTAATAAACGTTGACATTTATTTGTACCACTGTACAGTTAAATATTTTTTTGGTTGATGATTTAAATAATTTCAATTAAAAATACAAGTTCTGCAAAGATGATTTTTTTTATTTGGAAAAAAAACAGGGGAATTGCTTATTGGAAAAGGAAACGGAAGATCGATGATATGATATAAAAACGATCAAATTGTTTGGATCGAGGTCAATTTAGTATATAATTTTTAAGTCAATTAGTATATAATTTTTAAGTCAATTAGTATATAATTTTTAAATCAATTAGTATATAGATTTAAAATCAAGGAGATTAGTGATTAATAAAATATTTATTTATTTTTATTTATAATTTGTTTAAAAATATATCAATTTAATATTAGAATGTTGAGTTTGTATTTTGTGACATTTCAAAACCATAATTCGTTTTAGTGATAATTTGAATTGAGATTGTAAGCCTAAAGAAAATATTTATATATATATATAAATATGACAGAACCAAAAAAAATCGAAAGCTTAAGTTTTTTAAGAAAAAATAATGTTATCTGGACGTTTTGTGTTTTATTTACAATTTGAAAACATTAAAATTTTGCAAATTTAATTAAATAATAATAGTTATGAAATGTTGTATATGTAAATGTGTGAACTCAAATCGTTACGAAAAGCATAATAGAAATAAAATAACATGTCACAGATTTCCAACCGATACAAAATATTTAAATGCATGGTTAAAAGCACTAAATTTAAAACCTTGGAAACCTCAGAAACATGATGTAATTTTGCTGCAAGCAAAAATGAGGAAAATTGAGGAAAATTGTTTAGATCGAAGTTCACCGTTAAGGATACGTCTTAAGAAAACTGCAATTCCTACTATTTTTAATCAAATGTCTGGGGAAGCGGTAATAAAGGGAGTTATCACAGAAGATAAACGAAGACGCAAAATAAACCATGAAGAAGACAACATTCAAGAAATAAATTAATGTAAGCTTTTTTGAAATTTTAATTTATATAATTTTTGATTTGTTTTTAACTAAAGTACGTATTGTTAAGGTAGGTAAGTATTGTTACAGGTAAGTATTGTACAGTTGTTTTCCTTTTCTCGCTCTTTTTCAGCCATTAGGGGAAAAAGTGCGGGAGAATTCAAAATATTGTTTTAATTAAATAAATTTTGAGATCGGCCGGTAAAAAAAAAAATTAGTATAATTATTCCCATATCCACGTATTCCTTTCATTTTCCCCCTCTCCTTCCTTTCTAGTTGACATGGTATCTTCAGATATTCAAAGAGTCTGAATAATGAATATTTCATATTTAGTGTGCTAAACATGTCTAACTAATTAATTAAAAAAAATTATTTTATTTGTTAGCCAATTAATAAGGTTCTTTACAATTTCAAAGTGATTCATGATAAGAGATTTGCAAGTGTCAATTAGCTTGTCGTATAAATTCAGTGTACCGGTGTAATATTACAGTCTTCATATATTTTTTTGAATATTATAATTTATTATTATTTTGTATAAAGTCCAAATCACTATACATGGCGCCGAAACAGGGACCCTTTAGTTTTTTATAAAAATTATAATTATTAGCGCGTTAATTTCGGTAAAACCTGTTTTGGGTTTTTTGTTTTGATTTGTGTTGGTTACACCAGTTGGGTTTTTTTTATATGGATTGTGTATGGATTGAGTTTGGATTGAGTATGGTTATTGAATATAGGTTGGATATAGATTGTATGGTTGGTTATTGGATATGATTGATGGATGTGGATTGGTATAAGGATTGGGTGTGGTTTGATTGGATGTAGATTGTATTTACGACTTTTTTGTTATCTGGTGTCAAAACAAAAAACGACCCGTTATATTTTACAGTTTGTTAGTAATATTTTTCAGGTTTTGTATTTTTTTGAGAAAAAATTAAATTCATTTCGTTGTTCTGTTGTTCTTTTAAAGTATTGTTGATGTTTATATATATATATATATATATATATATATATATATATATATATATATATATATATATATATATATATATATATATATATATATATATATATATATACGTATATATATATATATATATATATATATATATATATATATATATATATATATATATATATACATATATATATATATACATATATACACCTATTTTCAAGCGAAAGTACTGTTGGTTTTTTGTAAATAAAATAGTACTGGGTGATCCGATTTTAAATCAGTTTTTAATTTTAATAGCTTAATATTAGTGGAGTATTTTGGTATATAATTTGTTTTTTTATCCCAACTAAATCATTAAAAAAATTAATTTAAAGTTTGATAACTGTTTTTTCAATAGAAAAAAATCAAAAAAAATCAGAAAATAATAGAATTTTTAATTTTATTTCATAAATAATTGACTAAATTGTTTAACAATATTTGATTAATTCATTAAATTTAATTAATATTAATATAATATAAAGTTAATATCTTATGTGACCGCTTTGTGCTGCAATCATTTCGCGCATTCTATTAGACATTGAATTTAACAAATTGATGAAATATTGGCACCAATCAACGCCTCTCATGATGTTGTGCGCTCTCACAATGGCATCCCAGACCTCATCATTACTGTGAAACACTTAGTGTTCACTCCTAACTTTGCCTTTGATCTCTGACCCGACATTCTCAACAGGATTTATCTCTGGAGAGAGACTGAAAATACAAATTTCTACATTAATTAAATATTTAAAATTACAAGATAAAATTAATTCACCTCGGGTGATCAAACACAAAATCCCGTGTATCGCCTATATTTTCATTAATCCATTGTTTTTGTTTGACAGCATGTCGGGTCAGAGAATGTAGGGTCAGAGATCAAAGCAAAGTTAGGAGTGAACACTAAGCGTTTCACAGTAATGATGAGGTCTGGGATGCCATTGTGAGAGCGCACAACATCATGAGAGGCGTTGATTGGTGCCAATATTTCATCAATTTGTTAAATTCAATGTCTAATAGAATGCGCGAAATGATTGCAGCACAAGGCGGTCACATAAGATATTAACTTTATATTATATTAATATTAATTAAATTTAATGAATTAATCAAATATTGTTAAACAATTTAATCAATTATTCATGAAATAAAATTAAAAATTCTTTGGTATTTTTTGTATTAAATTTCTAAATATTACGATGTTGTGAATTCATAGGATGAGAGAATATTTCGTCAACATCTAAGTCAACATCCTAAGTCACGAGTGTAAAGTCATTATTGATTGTTGCCAATCAATGCGAAACTTAATATCTGACGTAAAGTCAATATGTTGTTATATTTTTGGTTAGGAAATATAGACAACATTAGGGGAATTTTTAATTTCGGATTGATTTTTGTGAACAATTAAGCTTAAGTACATATTGGAAATATGTCGTACAAAAAATTTAATTTTTTCTTTGTAATAGCCACAACCAAACCTTTCAACTTTAAGTGGCCGGGGGAACCCCTTAGAGTTGGCCGATGGATTTCAAATTTTACACATAGAATTTTTATGGGTATCGACACCAAATCGGAGGGTGTGGTACAAAAAATTTAATTTTTTCTTTATAATGGCTACAACAAAACCTCTCAACTCCAAGTGGCCACGGGGCACCCCTTAGAGTTGACCGATTGATTTCAAATTTTACGCATAATATTTTTATAGGTATCGACACCAAATGGGAGGGTGCCGTACAAAAAATTTAAATTTTTCTTGATAATGGCCACAACCAAACCTCTTAACTTTAAGTGGCCGGGGGCACCCCTTAGAGTTGAACGATTGATTTCAATTTTAACACATAATTTTTTTATGGGTATTGACACGAAATGAGAGGGTGTCGCACAAAAAAAAAAAAATTTTTTTTAGGGTCCAGAACAAAATTTCTCAACTTTAAGTGGTCGGAGGCACGTCTTAGAATTGACCGATTGATATCAGAATTTGCAAATAATATTTTTATGGGTATTCACACGAAATGGGAGGGTGCCGTACAAAAAATAAAAATTTTTGATTTTAAGGGCCACCCTAATATATATATATTATACAGGGTGATTTTTTTAACCTGAAACTTTCAAATATCTCGAAAAATAAGCACTCTACGGAAAAAATGTCCATATTCAAAATTTAATCATTCCGTGGGGGAAACGCATTGGTGCAAAAAAATAGTCCCCCACCCCCCCTCTCTGTAGGTGGGCGGGGGTAACTTTGATTTTAAAATAGGAACCCCATTTTTTTATTGCAGATACG
Organism: Diogma glabrata; assembly: GCA_963693315.1. NCBI lineage: Eukaryota > Metazoa > Arthropoda > Insecta > Diptera > Cylindrotomidae > Diogma > Diogma glabrata. The sequence goes on from OY856187.1 coordinate 230,140,723, forward strand.
GATTCAACGGGTAAAAGTACGTACGATTTGACTAAAAAATTTTGTTCGATTCATGATAGATGTAAATTGGCCTGCCAGATCACCAGATCTTACTTCGCCAGATTTCTTTTTGTGGGGCTATCTCAAAGAGAAAGTTTACAAACAAGAACCAACAATACGTGAGAATATGATTGGGCGAATCAAAAATGCTTGTGCCAAAATTCAAGCAGACACACTTCTCAGTTGTGTACAGTCATTTGAAGAGCGGATTAGTATGTGCATTGAAGTCGAGGCCATCATTTTGAACACTTATTTTAAGCTAAAATTTATTTATTCACCAACCATTAATAATATTAATTAATAATTAATTAACATTAATAAACTTTTTACAATGAAAACGTGATATTTTTTATTTCAAATGTATTACAAAATCGTAGGCATATGTTCTAAGTAAAAGAAATCGAAAAATTAAATTTCGTTGATTACAGCGCCATCTATCATGAATCGAACAAATTTTTTTAGTCAAATCGTACGTACTTTCAGCCGTAGAATCCGTATCTGCAATAAAAAATTGGGGTTCCTATTTTAGATTCAAAGTTACCCCCGCCCACCTACAAAGAGGGGGGGTGGGGGACTATTTTTTTGCACCAATGCGTTTCCCCCGCGGAATGATTAAATTTTGATTATGGACATTTTTTCCGTAGAGTGCTTATTTTTCGAGATATTTGAAAGTTTCAGGTTAAAAAGATCACCCTATATATATATATATATATATATATATATATATATATATATATATATATATATATATATATATATATATATATATATATATATATATATATATTTATAAATCTATATATATATATATATATATATATATATATATATATATATATATATATATATATATATATATATATATATATATATATATATATATATATATATATATATATATATATATATATATATATATATGTATATATATATATATATATATATATATATATATATATATATATATATATATATATATATAACGATATGAGGTATAACGGAATTTAGTGGCACTCTCACGGTCGCATTTTTCGACCTAGACCAAAATTTTTTTCTGAGCGTGTTGCGGCAAACAATCTCTTGGATAAGTTTGACAATCTCTTGGACAACTGACCATATCCGGGTACAGGTTAAGAGTCTAGAGCCTTAAAACTGTCAAAAACAGATCGTTATAACGGCCGTTTGGGACAAAATATGTAAACAAAATTTATAAATATTGATTATTTGAACATATTTCTATCATTTTTTGAAAAACCAGACATCTGCAATAAAAGGTTCTTTAGCTATCTGCAATAAACTATGCGAAGTACAACGGCATAACGGAATTTAGCAGCACTCTCACGGTCGCAATTTTTTACACACCAAAAAAATTTGTTCTGTATGTTGCGGCAAATAATCTCTGGGCAAGTACGCAAACTGGCTATATCCGGGCGCTATTTAAGCGGGTAGAGCCTAAAAAGTCGAATAATCTGAGACGTTATAACCTCCGTTTGAATCATAATGTTGAAATAAAATTTATAAATATTGAATATTTGAACCTTTTTTTATCATTTTTTTCCAAAAGGTTTTTAAGTGTTATTGTGACACATATTGTATTAAAAAACACATTTTATTACAAAAAAAAATGACAATTTTGACAATTGACAAATTCCAAATGACAATTTTTGATTTAGATGAAATTACCAAGCTCACATTTGAAAACTTTTGTACACGTAGATACAACATAAATCTTTCCAGAATTTAAAAAAAAAATTATCCTGGTCCAGAGTTGAGACTCTAGAGTCTAGGCCTGTTGAAACGAATATCAGAGATTTTCAGTCGTCTAACAACAGAGGTTCCAATTTTATAAGCGTTATACTACACCTAATGCATGAAAAATCTAAAGCCAGTGAATACCAATAAGAAAACTATCAAACCAAAAAAAAAATTGAAAAAAAAACAAAAACAATAGTATATCATTGAATTAGGAGCTAAAGTTGTACTTTTTGTGTTGAGTCTATAGTTTGACAATTATAGACAAAACACAAAAAGTCACTTTAGCTCCGAATTCAACACACTATTTTTTCGGCAAACGTTTAAATTTGTTTAAAAATATGAAATTAATACATCAAATTTTTTATAAATATGTTTTAGGTAATAAATTTTCTGAAATTAATTTTTATTGATTTAAATTCAGTAAAATGAACTGAAATGCATTCTGTTTTGAACAAATTAATAATATTATGTTATTTTACTTTACTGCCGCCATAAAATTATAAAAATTACTTTACTGCCGCCGTAAAAATATGAAAATTACATTACAGCCGCCGTAAAAATATGAAAGTTACTTTACAGCCGCCGGCAGATAAAATAAAAATGGCGTTACTTTGCAGCCGCCGGCTAAAAAGTAAGACTTTAGCTACTCCCCAGCGACAGTAAAGTTAAACTTTACAGCCCTTTGCCGAAAAACTATATTATCTAAAACCATGCATACAATGGGCGCTTAGAAAGTTAAGTATATGAAACGTATTTTTACCAATAAATTAGACTAAATAATTACAGATAATTGTACAACTTATAAGCATTAAACAAAATATCAGCAATCCCAAACATCTTTAAAATAAATTTATAGTAGATACATAAAACAAAAATCACCCCTAAAATAAAATTAAAGTTTTTTTTGCTTTGTTTATTTATTTAAAAAAAATACAAAAATTGTGGGAAAACGAAAAGACGAAGTTATGTATTGGTATTTGTTTTATTTTCGAATTGCATAAAAAAAACAATTATGAGATTGATTTTTCTAATAATTTTTTTAGCTAGATTTTTTTACTTCGGTCTGAAAGACCCAAGTATTACATTCATGAGCTCAAAGTGAAATTCTTACCCCCACTTTTTTTGGCATTTCTCGACGTTTTAGGACCTACTGATTCTAAAAAAGCAAAAAAAAAATGTATTTTTTGGCCGTCCGTCCGGCCGTCACAACCTACGAAATCTAGAAAACCGCTGGACGAATTTGAAAAATTTTTTTCTTCCAAAAATAGGTTTACTCAATGGGAAGAGCTGAAAGGACAATGTGTTCGATAACTGTACCGGAAGTGTGTCAAAAACATCGTCAAGTGTGTCAAAACAAGGAAATTTGCATATTTTTGGCTTAAAAAACGTTCATTTTAGTGATTACGAGTAGGAACATTGAACTTGGAGAAATCTTGATAGTCTAGGTGGTATGTGAGACCAAAATCTAGATTATTGCATTATAAGTTTGTCAAAAAAATGTTGTCAAGTGTGTCAAAAGAAAGATTTTTATTTATTTTTTTACCCAATTTTTCGGAAAAAAATTAAATTATTTGGAGAAATCTTGATAGTCGGGATTGGTATGTGAGACCAAAATCTAGATTATTGCATTATAAGTTTGTCAAAAAAATGTTGTCAAGTGTATCAAAAGAAAGATTTTTATTTATTTTTTACCAATTAAAATTTTGTTTGAAATGAAATTTTATTTTATTATTATTGAGAATTATGGCATTATAAGTTTGTCAAAAAAATGTTGTCAGGTGTGTCAAAAGAAAGATTTTATTTATTTTTTTACCCAATTCAAAAAATAAAATTAATAATTTGTTTGACATGAAAATTTATTATTATTATAGAGAATTAAGGCATTATAAGTTTGTCAAAAAAATAATGTCAAGCGTGTCAAAAAATGATTTCATTTATTTTTTTAGTCAATTTCTTGGAAAAAAAATGTAGCTGTTTTTATGACGCAAATGTAATTGAAAAGGTTTCATAAGTTTGACAAAAAAATGTTGTCAAGTTTGTCAAAAAATAAAAAATATTCAAAAGAAAGATTTTTATTTATTTTGTTATCATTTTTTGGAAATAAATAAAATTACTTTTTTGTATGACATGAAATATATTGTATGACATGAAATTTAATTATTATAAGTTTGTCAAAAAAATGTTGTCAAGTGTGTCAAAAGAAAGATTTTTATTTATTTTTTACCCAATTTTTTGAAAAGAAAAAAAAATTAATTGTTTGTAAGACATGAAATTTTATTATTGTTATAGAAAATTATGGCATTATAAGTTTGTCAAAAAAATACTGTCAAGTTTGTCAAAAAATGATTTCATTAATTTTTTTAGCCAATTTTTTGGGGAAAAAAATTAAGCTGTTTTTATGACGTAAATGTAATTGAACATGTAATTGGACATGTAAATTTTTGAATTTGTTATAGTTTTTTAAATATTTTTGGAATTTTGAAAAAGTTTGCATTTTTGATTTTGTAATAATTTTTGCAATATTTTTAGAATTTCAGAAAAAGTTTCAATTTTTGATTTTGTTATAATTTTTGCAATATTTCTAGAATTATGGAAAAACTTTCAATTTTTGATTTTGTTATAATTTTTGCAATATTTTTAAATTTTTGATTTTATTATAATTTTTGGAATTTTGAAAAAACTTTCAATTTTTGATATTGTTATAATTTTTGAATTTGTTTAGAATTTTTGAAAAATTTGAATTTTCGGAATATTATTAGAATTTAGAAAAAATTTAAACATTTGATTTTATTCTAATTTTTGGAATATTGAAAAAAGTTTCAATTTTTGATTTTGTTATAATTTTTGCAATATTTTCAGAATTTTTGAAAAAAGTTTGATCTTTGATTTTGTAATAATTTTTGTAATATTTTTAGAATTTTGAAAAAAGGTTTCAATTTTTGATTTTATTATAATTTTTAGAATTTTGAAAGAAATATGAATTTTTGATTTTGTAATATTTTCTCGCAACGCTATATGGTGAGTTTTTTGAGTAGTTTGCTAATTGTATCATACTTTCACTACAGTATATTAATTTATGATCTGTTATAATTTTCCGGCAACGTATTAATGTTTCGTGTTAGTTATGTAATAAATTTCAAAAAAGAGATAAAAAATACTTGTACTTTAACATAGAGTTTTATGTTTTATATACATCGCTGCCCAAAACTAAAAACAATGTAGTCATAAAAGTTTTTTATCGAAAAAACCGGAAATGACAAACCGGAAGTTGGTATGCAGAAGTTTTGGAAACAGAACTTAAATCTTATATACCAACTTTCATTACGATACGAAATCCAAAATTACAAGTTATTGATGATTCAAAATTAAAGGTGCTCGGGAGACCCCACGCTATTTTGTCCAATATTGAAATTAATCCAGATCTTCTATTTTCAAGTGAACGCGGATCATAAGTCAAAGTTTCATCAAGATCCCATGTTTATTTGTCAGCCACCCAAATAATGGTAAATAAATTAAAAGGTAAATATATCAAAGAAACAATTTAACAAAGACACATTATAATGGTAAATAAATTAAAAGGTAAATTTATCAAAGACACAAATTAAAAAAGATACATTAAATGGTATAAATGAGAAAATTGGGGATATAGAGGAAATAAATAACCTTACAATTGTTATATGTATTTTGGCGGTTTTTTCACCATTTTCTAATGACGGTTAAATAACCGTCAAAATACTTTATTTTTTCTTTCTAACGTCGTCTAATTGGATAAAAAGAACTTAATTTAATATGTATAGGAGAAAAAGAGAAGAAAATAATACAAAAGTTTTCTAATCTATGTGTGCATTTTTATTTATAGAAAACTTTGTTATTTATTCTTCTTAATTTCGTTTATATAGGATAAAAAGAGAGAAAAAATCATTAAAACGTTTTCATATGTATGTATTAATTTATTTACAAAAAACAAAAGAAAATAATTAAAATGACGGTTAAATAACCGTCAAAATACTTTCTTATATTTTCTTCCTAACGTCGACTATATTGGATAAAAAGAGAGAAAAAATAACCGCCAAAATACTTTGTTATCTATTCTTTCTATTTATATAGGAGAAAAAGAGATACAAAGTATTCATATTTATGCATAAGATAAATTATTTATGTAAACGGTAAATTAACCGTCAAAATACTTTGTTTTTTTTTTTCTCAATGGATGGTAGAACATTTTGTTTCCAGAGCTGTGGTGAAGTTAGTCTATGCATCAGCGTCGCAATATTTTTAGTAAGAAAAACTGTTTGTGACCCCCTTGTCTATTGCGATCATCAAAACGGAGGGTATTTTGTGTTGGCTTTCTCATACATAGCCACTTGAATCGAATGGACATCGACTTCTGCCCAATTGAATAATATGCAACTATGCACATAAAGAATCCGTACTCAAACCATTAATGTAATGATCGGCAATAGTTATGCGCCTACTGAAGCCTAATCAGATGATTTTAAAGAACTATTCTTCCTAGAACTCAAATAAGTCATCAATAACATCCCGCAACAAGATATAAAAATCGATGGAGATGACTTCCATTCTCAAAATTGTAGAAGTCCAGAACTTAAACCGAAATCGGTCCAAACAGCTTGCATTTTACCAGCAACAATAACGGATGCTCGCAGTTGACCTGGTTATAATGTACAATTTTGTTATTTCTAGTACTTTCTTCCTCAAAGAATTTACAAAGAAAGGCTAGTCAAAATATGATGAAAGAACGGCAAATCAAATTGGACACGTCATGATTTCTACGACACACTCTACAAGTTTAACTGACGGTCGATCATACAAAGGTGCTGCTACGGACGCCGATCATATGCTAGTCATCTTTAATTACAAGGGTTAGTTGTCGTCTACATTTAATAGACAAGCAGGAATACCAATGCATCAAAACAACCGCAACGCTGAACAGATATAAAAAACAATGACGGAAGATATAGAAGAACATAACACCCTTCCAGAGATGCCATTTAACATAAAAGCACAGTAGCAAACGGTTCAATCAACCATTATATCTGCAGCACAAACTACAATCGAAAAACGACCACCGAAATCACGCAGGGAATGGTTTGCCGACCATTGCCACCAAAACATTGAAAAAAAAAACAAAACTACGACAAAAAAGGTTAACAAAAGAAGAATTCCATCTTGACGAACAGCTTAGTAGCCGTTAAGGCACTAAGCTCATACTCATCTCCAAAATAGCTGGAAACTGTGTGAGCAAGCTTAACAAGCTTGGTTATGGTAAAAATGTAACTATTCACTGGATAGGTACTTTGTCATGCAAAAGATACAATGCCATCTTGACGGGCCGCATCTCTTTTGTGGATCATCAAGACAAAATTGCTCCACAAATTAATAAGGGAAGAAATTATGACGGAATTGTCCAAAGCTTAGAATAACGCAACTGACTTTAGTAGTCTAAGGCAGTCTAAGCAGTCCCGAACGTATATTCTGTCTATTGGAGGAAGAGACGAGAGTTTGATATACATGAGATAGTAATATCGGCATAGTATTATATCGACAGGCATGATCTGCAAACACGAAAATAATTAAAATGACGGTTTAATAACCGTCAAAATACTTTATTTTTTCTTTCTAACGTCGTCTAATTGGATAAAAAGAACTTAATTTTATATTTATAGGAGGAAAAGAGAAGAAAATAATACAAAAGTTTTCTAATCTATGTGTGCATTTTACTTCGGTCTGAAAGACCTAAGTATTACATTCATGAGCTCAAAGTGAAATTCTTACCCCCACTTTTTTGGCATTTCTCGACCTACTGATTCTACATAAGCAAAAAAAAATGTATGTCTGTCTGTAGGCCGGTCTGCCGGCCGGCCGTCCCAACCTACGAAATCTAGAAAACCGCTGGACGGATTTGAAAATTTTGTTTTTCTAAAAATAGGTTTACTCAATGGGAAGAGCTGAAAGGACGATGTGTTCGATAACTGTACCGGAAGTGTGTCAAAAAAATCGTCAAGTGTGTCAAAACAAGGAAATTTGCATATTTTTTGCTTAAAAAACGTTCATTTTAAGTGATTACGAGTAGAAACATTGAATTTGGAGAAATTTTGATGGTCGGGATTGGTATGTGAGACCAAAATCTAGATTTTTGTATTGTCAGTTTGTCAAAAAATGTGTCGTGTGTCAAAAGAAAGATTTTAATTTATTTTTTTACCCAATTTTTTGGAAAAATAAAATTAATTGTTTGTACGACATGAAATTTTATTATTATTATTGAGTTAGTCAAAAAAATGATATCATTTATTTTTTTAGATAATTTTTTAAAATAAATTTAAAATTTTAATTTTTGTTTTCGGAGTGCGGTAAAATCACTATATAACAATTTGTTGTTTTTCTTTTAGAGGCAAAGATATTGACTATTGATTTTACGGTTTTAAAAAAAACACTATTTATAATTTATAATATTTTTCTTGTTTATTTACTATTTTCTCTAACATGTTTCGAATAATTCATCTTCAGAGAGATTGAATTTGCAACTTTGCAAAAAAGAAAAATATTATAAATTATAAATAGTGTTTTTTTTTTAAACCGTAAAATCAATAGTGGAAGCTTTGCCTCTAAAAGAAAAATAAATTTAGCTGTTTTTTACGTTTGAATTTGTTATAGTTTTTGAAATATTTTTGGAATTTTGTAAAATTTTAAATTTCTGATTTTATTATAATTTTTATAATTATGGAAAAAGTTTCAATTTTTGATTTTGTTATAATATTTGCAATATTTTTAGAATTTTTGAAAAAAGTTTTAATCTGTGATTTTGTAATAATTTTTGAAATATTTTTAGTTTGAATTTTTTATTTTACAAAACGCTAAATGGAGAGGTTTTTGAGTAGTTTGCTGATTGTATAATCTTTTCACTAAATTATGTTAATATATTGTAACGACTCTTCGTTGGTTCTTTTAGATTATTGAGCAAATACGACAGTAAAAAGACAGATCTTTAGTTAACAAAATCCCAAACTTTTATTTATCAACCAGTTACAGCAACTTCCGATTTTAATTACAATGAATTCCAGGGTCTCCAATTTATGCACGATGAACTTCACTGCTTTTCCACAATTTGAATCAATAATACTCGGGATCGTAAAATCTGTATTTACAATTCCACTAAGTTCAAATTCTTTTACTATTAGTACCTAGGCTCAAGTACCACCGATTATTCCTTATACTTTCGAATATTTATAAAACACTTTTAATTGCAAAATTAAAACTGACTATCTGATATTTTTGTTCGCTTATTTATATCGAAAAATAAATAAATCGAAACTTCTATAATCCAATAGAAATCAATACTACGTAGTCCGTACATCTTGAATAGGCCACACCTGTTTTCATTCATACTTGCATTTGTATTAGCGAACTCAAATTTAATTTATGCAAAATGTATTTGTTAAAGGGAGTTAACTTTTGAGTCATCTTTGCCATAGAATGTAGAAAACATTTAGGCGGAACGTATTGGTTATTTATGATTAAATTAAATTAACCCATTCTGGACGAAGTTTATTACACTGCCCTCCATTTAGTTTTGTTCGTCCCGAACAATATCAGCTATCGCATTGGTGCTGTTACCTTGGTACGGTGCCAACCTTTGCAGATGTATCACTTTCATCTTGGTACGGGGTCCCTTTTGTATGCGGTAGATAACATCATTAATTCGTTTGATTATTTTATATGGGCCTTCCCAATCTGGCTGCAGCTTGGGTGATCTTCCCTTAGTTCTTCTGGGGTTGTATAGCCATACCAATTCTCCTTCTTGAAAACCGCCACTATTTGCATTTATGTCGTACCTGGTTTTCATTTTGTCACTGGCAATCTTAATGTGGTCTCGAACCTGTTGATGGATTTTATTCATCTTCTCCCTTAGTTGTCCCACATAATCTGTTTTCGTGGATAGCAGACCTCCAGGGATGCCAAACTCGATGTCACTAGGAAGATGTAGTTCTCTTCCGAACATGATATTCGCTGGCGTTTCACTTGTCGTATCGTGCACTGCGCTACGATAGGCCATCAAGAATAACGGAAGATCCTTGTCCCAATTTCTTTGGTTGGCTTCTACTACCTTTGACAAATGTTCTTCCATGGTTCGGTTGAATCGTTCTACCATGCCATCCGATTGTGAGTTCATAGGTGTAGTTCGTGTTTTTCTAATGTCGAGTGTTCTGCACAGCTCTTCCATCAGTTGAGATTCGAAATTCCTTCCCTGGTCGGTATGCAACTCGAGCGGTGTTCCATATCTGCAAATCCATTCATTGACTAATGTTTCAGCGACCGTAACTGCTTCCTGGTTCGGTATTGCATAAGCTTCCGGCCATTTTGTAAAGTAATCAATGACCACCATGATGTATTTGTTACCTTTTGTAGTTTCCGGAAATGGCCCCGCGATGTTTATAGCAATTCTCTCCATTGGGGCGCCCACATTGTACTGCTGCATCTCTCCTCGAGTTCTAGTCTTTGGTCCTTTGCTCGCCGCACAAGTATCACATCGCCGACACCATTGCTCTACGTCGGTTCGATACCTTACCCAATAAAACCTCTCCCTTACTTTAGCTAGGGTTTTATTGACTCCCAGGTGTCCTCCAGAAATACTTCCATGCAGCTTTCCCAGTACCTCTCCCACTCGACTTGATGACAACACCAGCTGTTCCAACACTTTCTTTCCATCAGCAGACTCCCATTTTCTTTTTAGTATCCCGTTGTCCATAATTAGTGAGTCCCATTGCGCCCAGTAGCATTTCACCTCCGTACTTAAAGGTGCTACCTCTTTCCACTCCGGTCGCCTTCCATCGGTTTTCCATTTCAGTATTGGAGCCATAGCTGGATCTTTTAGCTGCTCTCTTTTCATTGCCTCGGTACACCAATCGTCAGGAGTTTGGAACTTAATTTGCTTCACTGTCATTGCTTGACTTCTCTCAGTCCTGCTACATGACTTGCGCTCCTCAATACAGGGTTTTCTTGAACGATCGTCAGCGTTACAATGTATCCCTTTCTTACGGTGTTCAACGTGGAAATCTCCTGCCTTTTTGACATCCACTTGCTTGTTTGAAAGATTCATCAACCGGACAGGAACTACTCCTTCTTTTGCTGCTACTAGTGTTTTGCATTCCCGTCTAATGTGCCCTAACTGCCCACAATTCCAGCATCTCACTCTGCTAGATCTTCTTCGTTGATTTCGTTCAGGCTTATCTTCCAAACTTTTGACACGCATGATCACTTCATCAAGCGATGCTTTTAGTGGCTCTTCAGAAACTTCCATCTTACGTACTCTACCTGAGTCATACGCTCTTTTTCCAGCTTCCATTTGAAGGGCTAATGCTAAGACTTCTGCAGGTAGTTTCTTCCCGCTTAGATAAAGCTGGTTTCTCATTTGCACATCTCGAAGAGCATTGATGAATGTGTCAGCTGCCAGTTCGTCTCGGTGTTCCGCGTTATAGTTTGGATATGACAGATTCACCAGTCTCACAATGTCAGCCTCTAGTTCTTGCAAAGTTTCGCTGACTCCTTGTTTTCGTGTCTTGAGCTGCATGCGATGGAGAGCTTGCATATGACTTTCCCCATATTTTACCTCTAAGGCCTCCATAATCTTGCTGTAATCACGCTCTGTCGCTGTTAGTGTCTGCAAAATTTTAGCAGCAGGTCCCTTCAATGCCAATATAAGCGCATTTGCTTTTTGCTGGTTATCTACCCCAGTTGTTGCTATCTCAAATTGCATCTTAAATATCTGATACGATGTAGATCCATCAAATGCGGGTGTTTTTAATCTAGCTGGGGCTGAAGTAGTTGATGGATTGACCATGTTACCTGACTTCCCTTGTGCTATTTCTTGGCGTAATTCACTTGAAAGTTTGCGTAATTTCTCTTCATGTTCTTCGGTAACTTTCCGCAGTTCCCTTTCCATGTTGTTGATTTTGACCTCTGCACTGGATATACGTGACTCTATTACTTCACGTAGTTGTTGTTGATCTAATTTTTGTTCCGCTGCCAGTTTTTCTTGTCGGGCCATCAGATCAGCAAGTTGTTGTTGTTGATCTACTTTTTGTTCTGCTGCCAGTTTCTCTTGTCGGGCCATCAGATTGTTTCCTTGTTTGGCAATCATATCAGCAAATTGTTGTTGTTGCTCTACTTTTTGTTCTGCTGCCAGAACTTTTTGTTCTGCTGTCTGTTTCTCTTGTCGGGCCATCATATCAGCAAGTTGTTGTTGTTGCTGTGCCATCATTTCTCTCATCAACACCATCATCGGATCAATTGTTGGGGCATTTTGAACTGGAGCTTCTTCCGACTCTACTTCTATGATCTCTGTGTTTTGGCCTGCTTCTTCTAAAACTTCACGCAGCCGGAATGCAAGTTCTGCCTTCGTTCCATCGATTGGAGCATTCCTTTTCTTCAACTCATCCTTCAGCTGGGTCTGGCTGAGATCACTAATATTTACTGTCCTGACCATTGTTTCAATAATCCCACTTCTGACACCACTGTAACGACTCTTCGTTGGTTCTTTTAGATTATTGAGAAAATACGACAGTAAAAAGACAGATCTTTAGTTAACAAAATCCCAAACTTTTATTTATCAACCAGTTACAGCAACTTCCGATTTTAATTACAATGAATTCCAGGGTCTCCAATTTATGCACGATGAACTTCACTGCTTTTCCACAATTTGAATCAATAATACTCGGGATCGTAAAATCTGTATTTACAATTCCACTAAGTTCAAATTCTTTTACTATTAGTACCTAGGCTCAAGTACCACCGATTATTCCTTATACTTTCGAATATTTATAAAACACTTTTAATTGCAAAATTAAAACTGACTATCTGATATTTTTGTTCGCTTATTTATATCGAAAAATAAATAAATCGAAACTTCTATAATCCACTAGAAATCAATACTACGTAGTCCGTACATCTTGAATAGGCCACACCTGTTTTCATTCATACTTGCATTTGTATTAGCGAACTCAAATTTAATTTATGCAAAATGTATTTGTTAAAGGGAGTTAACTTTTGAGTCATCTTTGCCATAGAATGTAGAAAACATTTAGGCGGAACGTATTGGTTATTTATGATTAAATTAAATTAACCCATTCTGGACGAAGTTTATTACAATATGATCTTTTATAATTTTCCAACAACGTATAGATGTTTCGTGTTAGTATTGTAATACATATATCTAAACAGAGTTAAAAAATACATGTACTTTAACAAAAAGTTATGTTTGATATACATCGCTGCCCAAAACTAAAAACCATGTCCTCATAAAAGTTTTTTGCCGAAAACTATATCAAAATCCTTAACCCAGACCGAAGTCTTGATATCTCAGAGCTTGAGATTTTAGCCCCTCCATATTTTTATTTTTGAGTTTTATATTTTTTCGCAAAAGTTTTGAGTTTTTTTTTTTTTTCGGGCCATATCCTAGTTTAGGAGCTATTCATAAAAATGTTTCTTTTTATTTTTAATTATTTATTTAAGTATAAAGAACATTTTAATTTAAAAGTTCTAAACTGTAACAAGATATTTAAATAATAATAAAATAATAAACGCCTTATTCTTGTTAAATACTGTTACTTTGGCGTAAAGTCAAAGGCGTTGGAATTACTCCTGATACTATGGTAGAAACAAATGGATTGCAGACAGATGATCTAAATGATTATTTTTCTTCTATTCCATCGGAAGTGCAGTTGTCTTCCCTAGTTGATCTTGGAGAGGAGACTGCTCGTTCGCATGCTTTTAGGAATGTTTCAGAGGACGAGGTTTGGCAAGCCCTGTTTTCTATCAAATCAAATGCTGTTGGCTCTGACGAAATTCCTGTTAAATTCCTAAAAATTGTCTTCTCTTTGTTTTCGCCATATTTAGTTCAAGTGCTTAACACTGTTCTCACCACATCAACTTTTCCATCCCAGTGGAAACAAGCTTTGGTCACACCTATTCGCAAGATCAATGATCCGCTATGTGTTGCTGACTACAGGCCTATCAGTATTCTTCCTGCATTGTCCAAAGTATGTGAAAGACTGATTCAGACTCAAATGTTAACTTTTATTGATAGTGGTACTGGTGTCTATGTCAAACAGTCTGGGTTTAGGAAATTTCACAATACTACGTCCACTATGATTGATCTTACTGATGAAATTTGTCGTAATATGGATCGTAAAAGGTTGACTATACTGCTTCTTCTTGATTTTAGCAAGGCATTTGATTGCGTTCATCATATTAAATTAATTTCTAAATTGAGAAACTTCTTTGATTTTACTAACTCTGCAGCACACCTCATATTATCCTATCTCTCTGGTCGATACCAGTGTGTGGTTGTGGGTGGTAAGTGTTCCTCCTCTAGACTACTTTACAGAGGTGTTCCCCAGGGGTCTATTTTGGGTCCCTTGCTGTTTAGTCTCTTCATAAATGATCTACCTGCAGCTCTGAGAAACTGTTCAGTTCATTTGTTTGCTGATGATATTCAGATCACTTGCTCTGCTCCCATCACGGAGTCTTCCGCCTGTGTTGCTGATATCGATTGTGATCTTCCTTCAATTGCTGAGTGGTCCTATCAAAATTCTCTAATCTTGAACCCTACCAAGAGTCAGGCCATTGCTTTCTATCGGTATCCAATTAGTCAGAGTCTTCTTCCTGTCTTTTTGAATGATGTTCAGGTTCCCTATGTTCGGAGTGCTAGGAGTCTGGGTTTCGTCTTGGATAAGACCTTATCATGGGATGATCATGCGAGTTCTGTTATCGGGAGAGTTTGGATGATACTTCGGCGTCTGTATTTGGTCAAAGATCTTCTTCCAGTTGAATTGAGGTGTAAATTGGTCCAGTCTCTTATCATGCCCTTTTTTCTTTATGGATGTGAAGTGTTTTCTGGGGCAAATATGGGTACTATTAATAGATTAAAGCTGTGTTTTAACTCTTGTATTCGATTTATCTATTCACTCAGAAGGAGGGATCATCTATCTGTGTTCGCATTTAAGTTTCTCGGAACTAAGTTTGGGTTGTTCTTGAAGTTGAGATCGGTACTATGTCTCTTTAAGGTTGTCAAATATCGTCAGCCTGTGTATTTATTTGACAGGTTATCGTTTACTATCTCTAATCGAACGAGGCATCTTGTCATACCATTCCATGCTTCTTGTGCTATGGAATTGTCGATTGCTGTGAGAACTTGTATAGGCTCTGGAATGGGTTACCTTTGGCTATCAGAGAGGCTAGTTCTGTTCGTGTTTTCCAAAATCTTTGCTTGGCGCACTTCAATACACTTGGTAACCTTGCTTAATACTTAATCTCTTCTTGTTGGATGCTGTTTTTGAGTTTTTGAGCTTTTGAGTTTTGAGTTGTCATGAGATGTCAGAAGCAGCAGCCCTTCTATTTCTTGCTTTAATTTTGGTCTCAGTCTCTTGTCTCGTGACACTGGATTGGGACTTGAATTGTTGCATTTTCTTTTTTTTTTCATTTTGATTGCTATACCTCTTGCACTGGCATTGGTGGAGAGTTGGACCGTCGGGGAACAAGTGAACTGTAGTAGGTTAGTTGTAAGTTGGTATGTGTTGTTAAGATGAGTGATGAAGTAATTTTTTTTATTATATTTAGTCGAGTAAAATTAGGTTTTTACTTCCAAGTCCTCAGGGACAGCTCCGATTTTGATGATTTTTTTTTAAAATGTGTGTTTTTATATGTTATTTGAAATCAGAAACATTACAATGTGCGCAATTAAATATTTATATTGTTTAAATAATAAAAACATAATTTATGGAGAGAAAAAATTTTGTCACGGTATTTATAAACTTTTAATCGTATAATTTAAAAAATTTGTTTTTTTTCTTTTTTAATTTTTAAAAGCTTTAAATTATACGAATATTGTAAGAAAAAATTGTAAACAATTATAAATGATTTTGTATTTATTTTACATTTAAATATGATAATATATAATTCTAAATTCAGGAAATTCGATAATTTTAATTCGATGACTAAAGTGCAAAGAAGTCCCTATGTAATGAATAAGCATTTCCATAATCCCACAAAAAAAAATAAAGGGTCATTCCAAAGTGACTAACGTAACATTTATACCGAAATTCACAACTTTGTTTCCTTATAACTTAAATAGTAAAGATTATTTTAAGCACTTGTTGACTTTTTAAAATGTAAATCCAGTTTATTTATCTAAATCAGAAAGCTTTTTTATTTAAATTAAATTTTTTAAATATTTTTTAAATAAAAATGTAAATGTGACTAACGTAACATTTTTTATACCATTAAATTAACACCTAAACTATGAACCAAAATTCTCTAGATGTTGAAAATGTACATAAAATTTATTGATAAGTTTCTTCAATGTAATTAATGTATTTTTTTAAAAAGCCAATAACTTTTTAAAATATTTGTTAGTTTTTCATAAATTGACGCTTTTGATTTAAATAATGTGTGACTAACGTAACGTGACTAACGTAACACAAAAGAATTCATGTATTTAGAATGCTTACCTCATTTATTTGGAAAGCAAAGCAGTCCAATTCAGACACTCCAAACTTTAGCTTTCAGAAAATAAAAAGTCTAAAACAATTCGGTTTATTATATTTGTACTATGCTATATTCTTTTTAGATATATTTTAATTCGTATATTAAGCCTTTTTCACAGCCATGCGCTTAATTGCATTCTAAACAAAATAACAATATTGGAATTTTCACAGTTGTTACCATATTTTATAGTAAAATATATGAAAAAAAAATTATAGGTCACAGTTACAGTTTTGTGAAGAAAAAAAATTTAGCTTGAAGGTTGACTTTAAAATGGAATGACCCTAAAGTCCTATTTTCATCTAATTTAAATTATATGAGTTGAACATGTATGATTCATAGTAACATAACTCTCTTAATTTTAAAGTTACAACTTCCATTGAAAACTCGATTTATGGGTACTTTCAAGACTATAAGATGAAAAATATTCCAACATGCCTAACCCCTTCACCTTCAAATTGTTAAGGGTTGAACGACTCGAAAGGAGTGATCCGTGCACTATAATGCAAACTTGAAACAGTTAAATATCTTTGGTATTTTTTATCCCACAGAAAACAAAATAAAACCAGTTTTTGGTTAAGAAAAAACCTACGTTTTTGTGTGGAGTAGTTTTTTACGTATATTTGTTAGTTTTAGAGTTATTTTGAACAGAAGGTACTTTCTTAGGAAATTTGAAAATTCATTTTTCATTATTATCAAACTTTTTTCGGAAAATACGTATTCTAATCTAGCAAAACTTCTGGATCACATAGGTAACACTAAAATACAGCTAGTTGAAAAGGGGCTATGGTCATTGGTCAACATAAACTCTATTGGGAATGACCGAGATTTTAACGCTGAGTTTCTATTTTGAATTCGAAATGCCAGCATCGTAACTTGGTTTTTTTAATGCAAACGACTTGAACTAGTGCCCATTTTCAAGGTCTTTTCAATCATTATAAAAAAGTATGACAGTTTTGTCCGAAAAATGCATTGCTTTTCCGTTATTTAACGTTGAATTCTTCGAACCAAGTCGTTAAGAAAATGTCTCGTCATTGAGCCATAACTTGCTTCATTTTGGACCTACAACCCACATAAAAACAACAATCTCTTCGTTTTTTTAAGTTTCATTTTTGTTGATTACCATATTTTTGATAGAACGCTAAGTTTAAGAGTTATTTTCGAAACCATGCATTTTTCAACCAATTTCAAAAACCATGCATTTTTCAACGAACAATGTAAATTTTCAATCGCGAATAACTCGAAAAATATCGATCTATCGAAAAAACCTTATACAACATTTTATACTTCAAATGTGCCGTTTTATCTATTTTTGGGGTTACTTTGAGTGAAAAATATTCCGCCCTCGAGAAGGGGTGGAATCCACCCCAGGATAAAAGGGCACATCAGCGCTATGCCACTTTCGTTTCTTGAACCATTCCTAAACTACTCACCAAATTTCATATTAATCGGACAAGGTTCAAAGAATTCGGAGTGGAAAACGTGTCTGTTCGTAAAACTCAGCAAAGTCTCTATATTAATGAAAAATGTATACAGAAGTTAGACGTAGTGTGTACATATTTGGCTACTCTTATAATACCATATTTTTATGTTATTATTAAATGAAATTTTCTATAAATTTGAGCTTAACAATTCTTTTATTGCATAAATTTTGTTAAAAAAAATAATTTGTTCATAAATTTTGTTTATATTGTTTAAACAATATAAATATTTAATTGCGCACATTGTAATGTTTCTGATTTCAAATAATATATAAAAAAACACATTTTAAAAAAAAAATCATCAAAATCGGAGCTGTCCCTGAGGACTTAGAAGTTTTACGGATTTTGAAGCTAATTTTACTCGACTAATTGTATTGGTTTATTCTTATTGTTATTAGTTGTATTACTTTTGAAGCTAGTCTTGTTTGGCTGTTTTCTTACATTTTCTTATCTGATCAAATTGTAAATAAGACTTATTAGTCTTAATTTGTATATTTTTTACCGAAATAAATAAATAAATAAATTTGAGTTTTATTTCACTAAATACGTATTTCGAAAGCTATGACAGTAGTATCTAAAAAACTCAGAAGTTTTTTAGATACTACTGTCGATGAAAGCATAGCTTTCGAAATACGTATTTAGTGAAATAAAACTCAATTTAACAAGAATAAGGCGTTTGTTACTGTGCGGAAGAACTTCAAGGTGTTTGTTAAGTGCGGAAGCACTTCAAAAAAAGATATGGGCATTTGAAAAAAAATATTTCAAAAAAAATTTCAAATATGGCTAGGTAGCAAAATTAGCAAAAATAAAACAAAATTATCGAATAATTTTGATAAATATAATTTTATTAATATAGTAATTCTATAATTAATCGAAAATGTTTTCTAAATGTTCATCATCTACATCTCGATGATCAACATCTACATCTACAGATTCTTTTAAGGGATTGTATAACTACAAAGCAAATTAAAATTTTCTTTCACTCGTTTCTGCGACCCTGCAGACCTTCGATCAATATTATCACCCACCCCGCAACCTCCCTCCCCACCCCCTACTGCACCCACCCCTCATCTAATAGATTATTGTTTTGTTTTGTCGGTGAAATATTTTAAGATATAATATTTTATGATATATTATTTTATTTTTCACCCGCTTCTGCGACCCTGTAGACCTTCCATCAATAGCACCCTCACACCCACCTCTCCCCTCCCCCAGCACCTATCCCTTCATCTGATAGATTGTTGTTTTGTTTTGTCGATGAAATATTTTAAGATACAATATTTTATGATATACTAGCAGGACCCGGCGTGCTTTGCTACGCTTATAAATAAAGTTTGTGCACAGACATTTTGTTGACGTAGTAGCAATGATTTCAAAAAGTAGTAATGAGAAATGATAGCGTAGTTTTTAATTTTTGGTTTTAAAAATATGAATGAAAAATAATCAGTACTTTAGCTCATCAGTTCGGATATATGAAAAATTGGCAATCAAATAAGTTTTCGAGTAAGCTATAAAAAAAAAAAAATTTAAATGACTTGTTGCATTAGTAGAGGTGTGTCAACACTCATCTCTATATAGAACATTATACAGAACAAAAATAGATTCACAAATGTTCACAGTGTTCATGCATTGTATTTGTACCCGACACGAAACACACAAAAACTTTTCTAAAGAAGTTTTTCTGAGAAATGAAAATGAAAAATGCTGTCAAATTGCAAAATTCAAGTGAATTACAATAATTAATTTGATCTTAATCACTCACAAAATCTCTCAAAATTTTATTTTTTACACCAAATAGCGTAAAAGTTTTGTTTATTTAACATTGGTCGCATATTGCCGCTATCTCATAAGAAAGAAAACCCGAGAAAACTCGTAAAGATAACATTAAATTAACATTGTGTCATTTTTTATTACAACTTATTTATTTTAATATGGAACGGATTTCAAAATGTCGTTTTAATTCTATTTATTTATTCGAGTACTTGTGGGCACACTTTATTTTTTGTTTTTCCGTCTGGTGCGTACACGAATAAATCAGAAGGTTTTCCTAACGCGCCAGCCACATAAAGTTGTCCATGTCCATGTGATAAGAACGGATTCTCCAAATCTAGTCCACATACTTGCAGTAACTGTCCGTGTGCTTTGTTGATGGAAATTGCAAAAGCGAGTTGCACTGGAAACTAAACGTTTGAATCTGTTGGGATCATTGAAATATGTAGCCTGTCTGTCGTGGCAACACTACATCTTCCTCTTCGAATTTTCCACTCAAAATTGTAGCTTCAATGACATTGTACATCTTTGTTTTCACGGAAGTTCAAAATAGTTTGTGCAATTTCAAAATATGTGACATATTTGAAATTACAATATGTGTCACAACAACACATATAAACCTATAAGACAGAGGCTCTACTACTTAATGCTTTTTAAGACGTTGATGGACGCAAATTTCTTTTTTTTTATATTCTTCTTAAAGAATGGAAAACTTAATAATAAATCCTTTCACATAATAATGTACGATATAGGGCAATATTTCATGATAGGATGGAGGAAATAAAAACAATATACTATTTTTTTTCAAATTTGCAGGAACAAAGCTAAAATTAGGTTCCTAATTATCCTAGTGCAAAAGCATATACCAAGATCATATAACACATCGTCTACCTCAAGCCAGCATATTTAATAATTATATGGAAGCTCATTTAGTTGAGCAAGCAAAAAGTTCATTCTTTTAAAAAATAAAAATTACGTCCATCAACACCTTAGAAAGCATGTTCTTATGTGTTGTTGTGACACACATTGTAATTTCTACTACCCAACACATTTTATTTTAAAAAATATTGCGACGCTGATGCATAGGCTGACTTCACCACAGCTCTGGAAACATAGTGTTCTGGATATATAATGAGCTAATATCCATAAAATACTTTAATTAAAAGCTAACCAATATTATAGACTTCGTAGTTCTAATTATAAAAATATTAAAGCAAGCAGTAGTATCTCAACAAACATAAATTCTGTTGTACGAGAAAAAGTAAAAAAAAATTTTTATCGGAAGTGACAAACCGGAAGTTAGGATGCAGAACTGTTGTAAACCGTACTAAATGTGTATGTACCAAATTTCATCCAATTCGATTATCAAGTACAGAAGCTATTGAGCTTCCAAAATAACAGGTGCTTGGAGGACCCCCTACCACTTTGTTCACTATCAATAAAAACACTAATCAGTTCCTTGCCATACATATTTGCATCTTTTTGCGATGTGTCATCAAAATTACTTAACGAACGAATGTTGTATGAATCCAACAAACATTGAAACAACAAACAGGTGTTGAGGACCCCACCACTTATCCCAATATTGTACAAAAACTAATCAATTCTTTGTCATTAAAGTCTTCATCCTTATTCAAAGTGCCATTAAAATTGATTAATGAATGAAATCTGTATGCTCCCAAAAAACTTTAAAAACTAGGTGTGAAAAGTCAGCAGTTGTATGGTAGACCCCCCGCCACTTTGATGAATGTGTTTCAAAAGATGATAACTATTTTCTTACACTAATTGGAACCTTTTCCATAAGTTTTATCATAATCACTTCATTATTGTAGGCTGTAGTGTGCATATAGATACTGAAAAAACTGCCAACAATTAAAAATAATTTTTTTTTACTGGAAGTATAAAACCGGAAGTTGGGATGCAGAACTGTTGTAAACCATACTAAATGCTTATGTACCAAGTTTCATCCAATTTGATTATCAGATACAGATGTTATTGAGCTTTAATAAAACAGGTGTATGGGACACCACCACCACTTTGTTCACTATCGCTCAAAAACTAATCAGTTCCTTGCCATACATGTTTGCATCTTTTTCCAAAGTTTCATCAAAATTGGTTTTCGAACGAATGCTGTGTGCTACCAACAAACATTGAAAAATGATGACATAGTAAACAGGTGTTCGGGAGGCCCCGTACCACTTATCCCAATATTGTCCAAAAACTAATCAGTTCCTTGTCATTTAAATCTACATCTTTTTCCAAAGTGTCATAAGAATTGATCAATCAATGAAGTCTGTATGCTCCCAACAAACTTTAAAAACAAAATGTGAAAAGTCAGCAGTTGTATGGTACCCGCCACTTTGATCAATGTGTCCCAAAACATGATAATTATTTTCTCACATTAATTGAACCTTTTCCATAAGTTTCATCATAATCACTTCATTATTGTAGGCTGAAGTGTGCATAAAGACACTGAAAAAACTGCCAACAATTTACAAAAAAAAATTTTACCGGAAGTGAAAAACCGAAGTTAGGATGCAGAACTGTTGTGAACCGTACTAAATGCTCATTTACCAAGTCTCATCCAATTCGATTATCAGGTACAGATGTTATTGAACTATAAAAAAAAAGGTGTATGGGACACCCCCTACCACTTTTTTCAGCATCGCTCAAAAACTAATCAGTTCCTTGCCATACATGTTTGCATCTTTTTCCAAAGTGTCATCAAAATTCGTTCACGAACGAATGCTGTGTGCTACCAACAAACATTGAAAAAGTGTGACACAGTAAACAGGTGTTCGGGAGGACCCCCACCACTTATTCCAACATTATCCAATTAAACTAATCAGTTCTTTGTTACTTAAGTTTTCATCTTTTTTCAAAGTGTCATTAAAATAAATTAATGAATGAAGTCTGTATGTTTCCAACAAACTTAAACAAAGTGTGATAAGTCAGTTGTATGGTAGACCCCCCACCACTTTGGTCAATGTGTCCGAAAAGATGATAATTATCTTCTCACACTAATTGGAACCCTTTTCATAAGTTTCATCATAATCACTTCATTATTGTAGGCTGTAGTGTGAATAAGGACACTGAAAAAACTTCAAAAAAGTACAAAAAAAATTTTTACCGGAAGTGAAAAACCGGAAGTTGGGATGCAGAACTATTGTGAACCGTACTACTTACTCATGTACCAAGTTTCATCCAATTCGCTTATCAGGTACAGATGTTATAGAGCTTTCAAAAAAATAGGTGCTCCAGGGACCCCACACCATTTTGTTCACTATCGCTCAAAAACTAATCAGTTCCTTGTCATACATGCTTGCATCTTTTTCCAAAGTGTCATCAAAATTCATTCACGAATGAATGTTTTATGCTCCCAACGAATATAAAAACTTTGTGGAAAAACCACCTGTTGTATGGTGGACCCCCAAACCCTTTATCCAATGTGCTCCAAAAGCTAACAAAATCTTTTTCATGTTATTTAAAGTTTTACCAACGTTTCATTAGAATCGATCGGTAATTGTAGGCTACAGTAGGGATAAACACTTCTGGATCACATAGGTAACACTAAAATACAGCTAGTTGAAAAGGGGCTATGGTCATTGGTCAACATAAACTCTATTGGGAATGACCGAGATTTTAACGCTGAGTTTCTATTTTGAATTCGAAATGCCAGCATCGTAACTTGGTTTTTTTAATGCAAACGACTTGAACTAGTGCCCATTTTCAAGGTCTTTTCAATCATTATAAAAAAGTATGACAGTTTTGTCCGAAAAATGCATTGCTTTTCCGTTATTTAACGTTGAATTCTTCGAACCAAGTCGTTAAGAAAATGTCTCGTCATTGAGCCATAACTTGCTTCATTTTGGACCTACAACCCACATAAAAACAACAATCTCTTCGTTTTTTTAAGTTTCATTTTTGTTGATTACCATATTTTTGATAGAACGCTAAGTTTAAGAGTTATTTTCGAAACCATGCATTTTTCAACCAATTTCAAAAACCATGCATTTTTCAACGAACAATGTAAATTTTCAATCGCGAATAACTCGAAAAATATCGATCTATCGAAAAAACCTTATACAACATTTTATACTTCAAATGTGCCGTTTTATCTATTTTTGGGGTTACTTTGAGTGAAAAATATTCCGCCCTCGAGAAGGGGTGGAATCCACCCCAGGATAAAAGGGCACATCAGCGCTATGCCACTTTCGTTTCTTGAACCATTCCTAAACTACTCACCAAATTTCATATTAATCGGACAAGGTTCAAAGAATTCGGAGTGGAAAACGTGTCTGTTCGTAAAACTCAGCAAAGTCTCTATATTAATGAAAAATGTATACAGAAGTTAGACGTAGTGTGTACATATTTGGCTACTCTTATAATACCATATTTTTATGTTATTATTAAATGAAATTTTCTATAAATTTGAGCTTAACAATTCTTTTATTGCATAAATTTTGTTAAAAAAAATAATTTGTTCATAAATTTTGTTTATATTGTTTAAACAATATAAATATTTAATTGCGCACATTGTAATGTTTCTGATTTCAAATAATATATAAAAAAACACATTTTAAAAAAAAAATCATCAAAATCGGAGCTGTCCCTGAGGACTTAGAAGTTTTACGGATTTTGAAGCTAATTTTACTCGACTAATTGTATTGGTTTATTCTTATTGTTATTAGTTGTATTACTTTTGAAGCTAGTCTTGTTTGGCTGTTTTCTTACATTTTCTTATCTGATCAAATTGTAAATAAGACTTATTAGTCTTAATTTGTATATTTTTTACCGAAATAAATAAATAAATAAATTTGAGTTTTATTTCACTAAATACGTATTTCGAAAGCTATGACAGTAGTATCTAAAAAACTCAGAAGTTTTTTAGATACTACTGTCGATGAAAGCATAGCTTTCGAAATACGTATTTAGTGAAATAAAACTCAATTTAACAAGAATAAGGCGTTTGTTACTGTGCGGAAGAACTTCAAGGTGTTTGTTAAGTGCGGAAGCACTTCAAAAAAAGATATGGGCATTTGAAAAAAAATATTTCAAAAAAAATTTCAAATATGGCTAGGTAGCAAAATTAGCAAAAATAAAACAAAATTATCGAATAATTTTGATAAATATAATTTTATTAATATAGTAATTCTATAATTAATCGAAAATGTTTTCTAAATGTTCATCATCTACATCTCGATGATCAACATCTACATCTACAGATTCTTTTAAGGGATTGTATAACTACAAAGCAAATTAAAATTTTCTTTCACTCGTTTCTGCGACCCTGCAGACCTTCGATCAATATTATCACCCACCCCGCAACCTCCCTCCCCACCCCCTACTGCACCCACCCCTCATCTAATAGATTATTGTTTTGTTTTGTCGGTGAAATATTTTAAGATATAATATTTTATGATATATTATTTTATTTTTCACCCGCTTCTGCGACCCTGTAGACCTTCCATCAATAGCACCCTCACACCCACCTCTCCCCTCCCCCAGCACCTATCCCTTCATCTGATAGATTGTTGTTTTGTTTTGTCGATGAAATATTTTAAGATACAATATTTTATGATATACTAGCAGGACCCGGCGTGCTTTGCTACGCTTATAAATAAAGTTTGTGCACAGACATTTTGTTGACGTAGTAGCAATGATTTCAAAAAGTAGTAATGAGAAATGATAGCGTAGTTTTTAATTTTTGGTTTTAAAAATATGAATGAAAAATAATCAGTACTTTAGCTCATCAGTTCGGATATATGAAAAATTGGCAATCAAATAAGTTTTCGAGTAAGCTATAAAAAAAAAAAAATTTAAATGACTTGTTGCATTAGTAGAGGTGTGTCAACACTCATCTCTATATAGAACATTATACAGAACAAAAATAGATTCACAAATGTTCACAGTGTTCATGCATTGTATTTGTACCCGACACGAAACACACAAAAACTTTTCTAAAGAAGTTTTTCTGAGAAATGAAAATGAAAAATGCTGTCAAATTGCAAAATTCAAGTGAATTACAATAATTAATTTGATCTTAATCACTCACAAAATCTCTCAAAATTTTATTTTTTACACCAAATAGCGTAAAAGTTTTGTTTATTTAACATTGGTCGCATATTGCCGCTATCTCATAAGAAAGAAAACCCGAGAAAACTCGTAAAGATAACATTAAATTAACATTGTGTCATTTTTTATTACAACTTATTTATTTTAATATGGAACGGATTTCAAAATGTCGTTTTAATTCTATTTATTTATTCGAGTACTTGTGGGCACACTTTATTTTTTGTTTTTCCGTCTGGTGCGTACACGAATAAATCAGAAGGTTTTCCTAACGCGCCAGCCACATAAAGTTGTCCATGTCCATGTGATAAGAACGGATTCTCCAAATCTAGTCCACATACTTGCAGTAACTGTCCGTGTGCTTTGTTGATGGAAATTGCAAAAGCGAGTTGCACTGGAAACTAAACGTTTGAATCTGTTGGGATCATTGAAATATGTAGCCTGTCTGTCGTGGCAACACTACATCTTCCTCTTCGAATTTTCCACTCAAAATTGTAGCTTCAATGACATTGTACATCTTTGTTTTCACGGAAGTTCAAAAAAGTTTGTGCAATTTCAAAATATGTGACATATTTGAAATTACAATATGTGTCACAACAACACATATAAACCTATAAGACAGAGGCTCTACTACTTAATGCTTTTTAAGACGTTGATGGACGCAAATTTCTTTTTTTTTATATTCTTCTTAAAGAATGGAAAACTTAATAATAAATCCTTTCACATAATAATGTACGATATAGGGCAATATTTCATGATAGGATGGAGGAAATAAAAACAATATACTATTTTTTTTCAAATTTGCAGGAACAAAGCTAAAATTAGGTTCCTAATTATCCTAGTGCAAAAGCATATACCAAGATCATATAACACATCGTCTACCTCAAGCCAGCATATTTAATAATTATATGGAAGCTCATTTAGTTGAGCAAGCAAAAAGTTCATTCTTTTAAAAAATAAAAATTACGTCCATCAACACCTTAGAAAGCATGTTCTTATGTGTTGTTGTGACACACATTGTAATTTCTACTACCCAACACATTTTATTTTAAAAAATATTGCGACGCTGATGCATAGGCTGACTTCACCACAGCTCTGGAAACATAGTGTTCTGGATATATAATGAGCTAATATCCATAAAATACTTTAATTAAAAGCTAACCAATATTATAGACTTCGTAGTTCTAATTATAAAAATATTAAAGCAAGCAGTAGTATCTCAACAAACATAAATTCTGTTGTACGAGAAAAAGTAAAAAAAAATTTTTATCGGAAGTGACAAACCGGAAGTTAGGATGCAGAACTGTTGTAAACCGTACTAAATGTGTATGTACCAAATTTCATCCAATTCGATTATCAAGTACAGAAGCTATTGAGCTTCCAAAATAACAGGTGCTTGGAGGACCCCCTACCACTTTGTTCACTATCAATAAAAACACTAATCAGTTCCTTGCCATACATATTTGCATCTTTTTGCGATGTGTCATCAAAATTACTTAACGAACGAATGTTGTATGAATCCAACAAACATTGAAACAACAAACAGGTGTTGAGGACCCCACCACTTATCCCAATATTGTACAAAAACTAATCAATTCTTTGTCATTAAAGTCTTCATCCTTATTCAAAGTGCCATTAAAATTGATTAATGAATGAAATCTGTATGCTCCCAAAAAACTTTAAAAACTAGGTGTGAAAAGTCAGCAGTTGTATGGTAGACCCCCCGCCACTTTGATGAATGTGTTTCAAAAGATGATAACTATTTTCTTACACTAATTGGAACCTTTTCCATAAGTTTTATCATAATCACTTCATTATTGTAGGCTGTAGTGTGCATATAGATACTGAAAAAACTGCCAACAATTAAAAATAATTTTTTTTTACTGGAAGTATAAAACCGGAAGTTGGGATGCAGAACTGTTGTAAACCATACTAAATGCTTATGTACCAAGTTTCATCCAATTTGATTATCAGATACAGATGTTATTGAGCTTTAATAAAACAGGTGTATGGGACACCACCACCACTTTGTTCACTATCGCTCAAAAACTAATCAGTTCCTTGCCATACATGTTTGCATCTTTTTCCAAAGTTTCATCAAAATTGGTTTTCGAACGAATGCTGTGTGCTACCAACAAACATTGAAAAATGATGACATAGTAAACAGGTGTTCGGGAGGCCCCGTACCACTTATCCCAATATTGTCCAAAAACTAATCAGTTCCTTGTCATTTAAATCTACATCTTTTTCCAAAGTGTCATAAGAATTGATCAATCAATGAAGTCTGTATGCTCCCAACAAACTTTAAAAACAAAATGTGAAAAGTCAGCAGTTGTATGGTACCCGCCACTTTGATCAATGTGTCCCAAAACATGATAATTATTTTCTCACATTAATTGAACCTTTTCCATAAGTTTCATCATAATCACTTCATTATTGTAGGCTGAAGTGTGCATAAAGACACTGAAAAAACTGCCAACAATTTACAAAAAAAAATTTTACCGGAAGTGAAAAACCGAAGTTAGGATGCAGAACTGTTGTGAACCGTACTAAATGCTCATTTACCAAGTCTCATCCAATTCGATTATCAGGTACAGATGTTATTGAACTATAAAAAAAAAGGTGTATGGGACACCCCCTACCACTTTTTTCAGCATCGCTCAAAAACTAATCAGTTCCTTGCCATACATGTTTGCATCTTTTTCCAAAGTGTCATCAAAATTCGTTCACGAACGAATGCTGTGTGCTACCAACAAACATTGAAAAAGTGTGACACAGTAAACAGGTGTTCGGGAGGACCCCCACCACTTATTCCAATATTATCCAATTAAACTAATCAGTTCTTTGTTACTTAAGTTTTCATCTTTTTTCAAAGTGTCATTAAAATAAATTAATGAATGAAGTCTGTATGTTTCCAACAAACTTAAACAAAGTGTGATAAGTCAGTTGTATGGTAGACCCCCCACCACTTTGGTCAATGTGTCCGAAAAGATGATAATTATCTTCTCACACTAATTGGAACCCTTTTCATAAGTTTCATCATAATCACTTCATTATTGTAGGCTGTAGTGTGAATAAGGACACTGAAAAAACTTCAAAAAAGTACAAAAAAAATTTTTACCGGAAGTGAAAAACCGGAAGTTGGGATGCAGAACTATTGTGAACCGTACTACTTACTCATGTACCAAGTTTCATCCAATTCGCTTATCAGGTACAGATGTTATAGAGCTTTCAAAAAAATAGGTGCTCCAGGGACCCCACACCATTTTGTTCACTATCGCTCAAAAACTAATCAGTTCCTTGTCATACATGCTTGCATCTTTTTCCAAAGTGTCATCAAAATTCATTCACGAATGAATGTTTTATGCTCCCAACGAATATAAAAACTTTGTGGAAAAACCACCTGTTGTATGGTGGACCCCCAAACCCTTTATCCAATGTGCTCCAAAAGCTAACAAAATCTTTTTCATGTTATTTAAAGTTTTACCAACGTTTCATTAGAATCGATCGGTAATTGTAGGCTACAGTAGGGATAAACACCTGAAAAAAAACTTTTTAACTGGAAGTGACAAACCGGAAGTTTGTATGCAGAAATATTGAAAACAGTATTAAAATCTTATATACTAAGTTTCAATAAGATCATAGTCCGGGCTCAGAAGTTATTCAAGATTTAAGCTTAGAGGTGTTCGGGAGACCCCCCGCCATTTTGTCCAAATTTAAAATGAATCCAGATCTTCCATTTCCAAGTGAACCTGTATCATTTGCCAAAGTTTCATCAAGATCCTATGCAGAAAACTCACTATTGAAAACGTGTTGCCGGCTAAGGGCCACATTTTTAATTAGTTTGTTTATCATACTTGCTATCCATGTTTGATTATACATAAGCTATGCTTCTTTGTATAGTATTTGTGCGAATTCCATTTCGTAATTTTGAGCTTTTAATCGATGTTATCAATTATCTTTCTTAGTTGAAGAAACATGCATTACATATACAATTGCAAACCAATGATATATTTAGTTTATTACCAATAACAATAACACATTGTATAGATGATAAAATTTGTAACATCATTATGTGTTTAATTCAAATACATATAGTTTTGATATACAAATGTAATTGTTTCAGATTATACTTTCATATTCCAATTTCATTAAATTATGTTCAACAAAAAAATTGATCAAAGGAATCTAACCATATAAAACGATATTTAAAGAAAAATCAAATTAAATTATTATCAACATTTAGGCAGAACCCTTTAAGATAATTATAATGGCCCTCCATGGGGTTCCATTCAAAATAAAAATTTGCCCCTTACCTATGCGCAAGTGTACACAACAACTTCCCAAAGTTTCATGATGATCGGATGAATGGTTTATTAATGCATAAACGACAAACATACATACTTTCAATTTTATATATATAGAATATTGTTACGTTTTTCCAAACTTCCTTCGAATTGGCCTAACTCACAATTCGATAAACGCAATTCCCAATCTCTTTCTGAGTTCGATCACTGATTAGTAAGCAAACACACCAGGTTTTATTAAGTATTCAACACCTTAATTGTTCCACAACAACAGGAAAACAATACAGCAAACAATATTCCCAACTAGAATATTCTTCCAACAGCTTCGAAACTCCAACGGTTTATTGTAGAAATTTCCAATTCACAACGTTCAAAATAATACACAAAATATTTCTATTTAATAACACTTATAACTTTATTTACAAAAACTTTACACAAAAACTAATTTAAAGATCACTTTTATAATTTTTAACAAATCGCAGGTTTAAAATAAACTAATTAAAAACTACAAATGTAATTTTCTTATATACCTTCTGCAATACTTCTAGATAATTCGACATCACTTTCCAGAAACCTTGAGAAAATATTAGAATATTCGATTATTTTACGTTAGGTTGATTTGATTCATAAAATCGTTTATGTTGACCCTATTTCTAAGAAGAGACAACAACAACAGTATTCATTTCATTAATCTGTTGTAGTATTTTGTTGATTTGATTTTCCTAGAAGTAACCGTAATCGTCTAGATTTTTCTGTAATCGTAACAATACCCTCCACTTAAGCCTGTTCGTCCCGAACAGGATATAGCTCTCCTTTGTATAAGGCCAATCTTTCCAAATGTACTACTTTCGCTTTGCCTCGATGTCCTTTCTTAATTCTATAAACCACGTCATTCAACTTGGTTATAATGTTGTAAGGTCCTTCCCATGCAGCTTGCAGTTTTGGTGATAACCCTCGTTTTCGTTGTGGGTTGTGTAGCCATACTAATTGTCCTTCTTCAAAACCGTTATTATTAGATCGTATATCATATCGGGCTTTCATTCTATCACTAGTCAGTTGTATCTTCTGCCGAACAAGCTTGTGAATATCCTCAAGGTTCTCCCGGATTCGGTTGACGTATTCTTGCGCAGACAATGATGTTGATGGTACCGCTCCAAATTTGAGGTCTCCAGGAAGTCTTAAATCACTTCCAAAAATAGTTTGAGCTGGTGTCATGGTCGTGGTGTCATGAACTGCTGATCTGTATGCCATCAAAAATAAAGGAATGTGTTGATCCCAGTTACGTTGATTCTTACTGACCACTTTAGCTAGAAATTCCTCCAAAGTAGCATTGAATCTCTCAACCATCCCATCTGACTGTGGGTGTGAAGCTGTCGTCCTGGTTTTGTTAATCCCCAGCATTTGACAAATTTCCTGGAATACAGCTGACTCGAAGTTCCGTCCCTGATCGGTGTGGATCTCCATAGGAACTCCATAGCGGCTGATCCAATTATTTATCACAGCTTCAGCGATTGTGGTTGCTTCCTGGTTGGGATTCGCACACACTTCCGGCCACTTACTGAAGTAGTCCATGATCACAAGCACATATTTATTCTGATTATCAGTTGTTGGAAATGGTCCCGCTACATCCATTGCGATCCTTTCAAATGGAGTACCTACATTGTATTGCTTCATTTTTCCATGACTTCTTCGTGCGGGTCCTTTCACCGCCGCACATTTATCGCATTTTCGACACCACTCCACAATTGATTGCCGAGTCCCCGCCCAGTAAAACCGTTGTCGTATTTTTGCAAGAGTTTTATTGATCCCAAGATGACCTCCACTCGTTCCTTCGTGATACTCCCTTAGTACTGCTTCTATTTTCCTTTTTGGTACCACTGTAAGGGATTGCTTTATCTTGCCATCTGAGCTTTCCCATACTCTCTTTAAACATCCATCCTCTAACTGGAGACTGTCCCATTGCGCCCAGTACGCCTTCAAAGTTGGAGTTTTATCAGAAATTTCTCCCCATACTGGTTTGCAGCCCTTTTCCTTGAACTCGATGATGGGTGCAAGATCCGGATCTTCTAATTGATCTTTTCTTATGGCTTCAGCAGTCCATTCATCGTCAGGTAGCACTTGTAGTAATCGTACATCGATGATGTTCTCCTTATTTTCTTGACGACTGCAATGCTTGCATTCAACTTGACAGGGTCGTCTCGATAATGCATCAGCGTTCCCGTGTGCAGTACCCTTTCGATGTTCAATGTCCAAATCGTACGCCTGCAACCGTTCGATCCAACGTGCTACTTGTCCCTCTGGATTTTTGAACTGGAGTAACCATCTTAACGCACCATGGTCAGTTCTGAGATGAAATTTCTGACCATACAAGTATTTATGAAAATGTTTGACGCATTCCATAATGGCCAATAACTCCTTCCGGGTAACACAATAATTTCGCTCCGGCTTTGATAACATTTTGGAGGAATAAGCTATCACCTTTTCCTGACCATCTATTTTCTGTGACAATACTCCTCCTATACCTTCATTGCTGGCATCAGTATCCAAAATAAACTGAACATTTGGTATAGGATAGGATAGAATTGGAGCCGTACACAATCTCCTTCGGAGCTCCACAAATGCTTGTTCCTGAGGTTCATTCCATTCAAATGCCTTATCTTTTCTTGTTAACTCATGCAGACTTTTGGCAACGTTGGCGAATCCTGGCACAAACCGTCTGTAATATGTGCACAATCCAAGGAAGCTTCGTAGTTCATGTAGGTTTTTCGGTCTTGGCCAGTTCATAACTGCTGCAATCTTGTCAGAATCTGTATGAATTCCCATTGCCGTAACCTTGTGTCCCAAATATTTTACTTCTTCCTTGAAAAGTGAACACTTTTTGGGACTTAACTTTAAACCTGCTGCTTGCAATCTTTCTAGTACCTCCGCCAAGTTCCTCAAGTGGTCATCAAAGTCTTTGCCCATGACGATGATGTCATCCAAATATACAAGGCATGTTTTCCAGTGCAAGCCCTTAAGTACCCGCTCCATTAATCTCTCGAAAGTTGCGGGAGCGTTGCATAAACCAAATGGCATGACATTAAATTGCCATAGTCCATTCCCTACACTGAACGCTGTTTTCTCCCGATCTTCATCCGCAACTTCAACCTGCCAGTAACCACTCTGCAGATCCAATGTTGAAAACAATTTTGAGCCCGATAATGTATCCAGTGTATCATCAATCCTAGGCAATGGGTAGCTATCCTTCTTCGTAACTATGTTTAGTTTCCTGTAGTCAACACAAAATCTCAAGCTCCCATCTTTCTTGCCAACTAACACCACAGGTGAGCTCCAGGGACTGTCTGAAAGCTCAATTACACCAGCTTCTTTCATATCTCTTACCATTTTATCAGCTTCCTCTCTTTTAGCTAATGGTAATCTCCTTGGTGCCTGGCGTATCGGCTTTTCTGCTCCGGTGTCAATACGATGTTTTACCATATTGGTTCTGCCATTCCCTTCAGGTGTACTACAGAATACAGACTTGTGCTGCTCCAACAATTGACGTGCTGCTCTCTTCTGTTCTTCTGAAAGCCCTTCTGTCCATTTCTGCACAAGTTGTTCCATTTCTGCTTTTTGTTGTTTTGTGTTGACCGAGCAATTGATGTTTTTCTGCTCGCACTTTATTATTTTAGCTACCTCTTCACATTGTCCTATGATTGATCCTTTCTTCATTGTTTTCTGGGTATCTGACAGATTTAAAACTCTTACTGGTATTTTGTAATCAGCATCCGATCTAACTAAGGTTTTTCCTATAATGACTTCTTTACAATTTTGATGTTCTTTGTTGGCTTCTACAACCCACAACCTGGGTGACCCAGAACCTCCTTCCAATTTTCCCCAAATGATTGTTTCTGATTGGGGTGGCAGCTTTTCCCTGTGATCTAATATTATTCGACGAACACAATTTGAATCTTCACCATTAAATTGGAGTGGCAACTCAACATTTCCGTACGTGAGTACTCCTTTGCCAGCATCAATAACGAATCCATTTGGCCTCATGAAGTCCATTCCCAGGATTACTTCATCCACAATGTCAGCTACAACCACTTCATGTTGAAAGTGAGTATTCCCTATTTCAAAGTTGACCACTTTCTTTCCTTTAATACTTGCACTTTCGCCAGTAGCTGTCTGCATTCGGTATCTTCCTGCTGGTTTTAGTTTCCCTTTCACAACATCAGTGCGGACAATTGTATTTGTTGCTCCCGTATCTAACGTGATGACACAACTTTTTCCATCAATATTAGCCCTAACAGTAAGGCTGTCACCTCCCCTTGTCAATCTCGATACGTGGATGAAGGTTATGGGGCAATCGGTTGTGGGAGCCAGCTTATGCCCCTTTAGGCTGGCTCGATGTAGTTTAACTGATTCGGTGCTGCTCCATCGTCCTCTCTAGCTTGCTGCACCCGTTCTTCTGCTTGACGTCGCTGCATAGGTGATGCTGATCTTGCTCGTTTCCTTCTCACATCTCTGCATTCCCTCGAAATATGACCCAACTTGCCACATAACCAGCATCGGATTCTATCACCTCTGACACTCTCTCGTAGTCTTGGTTTATAACCGTTGTCATCAGCCAACTCCACTCGGCGTATTTTGATTGATGGTTTTATAATTGCTTGTGCAGTTTCATTTGTTAAGGCATAAGGCAATAGTTTCTGCGAATGTTGCTTTTGGCGACAACATTACTGCTTTTCGTGTTTCTGGATCACGAATACCATCAGTAAACGCCTCGATCTTCATTTTCTCCATAAAATATGGTGGAGTGTTCGAGTGTGCCAAATGTACAAGCTAGGGTTTCTCAAACGGGATCCCGGGATCCCGTTTTCCCCGGGATCCAGGGGTAAATTTTCATCCCGTTTTCCCGGGATTTCATCCCGCTAATTTTTATTGACATATTTTTTTACTTTTTTCAAAGATATTAAAAATTTTCTCACTGGAAAATCGAGTAGTTTTTAATTCTTTTCCCCTCTGTAGTAATTAATTTCGTTCAAAATTAGGAAAATATTTTTTGACACATATGGTGTCATGATTTTTTGTATGGTTTTTTTTGACACATATGAACACAACAAATTAAAAGAAATAAAACTTAAAATAGGTAGATTTTTCTAAGAAATCTACCTAAAACTTCCGCTTCATTTCTCTCAATTTATGTTTAATGGTTCTCTTATGAAGGCGATTGATAGAGGAACGAGACATGTTTATAATGTGATTGCAATGTCGTCTGGATTTATTTCATTGTTAGCACGAGTAACTGAGTTTTAGCCATCCAGCTTCCGAAGAAGATTCAAAGCTGCCCAACTAGAATGGGAAAAATCAATGTTTTCAACAGCGTTAATCCACTTTTGTTTCCTCGCGGTGTCCAGTGAGTATATTAAGTCATCAACCACGTCTGACTCACCACTACTAAGGTGCTCCTCAAATAATAAATATATCGCGCTCTCTACTCCAACCAGGAATGTAGTCTTCATAGGAAGTCTCTTGGAATGCATTTCTTTGCAGTTAAAATGATGGTTCCTACGAACCTATCGTCATTTTTAGGAATGGGTTGGATCTAGTGAATCGCTGCATCCAACTCCAACCCATATTTAGCCCAGCCAGTTTTGTTAAATTTGCATCTAGCTTGAGGAGTAGAGTTTACGTGTAGGATTTGGATACCTACCTCAAAAATTACTGAACGATGTTGAGAGCGTGGCAAACCTGGTAGGACAGCCCTAGATATTGCAATAGGGTTACGTTGTTCGTTTTTTTGGGGAAAAACAGAGGTCGGGATTGTAATAACTTGGTCATCTAGCAGATCTAAAGGTTTTCATGTCTTTCGTATCATATACCATGAACATGTTGTCGATTGGTCCCGTCAGTTAGTTGTATGCCATTGGGATTGTTATTTGAGTAGGACCACTGATTGTGATGTCTATTAAAGTCACCAACCTAAATTGCTGGGTGGTGAAATAATGGTAGAGTATCAGCTGGCCACGCTGTATTTAGGGGCATGTTTACGTTAACAACCTTCGTAACGATATATCAACAACAATAAGATGTATATCGTTGTCCGTCTGGTGTAAGTAAATGGGTGCAGTTCATGATTTCTGACTTAATATACGTGCCAGATCCATACGTTTATTGCTAAATAACACTAATTAGTTTATAACCAACAATTTTCCCTCTAGAAGTAAGTTGATCTTAATTAATTTTTTCTTTTGTATTTCCTCAATTAAAACCCCGTTTTCAATATATATTAATACTTGTTATTTAATTGATCAATATATTTCAGGCTAGGCCCATCTTCAGGATCATTATAAAAATAACAGTTATATCAAAATTGAAATAAAATAATTAAATGACATTTATATAAAACAAAGTTTGATATATAAACTATGAGTAAGATAACTATGTTAAAATTAACTTAAAAAATGGTTGTCAAGTGGAATTTTTTGAAAATTAACGTTACTTTAAAATTTTAAGAAAATCGAATTAAATTATAATAGTTATTCGAAAAATCTTTTTTGTCACTTTTAAAGTTGCAAGTTTTTTCTTCATTGTTTATAATTTGGCATACCTCATGTATTTGTAATTTAGTTTTATTGTTTTCTTTAACCAAAATTTGAACATCATCGAATTTAAATTGATGTTTATTTTCAATACAATGTTTAGCAAGTGCAGAACAATTATTGTTAACAATAGTCTTTTTAGAATCATAATGATGTTGATCCATGCGAACACCTAATTTCTGTATTGTTTCCCCAATATAAGTTGTTTCACAATTATCGCAATCAACTTTATAAACAACACCACTCTGTTGTTCTTTAGAAAGTTTTGCTTTTGAGTTGGTAAAATTATAACTATTTTTATTTTTAGGTTTCATAGCCATTTTAATATTAGGAACGTATTGTAAGCAAGACCGAGAAAGTGTTTCACTTAGACCAGGAACATAAGTTAAAGATGCATATTTATTTGAATTTTGAGTATTTGGTACCATATTATCATCTGTTTGAAAAATGGTTCTTGATGCACTTTTCAAATGGTTCTTGATGCACTTCATTCATATGATCCTAAAATCAGATTCACATATGAAGTTGAACAAAATAATGTATTAAATTATTTGGATTTAAGTATTCATCATTTAAATAATGGAAAGGTTATTACTAATTGGTACCATAAAGAGATTTCCTCTAATCGATTATTGAACTATTATTCTACACATCCACATAATATGAAGTTAAATGTTGCTAAATCTTTTATTCGAAAAATATTTCGACATAGTCATAAAAGTTTTTGGAATGATAATTTAAAAAGAATATATAAAATACTTCGTATTAATAACTATCCTATTAGTTTAATTGATAAAATGATTAGTCAAGTTAGAAATACTAATTTAAACCAATTAGGTAACAGTTATAATTACTTATCACTTGATCAAACAGATGATAATATGGTACCAAATACTCAAAATTCAAATAAATATGCATCTTTAACTTATGTTCCTGGTCTAAGTGAAACACTTTCTCGGTCTTGCTTACAATACGTTCCTAATATTAAAATGGCTATGAAACCTAAAAATAAAAATAGTTATAATTTTACCAACTCAAAGGCAAAACTTTCTAAAGAACAACAGAGTGGTGTTGTTTATAAAGTTGATTGCGATAATTGTGAAACAACTTATATTGGGGAAACAATACAGAAATTAGGTGTTCGTATGGATCAACATCATTATGATTCTAAAAAGACTATTGTTAACAATAATTGTTCTGCACTTGCTAAACATTGTATTGAAAATAAACATCAATTTAAATTCGATGATGTTCAAATTTTGGTTAAAGAAAACAATAAAACTAAATTACAAATACATGAGGTATGCCAAATTATAAACAATGAAGAAAAAACTTGCAACTTTAAAAGTGACAAAAAAGATTTTTCGAATAACTATTATAATTTAATTCGATTTTCTTAAAATTTTAAAGTAACGTTAATTTTCAAAAAATTCCACTTGACAACCATTTTTTAAGTTAATTTTAACATAGTTATCTTACTCATAGTTTATATATCAAACTTTGTTTTAAATAAATGTCATTTAATTATTTTATTTCAATTTTGATATAACTGTTATTTTTATAATGATCCTGAAGAAGGGCCTAGCCTGAAATATATTGATCAATTAAATAACAAGTATTAATATATATTGAAAACGGGGTTTTAATTGAGGAAATACAAAAGAAAAAATTAATAAATATACTCCCGGCGAAACAAACTTACAATATAAGTTGATCTTCATCTGTTGCATGCGTTTCCTGCCAGAATTACAACGTTGATATCGAAATAATAACTTTAATACTCTTTCTAAACGTTCAGTTTTTGACTTGCTAATGCTTTTAATGTTCAATTGCAAAATACGGACTGAGGGTCCAATATTTTTTGTCTTATGGTGCTGTGAAGTACCGTTGTTATTGTGATTTTGCTTTGATTTTTGCTTTGATTGTATCACAAAACATGTGTCATATGACGTTAAAAACATCACAAAGGAATTGGTAATTTTAGAAGCAACTAAGCAGAGTATAAATAATTTAGATTATACAATTCACTAATGACTATCACACCGACATCAATTGAATCGGAAACAGCTTTTTCTGCGGCAGGACGTTTCGTCACGAAAATTCGGACAAAATTGAGTGATGGCGCCATTGACAACCTAGTTTTTTGAAAAATTATTTAAAAATTAGTATTATGAATTTATTTTTGTTTTGTTTTTATGTATTATTTTATATTTAATTTTTGAAGTTTTTCTAATTAAAAATAATGGAAATTTAAAAATAAATAGCACATTTTTTGTGCTATTTTAATTTTACACATTTTTTTACCACCAAATTAGAAAAATCTAGCTTTTAGCGTTTCCCGGGATTTCCCGGGATCCCGGGAATTTAACACTTTTTGTCCCGCAATCCCGGGATTTGAATTTCTACGGGAAATGAGAAACCCTAGTACAAGCCTCTCCACTGCCGAGGAATAGTCCTGCAAGCTTTCTCCGTTGCGTTGCAAGCGACCTTTTAACTCGATTCTGTATAACTCCTTTTTATGGTCGCTGCCATATTTACGTTCCAACGCATTCATCACCTCAGCATAACTTTTCCGGTCATTTTCTGGTACTGCCTGTAATGCTTCAGCTGCTTCCCCTTTAAGTGCAACTATCAATGCAGCAAGACGATTTTCGGCGTTCCAAACATTTTGATCTGCTGCAGTCTCGAACTGGAACTTGAAGATGCCGAACGATGTTGTTCCATCGTATGACGGTGGTTTTAATTTAATATTTGCTATCTGTTGTACCACCTGTGAAGTAACTTTAGCTGTTTCAACATCCTGCAACCGTTTTTCGAAATCATCAACTTTCGATAAAACCTTATGCTCAAAATCTTGAATTTCACTTTGAATCTTCTCGACCTTTCCATCAAATACCGTCGAGATTTGGAGAAGTTTCTCATCCATAATTTGCTTTACTTCATCGCGATTTAAAGCTAATTGCTGGCTGATTGTTTCACTAATTTCTTCTTTGTTAGCAGCCAATTGTTGATTGATGTTATTGATTTCTTCCTTAGTTGCAGCCATTTGTTGATTGATGTTACAGCTAATTTCTTCCTTATTAGCAGCCAAGCT
The DNA here is from genome assembly GCA_963693315.1 of Diogma glabrata. Classification (NCBI taxonomy): domain Eukaryota; kingdom Metazoa; phylum Arthropoda; class Insecta; order Diptera; family Cylindrotomidae; genus Diogma; species Diogma glabrata. The sequence goes on from OY856187.1 coordinate 230,180,384, forward strand.
TTGATTCATATTGGCATTTACGGCAGCCAATTGCTGATTCATATTCAAATTTATTTGTTGCATCATAGCCAATAACTGTGCAAAATCACTATTTGCAGATGGCAATGAAGATGTTGTTTCCGCAACAAAACTTTTGTCTTCATCAACTGCTACTGAATCAGCATTTGTACTAATCACTCCAAACTGGTAACCTTCCACAACTACTCCACTAGCTTCCATAGCTTCTCGAAGCCGTATCGTTAATTCAGTTTTGTTGCCGGTTGTTGCCAATCCACGTTGTTCTAGTTCTTTCTTTAACTCGAGAACCTTCAAATCACTTAATAAAACCATTATTAACAGCTAACTAATCCGCCGATGTCACCAATGTTACGTTTTTCCAAACTTCCTTCGAATTGGCCTAACTCACAATTCGATAAACGCAATTCCCAATCTCTTTCTGAGTTCGATCACTGAAATAAAAAAAAACGTCATCGGCGTTGAACGAACACGCGTTTTTTATTAAATAAATAATTAATAATAGTAACTATGAAATAATTATTTTAAATTGCAAAAATTTGCAATATTCCGCTTATTAATAATATTTGCCGAACGTCTGAATGGAAGTAAATATATGTACATATAATATAAAATAAAAATAAATATAAAAATCAAGTGAATACCTAACCTAAAAAATACAATGTCACATAAGTGCTTTAAATGTAAAAAAGCTGAGTTACCAGATTCATCAAATAGTAAGACAGTGAATTGGCTAAGCTGTGATGGATGTAAGAAATGGTTTCATGCTCTTTGTGCTGGTGTGCTGAATGAAGTTGATTTTGAATATCTACAATCCAAAGAGAAATGGTTTTGTGGTGATTGCATCAAAAACAGCAATATCTCAAGTGTTGTATCGAGCTTAGTGAAGGAGGAGATAGAGGGATGGGTAATGAAGAAATTGGATGGGATGTGGCCCAAAATGACAGAACTCTGTAACAAATTTAAAGAAGAAATGAAAAATGAATTGGCCGCAGTGAATGCTAGTCTAGTGAAACGCATAGAGTTACTAGAAAACCAGATGATCCTATGCAACAAGAGGGAGGATTGGAGAAATAGAAAGGTGCTAATGGTCCATGGTATTCCGGATTCAGTTAACACATATGATCAGCAATTTGTCTTGAAATTATCGGAAGAGCTCCAAGTGCCAAACTTTACACTGAATGATGTTGAGAATGTGGTGAAGTTGTCTAGGAGGCTTGGTGATGGCGGTGGAACGTGTTCTGTGATGATCTGCTTTTTCAAGCAACTGAAGCGTAATGAGTTTATGGCAGCCTACTACAAATTCATTAAAAATAAACAACTACTACTAACATGTATTGAGCCTAACTTGCCGAGGAGCAGAATTTATATTAACGAGTACTTGACAAAAACTGTTAGTGCTATTCTTATGGAGGCTAAGAAGCTAGTGAAGTCGAAGGCTATTTTCAAAGCGACTATCCGTAAAGGAATGGTGGTTATTATTGCTGGGGAAAATGGTATTCCAACAATTGTAAGAACACAGGAGGAGCTAAAACCCTTCAGGTAGAGTGGAATCTTTTGCAAATTTTTTGTAATCAAATCAATGATTTATGTTTTTAATTTTAAGATTTAATTATTTATATTGTTATAGTTATTTTTATTACCTAGCATATCATTTAACACACGGTAGCTTTATGGTTGTTTGGAGCTTCATGCATTCTGTATGGACCTGTCCTAGATCGTATTATGGTAAAACGTTCTCGTAGTAATCCATTCTCTAGTACTTCTCATCTCTTAGATTGTTTAAAAGTGTGCCATATTAATGCGCGTAGTATTCATGCAAATATTGATAAGCTACGGATGGAATTTTATAAAACTACGCACCATATAATAGGGGTATCAGAGTCACATCTTAAAACATCGCATACGAATAGGAGTGTTCAAGTGGAGGGCTATAAACTATTCAGGAATGATAGATTAGGGAGAAGGGCCGGTGGGGTTGCATTTTATGTGCGGGATGATTTCGCTAAACAGTATCATGTTAAAGTTTATTCTAAGGGATCCTCGGATAACATAGAATATTTATCTCTTGAGTTTGTTATAGATCTATCCAAAGTTGTTGTTTGTGTTGCTTACATGCATGTTAGGGGACTTCCCTTGGACGAATTAAGTGAACTATTGTATGCATTTACTGAAGATTACGATACTATTATACTAATGGGTGACCTTAATATTGATCTATTGGACCCAGTGGAAAGTAGGAACTTAAGAAATATATTTGAGCCGTTAAATCTGTGCTCCACCCAAACAAAACCGACTAGAACTAGTGATACATCAAATAGGCTTCTTGATCTTATTGTCTCGAATATATCCTCTAAAACTTCTAATTTTTATCAGAAACCTTTCTCAGATCACGATCTTATTTCGATTGAATTTAATATACATACCGAGGTTCAAGATGAATTTACTTTTATCCGTAGATATAATGAGATTAAAATTGCTGAATTACATAGTGATGTACTTAATGTGAACTGGATATATCTACAGGAACTTAACTCAATTGATGAGAAGTTTAACTTTTTCTATAGTAACTTACATAGATTATTAAATCATCATGCTCCTTTTCAGATGATCAAGTTGGTTAATAAACCGATCCCATGGTATAATTATAAAATCAAAAATAAAAAACAATTAGTGATAATGGCTAAAAATGTCTGGAAAAGGACTCGTAGTGAAGGTGATAAAGTAATATATAGAAATTATGAGAAAGAGTTTAATAAAATGGTTAAATCTGCTAAAAAGCGGTATTTGTTTCAGAAGCTGAACCCTAACCTAAACACCAAAAAATTATGGAAGAACCTAGAGAAATATGGTATGAAGCTTAAGGATCCAGATGAAACTGTTACTAAGTTTCAGCCAGATGACCTTAATAGGGAATTTGTTAAATTACCAGCGGGTTTGAGTAATGTGCAACAACCAGTATTTAATTTAGAGCAGATCATTGAGCCTGCAACTGTCAATGATGTTGATAATACTAATAGATTTGAATTTATTGAGGTCACAAATGACGATACTTCTAAAGCACTTGGGTCAATAACTTCAAATGCAGTTGGTGCTGATAATATACCCCTCCAATTCATTAAACTTATGACTCCTGTGATCATACCACATGTAACGTATTTATTTAACCAAATCTTGAAGTCTTGCGAATACCCGAGGATCTGGAAAACTGGTAAAGTCATTGGATTACCGAAAATCAAAGACCCTATATCACCAGCAGATGTAAGGCCTATTACGCATCTACCGGCTGTCTCTAAAGTCTTTGAACGACTTATTTCTGATCAGATTAAACATTTTCTATATACTAATGACTTATTAACGCCACTGCAGTCAGGTTTTAGAGTCAATCATAGCACTGAAACTGTACTTGCAGATGTAACTGATTTCATTCGAGAATGTCTAGATAAAGGAAATCTAGCGGTGCTCTGCTTACTGGATTTCCGGAAAGCTTTCAATTCTATATCTTTCAAGAAATTCTACACTAAGTTGCTAACCTTATTTAATTTTCATGTTAACGCAGCGAAATTGATACTGTCGTACTTAACTGATCGTTTCCAATTCGTTGACTGTAATGGAACTTCATCAGCTCAATTGCCCCTACCCACGGGAGTGCCACAAGGATCAATACTGGGACCTTTAATATTTGCAATGTACATTAATGACATTGGGAATTCTATAACACACTCGAATTATCACCTTTTTGCAGACGATCTTCAACTATTCTGTGAAGTAAATGTAGGGCAGAACGATAAAATGTCAGTCCTAAATGACACAATATCGGCCATGAACAGAGATATAAGTAACATAATATCATGGTCAACTGATAACCAACTATCATTAAATGCGAAGAAGACACAAGCAATTATTTTTTCACAGAAGGGTAGACTTGATTTTAATAACGCTGATTTATTCATACCAAGAATTAGAGTTGGTCATGATTTGATAGTCTTTACCAAAACTGTTAAAGACTTGGGTTTGATTCTGGATAATAATCTGGACTGGACTACACATGTAAACACAATAACGCAGAGAATGTTCTTTGGCTTGAGATTACTTTGGAGAAATGCTAGTTTTACCCCGACTAAGGTTCGTTTGCTTTTGGTAAGGTCATTGATCTTGAGTCATCTTCTGTACTGTGACGTTGTTTTTTCTAACTTGACTTCTAGCTTAATGGCTAAAATAAAGAAGGTTTTTAATTCATGCCTAAGATATATATTTGGCCTAAAACGAAGGGATAGGTTGACACCATATTATAATAAAATTTTTGGTTGTTCCTTGGAAAATTATCTTGACATTAGAATGCTAACTTTACTGCATAAAATTATTAATAACCAGAAACCTAAGTATCTGTATGATAAACTGATCTTTGCACAATCGACCAGAACACAAAACCTAATTTTGCAAAGAGCTAATTCAAATTATATGGAAAGTTCATTTCTAAGAAGAGGTGCTAGAGTATGGAACTCTATTCCAACTAATACGAGGAATATAGCACGAGGGGATAGGTTTAAGGCAGAGTGTATGAGCTATCTGAATGATCACTAACTGTTGGTGTGTGTTATTGATTATTTTTTAGATTTAATTGCATTTTTCTCTTTTTTTTGTTTGTATAAATGGTATTGATATTGATGTTACTATTATATAGTTTTAATTTTATAATTTTATAATGTTAAGTTTGTTGAATTTCTTTTGTGAAGAAGTTTTTTCTTTTTTGTTGATTTTTGCTAAAGCGTGATGTAAGTTTTATATGCCATTAATTGTAACTTGCTTTTCGATACAATGCAGTTTATTTAACTGCATCAAAACGACCCTGTTGTTGTGCTGTATCGATCAAATGAATGAATAAATAAATAAATAAATAAAAATTAGTAAGCAAACACACCAGGTTTTATTAAGTATTCAACACCTTAATTGTTCCACAACAACAGGAAAACAATACAGCAAACAATATTCCCAACTAGAATATTCTTCCAACAGCTTCGAAACTCCAACGGTTTATTGTAGAAATTTCCAATTCACAACGTTCAAAATAATACACAAAATATTTCTATTTAATAACACTTATAACTTTATTTACAAAAACTTTACACAAAAACTAATTTAAAGATCACTTTTATAATTTTTAACAAATCGCAGGTTTAAAATAAACTAATTAAAAACTACAAATGTAATTTTCTTATATACCTTCTGCAATACTTCTAGATAATTCGACATCACTTTCCAGAAACCTTGAGAAAATATTAGAATATTCGATTATTTTACGTTAGGTTGATTTGATTCATAAAATCGTTTATGTTGACCCTATTTCTAAGAAGAGACAACAACAACAGTATTCATTTCATTAATCTGTTGTAGTATTTTGTTGATTTGATTTTCCTAGAAGTAACCGTAATCGTCTAGATTTTTCTGTAATCGTAACAATATTTTATTTTTCACTCGTTTCTGCGACCCTGCAGACTTTCGATCAATAGCAAAACCCCCATCACATATAAATTAACAAGTAGAATCGATAAAATATGGAATTCCAAGAAATAAATGAAATTTTTTATATGGAATATTTTTTTTTCAAATGGCCATATCTTTTTTTTGCGGCGTTTCCGCACTTTTATTTTAATCAATTACTTGTTTATACCTAAATAATTAATTAAAAATAAAAAAAAATTTTTTATGAATAGCTCCTAAACTAGGCATTAGCCATTTTTTATTTAAACTAATCTGACACATCTAATTTTATTTGTACACAAAACTTTCTGACCCCGAAATCTACCTATTTCTAGCGGATATACCTACCGCTGGACTTTTTTTTATCAATTAAACTAAAGTGTTTACTATATTATAAATACAAGACTTATATTTTTATTGTTTGAGAACCTCTTTATTATTAGCGCTGCACCTGTTTCCATCCTGACACTTGCTGACTCTGCACAAGAGCGTGCTATGCGAATTGTGGGTAATCGAAATTTAACATCAAATTTTGATTTGAAAACAACACTGTCGTACTGTTGCTGATCTCGTTGTTTTTTATAAATATCGTCACCAGAAGTGCTCGAACGAAATCAGATGCATTATGCCTCAAACATATTCTGTTCCCGCGATTTATTCGTCAATCGGTTTTTTCAAGCAGCCAAGCTGTTGCGATTACTCACTGTTATAGTTAACAGAATGTAGTGGGATTTTTTTGTCCGTACATTGCATAAATAGAATGCTTTGTACGAATCAATAGTCTCGGGGACGTTCAATCCACGAAAATTTCAAAAAAAGCGTGCGTCAACACCTCAGAACGCTTGTTGTTTGGAACCTAGGCCTTAAAAGGCATCTATGTGTTGTTGTGAGTCACAACTTGTGACACATCTTATAATTCCTATAACACTTTTTATTAAAAAAAACATTCTTTGGACTCCCCTAAAATTTGTTGTGTGCGCGCCTGATTGAGTGAGGTGTAGAAGTTGGTGTAGGTAGGTGTAGAAGTTATTTATGAATTACTTTTTGTTAATAAAGTTTTAAGTGTTAGTAGAAATATTTGGTGTATTATTTTGGACGATTTCTACAATCAACCGTTTCTAAAGCTACTGAAAGAATATTCTAGTTAGGAATATTGCTTTCTTGTTGTAGAACAATTAAGGTATTGAATACTTAATAAAATCTGGTGTTTTTGCTTACTAATCAGTGAAAGAATCCAGAAAGTAGTTTGGGAGTTCCATTTATCGAATGAAGAGTGCATATTATTAGTTTTGTCATTACTTACTCCATTTCAAAAACAATTTTAATTGCCAGAGTTTTATTTATGAATTTCAAATGTTTTTCAAATACATCATAAATAGGAAATACTTTTAAAATAAAATTACAAAATTACTTTAAATTTAATCTAAACAATAATAACATTGCTACTTTATCAGATGTTGTGTTTTGTAGAAAATTCTCATTAAAAATTACTGTAATTTTTTTATGTAATTTTATTTTTTATTAATAATGTGAATATTAATTTTGTTCCGATGACTCTTCCTCATCATCAAAATTCTCCTCTTCTCCTAATTCTTCATCTTCACTGTTCTCATCATTTTCTTCTGGCTCAACTTCAATATCGGGAACCAAATAATATTGTAATGGATTCAACCATAAATCATCTTTTATTAATTCGCCAATTTCATCATTCACAGGATCGCTGTTGTCCGCATACCAATCAAAAAATGCTTTGTACTCTAAATGTCGCTTGCGCTTATTATTTGATGGTTTGAATTGAAGTTGTTTCAATAAATCTTTGCCTTCTTTCCATTTAATCGGGGTACTAACCGATTTTGGGCCGTCTTTAGTTAAAAAAAAAAATATTAAATTAAAAAACGTAAATATTTAATAATAAGTAGCTTACTTTCTCCATTCAAATGATACTCTTTCGTAATAATTTTATTTTCAAAGTATGGATTGTCATCAAAATAAAATTTTATTAAATATCCAGATTTGATATCATCGAATTCTTCAACATCAATTTTCTCTAACGCTTTTAAGCATTCTTCTTCCTCTTCTTCGAGTATTCCAGATATTTGAGGATGATTAATAAACTGCAATTAGATATTTCGTTTTTGTTGGTTATGGTTACAACTTATATATCAAATAAAAGTTATACTTACAGCGGTAACCCAAAAGTTTGGAATTCTTTTAGTAATAGAATTTCTTTTGTCAAACAACGGTTTCCGAAGTGTATTATATTTCTCCTCTATTTTTAATATTTCCTCACTTGCTTTTTCATTAAGAGCATCAATCTCATTTTGACAGAGGTCTATTAATTCTAACGCTTCAGAATAATCATCACTTAAACCATCTTCTACGGTAGTTTTTGCTTTTTTAGAAGGTGTGGCCATTATAATTTATATAATTGAAATTAATAATCAAAAGAAAACCTGTTTGATTATTTAATTTTAACAAAAATAAATATTTCCAAACCAAACACACCGGTAAAGTATTAACAAAAACGCGTATCAGATTTGACAGTTCATCCGTTTACACTGAACTGTAATTATAGCGGTTAACTATGCCAGCGTTATATGTGCGCTGCAAACTAAAAATAGAGAAATTCAATAATACGGAAGTTTATTATATTGACAATTTAAGCCATGATAAACGTTAATTTTAGCTATAAATATTTATGTATAGTATTACATTTAAAACGCAATTATATTTCGAAAATATCCATTTACCATATCCCCCGTGATTTAAGACGATTCACGAATTTGAATAAATATGAAGGTGTACCAACTTCACCAAATATTCAGCAAAAGGTTCTATGTGCTGTGTGTCAATCGAATTAATTTTGGACTGAAATAAATTTTGTGTTATTTAAAACTATAATTGAAAAATAAATCTCAGAATGGCTGCAAATGAAAACCAACCCCAAGGCAATTCTAATTTGTTTAAACAGGATTTATCACAACTTGTACGTCTGCTGTAATTGTATTCAAATTTTCATTACCCAATCTCAGATTTCATGTCGGCTTTCAAATTTTAAATAAAAGTTTGCACGTGGCGTTCTTGTGTTATAATTGAAATAATATTCTATAATTTAATATTCTATAATTCTAGTAATTAAGTTTTTTAAAAAAAATATTGGTATATGAAATCTTTTATTGGGTTTGAAAAAATTATTCAAAATACGGCTTTAACCTCTAATTTCATTGCAGGATGTTAGTCAATTAACACCGCTTTCACCTGAAGTAATTTCACGTCAAGCAACTATTAATATAGGCACAATTGGCCATGTCGCTCACGGCAAATCAACTGTTGTGAAAGCTATATCTGGTGTACATACTGTACGGTTTAAAAATGAATTGGAAAGAAATATCACTATTAAACTGGGTATGTAAATATATAAATAAATGCTCCTCTTTTGATAGCTCTTTGAAATTCAGTGTTTGGATTGATTTCGACATTAAGTCACACTCGAAAACAAAATAAATTACTTTTAAAAATGCAAGAATATATACCTGGTCCTCGCCCATTTCATTTGATGATTACCACATATTTTATACTTCGTGAGGTTTTTGTCCTTGACGGGTCTGACAACTTTTGCATCTGCCATTTTCCTCGATTCGGCCGCTTTTTCGTACGGCAAACTCTGAGAAATGCCGATTGCTAGGGATCTTGTAAATATTCTACCACAATTTTGTTTTTTATTAATGGTGGAAATTTGTTTTAGAAAACGAAGGTAACCTTGTCCGACAAAACTTTGTCTTTTATTGTCGAGTCAGACAATTAAGATTTTGGCATGTTTGGGTTGTCGGACTCGACAATAGCAGACAAAGGTTACCCTCGTTTTCTAAAACAAATTTCCACCCCCATTAATAAAAAACAAAATTGTGATAGTAAATTTGCAAAATCCCGGGCAATCGGCATTTTTCGGAGTTTGCTGAACGAATCGAGTGTTTAGTGTTTTTTTACCATTATCTCTTCTATAGAAAGAGGAGAGATACTTACATTAAAATATATACAATCTTTGATCGGTTCATTTAAATTGCAAGGTTGGCATGATATATATCAATGATATATATCCGATATATATCATTGATATATATCACGATATTTATTCCCTGATATATATCATGATATTTATAAAAAAAATAAATAATTAATTATTTCTACCTTAAAGTTGAAAAAACTGTTAACAGTCGCAGCACTGCTTGCAAAACGCATGCCAAATCGATATAACCTGGTTCAGCTATGCCAAGACCATAAAGCTGACATAGATTCTGACAAAACTAATCTTATGGCAAACATTGTAATGAATGCTAAACATATGCTTTGTTCTCTAAAGACAGTAGCAGTCGACAGTAGACAGAACTCAAAGAGATAAAACGACTATTGCCGTTTTAGTTGAAATTAGGCATAACTGGAAGTCGATCTTAAACTAGAGCAACCTGTAGAAGTTAAGAAACTTTATCGAAGAAGAGACATGCCTTTAAATGCACCTTATCAGTCATCACCTAGCTAATTTATGCTTGACCATCGATTTTTAGGTAAATAAACGATACAACAACCACCAAAGAGAAGAAGCATATATTTCCATGTTTAAATTTAATTATTTCAGTCTTCAAGCTTTTAACTGAATCTACACATTTTTCAAAATATGTATTTCATTCTTAGTTCAGAAATACACAACAAATGGTGTGGTGGAATGAAATTACTACCCAAGCAGGGTATTCCAAAATTTGAAATACGACCAAGCACTAGTTCATTAACTAATAGTTAACAGTACTTGACTTATGTTTATTTAATCGTATGATTTAAAGAAACAAAAATAAAATGTTTACAAAATCACAAGTCCACAACCAAATTTCTCAAATAATTAACGCCTTCTACAGGAACCTCATTTATCTTGTTTATACCACCATTGAATTTGAATAAGGGGCATTCATTCACTATGTGGTTCGTTGTTTGAATAACTCCACACATACATAAAGGTGAGGGATATAAGTCCCACTTGTTCATCAGGTAATTACATCGGCCATGTGTTGTTCTGAAACGATTCAGTCTGGTCCACTCTTTACGACTAAGATCGAAGCCGGAAACACAACAAGTAGAATCGATCACCAAACTGGCATTTGGAACAGGTGAAGAGTTCCACATACATTTCCATCTTTTCTTCATATCGAACTTAAATTCGGAACAAATAACCATGATGGTTTTCTTGATGGCAAACGAGATTCAGGTAAGTCTTGCAAAATGTCATAAAGAATTGAGTTTTGATGTAGATGACACTTTTCAAATTCTTTAATGCAAGGTGCTTCACGTCTTAATGACCCAGGTTCAATGTTGGCTAAGACAGAAAGCCATGGTAAAGGTGTTGATTTTAAAGTTCCAGTTATAATTCTCAAAGCATTGTTAAGTTGGACATCAATTTTATGTGTATGAGAAGAGTTAAGCCAAACAGGAGCACAATATTCAGCGCAAGAATATACTAGTGCAAGAACTGAAGATCTTAAAGTACATACATCAGCCCCCCAATTAGTTCCGGCAATTTTTCTAATGATATTCACTCTGGAACATAATTTTTTAGCAGTTTTTCTAAATGCGTCTTAAAAGACAATGTTCTGTCAAGTGTGACTCCTAAATATTGAGGAGTAGAATTAAAACGAACTGGAATCCCATCAAACTTGACTTTTAATTTTTTATGAGCTTCTTTGTTGTTCAAATGAAACGCAAATACTTCCGATTTAGAAGGATTAGGTGTTAGCCTCCAGTTACGAAAGTAATTAGCCAATACTGATAAATCACTCTCCAAAACTATTTCACAATCTTTTAAAGTAGTTGTTCAATAGCTATAGCAATATCATCGGCAAATTGGAGCAGCTTTGATTTAGTTGATGGTAAATCAGCCACATATAAACTGAACAAAATTGGAGAAAAGAACGCTTCCTTGAACGAGACCATTGTTAAGACGACGACTGCTACTTGTTTTTCCATTTAATGAGACCTGAATAAACCGGTTACTTAACATCGAATCGATGAGATTTACCATACGGGAACAGCGTAAGGTAGTTGCTAGTTTTAAAACGAATCCATGTCTCCAAACAGTGTCATATGCAGCAGACATATCTACAAACGCTACTCCAGTTTTCAATTTCTTCTGAAACCCAGCTTCAATAAAACAAGACAAAGCCAAAACTTGATAAGTACAACTTCTGTTTTTCCTAAAACCAGCTTGGGTTTTAGGAATTTTTTCATATATGATTGGTTCAATACGATGTAAAATCATCCTTTCAAATATTTTAAACAATGTACTCAACAAGGAGATAGGTCTAAAGTGAGCAACATCAGACCCATTCGTTCTAGGTTTTAATACAGCTAAGACTTTTGCTTTTTTAAATAAAGATGATAGTTGAGCTGAATTCAAGATTTTGTTAAAGAGTTCCAGAATCCAATTCTTAGTTCTTGGGCCGAAATGTGATATAAGTTCTGGATAAATACCATCTAGTCCTGCAGCCTTACCCATTTTAATGCATTTAATTGCTTCCTCAAGCTCAGATAATATAAAAGTTGAGGAAAGAGAACGAGCTGCAGTTAATCGTTGTTTTTCAATTTTAAGATTTCTTCGTACTTCTTTATATTTATCAGATGGAACTTGCACTTTAGTAACATTAACCAAACGAGAAGCAATATTATTTGCAGTAATATTACTATTTGATGAGGAAGTTGGAGATGAAGCTTCATTACCTAGTTTATGAAATAAATTCCATGCCTTACGACTAGACTTCTTGAAACTCGTCCTACCTACTGTATCACGCCAAGTTTTACGTCTATGAAAATCAAGTTCATCAAGAAGTTCAGTAGCTACATGCAAATCGTTAGTTCTATTGTATTGTTTATACAGTTTGTTACATGTTTTATTCCAAATTGGAACATACTGTTTTCTAAAACCTCTTGGAATATTCTTTTTGGCTATTGATAGCACCAACAAACCGCTGATAATCACATTGATTGCATGGAATAAATTGTACAATATTTTCTAAATCTTTAGAAAACTGTTCCCAATTTGATAATCCAAAATTCCATCTGGGATTTTCTATAGATGGTGAAATTGGAATCATTAACTTATGTTATTTTTCTTTAGTTTTTTTCTGAGAAACTTCAAACCATACCTTTGAATTGAAAATATTCCAATTACTTCTTTACTTACTTGAGTTTAATTGATCTCAAAAATCCAAAATTATGTTATTATGTTATTCATCGGCTGATCTATGGTTAACAGAAAATAGCCAGTATTTAGTTACCTTTGAATTAAGCACTAGCCCATGAATGGTAAACAATACATGGCTATTATTATTCGACCATTGCTGGAACCATGAATCACCCGATCTACGGTTTATAGAAAATAACAAGTTCAGTTTACTTTAAACAGCTAAATAATGGTTAACATCAATTGGCTATTGTTATTAGGCCAGTACTGAACCATAAATTGGCCGATCTTTGTCATTTGGTTAAAATACACTAGAGTGTTATCCATTTTAGAAATATATAATTTGAAAAGTTTCACCTATACATAGTTTAATTATCGCATCTCCGCTAAAAGACTGATAATATGAAATGTTAAAACTGGTATAAGTTTTAAATTTTTTTCTCTGAACACTTACTTTATTTTAAATATTTTGTATTTAATTTAGTTAAATTTACATATGATATTTTATTTTTTTTTAATGACCCTGTCATGGTAGCCAGTTTTCGGTCATTGCTGCAATACTGGTCATCTATATTGGTCTATTACAGGGCCAGTTGAACAACCTTGTATAGGCCATTGCTGTTTTTCTCTCTGGCAAATAAATGGCAGCCATTTATTATCCGAAGTTATCAACAAGTAAAATTATGTTAATGATCGAGTCATAGTTGCCAGTACTATGAGTCATTGTTGCCAGTACCCGGCCATTATTGAATTCCATTACTAGACCAGTTGTATAACCTTGTATGGGCCATTGCATGGCAGTCATTTATTGTTCGAAGTTATCATACAGTTACATGATGTTTATGGTCCAGTTATGGTTGACAAAACTCTAACATTGCTGCATTGCTGGTTGCCAGCAATGGACCATTACTGGACCAGTTGTTCAATATTTTATAGGTATTGATGAAGCAATTTGACCACATAAACAAGACAAAGCAAAGCAAGTAAGCGTATTCGTCATTTGGACTTGTGCAATTGAATATATAAACGAATAGGCTTGATAAATTACCGATAAACTAAATTATAGTTGCCATATTTGAATTTAGTTTATATGCAAAGTAAATATCAGAACATGATATATATCGGATATATATCTGATATATATCGGATATTTTGATATTTATATAAATATCATGATATTTTCCAACCTTGTTAAATTGTAAATATGCCACGTGCCCATAAATGTCACTTCGCTGATTGGTTCGATTTGTATTGTATTTGAATTTATCTTGAGGAGAAATTTCAGTGTGTGTATGTAGACATTTTTTAGTTTTCCCCAGGAGAGATTATTCCCTACAATAGAGAGATAACAGGAGATAATGGTACAAAATCGCTACCCAACGATAGTTCAATTAGTATGTACCCCAAAATACCCAACGATAGTTCAATTAGTATGTGTAACGAATAAATAAACAAATGTGAAAGCATTCGTTAGTGGGAGTTACAATTGCCAATGACTTACTCTGGAACGATCATATAATATGATGCTAAGGAGCGCGTCAATAATATTATAGGTTAATTAATCTTATATTATATCGTTTACAAAAGCACGTAATGTCCTCGTCGGTAAACATTTTAAGTTTAACATACAGTTGAACATTGAGTTTTTTATAAAAATTTTTTTTTGTTATAGTTTTATTTTTTATTTTAATTTTTGCTTATATTATTTCATTTTTGCTTATTTGTTTATTAAATTATGATTATAATAATCAAAAATATTTAGTTTAATTGGTGTTAATTTCTATATGAATTTTGGTAAATATTAAAAAGATATGCTTTCAAAAGAGTTTTAAACTTTGATATTCTATTTTCGGTTTTGAAATTGTCTGGTAGCAAGTTAAACAAAGAGAGCCCCTTGTACAATAAATTCGACTAACGACGTGCTGTACGACACAGGCTTAGATAATAGTTATTACTTCAAGTAACCAAAGAACTGCATTAGAATGCAATATTTAAAAATATACTTTTTACTGTTTATTTTTAGGGTTCCGTTTTTTATACGGAACACTATTGGTGAGAGTAAAACGTGTTTTTCACATTATATCGATTATCTCGTAAACTATAAATGCTATGGACTTGAAATTCATGCGTATAAAACTAACCTGTCCACATGAAATGACGGATACAAATAAAACTAAAGTGGTTTTCGTATGGTTTACAGGGCTGAGATGTGAGACCTTTGAGAAAATACATTTTTTTATAGATTCAAGTAGGGTATCATATGAAAGGGCTTTATTTCAGTATTCCATAAAAATTTATTTTGGAATTTTACACCTCACCCTTTTTTGTATAATTTTGAATAATGACGTTTTTTTCGCGTTTTCTTGCCTCGATTAGCTCCGAACCTATCTGATCGAAAATTTTCAAATGTACTTGGAATGATAGAAAAATTAGTACGTTTTTAATAAACAATATAAAAAAGTGTCATATTTCCATACTTAGATTTATTAAGGG
This sequence comes from Diogma glabrata, assembly GCA_963693315.1. NCBI lineage: Eukaryota > Metazoa > Arthropoda > Insecta > Diptera > Cylindrotomidae > Diogma > Diogma glabrata. The sequence continues at coordinate 230,195,595 of OY856187.1, forward strand.
GGTGGAAATGAGGAGGGGTAAAAACACTATTTAAAATGTGGTCAAGTGGGGTGTCGTTTGAAAGAGCACTTAATTTAAAAAACAAAGCAATTTTTTTTAGAATTTTGCGATGCTCAGGTTTTGAGTTATAGTAAAAAAAGTGCGAATTTAGACCGTTCCCCCCCCCTACGTTTCGACACTGATTGACAGAAAAATTTGTAAAAATTCACAGAGTTAGGAAATTGGCTAAATTTTGTAAGAAAACTATAGCGAAGTCTCCAATAATTATATTTCTGTGTGTTTAGGGGACCGGGGCAGAGGGGGTAAAAAAAAACTTTTTTTGACCCAAGCGAGTGGGGTGTCATTTGATAGAGCACCTAATTTGGAATTCGCTGCAATTTTTTTTAGAATTTTGCGGTGGCCAGTTTTTGAGTTATTGTCGAAAAAGTGCAAAGTCCAGACCGTTCCCCCCCCATGCGTTTCGACACTGATTGACAGAAAAATTTGTAAAAATTCACAGAGTTAGGAAATTTGCTAAATTTTGTAAGAAAACTATAGCGAAGTCTTCAATAATTATATTTCTGTGTGTTTAGAGGACCGGGGTAGAGGGGGTAAAAAAAAACTTTTTTTGACCCAAGCGAGTGGGGTGTCATTTGATAGAGCACCTAATTTGGAATTCGCTGCAATTTTTTTTAGAATTTTGCGGTGGCCAGTTTTTGAGTTATTGTCGAAAAAGTGCAAAGTCCAGACCGTTCCCCCCCCCATGCGTTTCGACACTGATTGACAGAAAAATTTGTAAAAATTCACAGAGTTAGGAAATTTGCTAAATTTTGTAAGAAAACTATAGCGAAGTCTTCAATAATTATATTTCTGTGTGTTTAGAGGACCGGGGTAGAGGGGGTAAAAAAAAACTTTTTTTGACCCAAGCGAGTGGGGTGTCATTTGAAAGAGCACCTAAGTTGGAATTCGTTGCAATTTTTTTTAGAATTTTGCGGTGGCCAGCTTTTTGAGTTATTGTCGAAAAAGTGCAAAGTCCAGACCGTTCCCCCCCCCCATGCGTTTCGACACTGATTGACAGAAAAATTTGTAAAAATTCACAGAGTTAGGAAATTTGCTAAATTTTGTAAGAAAACTATAGCGAAGTCTCCAATAATTATATTTCTGTGTGTTTAGAGGACCGGGGTAGAGGGGGTAAAAAAAACTTTTTTTTACCCAAGCGAAAGGGGTGTCATTTGAAAGAGCATCTAATATGGAATTCGTTGCAGTTTTTTTTAGAATTTTGCGGTGGCCAGTTTTTGAGATATTGTCGAAAAAGTGCAAAGTCCAGACCGTTCCCCCCCCATGCGTTTCGACACTGATTGACAGAAAAATTTGTAAAAATTCACAGAGTTAGGAAATTTGCTAAATTTTGTAAGAAAACTATAGCGAAGTCTCCAATAATTATATTTCTGTGTGTTTAGAGGACCGGGGTAGAGGGGGTAAAAAAAAACTTTTTTTTACCCAAGCGAGTGGGGTGTCATTTAAAAGAGCATCTAATATGAAATTCGTTGCAGTTTTTTTTAGAATTTTGCGGTGTCCAGTTTTTGAGATATTATCGAAAAAGAGCAAAGTCCTGACCGTTCCCCCCCCCCCCATGCGTTTCGACACTGATTGACAGAAAAATTTGTAAAAATTCACAGAGTTAGGAAATTTGCTAAATTTTGTACGAAATTTATAGCAAAGTCTCCAATAATTATATTTCTGTGTGTTTAGAGGACCGGGGTAGAGGGGGTAAAAAAAAACTTTTTTTGACCCAAGCGAGTGGGGTGTCATTTGAAAGAACATCTAATTTAGAATTCATTGCAATTGTGTTTAGAATTTTTTGGTGCCCAGTTTTTGAGTTATTGTGAAAAAAATGCAAATTCACACCGTTCCCCCCCATACGTTTCGACACTGGTTGACAGAAAAATTTGTAAAAATTCACAGAGTTAGGTAATTTGGCAAATTTTGTACAAAAACTATAGCGAAGTCTCCAATAATTATATTTCTGTGTGTTTAGAAGACCGGGGTAGAGGAGGTAAAAAAAAACTTTTTTTTACCCAAGCGAGTGGGGTGTCATTTGAAAGAACATCTAATTTAAAATTCGTTGCAGTTTTTTTTAGAATTTTGCGTTGCCCAGTTTTTGAGTTACTGTTGAAAAAGTGCAAAATTCAGACCGTCCCCCCTCCATACGTTTCGACACTAAATGACAGAAAAAATTGGAAAATTTCACAGAGTTAGGAAATTTGGTAAGTTTTGTATGAAAACTACAGCACAGTTTTTGAGTTATGGATAAGAAAGGGCTAAATTCAGATCGTGCCGCCGCCTACCTTTCGACGATGACTGACTGAAAAATTTGAAAATATTTACAGAGACAGGAATATTGGTAAATTTTGAATGAAAATCATATCGAAGACTCAAACAATTATATTTCTGTGTGTTTATGGGATGGGTGTGGGGAGGGAAAAAAACCATTTTTGACCCAAATGAGTGGGGTGTCATATGAAAGAGCACTTAATTTAAGAAATGTTACAATTTTTTTAGAATTTTGCAATGCAGAGTTTTTGTGTTATTAAAAAAAAATATTTTTAGTATGTAGCCGTTCCACACCCCTAAATTTCAACACTCGATTGACCGAAAAAATAATCAAATTTAATCCATTTACAAGCTGGTGTAATTGAATCTTTTTTAAGTTACCAAAAACCAAAACATTTTTTTTGCCATTTTTGATCAATGTAGATTTGATTGTAATTTACCATTGACATTTACAATTTAACATTTATTTTGTTATGTGTCTATGGTCTGAAAATATAAGGACATTACAACACAACTTTTTGTCAATAATTTTTGATATTGTGCTCTTTTACATTCACGGAACCCTTGACGAGCGAATTTTATTCGCACTTGTCTGACTTTTTATTTTATTAATAATAATATAAACTTCCTTATAGTAACAATTTGCATTTTAATTCAAAAGTGACAAAAGCACACAAACTGAATAATATGGAAAACCATAATAACACATATAAAGAACTGCAGCCTTACTCTCACATTCGATAGCCTTCGTTTTAAAAACGATAGTTCTTTTCCATCAAACTAAAATTTCATACAAGAAAAAAGTCAAGAAAATGTTTACTACAATTTTAGTAAGTGATGTCAACAATAAAAATAGAAAATCTACTAGAATTTTGTATTAAATATGTAGTCCCTGGGCCATCACCTATTTAATTTGATGATCACCACATATTTTATACTTCGTAAGGCGCTTGTCCTTCACGAGTCCTACAACTTTTTTATCTGCCATTTTCCTTGATTCGGCCGCTTTTTTCCTCGCGAAACTCCGAAACATGGTGATTTCCCGGGGTCTTATATATTTATTACCATAGTTTTGTTATTTATCGAAGGGATTGGAAATTTGTTTTAAAAAACGAGGGTAAATTTGTCTGAAAAAAAATTGTTTGCTTTTATGAGTCCGACAACTCAAACTCGACAAAATACCAGGGTATTGAAAATCAATTACCACAAAACTAATTTTCACAGGATTGTTTAACAAAAATTAGTGAAATTGAAGGGTCATATTGTCCGACAAATTTTCGGCCGCGTTTTTCCAGTCGGACGACTGGAAGTCGGAATCCTGACGGGGTAGTATTTATTGATTACCACATGTCTGATAAAAATGAAACGCAATAAAAAACCATTTGTTATTTACCCAAGCGAGTGGGGTGTCATTTGAAAGAGCATCTAATATGGAATTCGTTGCAGTTTTTTTTAGAATTTTGCGGTGGCCAGTTTTTGAGATATTGTCGAAAAAGTGCAAAGTCCAGACCGTTCCCCCCCCATGCGTTTCGACACTGATTGACAGAAAAATTTGTAAAAATTCACAGAGTTAGGAAATTTGCTAAATTTTGTAAGAAAACTATAGCGAAGTCTCCAATAATTATATTTCTGTGTGTTTAGAGGACCGGGGTAGAGGGGGTAAAAAAAAACTTTTTTTTACCCAAGCGAGTGGGGTGTCATTTAAAAGAGCATCTAATATGAAATTCGTTGCAGTTTTTTTTAGAATTTTGCGGTGTCCAGTTTTTGAGATATTATCGAAAAAGAGCAAAGTCCTGACCGTTCCCCCCCCATGCGTTTCGACACTGATTGACAGAAAAATTTGTAAAAATTCACAGAGTTAGGAAATTTGCTAAATTTTGTACGAAATTTATAGCAAAGTCTCCAATAATTATATTTCTGTGTGTTTAGAGGACCGGGGTAGAGGGGGTAAAAAAAAACTTTTTTTGACCCAAGCGAGTGGGGTGTCATTTGAAAGAACATCTAATTTAGAATTCATTGCAATTGTGTTTAGAATTTTTTGGTGCCCAGTTTTTGAGTTATTGTGAAAAAAATGCAAATTCACACCGTTCCCCCCCATACGTTTCGACACTGGTTGACAGAAAAATTTGTAAAAATTCACAGAGTTAGGTAATTTGGCAAATTTTGTACAAAAACTATAGCGAAGTCTCCAATAATTATATTTCTGTGTGTTTAGAAGACCGGGGTAGAGGAGGTAAAAAAAAACTTTTTTTACCCAAGCGAGTGGGGTGTCATTTGAAAGAACATCTAATTTAAAATTCGTTGCAGTTTTTTTTAGAATTTTGCGTTGCCCAGTTTTTGAGTTACTGTTGAAAAAGTGCAAAATTCAGACCGTCCCCCCTCCATACGTTTCGACACTAAATGACAGAAAAAATTGGAAAATTTCACAGAGTTAGGAAATTTGGTAAGTTTTGTATGAAAACTACAGCACAGTTTTTGAGTTATGGATAAGAAAGGGCTAAATTCAGATCGTGCCGCCGCCTACCTTTCGACGATGACTGACTGAAAAATTTGAAAATATTTACAGAGACAGGAATATTGGTAAATTTTGAATGAAAATCATATCGAAGACTCAAATAATTATATTTCTGTGTGTTTATGGGATGGGTGTGGGGAGGGAAAAAAACCATTTTTGACCCAAATGAGTGGGGTGTCATATGAAAGAGCACTTAATTTAAGAAATGTTACAATTTTTTTAGAATTTTGCAATGCAGAGTTTTTGTGTTATTAAAAAAAAATATTTTTAGTATGTAGCCGTTCCACACCCCTAAATTTCAACACTCGATTGACCGAAAAAATAATCAAATTTAATCCATTTACAAGCTGGTGTAGTTGAATCTTTTTTAAGTTACCAAAAACCAAAACATTTTTTTTGCCATTTTTGATCAATGTAGATTTGATTGTAATTTACCATTGACATTTACAATTTAACATTTATTTTGTTATGTGTCTATGGTCTGAAAATATAAGGACATTACAACACAACTTTTTGTCAATAATTTTTGATATTGTGTTCTTTTACATTCACGGAACCCTTGACGAGCGAATTTTATTCGCACTTGTCTGACTTTTTATTTTATTAATAATAATATAAACTTCCTTATAGTAACAATTTGCATTTTAATTCAAAAGTGACAAAAGCACACAAACTGAATAATATGGAAAACCATAATAGCACATATAAAGAACTGCAGCCTTACTCTCACATTCGATAGCCTTCGTTTTAAAAACGATAGTTCTTTTCCATCAAACTAAAATTTCATACAAGAAAAAAGTCAAGAAAATGTTTACTACAATTTTAGTAAGTGATGTCAACAATAAAAATAGAAAATCTACTAGAATTTTGTATTAAATATGTAGTCCCTGGGCCATCACCTATTTAATTTGATGATCACCACATATTTTATACTTCGTAAGGCGCTTGTCCTTCACGAGTCCTACAACTTTTTTATCTGCCATTTTCCTTGATTCGGCCGCTTTTTTCCTCGCGAAACTCCGAAACATGGTGATTTCCCGGGGTCTTATATATTTATTACCATAGTTTTGTTATTTATCGAAGGGATTGGAAATTTGTTTTAAAAAACGAGGGTAAATTTGTCTGAAAAAAAATTGTTTGCTTTTATGAGTCCGACAACTCAAACTCGACAAAATACCAGGGTATTGAAAATCAATTACCACAAAACTAATTTTCACAGGATTGTTTAACAAAAATTAGTGAAATTGAAGGGTCATATTGTCCGACAAATTTTCGGCCGCGTTTTTCCAGTCGGATGACTGGAAGTCGGAATCCTGACGGGGTAGTATTTATTGATTACCACATGTCTGATAAAAATGAAACGCAATAAAAAACCATTTGTTATTATAAAAAATCGAGTTGTCCGACAAAAATATAGCCGCGTTCGGCCAGTCCGACAAGAAAATAAGAAAAATATTTCAGGAGAACAATTATTTTTGTTTCTTTGTTAAAATTGCTAATATTCAAGAACAAATTACTTCGATCTGAAAGACCTAAGTATTACATTCATGAGCTCAAAGTGAAATTCTTACCCCACTTTTTTTTTGACATTTCTCGACGTTTTAGGACCTACTGATTCTAAAAAAGCACAAAAAATGTGTGTC
>OY856187.1:230202265-230317399 GCA_963693315.1 Diogma glabrata
AATAAATTTCGATATTTAGTAGTGTTAATCTTTATCATTCAGGAATGTTATTATAAACATAATATATTTAATTTTGGTTACTATGTATATCAATAAGCTATTATAGTAGTAATTTAATTAGTATAATAGATATTATTAGTTTTTAATGTCAGGTTTTTAATGGTCAGTTTTTAATGTAATTATTCAGGAAAGTTGTTTTTAACATAGAAAGTTATGACTATAGCAAGTACTTTGACATTTAAATTTAAAATTTTCCAAAAAGTGGAGTTAGTCGGTCTGTGCAGTGAACAGCACATTTTTCGATTTTTCGATAGTTAGTGGACACTAATTTGTCGGATAACTGTATCAGAGTAAAATAATATTCATTAAAACTATAAAAAAAAAATTAGACATGTGGTAATCAATAAATACTACCCCGTCAGGATTCCGACTTCCAGTCGTCGGACTGGAAAAACGCGGCCAAAAATTTGTCGGACAATATGACCCTTCAATTTCACTAATTTTTGTTAAACAATCCTGTGAAAATCAGCTTTATGGTAATTAATTTTCAGTACACTGGTATTGTGGCCTGTTTGAGTTGTCGGACTCAACAAAAGCAGAAAATTTTTTGTCGGAAAAATTTACCCTCGTTTTCTAAAACAAATTACCACTTCCTTTAATAAATAACAAAATTATGGTAATAAATATACAAAACCCCGGGAAATCGCCATGTTTCGGAGTTTCCCGAGGGAAAAAGCGGCCGAATCAAGGAAAATGACAGATTAAAAAGTTGTAGGACTCATCAAGGACAAGCGCCTTACGACGTATAAAATATGTGGTAAACATCAAATTAAATAGGTGATGGCCCAGGGACTAATGCCAAATGTCAATTTTTTATTAGTAAATATAATGTAAATAGTGTCAATGTTGTTGATTTTTTTTTTTAAAATAAAAAGTGTTGTGTTATAGGGTTTACAATATGTCACACAACGACACATAAATACCTTTTAAGACTTAGGTCCCACAACAACTTGCGCTTTAAGGTGTTGATGAACGCTATTTTTAAACCTCTGCAGATTGAAACCACCTGAGACTATGAATTCCTGCAAACTATTCCATTTGTATGCAGTTCGGACAAAGAAGTCTTTCTGCGATCTGCCAGTATGACCGCGGGATCTCAACCTTTTGACTGGTTGCGCTAGCCGTTTGCCGAATGGAACGGGGGTAAGAATAAGTTTGAGCCATGATGCTGCTGATTTCATCTGAGCACTGTTGATGACGATATTTGTAAAAAACAACGAGGTCAGCAACAGTGCGACGATGTTGTAGGAAATCAAGTTTTGATATCAAATCTCGATCTCCCACAATTCGTATAGCCCGCTTTTGAACAGAGTCCAAGAGGGCCAAGATGGAAACAGAAGCAGCACCCCAAACTTGACAACAGTACTCCATACAGGTACGCATATAGGACTTACAAACATGGAGCAATAGGTATAGAGTGAAAAATTTTTTGCATCTTTTTTCCTGGCCGAGTTTTCTAAACGCGATTTTTGCCATCGCCATTACATGATCGTTCCAGAGTAGGTCATTTGAAACCGCCCGTTTACGGCCAGTTTACGTTTTGAAGGAAGGGGCTTGAACGACTTGTGCAGAGTACTATCATCTGCAAAACTATTTAATGGGTTGCTGGTGATTTTCAGCAATTCGTTGATATAAATCAAAAATAAGGTTGGTGACAATACTGAGCCTTGAGGTACACCAGCGTTAATTAGTTCGAAAATCCGTCTAAGCAGACCGAAATGTATCAGTTGGATAGAAAATTTTGAATCAGCTTCACAACATTGGGATGAAAACCATACTCAACGAGCTAGTTGAATAAGCTGGCATGCCAGACACGATCGAATGCCTTGGAGATGTCTAAAGCGATAACGTATGTTTAACCACCTTTATCAAGTATGCTGTTCCAACAATGCGCTACATAGTTTAATAGACCAGTAGTTGATCTTTTGTTCCGAAAACCGTATTGGCTGTCGGCTATTAAATGATTTACTTCCACAAATTTTGAAATGTGTGTACTGTGTATTAATATAATGCTCGTAGACTTTGGATAGGACCGATAGTAAAGCTACTGCCCTATAATTTGAGATATCGGATTTTGACCCCTTTTTGGGGACGGGCTGGACATTTGCCAACTTCCAGCACGAGGGAAATATACCAGTTTTGTAGGATTGGTAGAATATCTTAGTCAAAGTTGGTGCAAGTTCTTTAGAAAAGGTTTTTAAAACGATGAGTGGAATATTGTCCATTCCTGAGGCTTTGTGATGTTTGACCCCTTTAAAAGTTTAGCGACTATTTTGGGTTTGAATTGAAGTTCATTCATATTAACTCCTGAAGACTGGATTTGGGGTATTTCTTTAGGAGTTTCCAAAACAGTGGAGTTCAAAGCAAAGCGTTCAGCGAACAAGTTAGCTTTTCTTGCGGGATCATTAACGATTGAATCACCATCAATATTAGGTGGAATAGAAGATTTTGTACCAGAAAGCAGAAACATTTACATTGTCAGTGTAAAAACAATGACGGTTGAAAGGGAAACCATGGAAGAAATTTTGCAGACCACTCTTATCCATTTTTGAGTATTGAAATATTTTACGGGGCTTGAGAGCTGTAGTTTTAAGTAAATCAGTTTTGATAACTGGTGAAATTAAATAATGATCAGAATTTCCAATACTACCTTTCGCGACATCGACACTCGTAATATCTTGCATATCCAAAAGAAAACTATTATCACCGCCATTACGGGGAGTGAAAGTTGGGTTTTTAACAATTTGGGATAGACCCTGAGACGCGGCAAAAATTTCTCCCAGTTTTTCACTATTGTCAATAGAATTCCAACCATGATTTGTTGTGGACGTTGAAGTCACCGGTAACGATAACCTCACAATTAGGGGACTTTGCTCTAATCTCGTCCACAATTTTTGTCAGTAAATTAAAATAGTTTGGGTTACCGGGTGGTTGGTTTAGCCATACAAAGGTTGGTTGGTTTAGCCGGTATAAAGCTATTGTAAAAAAAGTAATTTCTGAAAGACAAATCTTTAAAACCATTGTATTGAAGCCATCACCATGTAGTTCAAAATTTGGAAAGCGTGTATACGCAACACTCTCATGAATGAATGCGAATACGCCCTGATGGAGTTTGAAAGCTGATTCAAGCCTATATTGGGAATTAAGCGATTCTATAAAGAAAAAATTTTCAGAAACTTGCGGTTTGTCGTGCTCAAGATGATGTTGCACGTGGTCATGGTTAGCAGATCCGCAGATGTTTTGAACATGTATTTTAAAATTTGTTTTTGAGTCATATTCAGGGTGAGTTTTTTAAAAAATGCCAGGCTTTTATCTCGAGAGCCATGCTAGATGGGACAAAATAACAAAAGGTGATATTTGTTAAGCGACGAGGGGGAGTCCAATAGTAATATTGAATGACCTTGAAACTCATAAGTATTGGAGATATATGCCAAAATAGGTTTTTTTTTTAAATTAGAACCTATACATTTAATGTTTTTTTTTAATTAAGTAAATCTTTTTGCTTACAAATTTTTTTGTAAAGTGTACGATTTTGTAGATATGATGAAAATTGATTTGCACTAAAGCAAACGTGTCTTCGCTAAGTTCTTCAGAAAAAAATAAAATTTCGATAAATTAAAAAAAACAATGAAAATCATTCATTAATTTAAATATTATTGCATCGTGGTCTACTGCGTGAAATGTATTTTCGTTGTTTTTTTTTTTGATTTATTGAAATTTTATTTTTTTACTGAAGAACTTAGCGAAGACACGTTTGCTTTAGTGCAAATCAATTTTCATCATATCTACAAAATCGTACACTTTACAAAAAAATTTGTAAGCAAAAAGATTTACTTAATTAAGAAAAAACATTAAATGTATAGGTTCTAATTTAAAAAAAAAACCTATTTTGGCATATATCTCCAATACTTGTGCCAATACTCCAATACATATATATAATAAATCAATTTTCATCATATCTACAAAATCGTACACTTAACAAAAAAAATTTTTAAGCAAAAAGTGTGTAGTTTGATTTACTTAATTAAAAAAAATATTAAATGTATAGGTTCTAATTTAAAAAAAAACTATTTTGGCATATATATCCAATACTTATAAGTTTCAAGGTAATTCAATATTACCATTGGACGTCCCCCTCGACGCTTAACAAATATCACCTTGGGTTATTTTGTCCCATCTAGCATGGTTCTCGAGATAAAAGCCTGACATTTTTTAAAAAACTCACCCTGTATGTGTTGTCCCTGCAAATACCGTGGACATGCCACTTTATGGGGAGGTGGATTGCGCATATTTGCTTTACCACTTGCAGACTTATACCTATTCTGTTGTACTGCCATATATGTATCAAAAGGTTTATTTTTTTATGTTTTATTAAAGAATAGATAACTAAGCAAAAAATCTTATCATTCAATAAAATATGACATATGCCAATATTTCATGATAAGACGAAGAAATAATAACAAAATAATAAGTGAAAAACAAATTGTGAGAAATTTGCAGAAAACAAAACAAAACTAATTGCCAATAATCCAGCTGATGCTGCGCACCCCAGACGCACTGCTCACCAGCTCAATCGAGGCACAAAGCCCACACATAATTATATGTTGGTCTGATTCCTCAGAAGAGCTAATGAGCGGTACTACTGCGGAACGCTGCCTAGCTAAGACTGGAAGTGCTGCCGTTGACTAATTAAAGTTCGTCCGCCAGCACCCTTAGATATCATCTTGGCTAATGATATCTCTTGCCATTGCCAGTGGTATGGGATATCTCACGCTAACTCATATGTCAATGGCAGGGACTGGAGTACGCGGGGTAGTCAGACCCGTAGATCAACATTGATCATAATCGATCAAAATCGTTAATCGACCCTTCCTGCGGTTAATTTGAAAATATATGTTTTTTATTTTGTGAATAAAATAATATTGTTGGATTATTTTCTAAAAATTGTTGTATGTTTTTTTTTTTTTTTTTTTTTCAAAATAGCAGACCTAACAATAAAAAAATTTGTGCAAATTCCTAAAATGTTTATTGTACTAATTAATATATAAAGTATAAACAGTATAATTCAATATTATGCTCAATATTTAGGAAGAAAAAATGAAACTTATTTTCGAATTTAAAAACGACCATTACTGATCTGGTTTTGTTTCTGTGAAGCGCGGTGGTTGTACCAGGTGCTCGCCGGAAGCCATATTGGTGTGGCGCCAAATTGCAGAATCTTGTCAGCTGAGGGAGCAGAAGTGTTTCGATAAGTTTTACGACCGATGAAAGGATGGATATTGGTCTGTAAGACTCTCCCTTTTCTTCAGGTTTTCCTGGTTTTAAAATGGGACTGATTCTGGCCGTTTTCCTGGTATTTGGTATCTGTAGAGTATTTAAAAATGTATTGTGTATTGAGTGTAGTAGTGAGGTAGTTCAATCCTTTGGGTCCGATGTATTTGAGCATGATGGCTGAGATGCCGTCAGGTCCTATAGCTTTTGATGGCTTAATTCTCTTTATTGCATTCTCCACCTCTTCTTCGGAAAATATGATATCCTCCAAGTGTCTCAATACTGATCTGGTCTCTTTCTCATGTTTACGTTGCTTTTCTGTAAACTGTATGTTATGTTTGCGCATTTTCTGTGGTTTTCAATTGGGATATCGTCGAAGGAGATCATGCAATTATTTTGTGGTTGTCGAGGATGAGTTAGGCCCTTAATAACATTCCAAAGACTTTTACTAGTACCCAGGTCTGATTTACTCCCTAACTCTCCATTTGTTTCTTTTATGATCCGTGACCAACTTGTTAAGTCGCTTGTTACAATCCAGAATTCTGGAGTCGGCTGGATCGGCTTTACGGATGTCATCTCTTTGAGTAGAAAGCACACACGCTTCATGTGGAAAGTTTGGTTTTAACTTTTGAATTCTGCCAGCTGGAATGTAGCGAGCTATAGCCTTATTAAAAATATCTCTGAATTGTTTTTCCTCAGAGGGCGTCAAGTAGTAAAAGTTGCTTACTGAATTCAATCTCGGTAAAATTTGTAAAGTTTTCCCAGTCAGCTTTGTTAAAATTAATATATGTCTTCTTTTCGGAATTGATTTGATTTATGGAACGGCTTAAGATGATTATGATCGGCACGTGGTCTGATCCCCATGCAATTTCAGTTCTCCATTCTGCAATTGGCATTAGTGACATACTGGTAAGGGAGACATCTGGAGAAGAGTATGAGTTATTTGTTACCCTTGGTGGTTCGTTGAGGACTCCAAAATTTGAGCCGTCAATTTGATCAGCAATGCTTTCACCTCGTGAATCAGTGTTTAGGTGTGAATGCCATAGATCATGGTGCGCGTTCACATCTCCGAGAATTAGAGTCTTTGGTATAAAATAAATGTCCTATGGGCGGTTCATAACCTGTATCGCAGCTGCTTACTGGTGGAATATAAATATTGACTAGCGTTATTTCCGGATTTTATTATAATGCCTTGTTGTTCTAGGTGTTTGTCAGTTCCCGGTACAGCAGGTAGTGTGGTTGTACGATAAATAACGCTTTTGTGAATGATTAAGGCAAGGCCACCACCTTTGTCCTACCCTCTATCCAGCCTTGTAATTTTATAATCACAGATACTTTCATCACTAAACTTATACTAAACTTATACTAAACTTAGATCAAACATTTAATTTTGTTTCTTGAAGAAACGTGACGAGAATATTGTTATTGCACATATAGTTTATTATATCTTCGAACTTATACGTGAGACCGTTGCAATTTACTTGCATAATTTTTGCATCACTCGGGGGTTCCGGTATCGTGTTCATTCGTATTGTGTTTTGTTGAGAGCTCGTGTTGGTATTTAAACTTGAGCTTGACAACATGGCGCTATGTATTTCTTGGTCCATTGCTTATATGTGCTTATGTGTGACCAGCTGCTTCCTTATCCAAAAAATAGAGCGACGGATTTGCACATTTCGTCGAAATTGTTGTGATGGTTCTTGGTCGGAACTGGGTTCCGAGTACTTCTGGGGCGTAGACCCGTCCATCTTGAGAAGTAGTCCGATCTCGTGTTGTTACTTAATTCTTTCAATGAAGTAAAACCTATAACGTATTATGCAATGTACTGCTCAAGATGGACGGCTCTACGCTCCAGAAGCACTCGAAACCTAGATCCGACCAAAGACCATCACAATAATTTCGACGAAAGGTACAAATCCGTCGCTCGCTTTTATGGGTAAAGAAGCAGTATCACTGGCCTCACTGCTTCAAATATTCCTTGTCATGGCTGGTATTGAAAGATATCCTAGACCAACTAAAACATGGCATCAATATTTAAAAACATTTTAATTGCAAACATAACATCCATCCAGTGCAACACCTATAAGGAATGGTATCACTTCAAGAACTGCTCAGGTCTCGCCACACATGGACAATGGACCAAAAACTACATAGTGTCATATTGTCAAACATATAGCCGACATACCAACATGAGCTCGCAGCAAAACACAATGCGAATGAACAAACATCCGACAACCCCGAGTGATGTGAAAATTATGCAACTAAATTGCAACGATCTCACTAACAAGATCGACGATATTATAAATTATATTGCAATAGCAATGTTCTAGTCACCGTTCTTCAAAAAACCAAATTAAATGTTAGATCTAAGGTTACTGATAATTACTGTGATTATAAAATTATAAGGCTGGATAGAGGGAAGGGATCATTCACAAAACCGTTATCTACCATACAACCACATTGCCTGCAGTACCGGGAACTGATTAACACCTAAAACAACTGGATATTATAATAAAATTCGGAAATAAGGAGATAACTACGGAGATAATCAAATGACTATTACATTTGATAAAAAATTTAAAATACACATCCAAAGTATGGATTGAATGCCAACCGTGACGCCGTGCAACATCATCTCTTGCATGACAAACCGCACATTCTTTTGCTTACAAAAACAAAAGTTTTCTGAAATTTATTCGTGTGACGTAACACTGGGTTCCAAATATAGGCTTGAATCGGCTTTTAAACTTCATCAATGTGTATGTGCATACATTCATGAGAGTGCTGCATATAAACGCTTTCCAAATTATGCACTACATGGTGATGGCTACAACACAGTAGTATTAAAGGTTTGTCTACCTGAAATTACTTTTTTCACAATAGATCTATCTATACCGGTCCCCAAAGAAACAATCCCAATTTTTTTAATTTCTTGACTAATGTTGTGGACGAAATTAGAGCACAATTTCAAAATTGTGAGGTTATCGTTACGGTGACTTAAACGTCCACAACAAATCGTCACAACGACAACAATGGAAGCCAGGTAGAAATATTTGCCGCATCGCACGATAAAAGTTTTCTCCTATTTCACATCTATGCCAGATATTACGAATGTCGATGTCGATAAGGGTAGTATTGGAAGTTCTTACCATTATCTAATCACATCAATCAAAACTGATTTACTAAAAACTAGATCTTCCAAACCCCGTCAAATATTTCACTTTTCAAAAATGGCTACCAATGGTCTCCGAAGTTTTTTTCAAGGTTTCCCTTTTGATCGTCATTGTTTTTATACTGACGATGTAAATGTTACTGCTGAAAACTAAACTGAAACCATGCAATTTGGCATTCACAAATTCATTCCCTTTTCAATAATCAAACCCCAACAAAAATATTTGTTTTCGAATACAGCCAAACTGGCTCTTAGAAACAAACGTAGATTTTTTAATATTTGGATTCATAAAAAGAATTCTGTTAATCGATCCCAATATTTAAAGGCCAACAAAATATAAAACCAGATAATTGAACACGAAAAAGCAGAGATTGATAGAGCAATAGCGGTAAAACTTTCGAGTATGTCAATTTCTAATAAAAGTTTTTACAGTGGCATTCATTCTTTAATTTCTGGTACTAAATCTTATATCCCCCCTATCATTGATGGTGACTCAATCGTTACTGACGCTGCAAGGAAGGCTGCATTGTTCGCGGAACGTTTTGCTTCAAATTCGACAGTTTTAAAAACTCCTAAAGAAAAAATCCAAAATTGTCAAACTTTTAAGGGGGTTGAACAAAAACAAAGCCTCTGGTCTGGACAACATTCCTCCTGTTATTCTAAAAACATTTTCAAAAGAACTTGCACCAACTCTCACCAAAATATTCTATAAATCCCATAAATCTGGTATTTTTCCATCCTGCTGAAAGTTGGCCAATGTCCAGCCTGTCCCAAAAAAAAGGAACGAAATGTGATATTTCAAATTATAGACCAATATCCTTAATCCCAGTCCTGTCTAAAATATACGAGCACTATATTAATTCACACATATCCAAATTTTTGGAAGACAACCATATGATATCTGACAGCCAATATGGTTTTAGAAACCAAAGATCAACAACCGATCTATTGAACTATGTAGCACATCTTTGGAATAGCATACTTGAGAAAGGTGGTGAAACGTAAGTGATCGCATTCGACATCTCAAAAGAATCGAATCTGGCATGCCAACTTGAACAACAAGCTCGTTGCGTATGGTTTACATCCCGCAGTCGTGAATTTGATTCAAAATTTTCTGTCTAACCGATACATCTCGGTATCTATATATGGCTTTTCTTCTGAGTCTAGATTAATAACCGCTGACCCCAAGGCTCAGTTTTTATCTTCCTCTTTATTACTTCGGTCTGAAAGACCTAAGTATTACATTCATGAGCTCAAAGTGAAATTCTTACCCCCACTTTTTTTGGCATTTCTCGACGTTTTAGGACCTACTGATTCTAAAAAAGCAAAAAAAATGTATGTCTGTCTGCCGGCCGTCCGTCCGTCCGGCCGCCTTCATTACCTACGCTACAAGGAAAACCGCTGGAGGGATTTCAAAATTTTTTTTTCTGTGTTCGATAACTGTACCGGAAGTGTGTCAAATCATTAAGTGTGTCAAAAATAGCAAATTTTCATATTTTTGGCTTAAAAAACGTTCATTTTAAGTGATTACGAGTAGGAACATTGAATTTGGAGAAATCTTGATGGTCGGAATTGGTATGTGAGATCAAAAACTAGATAATTGCATTATAAGTTTGTCAAAAAAATTTTGTCAAGTGTGTCAAAAGAAAGATTTTTATTTAATTTTTTACCCAATTTTTTGAAAAAAAAAAAATAATATTCCGCAGGAGGGATCGATTTTGATCGATTATGATCAATGTTGATCTACGGGTTTGACTACCCTGCGTACTCCAGTCCCTGCCATTGACATATGAGTTAGCGTGAGATATCACATACCACTTGCAATGGCAGGAGATGTCATTAGCCAAGATGATATCTTAGGGTGCTGGCGGACGAACTTTAATTAGTCAACGGCAGCACTTCCAGTCTTAGCTAGGCAGTGTTCCGTAGCGGTACCGCTCATTAGCTCTTCCGAGGAAACAGACCAACACGTAGCTATGTGTGGGCTTTGTGCCTCGATTGAGGTGGTGGGCGGTGCGTCTGGGGTGCGCTGCATCAGCTGGATTATTGGCAATTAGTTTTGTTTTGTTTTCTGCAAATTTCTCACAATTTGTTTTTCACTTATTATTTTGTTATTATTTCTTCGTCTTATCATGAAATATTGGCATATGTCATATTTTGTTGTATGATAGGATTTTTTACTTAGTTATCCATTTTAAAATAAAACATAAAAAAATAAAATAAACCTTTTGATATATATATGGCAGTACAACCGAAAAAAAATAACTCTGCAAGTGGTAAAGCAAATTTGCGCAATCCACCCGCCCATAAAACGGCACGTCCACGGAATTTGCAGGGACAAAACATATATGAATCAATAAAAAATTTTAAAATACATGTTCAAAACATCTGCGGATTGAACGCTAACCATGACCACGTGCAACATCATCTTGAGCACGACAAACTGAACATTCTATTCCTTACAGAAACACAAGTTTCTGAAAACTTTCTCTTTATAGAACCGCTTAATTCCAAATATAGGCTCGAATCAGCTTTCAAACTCCATCAGGGCGTATGCGCATTCATTCATGAGAGTGTTGCGTACACGCGCTTTCCAAATTTTGAACTACACGGTGACGGCTTCAATACAATGGTTTTAAAGATTTGTCTTCCAGAAATGACTTTTTTTACAATAGCTTTATACCGGTCCCCCAACAAACGTAACCCAAACTTTTTTAATATACTGACAAAAATTGTGGACGAGATTAGAGCAAAGTCCCCTAATTGTGAAGTTACCGTCACCGGTGACTTCAACGTCCACAACAAATCATGGTTGGAATTCTCCAAATCGACCGACGATGTTGACAATAGTGGAAAACTGGCAGAAATGTTTGCCGCGTCTCAGGGCCTATTTCAAATTGTTAAAAGCCCGACTTTCACTCCCCGTAATGGCGGTGATAATAGTTTTCTTTTAGATCTCTATCTTACCACAATGCCAGATATTACGAGTGTCGATGTCGCGAAAGGTAGTATTGGAAATTCTGATCATTATTTAATCTCATCAGTTATCAAAACTGATTTACTTAAAACCAGTGTTTAAAACGCTCCTAATATCACTCCTTCACTCCATACTTTCGGAGTGAGTGATAATAAAAAAATATATAATATCTAATCACAGGAGCGAAAAAATAAAAATTTCTTTCTTGCTCCTAAATTAAAATTAATATTTTCTTTCAAATGAACATACATTTCAATTTCGGATTGGTTTTTGTGAACAATTCAATCTTTTTTAAAAATTTGATAGTTTCTTTCATAAGAATAACAAAGAAAACAAAAAAAAGAATACATTCGTTCTGTACGAATATTATTATTTTTAGAGTTACTTCCTATATTATCACCTTTGTTTTGATGTACAAACAAAAAATATTTCTCTTAAAATAAAATGAAATTTCTTTTTCTTTCAATATTGTTAGTTAAGAAGACTTTTAATAATTTAATTGAGTGATTTGATTTTGCAATGAATAATATAAGTTTTACTAAAGTGAAATTATAAGGCCGCTCTTTTTATAAACTTTTAATTATTATCATTTTAAATTTTCTTTGTTAGTTTTCTTGTTCCGTTTGAACACAGTTTGAAGAAGTGAAGCGCTGGATCTTACGTTCAAATACAGATAAATATCCCGCTTTTTGTCATCATCACCACCGGTCTAATCAATGTCATGTATAAGTATAACTTGAGCTTGGCGTTAGTTGACACATGGTGATCCAAGGAGAGGTTTATTTGAAAGGAAAGTTCGATTGTCTGGAGTGATTCTAGTTTTACAGCTGATGAAAAACGTGATCTACGCAGGTGAAAAAGTCGAAATTTGAACTTGACCATTTTTGATTTTCCTGAAACTTGGCATATAAGTAGTATGGACAAAATAAAAAATATGGCTTATTTTAAAATTTTTTTAGAATGCATAGTTTGAGCATAAGGGGCACCCCAACATGCATGAAAAATGAAAATTCTGCCACTCCGATGTAACTTTGAAATTAAATTGCTCAAGAACGGCTATACCGATTTCATCAAACTTTTTTTTGTTTGATAGATGATTAATTAGTCGTTTGAAAAAAAATTAATTTACTGTTTTTGTAATTAGTTTTTAAATAAAAATATTAAAAAAACTTTTTTAAAGATGGCGCTAAGGTCAAAGATCAATTGGAATTTAATTAATTTTTTTTCTGAAAATAGTTCTATTCTTACTCTAAAATATATCAAATTTACAAAGAGGCTGAAATTCTTGTTCTTGAGGTATTCATTTTTAAAGATTTTTAGTACTGAAATTCGGATATTTCTTCATTTTTTCAAACTTCCATTAACAAATAATTTTAAAATCAATTAAATTTTAACTTTTTTTATTTTTTAAATATAGTTCTAATCTTCCTTCAAAATATATCAAATTTACAAAGAGGTGTCAATTCGTATTCTTCAGATATTTAATTTTAAAGATTTTTAGTTCGATTAAAATTCTAATTGTTCATTATTTTCTCGAACTTCAGTGGTTAAAATTTTTTGATGATAAAAATTGTCCGAGAAAATAATAAGCAATTAGAATTTTAGAATGACTAAAAATCTTTAAAATTAAATATCTCAAGAACACGAATTAATGCCTCTTTGTAAATTTGATATATTTTAAAGGAAGGTTAGAACTATATTTAAAAAATAAAAAAAGTTAAAATTTAATTGATTTTAAAATTTTTTGTTAATGGAAGTTGTTTGAAAAAATGAAGAAAAATTCAAATTTCAGTCGTACTAAAAATCTTTAAAATTAAATATCTCAAGAACACGAATTTCAGCCTCTTTGTAAATTTGATATATTTTAGAGTAAGGATAGAACTATTTTCAGAAAAAAAATTAATTAAATCCCAATTGATCTTTGACCCTAGCGCCATCTTTAAAAAAGTTTTTTTAATATTTTTATTTAAAAACTAATTATAAAAACAGTAAATTAATTTTTTTTTCAAACGACTAATTAATCATCTATCAAACAAAAAAAAGTTTGATGAAATCGGTATAGCCGTTCTTGAGCAATTTAATTTCAAAGTTACATCGGATTGGCAGAATTTTCACTTTTGATGCATGTTGGAGTGCCCCCTATGCTCAAACTATGCACTTTAAAAAATTTTTAAAATAAGTTGTATTTTTTATTTTGTCCATACTACTTATATGCCAAGTTTCAGGAAAATCAAAAATGGTCAAGTTTTCACAACTCTGTCTAGAATACGTTTTTCATCAGCTGTTGTAGAATTCAATTGTGCAAAATAGTAGGTGGTGCAACAAATTTGGTAGCTCTTTTTCTATTAAAAATTTTTTTCTACATCTATTAAAGTGTTTTTGATTCTAAAAAAAGGCGTAAAAAATTGCATTTTTTATTCTCAATTTCCATTCTTCATTTTTTGACTTTTTTTCAAGACGTGGTGCGAAAACAAAACAAAAAAAATATATTAAATAGATTTACTAGCTGTACCCGACTGTACATTGTTCCATTGTCTCTGCAGATATATATATATATATATATATATATATATATATATATATATATATATATATATATATATATATATATATATATATATATATATATATATATATATAAATATATATATATATATATATATATATATATATATATATATATATATATATATATATATATATATATATATATATATATATATATATATATATATATATATGTATATATATATATACATTAATATATATATATATATATATATATATATATATATATATATATATATATATATATATATATATATATATATATATATATATATATATATATATATATATATACCATCCTTACAATCAAGGTTGTTTTTATCAGCAAAGACGAAATGTTGTGAATTAGGCAATATTCTACAAATACAATATGAAGGCGCATTCTTCTGAAGAAATGAAATCATACTTCCCCGAGTTTGCGACATTTTCCCTTCCCAATCAAGAAACTTCCTCCGCTCACCCATTCAAAGTTCTCAAACTAAATACATGGACTTTTTAGCGTAATTTTTGCATCTTCAACATTCTTTACCTTCTTTGGTTTTTCCTGATAATTTTAATACACAACTTTCTATGTCAATGTCCACGAATTCCTCAAAGAAACATAAATCAATATGATCTAACATGAACTTCATCTAGATATATTAAGTTTTACTAATTATGCCTTTCACTATCGATTATAGAACATCAAAATAATTTGTGTAGTTCAATTACATATCTAAATAATTTAGCCTCAATTTCATTACTAATTGATTCAGTCTAATAATTAACCAAAATCAAATACGCATCTAAATATAAACATTTTTATTTAATTTTTTTGTCAAGGCATGCAAAAATATTCCTTTCTTATCTTTTCAATTTGATGTTTTTCTAATTCAATTATATAAGTATTGTTATGAAAACAAAGAAAGTAACAGAAAGACAAAAATACAAGATGCGTAAGATAAAAAAAAGTATTAATTCTCTTCTGCTACGTATATTATAAAAATAAAAATATCATCGTTTCCAAAGGAGTGAAATTTAAAAAAATAAAATATCGCTCCTAAAAGTAAAGCAGTAAAAGAAATTAAAAAAATTTTATCCTGTGAGTAAAATTTTTATGAAATGCAAAGAGCGCTCAAATAGAATAAAATAGTAAACTCTGCTTAAAACTAAAACTACAGCTAAAACTACTTAAAACTACCCTGTAAAATATTTCACTACTCAAAAATGGATAAGAGTGGTCTTCAAAATTTTTTCCATGGTTTCCCTTTCGACCGTCATTGTTTTTACACTGACAATGTAAATGTTTCTGCTCAAAACTTTACAGAAACCATCCAATTTGCTATCAATAAATTTGTCCCTTTCTCCATAGTAAAACCCAAACCAAAGTACTTGTATTCGAAAGCTGCCAAAATGGCACTTAGAAACAAACGTAGATCTTTTAATATTTGGATTCATAACAAAACTCCCACAAATCGATCCCAATATCTAAAGGCCAACAAAATATCTAACCAGATTATCTCAAACGAAAAATCTGAAATTGACAGAGCGAAAGCCTCAAAACTTACGTCTATGTCTGTTTCTGACAAGAGTTTCTACAGTGCCATTAATTCTTTAAATTCTGGTACAAAATTTTCTATTCCCCCTATTATTGATGGTGATTTAATCGTCAATGATCCCGCAAGAAAAGCTAACTTGTTCGCTGAACGCTTTGCTCTGAACTCCATTGTTTTGGAAACTCCTAAAGAAATACCCCAAATCCAGTCTTCAGGAGTTAATATGAATGAACTTCACTTCAAACCCAAAATAGTAGCTAAACTTTTAAAGGGGTTAAACATCAACAAAGCCTCAGGAATGGACAATATTCCACCCATTATTTTAAAAACCTTTTCCAAAGAACTTGCACCAACTTTAACTAAAATATTCTATCAATCCTATAAATCTGGTATATTTCCCTCGTGCTGGAAGTTGGCAAATGTCCAGCCCGTCCCCAAAAAGGGACCAAAATCCGATATTTTAAATTATAGACAAATAGTTTTACTATCGGTCCTATCCAAAGTCTACGAGCATTATATTAATACACATATTTCAAAATTTCTGGAAGAAAATCATTTGATATCCGACAGCCAATACGGTTTTCGAAACAAAAGATCAACTACCGATCTATTAAACTATGTAGCGCATTGTTGGAACAGCATACTTGATAAAGGTGGTGAAACATACGTTATCGCTTTAGACATCTCCAAGGCATTCGATCGAGTCTGGCATGCCAACTTAATCAACAAGCTCGTTGCGTACGGTTTTCATCCCAATGTTGTGAGGCTGATTCAAAATTTTCTATCCAACCGATACATTTCGGTCTCCTTAGACGGATTTTCTTCTGAGTCTAAACTAATTAACGCTGGTGTACCCCAAGGCTCAGTATTGTCCCCAACCCTATTTTTGATTTATATCAACGAATTGTTGAAAATCACAAGCAACCCAATAAATAGTTTTGCAGATGATAGTACTCTGCACAAGTCGTTCGAGCCCCTTCCTTCAAAAGGTAAAATGCACGAACGAATTAATCCTGCCCGGAGAGACGCTGCCATAAACGTGAACAAAGACCTGAATAAAGTCGCCGAATGGGGTGACCAAAACCTTGTCAATTTCAACTCTACCAAAACACAGCTGTTGATTGTTTCCAGATTAAAGACCGAGTTCCCCAAAGATATTTTATTCAGTATGTGTGACGAACCAATAGGTGAATGTAAAAACATTCGTTTATTGGGGTCACAGTTTCAAATGACCTACTCTGGAACGATCATGTAATGGCGATGGCAAAAAACGCGTCTAAAAAACTCGGCCTCCTAAATAGATGCAAAAAATTTTTCACTCCATACCAATTGCTCCATGTTTATAAGTCCTATATTCGTCCCTGTATGGAGTACTGCTGTCAAGTTTGGGGTGCTGCCTCTGTTTCCATCCTGGCCCTCTTGGACTCTGTTCAAAAGCGGGCTATACGAATTGTGGGTGATCGAACTTTGACATCAAAACTTGATTTCCTACAACATCGTCGCACTGTTGCTGACCTCGTTGTTGTTTACAAATATCGTCATCAGCAGTGCTCAGATGAAATCAGCGGCATCATGCCTCAAACTTATTTTTACCTCCGTTCCACTCGGCAATCGGCTGCCGCAACCGGTGAAACGGTAGAGATCCCGCGCTGTCATACTGGCAGATCGCAGAGAGACTTCTTTGTCCGAACTGCGTACAAATGGAATAGTTTGCCGGAACACTTAGTCTCAGGTGGCTTCAACCCGCAGATGTTTAAAAAAAGCGTTAATCTACACCTTAGAACGCCAGTTGTTGTGGGATCCAGGTCTAGACCTAGGTCTTAAAAGGTATTTATGTGTTGTTGTGACACATATTCTAAACCCTATAACACAACACATTTTATTAAAAAAAAAAAAAAAAATTATTTGTTTGAAATGAAATTTTATTATTATTATTGAGACTTATGGCATTATAAGTTTGTCAAAAAAATGTTGTCAAAAGAAAGATTTTTATTTAGTTTTTTACCCAATTTTTTGGAAAAAAATAAAATTAATTATTTGTTTGAAATGAAATTTTATTATTTTTATTGAGAATTATGGCATCATAACTTTGTCAAAAAAATGATTTATTTTTAGCCATTTATTTTTTTAGCCAATTTTTTGGAAAAAAAATGTAGCTGTTTTTATGACGTAAATGTAATTGAAAAAAGTATGGAGGGACTGAAATCTCACAGCTCTGAGATATCAAGACTTCGGTTTGGGTTAAGGATTTTGATATAGTTTTCGGCAAAAAACTTTTATGAGGACATGGTTTTTAGTTTTGGGCAGCGATGTATTTCAAACATAACTCTTTGTTAAAGTACAAGTATTTTTTCATCTCTGTTTAGAAATTTATTACGAAACTAAAACGAAACGCTGCCAGAAATGAAAACGAGGATCTAAAAAAAGTCGCCGATTGGGGTGGCAAAATTTTGGCCAATTTTAATTCCACCAAAACACAGCTATTGATTGTTTCCAGATCAAATACAGAGTTTCCCAATCATATTTCAATTAATATGTGTGCGACCAAATAGAAAAATGTGATAGCATTCGGGAGCTTAGATTATAAAATACACAGGATAAGCAATATTGTTTTAAGTTGAAGTTTTTTTCTTTAACATAAAGTGTGTGTGTGAATTTAATGTGATGGTATTTGTATTAAAAAGACACAGTAGCCTAGAAATTTAAATATCATTAAGGTTTTCCGTATCTTGACCAAACATGCCTACGAAATAACATACTTTTGTATATGTTTTGCATTTTACATATTTATCGATCGGATAATAGTAATAGTATATTATTTGGAAATTAGAAATTATTTTCCATATAAAATTTGAATTTAAAAGATAGCTTCAATTTTGTTTACAGTTTTATAGTGTAAATACACAAAATATATAAAATATTGCTTATCCTGTATATTTTATAACCTAAGATTGGGAGTCATAATGTCCAATGACTTACTCTGGAACGATCATATAATGTCACTCGGTCTCCTCAATAGATGTAAAAAATACTTTACTCCGTATCAATTATTCCACATTTATAAGTCTTATACTCCTCCCTGCATGGAGTATTGTTGTCAAGTTTGGGGCGTTGCACTTGTTACCATCCTAGGTAACACTATACGAATTGTTGAACTATACGAATTGTTGGTGATCGAAATTTAACACTAAATCATGATTCCTTACAACATCGGAGCACTGTTGCTGATCTCATTGTTTTTTATAAATATTGTCACCAGCAGTGCTCGGATGAAATCAGATCCATAATTCCTCCGACATATTCTTTTCCCCGTTTTACTCGTCAATCGGTTTGTGCAAACAGTCGAGATTACTCACTGTCATAGTAACAAAATGCAAAGGGATATCTTTGTGCGAACATCGTACAAATGGAATGCTTTGACCGAATCAATAGTCTCGTGTGCCTCCAATACACAAAGATTTATAAAAAGCGTCCACCAACACCTCAAGACGCATGTTGTTGTAGACCTAGGGGTTAAAAGGTATCAACACTTTATTAAAACAAAAAAAACTAGTCAATACTTATATTCCACCAGTAAGCAGCTGTGATACAGGCTACGAAACGTCCATAGGACATTTATTTTATACTAAAAACTGTCTAGTTCTCGGAGATATGAATGCTCACCATGACCTACTGCACTCACGCCTGAACACTGATTCACGAGGCGAAAACATTGCTGATCAAATTGACGACTCCAATTTTGGAATCTATAACGAACCATAACCAACAAAGATAACAAATAACTCGTACTCTTCTCCAGCATGTTACTAATCCCAATTGCAGAGTGGAGAAAAGACATTGCATTGGGATCAGGTCACGTGCCGCTCATAATCACCTTAAGTCTCTCTGGGGAAAAAAATTCAGTGAAATTTTTAATAAAGCTAGAGCTCGCTACATCCCGGCTTTTAAAATTCAAACCTAAACCTAAATTTAAACTTTTAAAATTTAATAGGTCAAACCTAAATTTAAACAGGAATCGTGGGCGCTAGCCACACAACAAGATGGCATCCGCAAGGCAGATTGGAGAATGCCAGACCTGCATAAGAGAATTAACAAGCTGTAACGGATCATAAAAAAATAAATGGAGAGAATAAGTGTGTAAATCAAGCCTTGGCACAAGAAAAAGTCTTTGGAAGGTCATCAAGGCCTTACTCATTCTCTACAAACTCAAAATAATTGCCTGATCTCCTTCGAAGATATCCCAAAAGAAAATGCGCGAACAAATTTAAAATACAGTTTACAGAAAAACTAAGTAAACATGAAAAGAAACCAGATCAGTTTTAAGACATTTGCGTAAACTTAATACGGACTAGAGGGTATCATATTTTCCAAAAAAGTTGAGAATGCAATAAGGAAAATTAAGCCATCAAAAGCTAAAGGACCCGAGGACATCTCAGCCATCATGCTCAAAACACATTGAACCCAAAAGACTGAACTACCTCACTACTACACTCAATACATCTCTAAATATTCTCCAGATACCAAATATCTAGAAAACGGCCATAATCAGCCCCATTTTAAAACCTGGCAAACCTGAACAAAAGGGAGCTTCTTACAGACCGATCTCCATCCTTTCATCAGTCGCAAAACTGATTGAAGCACTTCTGCTCCCTCAGCTGACAAGATCTTGCAACTTGGCGCCACACCAACATGGCTTCCGGAGAGCACATATCATAACCACCTCGCTTCACAGAATACAAAAACACATCAGTGATGGTCTCAACCAAAAACAACCCTGTGCTAGAACAATCTTAGTTGCACTCGACCTATCAAAATTATTCGATAGTGTCGCACGCTGCACTGCTGGATAATATTCTAAACATTAATTTGCCAGATCTAATAAAGCGCTGGTTGTGCAAAACTACCTTAAAGGTCACCAAACATACGTCGAGTTCCATAATTGTAAGTCCGAGATGAGAGTAATAAGAGCTCCACAATGTGGAGTTCTCTCACCTTCATTATTCAATCTCTACTTAAGCAGCTTACCAAGCTGGAATTACCATCACGTCATATGCAGACGATTGCACGGTGCTTGCAACAGGAAACAACTCACCAATATACTAAATACCTAACTTAGCATTCTGAATAATTGATTCAAAACAAGAAAATTGAAACTATCCACTGAAAATTCCACTTCTAAACTTTTCTCCACATGGACGAAGCAAGTAAATACAACACTAAGCATCTGCATTGACAACATTCTCATTCCTACAATAAAAAATCCAAGACTGTTTAAAGTTCGACTCACTGCTTAAATTCAATTCTCAGGCACAACAAGTGAACTCCAGATTGAAAAACTGGAATAATGCATTGAAAGCACTAGCAGGTAGTTCAATGGGCAAAGATAAAAATACAATAATTACAACGTCTAAAATCTTAGGTCGACGTATTATAATCTATGCTGCATCCATATGGACATCTCATATGGATGCAGCATAGATTATAATATGCTGACACTCACTGGAAGAAGTTACAATCAACGCAAAACGTAGCTCTGCGAGCCGTAACCAGCTGTCATTTAATGACCCACCGAGATCACTAGCTTGCACGAGGAACGTAACATAATACCGGTCCGTAAACACAATGAAAAGATAACAATGGGCCTGTCACAAAGAGCAACATCCTTGTAATGACACCTTATCAAAAATTAAACCACCTATAGACATGAGACGGACTGCAAGGTGCTTTCTGCATGATGTAAGGGACAACCAGTAACTGGTAACATCGACGAGGTTACATATAGAACAGGCATAACAACATTACACACTAAAACTGTAAACTAAAGCACTAACACATCACACAATAAAGACATTATAAAGCACTACGCCAAAGAGTTTAAACAGAAAGTCACCAAAAATCGCTACCGAAGAGGTGCAAGTACCCCGTAGTACCAGATCCATCTTAGCTCAACTAAGATCCGGTTGGTCACGCATCTTAAACAACTACATGAGTCATGAGCAGAGTTGATCCCGAAACTGTTGACAAGTGTCCCGCATGTGAGGGCACGCCGCACGATGTATATCACTTATTTTAATGTTTTGAAAGTTCAACCAACCTAACAGAAGATTTATGGTACCGTTCAAAGGCAATAACAAAGTTCCTGAACTTAGAGCCGCAGGATTAGCACAAAACCCGTTGCTACAACAACAACATCGTATTATGCAATGGGTCGAGTGTAATCTAGTTGAGTTTAATCCAATCAAAACAAATTATGTCGTCTTTCACGAATTGAAACTTACTTATTAACGTAAACCATAAGAAATTGTATGAGGCTGATCCAGTTGGACCTCTTTGAGTTGTCATTGAAAATAACTGTCAGTCGAATAAACATTTGTTTAGTCGTGTTAAAATTGCCAAACGAAAATTGTAATTGTGAAGCCGAATAGAAGTTTTAGCTCCGAAGAAATTCTGTTATGTTTTGAAATGTTACAACGTTCGGTCAAATGAACTTGAATCTTGAGAGCATCGATTGAGATAGAATGGGTTGAACAAAATTATATCTAGATATATTTATCGTCATGAAATAGCTATAATGAAATAGCGTATGCTGTTTATACGTTATTATTACATAATATGTTTGTTGCACTTCCCATAATGATATCTATAAAGTCGATATCTATAAAGTTTTTACATTTTCGAATTATTTTATGATATGGGGTAATATTACTATATTGTTGATTAACGTATATGTAACTGCATGCGCAGTTACATGTACGTTAATTAACAATATGTTCTTTAAACTCAATTATCTTGAAACTACAGTTTTGCGCATATGCTATTCCATTATTAAATGTTAAAATAAAAAATAAAAATCTCCAAAGTCCCGAATATTTATATTTCTTTCAAACTTCTTACGCAATTTGACGAACAATAATTTAAATGGTAAAATGTTCTTGCGACAAAAATTTGTTTCCTAATAAAAATGAAAAATAGAAATATTCAAAAACAAACGGGGCATTATGAGCATTTTAATTTTTTATTTTATATATTTTTAACTTTAAAAATGCCCTGTAAGAATGAATATCATTAAGTTTTTTCACTTTTATTAATTCATCAAATTCTTTGTTCGCAGAACGCATACCATACGGGAAAATGTTATCGCTTACAAATTCACCAAAACTTTTGAAAAGGTATTTAAAAGAGTTAGAAGTTAAAAAGGCACAATTTGATTTAAAAAAATTTAAACATAAACAAGGACTAAAACGTAAATTAAGTACAGTAGTATCACCAAATGTGAAAACAAAACAAGCTAAAATTTATGAGTTCTTAGAAATTTCACCAAAGCATATCATTAATGAAACCAAGCTTGTTAAGCAAGACGAAAATCTAATAACCAGAGATTTTGAATATGCCGATTCAGAGCAATCATCATCAACAAGTTTGAAAAAGTGGTGCATCAAACCTGTGCAAAATAAAAACATTAAAAATAAAATAAAGAGAAAATATAAGCCAGTAGCAGCAAAAGAATATATTATAGAAAAAATTGTGGATATAGCTAAACTACAAAATAAACCACATTTTCATGTTAAGTGGGAGAATTATCCAGATTCGGATAATACATGGGAACCAATAGAACATGTTGCTGATTGTGTACAATTCGAACAGTTTATATCATTTAAATTAGAAGAGCAAAAACTAGAAATTGAAAATGTTAAGCAAAACATTGACAAACGGATAATCGATGAAAAATTGTTTGAAGAATTTAATAGTATATCACAAATTGAACTAATAACGGAAATCGATAAGATCGATGAAGCATATTTTCACGCTTGTTTATTATTGATGATATCAAAAAAATCAATTGCAGAATTTAAGATTGAAAACAAATTAGTGAATTTTGTTTTGCGTGCAAGTAAACTGTTACCTGAGTTTGAAAAACGACAAAAACAATTAAAATTATTAAAGGAATGGGAAACTACACTAAATAAAATAGAAACGAAATGTAAATTAACGGTGGAAAATATTGTTGATTTTGAAGGACCTCCAACCAATTTTAATTATATCAATAAATGTTTGCCAGGCAACGATGTCATTATACCATCAGATCCTCCAATAGGTTGTGAATGTGCAGATGGCTGTAACTTTCGCAGTAATTGTTGTGCAAAACTTTCCGGTGTAAAATTTGCATATTCTGTCAAAAAGAGACTTCAAATATCGCGGGGACATCCTATTTTCGAATGTAATAGTAAATGTAAATGTAGATCTGACTGTAATAACCGTGTGGTACAACAAGGTCCCACAGGTACATTTCGTATTTTCAAAACATCAAATGATCGAGGATGGGGTGTCCGAACAATAAAACCAATATTCAAAGGACAATTTGTATGCGAATATATAGGTGAAATTATTACATCAGAAGAAGCAGAAAAACGTGGCACCATTTACGACGCTGCTGGTAGAACATATTTATTTGACTTGGATTTTAATGCTGAAAACGAAGAAAATTTATACAGCATTGATGCTGCAACATATGGAAATGTTTCTCATTTTATGAATCATTCCTGTGATCCCAACTGTGCCGTTTGGCCTTGTTGGACGGACTGCTTAGATCCAAATTTGCCTACAATTGCTTTATTTGCCTTAAGAAATATTCCTGCCAATGAGGAAATTACATTCGATTATTTGAGCCATCATGAATCAGATGATAAGGATTCAGCTTTATCAAAAAATGCAACGAAAGACGGAGGAATGCTATGTAAATGCGGGACAGAGAACTGTAGAAAATTTGTATTTTAGTTTTTATTAAGTTTAAATAGTTTTATAATCGTAAGTGCAAATAGGCTTACAAATTTTATCTAGAATAACTAATTAGAGTACGTTGAATCAATTATAGGTAATCATTTGTAATTACATAAATCATCGATTTCATTTTGTTTAATAATTACATAAACTATAAAATTCGTAATTAAATATTTGTATGTATCCATCATATACTATTTTTTCATATAAGTTTATTTTAAGCTATTTTTAAACCAACCATTTTAAAACAAAACTGTATATTCTCGTTTTATCAAAACAACAATAAAATTAATGTAAATATAAAACAGAATGCTACATCAGTAAAGAACTATTTGATACATTTTAAATAAAAATAACGATTGCCGTATTCGAAACGCTGATCGATTTTATTTAGGCTACGAACATAGAGAGGTGAAACTTTGAGCGGTGCTGTGCGCAAAGCGGTGCTGAAAGCTTAGATAGCTACAAAACCACGCGCGTTCACAATGAAGCGAATTTATTTGCTGTGTTTCACTGTGGACACTCATTTGATTATACGCGTGCAGTTTCGTAGCTATCTACGCTTTCAACACCGCTTTGCGCACAGTGCCGCTCAAAGCTTCCACTGTGTTCGTAGTCTTGCAAGAGGATTAAATAAATTTTATTTTTATTTTATTTTAAAGTGTGTTTATCTGAATTACTAAACCTATCGCGTTCCATACAATAGAGCAAATGTTGCAACGTGATTTTTTTAAATTTTTAATCCTCAAATTTTTCAAGTCAGCGTTCATAGATTTCTTTAATAAAATTAATTTATTTAAATTTAATACTAATCCCTAGTGGGCATGATAGCTTCGACTATTCAGAGACGTCAATTTATTATAATTAACACTAAATATGCCAAACTTTGAATGAAAAAAAACAAAAAAAACATCAATTCAATTTTCAAGAAGAATTACATAAAAAAAGTATAGTTTTTAAAGTTTTAAAATTTAAGTTTATAATTCTTTCGTGTATTTTTGTACCCAAAAATATGTATTAAAGTGAACGAACCGAATAGTCAACTAATCAGTTTTAGTTTTTGATTAATCGATTAATGTTCACTTCTAATAAATAAAATATTAATCAATTCAGCCCTACTCATTAATGTGTGGATTGTACTAGATTTGTTCTGCTGTTTTACCCACTGTGTCAAAAAACTTAAATAGTTACTACTTCATAATAATTTTTTTAGTAATAGTTAAAGTAGCTGAATAACTTTCGTTACGGAAACTAACTTTATGTCTATGTCAACGTTTTTTTCCTTGTTGCGGAGACCTTAGTTTAGTTGACTGTTGGGCAATCTAATGCTCTTTAGTCAACATCTTTAATCCTGATGGCCGTGCACTCCGAAGGGTGGATGTAGTTGCGTTGAAACAAAGAGCCCACCTGTCGTTCCAAGTTGTATATAGACACTTCAAACAGGTATAGACGAAGACGTGTCAGTGATCATTATTTTGTCCTAACTCGCGGGAACAAACTAAATTGACAAACAGATAATTTTAATTTTAATTTTGTATTCTTTTCACCTATTGTGCCTTTATTGCTCTCATTCTACCATGAAATAATGGGATATGTAATATCTTATATGATAGGATTAATTGTTTAGTTAACCATTTTTTTTAATATTTTGGTCAATTAAGACAAAAAATCAATACCTAATTCACAGAAGATTTAACGTGCTAATTCAAAGTATTTGTAAATTTAACGGCAATTGTGATGCCGTCTAACATCATCTCGAGCATGATTATTCGCATTCTTTTTCTTGCAGAAACAAACGCTTCTGAAACTTATCCCTCTGAAATAACACCGAATCTCAAATATCTGCTAGATTCAGTATTTAAACTGCATCAATGTGTATGTGAATGTCAGGAGAGTGTTGCATATAACATTCTTATGTTCATGGACAATACAGTAGTATTACCTGAACCTTTTTTTACAGTAACTTTATTCCGTTCCCCAAACAAACATAAGTCCAGTTTTTTTAATCTTTTGACTAATATTTAGGGCTCGTATAAACTACCCGAACATTAATTACCCGCACTGAAAAAAAAAATTGAAGTTCATGACAACCTCATCTCGAAGTTGGCGGTTTATTATTCATGCAAAGAAAAATTATTTGCAGACAATTTCACTGTGATTGGGACAACTACACGATAACATTTTCCTAACAACAGAATGAGGTTTATTTAAAATATAAAGTGTTATATCCAATATAACAGTAGTTGAATAAAGATAATAACTATTTCCCTGAAAAAAATTTCCTTTGGTTTTATATCATGAATTTTTCATTTTAAAGTTTATGTATTTGAGATTAATTGAACTATATTTTATTTTCACATAAATATTTCGTGTGATTGTCTCAACTTCATCGATTTATAATTGTAGAGTTGTTGAAGCAATTTCGTAGTTTGATTCGCCATATGTGACCGCACGGTGAGGTTGAGACAATTGCATTGCGATTGGAAATAGGACATGTTTTTTTCAGTGCGGGTATCGTGTAGTTACTTTTTTTAATCAAATACTCGGTTTATCTGGATATTTGAGTAATTAAAGTAAAACAAATTTGTAACAGTTCATAAATGTAACTTTGTTTTTATAAAATAGTTTTTCAAAAACATTAATTCTTTAAATGTGGACGGAGCCGACCAGCTGCAATGGCTGGTTATTATAATTCCCGTTACTACAAAAACGCCCGTTCGGTTGGATGTCGTAGACGTAAGATTTATAGTGGGAAGTAAATTGTACAAACTATCCAGCATTTGGTTCCGCTTACTTCCATATGTTTTCATCAATATAAGTCGCCTTCCATCAACATAAGTCGCCTTCCTTCAACTTTTATGTGCAAAAAATTACACAATTTTGACTGTAGTTTGTGTGGGAGTGCTCAGAAATCACACAAGAGTCTACATTTTATGATAATGAATTATTTATTTCTCACTTGCAGACATTATTTCCTCTTGAAGTTGGATAAACTTATTTTTTAACATTAACGTTTCTTGTTTAGCTGCTTCGCTTAGTTGTGTTTCTCGCATTAGTTTAATCCGTTCATTTTGTCGTCTTTGTTTTTCTTCAGATGCTTGCGCTTTCATTTGTTGTATTTCTATTGTATCGGGTTTTAGTCGACGTGTAAAAAGAACATGGCTACTGCTACATAAATCTAAAATCTCTGTAAGAAATAATAATTACAATTTCGTGTATGGTAAAATATGAAAAATAATACCAATTTATTTATTAATTTTTGTGAATAAAACACACATTAGGAGCTTTAAGATCAACTGGTTTTATTGTAAATTTATTTTTGTCATCAAAACCAATATATTTTATTTCAGACCATTGAAATGTTGTACGAGCAATAGTTTGTTTGATTTTTCGTAAATATTTAATCCCATTGCGGTCACACCCAACCAAAGCTCTGTATGTTTTTTGTTATGCAAATAAAACGAAACTGAATATTTTACAAACACTTACCGAGACTGGAAAATAGTTTTTGCTATGCCATTAAATCCTTAATTTATGCATTTTATTAATCTCCTTTGATCCAATCCACCGTTAAAATGCTCAACATTTTTTTTACCTAGAAACCTGTACTTCTTAAGTATTTTGCGCCTTTTCTCATTTACGAACTCATCTAAACTACAGTGCAACATATATCTTATCAATAAACTCAGTACAGATGATCGCATACCCTGATGATGTTGTCACCGTCAGGTGAAGTGAAGCTGTAATGAGTCAGCTTTGATGTGGGACGATGAACGGATTGAGGGAGTTAAAGCCTTTAAATATTTGGGTACAATGCTTGACTCAAACAACATCATACGTACACACATAAAAACTAGATTCGCTGCAGGTAATCGAACTTTCTACTCAAATAAATCTCCTTGAATCACCGTATGTGTCAACACCAAACTCAAAATTATAGACATTGATTAGACCGGTGGTGATGTATGGAACACAAACGTGGAGCCTTACACAAAATTACGAATCACATTTATCTGTATTTGAGCGTAAGATCCTACGTTACATTTTTGGTCTTCTTAAGACAGACGATGGAGAGTAACAAACCCGATTTAATTTTGAGATCAGAGACCTTAGGTTGTATTCGTTCCAATAGAATTGCTTGGTTTGGCCATGTTCTACTAACTGATTCACAGTCTGAGATGATTAAGGAAATGTACGTTAGTACCCCAACGAGTGGGCGACCATGGGGTAGAACACGACTACAATGGGATACGGACGTAATGAGTGACCTTAAAAAAATCGGCTGCCATAGTAATTATGCCGTTGTTGCGAATGACCGTGGTAATAACAGTTTATAACACTATTCTTTCAAAATTAAAAGAACCTTACTTCGATTTGGTCTTACTCACAATTCGATAAACGTTATTCCCGAATCCCCTTCTGGGTTCGATCACTGATTACTGATTAGTGATTAGTATAAGAAAAAACACCAGGTTTTATTTCAGTATTCAACACCGCTATTGTTTCACAAAAACATGAAAACAATACAGCAAACAATAATTATATCTAGAACATTCAATAGCTCAATAACTCCAAAGATTGCTTGTAGAAGTTTCCAGTATAAACACAACGCCCAAAATAATTCACAGAATTTCTCTCAAATAACACTTAAAACTTTATTAATAATTAAATTTCAGTTAACATAATCACTTAAACTATTAACACTGTCGCAGTCTAATTTATTTTACTTTACATCATATCATCGTCGTCTAAAAATAAACTGATTTCATTCTACAAAAAGGAATTTCTTATACACATATAATTCTGCTTAATGTCTCGATTATTCGGGGCCACTTTCTTTATGAGGAAACCTCATTTTACTTAACATGTTGATTTGATTCATAAATAAATTCGTTGTAGACATATAGTACAGTAACCAAACGTTTTCGGTTCTGAATTCTTTGAACCTTGACCAATTTACTTGAAATTTGCTGAATAGTTAAAGGATGACTAAAAAATCAAAGGTGCTTTTTCCCTGGGGGTAGATGCCACCCCTTCTCGTGGGTGAAATTTTTTTCACTCAAAATAACCCCAAAAATAGATAAAGCGACACATTTTAAGTCAAAATATTTTTCACCGTTTTTTCCATAGAGCGATATTTTTCGAGTTATTCGCAATTAAAAACTTGCATTTTTCGATCAAATAAGCATGTTTTTTGACGGTTTTTTACCCATAACTCAAAAACTTAGTGTTCCATCAGAAAAGTTAAAATGAACAAAAATGAAGCTTAAAACGAAAAAGAGATTGGTTTTGGTATGAGTTTTGTAAGTCCAAAGCGAAGAAAGTTGAAGCTCATTGAAGAGAATTATGTTTTTTTAACAACTTGGCTCGAAGTATTCAACGTTAAAAAATGGAAAGCGTTGAGTTTTTCGGACAAAACTTCTAAAATATTTTTATAATGCTTAGCAATACCTTTAAAATAAGTACTATTTTAATTCGTGTTCTTTAAAACTAAGCGAGTTACGATACAAAAACGGTGAGCAACTCGAATTTAAAAAAAATCAGCGTTAAATCTCAGCTATTCCCAACAAAATCCATATTCTTCGTTATCCTTTTACAGATAGCTGTATTTTAGTATTGGTCATGAGACCCAGAAGTTAAGCTGCATTAGAATACGTAGTTTTTGAAAAAAGTATGATGATAATGAAAAATGTATATTTCAAATTTCTTGAAAACGTACATTCTCTTCAAAATAACTCTAAAACTAAATAAGATACGTAACAAGTATTCAGCACGAAATTGTTTGTGTTTTCTTAACAAAAAATTTGGTTGTATTTTGTTGTCTGTGGGATAAAAAACACCGAAGATGTAACTGTTTCAAGTTTGCATTATAGTACTCCGACCACCCAACCCGAGCCTCTCAACCCGTATCCAGTTAAAAATGAAAAGTTTGAACAAGTTGGGATTAATACCATATTATGACTTTTGAAAGTACCTATATATTTGGTTATTAATGGACGTTGTAACTTTAAAATTGAGAGTGATATGTTACAAAAACCATTTGCATTTTTTTGGTGCAAAAACACTGGTTTTTTCGACATCATTTGTGTGAGTGTGTGTCAGTGTTTGTGTGCGTATACACACACAAATCTATTTGAAATAGTGTGTGACTGTATAGTCAGCATATTTTCGAAATCAAAGCTGGAAGTACTTGATGTGCACCAGAAGAGTTACTTAAAATAATATTTTGTAACTGTAAAAAACGATGCGGTGTCTCTTGTGGTTGCCGAAGACTCGGTTTATTTTGTAACTCAACATGTGGGACATGCTGCGGTGACAACTGTCAGAATTGTCCTCCAATTGACCCATCGGAAGAAAATGATAGTGATTGTAGCTCCGATGATTAAATTTCCTAAAACCGTGTTTAAAAAATCGCGGTTTTCTGTTTTTATTTTTGAGTTCAAATTCAGTTTATTTCAAAATAAATTATTAAAATTAAAAAAGGAAAAACAATTCTATAAATATTACAAATTAAAACTTTCATGTTTAAAATTAATAAAGATCTAAGTTCAGTTTTACTTCATTGCCATGGTGCCATAAGGAAAAACAGTTCAAAATATATTGTAAACTTGAGAACCTTTGACAAATTTAAAACGTATTTACAAGTTATTATTATTAATTCGGTGGAATTTCAAAAATACCAAACTATTTAACCGTGTTCTAACTTTTCGACTAAAATTGGATACAACGGATTAATTCAAATATTAATAAAAGTAATATTTTTTTGTTTTCGAAAAAAATTTTCAAAACCGCAAAACCGCGGTTTAGAAAGTCTGTTTTCGGTTATGGTTTTTTTGTTTCAAACCCTTCCGTTTTAGGTTTCGGTTAACCAAACCGTGAAACTCTACTAGTGATGTCTAGCTTTAAAGCAAATATTATTTTCTCATAATAATATTTTTAGAATATTATCGTTTACTTTTTTTTATTTCTCTAAGGCATAGGAGTGGTTTTTAAAAGGTGAAAAGTTGGAATACATACTAAACTATGTTCGAGAATATAAAAAAAGATTTATTCTACATAGCTAAATAAGAAGGGAATCGAAAAAATGAGTAAATCTACATTTTTTCTATATTTTCACGTAGGGGTGGTTTTCACCCCTTAAACACAAAAAGCTCAAGTCAGGCTTATGTCACCTTTGAAGTTAAGAGTAAGATGAGTTTAATTCCCAATTTTCATGAAAATCGATGGAGGTTCAAAGAATTCAGAAGTTTGGGTTTTTTTTCATATTCAGTTACTGTACTAATATTATTTTAGTTATACTTCGTTTCTATTGTTTGAACGTGATTAGTAAAATATATTATACATATATGAATTCCATTTCAATTTAATGAAGGTTTATAAAGAATTCATCACTTTCTTGGCATCACTCCCCTGTCCCAAATCTAGACAGGTGCGTGATGATGTAAGTAGAGGTGTGACGTATTTGTGAATATAGCAAGAGTTTGCAGCTTGATGCGCCTTTCTTGTAAAAACTTTGTTTCTGCTAACGTTTTTTAAGATAATATTTTAATTAATTTTTCGGGGGGAAATTGAATTATCGATATGAAATTCGGTGGTATGATCCTTTGGTTTACCGATTTTCGATTCTATAGCACGATTTGAGTACATCTTACCTTGTATGCCTTTTATTTATTGTCTATAAATGATCAAAACACTCAGAGGATAAACAAAAAATCCAAATTACCATATTGGTTTGTTCGTTACATCTTTTACGTTCTTTCGATCCTCTCAGCCAAAGTAAACTGCTTGATAGACTCAGTTCAGCACTTCCACAGACAATGATAAGACTGCTCTCGAACTATATTCGAGGTCGCCAAACAAATGTGAAATTCAACAACAAAAAGCCAAAACACCGAAAGCTTAAGGTAAGTGTACCACAAAGTGTAGTTCTTTCTCCTTCCATGTTTAATTTCTGTAGAAGTTTATCTCAACCTCTAACTAAAGTAAAATCAATCTCATATGAGAATGATATATTTTTAGAACAATAATTTCAAATTTGAGGGTGGAAATCTGTTTGTTACTAGTTGGAAAAAGATAAAAGTATCACCACAACATACAAATCCTTGATCCAATTATCAAATATGCTACATCAATTTTGTTTACATTACTGAGTCAAACGCCGTCGAAGAAACTACAATCAATACAGCACAAGAAGATTATTTTCCATGGCAACTAATTCTCTGTCAGTAAAATAACTCAATGATCAACTATCTCGTCAGTATCTCTTCAGATGCCACAACAACACCGCCCAAGCAAAGAATTGCTTAACACTCCTTCACTTAACTCCTTCACCTCGAAATTCCAAAAATGATTTTTAGGCCGGGCACAGAAACTCTGATGCCATTTGGAGGGTTGGACAAAACAAAATTTGTAAAGTATGTACATCTTACGGAGTATACAGAAAAGGTGTTGCCGATACAACGATGGACTATGTAAAGAACACTTGATGAACTGACACCATCTATGGACACATTAAAAATTACTTTATCAGGATCAACCAGGTCGACACTATTCCAACTTAGATCGCAAAAGTGTTGTCTGCTTAATAGTCATAAAACCAAATTGACAAAATCGTAGTTAATGTCTACTCTATTTGTAATCCCATGACATCATACACCTATTTAAATGCCATGTGTTTAGATTTGGAACATTTAATGCCATTCAAGTGCATAGCATAGAGAAGATATTGTAATAATCATTATCTTTAGTCAGTTTAAACTTTTCTCAGCATCTCTTTTAAACTAAGAAAATATGGAGGGGCTGAAATCTCAAGCTCTGAGATATTAAGACTTCGGTCTGGGTTAAGGATTTTGATATAGTTTTCGGCAAAAAACTTTTATGAGGACATGAATTCTAGTTTTTGGCAGCGGTG
Organism: Diogma glabrata; assembly: GCA_963693315.1. Lineage (NCBI taxonomy): Eukaryota > Metazoa > Arthropoda > Insecta > Diptera > Cylindrotomidae > Diogma > Diogma glabrata. The sequence continues at coordinate 230,235,538 of OY856187.1, forward strand.
TATATCAAAGATAACTCTTTGTTAAAGTATAAGTATTTTTTTTTATCTCTGTTTAGAAATTTATTACAAAACTAACACAAAACATTAATACGTTGCCGGAAAATTATAACAGATCGTAAATTAATATAATTTAGTGAAAAGATGATACACTCAGCAAACTACTCAAGAACCTCTTCATTTAGCGTTTCGAGAAAATATTACAAAATCACAAATTCATATTTCTTTCAAAATTCCAAAAATATTGTAAAAATTAAATAAAATCAAAAATTCAAACCTTTTCTAAAATTCTAAAAATATTGCAAAAATTATTAGAAAATCAAAAATACAAACTTTTTTCAAAATTCCAAAAATATTTCAAAAACTATAACAAATTCAAAAATTTCCATGTCCAATTTCTTTTCAATAACATTTACGTCATAAAAACAGCTACATTTTTTTCCAAAAAATTGGCTAAAAAAATAAATGAAATCGTTTTTTGACACACTTGACATTATTTTTTTGACAAACTTATAATGCCATAATTCTCAATAATAATAGTAAAATTTCATTTCAAACAAAAATTAATTTTGTTTTTTTCCAAAAAATTGGGTAAAAAAATGAATAAAAATCTATCTTTTGACACACTTGACAACATTTTTTTGACAAACTTATAATGCAATAACCTAGATTTTGGTCTCACATACCAATCCCGACCATCAAGATTTCTCCAAATACAATGTTCCTACTCGTAATCACTTAAAATGAACGTTTTTTAAGCAAAAAATATGCAAATTTCCTTGTTTTGACACAGTTCCGGTACAGTTATCAAACACATCGTCCTTTCGGCTCTTCCCATTGAGTATACCTATTTTTAGAAAAAAGAATTTTTGAAATCCGTTCAGCGGTTTTCTAGATTTCGTCGGTTGTGACGGCCGACAGACAGACACATTTTTGTTTTTTGCTTTTTTAGAATCAGTAGGTCCTAAAACATCGAGAAATGCCAAAAAAGTGGGGGTAAGAATTTCACTTTGAGCTCATGAATGTAATACTTAGGTCTTTCAGACCGAAGTAATTGAATAAGATGAGTTGAATACCATGAAATGGTAATTATTTTTCTTTTGAGACAATTTTGATATATTTTCAGATATTATTTGATTTATATTTTTGTAGAAATTTCCAATCGACTGATCGATATCAGAGGCTTTTAAAATCTGAACCCAATTAATTTTAATAATTGCAGCGTTAATAAGACTGAAACTACAATTTCTTAAACTAAGAAATTGAATTTAAGCATCCTTGAGAAATTTTATTTATTTGAATGATAACGATAGTTCGATGACCTTGCAAGATAAATTGTGATAAATGCCACTCATGCAAGATAAATTGTGATGTTATTGTCAACTAAGTCAAACATTACAACTTATAAGGTCAAGAACTCTATTGTTCCTATTAGCTACATATACCATTGACTTGTTTGAGACCGCAGAAATTAAGAAATTCAACAAGCTCATACCACGATTCAGAAATGCTTTAAAATTAAACAATGTCTGGTAAATTAAGATCTCCCATAATCAAAACTTTTCCTGCGTGGTTATTGTTGCTAATTAGATTTCTCACATCAAATACTTTTCATGGTCTTCAAATTTGACCCCTGGATAGATATAGAGCATATTTATATAAAGATCATTGTGATTGACTTTTACACTAGTCCATATTTCTACTGCATGGGAGGTCTATTTTTTTTTTTTTTTTTTTTTAATAAGAAGTGTTGTGTAGTAGGAATTACAAAATGTGTCACAACAACACATAGATACCTTTTAAGACGTAGGTCCCACAACAACATGCGTCTTGAGGTATAGGTGGACGCTTTTTTTAAATCTTTGTGGATTGAAGGCACTCGAGACTATTGATTCGGGCAAAGCATTCCATGTGTAAGATGTGTACTAAGTATGTGTATGTATGTGTATGTGTACTAAGTTGTCTGCATGAGTGGATTTTGCTTTTCACAGCGATTAGACATCCGCCACCCTTATCATTAAACAAGGTTGGCAAATATCATGATATTTATATAAATATCAAAATATCCGATATATGTGCCGTTCACTGCACAAAGCGACTAACTCCACTTTTTCGAAAATTTTAAATTTAAATGTGAAAGTACTTGCTATAGTCATAACTTTCTATGTTAAAAACAACTTTCCTGAATAATTAAGATAAACACCATTAAAAGTCAAAATTTGTCTGACCATTAAAAAATGACTATTAAAAACCTGACATTAAAAACTAATAATATCTATTATACTAATTAAATTACTACTATAATAGCTAATTGATATACTTAGTAACCAAAATTAAATTAATTTTGTTTATAATAACATTCCTGAATGATAAAGATTAACACTACTAAATATCGAAATTTATTTGACCTTTGAAAAAAATTCAATTTCTCAACATTTTGTTTTATGGAGTTAATCGTTTTGTGCAGTGAACGGCTCATATATCAGATATATATCATGTTCTGATATTTATTTTTGAACAAGTTGTTTATCTTAAATATTATTCAATATATGGCCCTTTCTACAGTTGTATGCAGTGCAACGAATCACTCCCTTGTTTCTTACCTCTTTGCATATAAACTAAATTCAAATATGACAACTCCAATTTAGTTTATCGGTAATTTATCAAGCCTATTCGTCTATATATTCAATTGCACAAGTCCAAATGACGAATACGCTTACTTGCTTTGCTTTGTCTTGTTTATGTGGTCAAATTGCATCATCAATACCTATAAAATATTGAACCACTGGTCCAGTAATGGTCCATTGCTGGCAACCAGCAATGCAGCAATGTTAGAGTTTTGTCAACCATAACTGGACCATAAACATCATGTAACTGTATGATAACTTCGAACAATAAATGACTGCCATGCAATGGCCCATACAAGGTTATACAACTGGTCTAATAATGGTCAATTACTGCCGACCAGTAATTCAATAATGGCCGGGTACTGGCAACAATGACTCATAGTACTGGCAACTATGACTCGATCATTAACATAATTTTACTTGTTGATAACTTCGGATAATAAATGGCTGCCATTCCCATACAAGGTTGTTCAACTGGCCCTGTAACAGACCAATATAGATGACCAGTATTGCAGCAATGACCGAAAACTGGCTACCATGACAGGGTCATAAAAAAAAATAAAATATCATATGTAAATTTAAATAAATTAAATACCAAATATTTAAAATAAAGTAAATGTTCAGAGAAAAAAATTTAAAACTTATACCAGTTTTAACATTTCATATTATCAGTCTTTCAGCGGAGATGCGATAATTAAACTATGTATAGGTGAAATTTTTCAAATTATATATTTCTAAAATGGATAACACTCTAGTGTATTTTACCCAAATGACAAAGATCGGCCAATTTATGGTCCAAGCACTTTCAATTTTAATATATGGAATATTCCGTGATGGTGACACGTTATTGCTTGTTCGACGAAAAGATCAATTGCCTCACATGATCAAGGAATATGCCACTAGCTTGTTTATTGGCATCCTAATTTTACATCCTACAAATTTTTAAAAAAGTAGTATATTTATCTCTTTTTTTTTTATTTTCATCTTCCACCACCTCCATCTTATCATCAAATATTGACCTATGTATGTCATATTTTATTAAGTGACAGCATTATTTATTGTTTAGTTATCCATTCTTTAAAAACAACAAAAAAACAAAAAGTTGCATCCATCAACACCTCAGAACGCATATTGTTGTGCGACCTAAGTCTTAAAAAGGTTCTTATATATTGTTGTGACACATGTTGTAATTCCTACTACACTTTTTTGGCATTTCTCGACGTTCTAAGTCTTAACGGTTCTAAAAAAGCAAACAACAAATTGTCAGTCAGCCAGCCAGCCCTCACATCTGACGAAAACTAGAAAAACCGCTTGAGTGATTTCATAAATTGTTTCTAAAATTAGGTTTCGTTAAAGGTACAAGCCGAAAGGACGATAAATGTACTGGAAGTGCATCAAAAAAATCATTGAATGTCAAAAAAGCAAACTTGAAAATATGTATTTTGCTTTAAAATCGTATATTTTAGTAATCGTATATTACTCATAATCACGAGCAGTAAAACTGAATGTGAAGAAATCTTGATGGTCGGGATCTTTATGTGTGACCAGAAACTGCATTATTGTAGTATAAGTGTGTCAAAAGAATCGCACAGTGTGTTAAACGAATGATTTTCATGTATTTTGTAACCCATTTTTTAACAAACATAAAATAGGAAACATTTTGGAATAGAAACATTTGAGAAATAAAATTAATTATTTGAATAACATGCAATGTAAATGAATATGAAATTAGACATGAAATATGGCTCTATCTAGCTTCAGCTACTCTCAACTAATAGGAATAGTTGGAAAATATCATATTTGTTGTAAATTAAATGTCGTTTTTTAACAAAAGATGTAATTTTAAGGAAGATATTTTTTGAGAAATTCATTAATTAAGTGAATTTGACTTCCATCACTTCTAAATAATAGGAACAGCTGGAAAATAAAAAATTAGGCTGTAGTGTAGCAGATCAAATATTTATTTTAGAAACGTTGAAATAAATGAAAAGATGCGTTTGTGCTAAACGGCAAAGTATCGTGAGGTTTTTTGAGTGAAGCCAGTTTTGGTCACTGATGACTAATAGGTTGGCAAATGCAGGATGTTGCAGAGTATATAGCTGCAAATGGTTAAGCAAATATGCGCAATCCACCGGCTCATAAAGCGGCATATCCACGGTATTTGCAGGGACAACACATATATGAACCAAAAACAAATTTTAAAATACATGTTCAAAACATCTGCGGATTGAACGCTAACCATGACCACGTGCAACATCATCTTGAGCACGACAAACCGAACATTCTATTTTTTACAGAAACACAAGCTTCTGAAAATTTTCTCTTTATAGAATCGCTTAATTCCAAATATAGGCTTGAATCAGCTTTCAAACTCCATCAGGGCGTGTTCGCATTCATTCATGAGAGTGTCGCGTACACGCGCTTTCCAAATTTTGAACTACACGGTGACGGCTTCAATACAATGGCTTTAAAGATTTGTCTTCCAGAAATTACTTCTTTTACAATAGCTTTATACCGGTCCCCCAACAAACGTAACCCAAACTTTTTTAATTTACTGACAAAAATTGTGGACGAGATTAGAGCAAAGTTCCCTAATTGTGAAGTTATCGTTACCGGTGACTTCAACCTCCATAACAAATCATGGTTGGAAGTCTCCAAATCGACCGATGATGTTGACAATAGTGGAAAACTGGCAGAAATTTTTGCCGTGTCTCAGGGCCTATTTCAAATTGTTAAAAACCCAACTTTCACTCCTCGTAAAGGCGGTGATAATAGTTTTCTTTTAGATCTCTATCTTACCACAATGCCAGATATTACGAGTGTCGATGTTGCGAAAGGTAGTATTGGAAATTCTGATCATTATTTAATTTCATCAGTTATCAAAACTGATTTACTTAAAACTACAGCTCCCAAACCTCGTAAAATATTTCACTACTCAAAAATGGATAAGAGTGGTCTTCAAAAATTTTTCCATGGTTTCCCTTTCCACCGTCATTGTTTTTACACTGACAATGTAAATGTTTCTGCTCAAAACTTTACAGAGGGAAGGACAAAGGTGGTGGCCTTGCCTTTGTCATCCACAAAACCGTTATCTACCGTACAACTATATTACCTGCAGTACCGGGAACTGAAAAGCACCTAGAACAACTGTGTATTATAATAAAATCCGGCAACACGGAGATAACTCTAGTCAATATATATATTCCACCAGTAAGCAGCTGTGATACCGGTTATGTACCGGTCATAGGACATTAATTTTATACAAAACACTGTCTGATTCTCGTCGATGTGAATGCTCATCATGATCTATGGCTCTCGCACCTAAACACTGATTCACGAGGTGAAAACATTGCTGATCAAATTGACGGCTCCAATTTTGGAGTCCTCAACGAACCACATCCAATAAGGGTTACAAATAACTCGTATTCTTCTCCAGATGTTTCCTTTGCCAGCACTAATGCCAATTGCAGAATGGAGAACTGATATTGCATTGGGATCAGACCACGTGCCGATCATAATCAACTTAAGCCGTTCCATCAACATAATAAAATCTGAGAAGAAGACCTATACTAATTTTAACAAAGCAGACTGGGAAAATTTTACTAATTTTACTGAAATGGAATTCAGCAAACAATTTTTACCACTTGACGCCCTCTCTGGGGAAAGAAATTTTAGAAAAAATTTTAATACAGCAAGATCTCGCTTCATTCCATCCGGCAGAATACAAAAGGTGAAACCAAACTTCCCACAGAAAGCTTGTGTACTCTCCACCCAAAGAGACGACATCCGCAAAGCAGATTCAACTGATACTAGAATTCCAGACCTTAATAAGAAAATCAATAAGTTGGTTGCAGAACACAAACGTGATAAATGGAGAAAACTAGTGACTGATTCAAATTTTGGCACAAGTAAAAGTCTCTGGAAGATCATAAAAGGCGTAACCCATCCTCGACAACCAGGCAACAATTGCATGATCTCCTTCGATGATATCCCAACTGAAAACCACAGAAAATGCGCAACAAAATTTAACACAGTTTACAGAAAAGCCACGTAAACATGAAAAGCAAACTAGGTCAGTATTGAGACATCTGCGCAAACTCAATACTGAACATTTAGAGGAAATCACATTTTCGGAAGAAGAGGTTGAGAATGCCATAAAGAAGATTAAACCATCAAAAGTTATTGGACCTGACGGCATTTCAGCCATCATGCTAAAACATATTGGACCCAAAGGATTGAAATATCTCACTACCACACTCAACACATCGCTAAATACGCTACAAATACCAAATGTCTGGAAAACGGTAAGAATAAGCCCCATCTTAAAGCCTGGAAAACCTGAAGAAAGGGGAGAATCCTACAGATCGATCTCCATTCTTTCAACGGTCGCAAAACTAATTGAAGCGCTTCTATTATCTCGGTTAACCGGATCTTACAATTTGGCGCCACACCAACATGGCTTTAGGACAGCACATAGTACAACCACCGCTCTCCACAGAATTCAAAATCAGATCAGTGATGGTTGAACCAAAATTTGAACCAAAAACAACCCTGTGCTAGAACAATTTTAGTTACACTCGACCTATCAAAAGCGTTCGACACAGTGTCGCGCGCCGCACTACTAGATGACATCCTAAAGACCAATTTGGCGGGTCTTATAAAGCGCTGGCTGTGCAACTATCTTAGAGGTCGCCAAACATACGTCGAGTTTTGGAACTGTAAGTCCAAGATGAGAGTACTACGACAAGGAGTTCCACAAGGTGGAGTTCTCTCACCTTCATTGTTTAATCTCTACTTAAGCAGCTTACCTGCCCCGCCGGAAGGAATAACCATCACGTCATATGCAGACGATTGCACAGTGCTTGCAACAGGTAACAACCTAGAACAACTCACCAATATCCTAAACACCTACCTTAACATGAGTGGTTTAAAACAAGGAAATTAAAACTTTCTACAGAAAAATCCACTTCTGCACTATTCACCACATGGACGAAGGAGGTAAACACAACACTAAGCATCTGCATTGACAATATACTTATTCCTACAGTAAAAAATCCGAGATTGTTGGGGGTAACATTCGACCCACTGCTTAAATTTAATGCTCATGCACAACAAGTGAACTCCAGACTTAAGAACAGGAATAATGCATTGAAAGCACTAGCGGGTAGAGTTCATGGGACAAGGATAAAAATACAACAATTACAACGTATAAAACAATAGGTCGACCTATTATTAACTATGCTGCACCCATATGGACACCCCAAGTTGCGGATGTGGTACCCTCCTCTTACAGGTACCTAAAAATGATATTTTATATGGGCACACAACACAATGAAAACACAAAAACTTTTAAATAAAACTTTGGAATTATTTTATTATTGTCAACTAAAGAACTAATTTATTACTATTCTATTTATTTATTGTTTGGCTTTTCACTTTAACTTTATGCCAATACCGAGCACTCTTCAAAAATCAACTCTTCTTCAAAAGCTAACTATTCACTTGATTTCTTTACCTCTTTCGTTTTTACTGACCAAAATTACTCTTCTTCAAAAGCTAACTATTCACTTGATTTCTTTACCTCTTTCGTTTTTACTGACCAAAAATACTCTTGTCTCAAAAAAACTTTTTTGCAACTTAAAAATATTAATTCAATTCTTTTTGGAGGGGATCTGTTGTAATCCGTTACTCTTTTTAAAATTCGTTAATCATTAAAAATAACCAATCACAAAAAAAAAATATAATTTACGATTTACGTAAAACAACCAATCAGAAAAACAATTACCGAATCATTTTTAAATTGACCTATATTTTGTTTGTTTCATTTATCAATCCAAAACTATTACAAATCGAAAAGTAAGTTCATTAGCATTAATTTAATATTTTATTTTAAATATTAAAAATTTGCTACGCTGGACTTTTCGATTTATTTCATTTCTGAATTGAGCAATGAACATTTTTCCAAACAAAATAAGAGGTCAATGTTTTTCTAGCATTTAAAATTTTACCTATGGTTGGATTACAACAGCGGACACGCACTGGAAGAAGTTACAAACAACACAAAACGCAGCCCTGCGAACTGCGACCGGATGTCATTTGATGTCCCACCGAGATCACCTGCACGAGGAATGTAACATACTGCCAGTTCGTGAACATAATGAGATGCTAACTAAACAATATCTATTGGCCTGTCATAAAGGGCAGCATCCTGTAATGATACCATATCGAAAATAAGAGACATAAGGAAGACAGCAAGATACTTTCTGCATGAGGTGAGAGACCATCAAGTAACAGGTAACATCGACGACTTACTTATAGAAAAAGCTTAAAAGCACTTCATACAAAAGCTGTTGAGCACGTTCTAAGGAACTACGCCCCAAATAGAGTTCTAAATAAAAAGCCACCAAAAGTCGCCGCCGAAAAGGTTCAATTGCCTCGTAGCACCAGATCCATCCTAGCTCAACTAAGATCCGGTTGGTCTCGCATCCTAAACAACTACTAGAAGAATTGATCCTGAAATTATTGACAAGTGTCCTGCATGTGAGGGCACGTCGCATGATGTAGACCACCTATTCAGATGTCCTAAAAATGTAACTAACCTGACGAAGGAAGATTTGTGATACTGCCCAAAAGCAGTAGCAGAGTTCCTGAACATGGGCATGGAGCCGGAGGATTAGCACCTAAACCGTCGCTACAACAACAACAACAACATCTCAAAGTCTGAAATTAACAGAGCGAAAGCTTCAAAGCTTACGTCTATGTCTATTTCTGACAAGAGTTTCTACAGTGCAATTAATTCTTTAAATTCTGATACAAAATCTTCTATTCCCCCTATTATTGATGGTGATTTAATCGTCATTGATCCCGCAAGAAAAACTAACTTGTTCGCTGAGTTTGCTTTGCTCTGAACTCCACTGTTTTGGAAACTCCTAAAGAAATACCCCAAATCCAGTTTTCAGGAGTTAATATGAATGAACTCCACTTCAAACCCAAAATAGTCGCTAAACTTTTAAAAGGGTTAAACATCAACAAAGCCTCGGGAATGGACAATATTATTCACCCATCATTTTAAAAACCTTGTCTAAAGAACTTGCACCAACTTTGACTAAGATATTCTACCAATCCTTCAAATCTGGTATATTTCCCTCGTGTTGGAGGTTGGCAAATGTATAGCCCGTCCCCAAAAAGGGACCAAAGTCCGATATCTCATATTATAGGCCAATATCTTTACTATCGGTCCTATCCAAAGTCTGCGAGTATTATATTAATACACAGTACACACATTTCAAAATTTCTGGAAGAAAATCATTTAATAGCCGACAAAAGATAATAGCCAACAAAAGATCAACTACCGATCTATTAAACTATGTAGCGCATTGTTGGAACAGCATACTTGATAAAGTTGGTGAAACATACTGTTACGATTACAGAAAGATCTATACGACTACGGTCACTTCCAGGAAAATAAAATCAACAAAACACAACAAACAAATTAATGAAATGAATATTGTTGTTGTTGTCTTCTTCTTAGAAATAGGGTCAACATAAACGATTTTATGAATCAAATATTTTCTCAAGGTTTCTGGAAAGTGATGTCGAATTATCTAGAAGTATTGCAGAAGGTATATAAGAAAATTACCTCTTGTAGTTTTGGATTAGTTTTATTTTAAACCTGCGATAGTGAAGTTAAAATTATAAAAGTGATCTTTAAATTAGATTTTGTGTAAAGTTATAAGTGTTATTGAATAGAAATATTTTGTGTATTATTTTAACGCTGTTATTACTGGAAATTTCTACAATAAACCGTTGGAGTTTCTGAAGCTGTTGAAAGAATATTCTAGTTAAGAATATTGTTTGCTGTATTGTTTTCCTGTTGTTGTGAAACAATTAAGGTGTTGAATACTTATTAAAACCTGGTGTTTGTGCTTACTAATCAGTGATCGAACTCAGGAAGAGATTGGGAATTACGTTTATCGAATTGAGAGTAAGGCCAATTCGAAGTAAGGTTGGAAAAACGTAACATTGGTGACATCGGCGGATTATTTAGCTGTTAATAATGGTTTTATTAAGTGATTTGAAGGTTCTTGAGTTAAAGAAAGAACTAGAACAACGTGGATTGTCAACATGTGGAAACAAAACTGAATTGACGATACGACTTCGAGAAGCTATGGAAGCTAGTGGAGCAGTTGTGGAAAGGTACCAGTTTGGAGTGATTAGTACAAATGCTGATTCAATAGTAGTTGATGAAGAGAAAATTTCTGTTGCGGAAACAACAACCTCATTGCCACCAGCAAATTGTGATTTTACGCAGTTAATGGCTATGATGCAACAGATGAGTTTGACCATCAGTCAACAAATTGCTGCAAATAAGGAAGAAATCAGTTTCAACATGAATCAACAGTAGGAGAAAGTCAACAATAATATGGCTGCAAATAAGGAAGAGATCAGCTGCAACATCAATCAACAGCTGGAAATAGTCAACAATAACATGGTTACAACCAAGGAAGAGATCAGTTTGAACGTCAAGCAAATAATGGACGAGAAACTTCTCGAAATATCTACTACGTTACTGGAGGAGGTAGGTAGAGTTCATCAAGAGGTGAAAGAGCTAGAGCAGAAAGTACTTGATGAAAACAAAAAGGTACTTGCAAAAGTAGATGATTTCGAGAAACGGTTGCAGGATGTTGAAACAGCTAAAGTTACTTCACAGGTGGTACAACAGATAGCAAATATTAAATTGAAACCACCATCATATGACGGTACCATAGGCGAAGCGCGAGTTTTTAAGAATGGGATGCTGCGTTCTAAATAATATTCCACAATAACTACTATTAAAACTCAAAAATAGCCCATTTGAAGAAACATAGTACATTTTGCTACAATATATGGAAACGCTGCTTTTTCGTGAATGATATTTATTATAAATTATTTAATTAGAAATCGACGACATACCATTTAAAATTCATATTCTATTTTTCATGGTTACTTTGTCTTAATAACTATTTGATGAAGATACCATAGCAACTACAATTTGTTATCTAGCGAATATGATTTTATACACTAGAGGAAAAAACGATTTTCAAAGGGGATTAAATCTGCATGAAAATAGAATTCATTTGCTATTGTAGAAATATATATTTTTGCATATTTTTCTACTTTTAACTAAAGACGCTTACCATTGAAGATCAAACTTGTTTCACTTTAGTCTACTCTCCCTCGAGCAAGTTGTGTAATTGAAAAGCATTTCATTTTACTAATTTATTTAGATCGGTGGCTACAAACATGTTTTTGTATTTTTTATAATAAAATGGACTAGTCAGATCAAAATAATAATGGACTAGTCAGATCATAAGCTCAAAATAATTATTTTAAAATAAGAATAAAATTGTGTATTTATATTTGAAATATTTTTAAAGCTTATGCGTTCCATTTGTGATCTACTCAAAGCTTTTAAGTTATTTTGTTCTAAGGAACAGTTTTTATTTAATATCCGAAGCAGTCGTTTGCAATGAAATTATCAATGCACAAAACGGCAAGGAAAATAAAATTTTGCAGTAAAAACTTGATCCTCTGGTTTGAAACGCAAAATTCAATCCATTTTTAAAATTGCGTTTATTTATATGTACTAATATTGGAACATAAATATGGTTGTTACAAAGCAGCTCATCTCATCAGATACATGAAAAAATTTCTTTGCTTAATATATCAAAGTATGGACTATGGTTTTATATTATTGAAATTCACCAAGGGAAGAAATTATTGTAGTTGTTGATTGGTCCTATCCTAACAAACAATCGAGAAATAGAACCACGAAAATGGTTGAAAAGGAGACAAATACCTACATAATTTGGAAATCAGTGGGTCTTCTATTTTCTTATTGAAAAATATGTTGATATTTTAAAACAAAACTGTTTTGGAAACTGTTCTGCAATAATTTTTAATTGATAATGCACCATAATTATTTATTCAAACATTTGTAATTCAAACAATAAATCCAAGTTCTTATTAAAAATCAATACATACTTTGATGTAAAGTAGTAAAACTTAGCTAAAACAATTAAACCAGTACATATAAGCTAAAACAAAACAGATTTACCATAGTACTACTATGATAGTATATGATATGCTATAAGCAGCACAGCATCTACTGCTATGGTTTTTGTTTGATTTTTTTCGCTTTTTCTTTTCCTATTTGTGTTTCTTCTTTTTTTTGCGTACAAATATTATAATTCCGTACGCTGCAAGTTGGACAGCTTCTTGTATATTATTTGAACGAAATAAATAAATATTTTGATTGCGTTGAAGTTTTTTTTATAAATATTAGGAATTAATATAATTAAATAATAATAATAATAAATATTTATATGGAAATATTTGTATAATTTTACAGAAACTTTGAAGATTTATTTTAAATAAATACCTAAAGTATTGAAAATTTATTGAATGATGCTTGATAAAATCTTTATTAAAAAACAATCGTTAATTTGAAAAAGAGCGGCCTGGTTCAAAGGGAAGCAGTGCTTCCCTAGCATCCAAAGACGCTTCGCCTATGGACGGTACCACATCCTTCGGTATTTTCAAGTTCCAGTTCGAGACTGCAGCAGATCAAAATGTTTGGAACGCCGAAAATCGTCTTGCTGCATTGATAGTTGCACTTAAAGGGAAAGCAACTGAAGCACTACAGGCAGTACCAGAAAACGATCGCAAAAGTTATGCTGAAGTGATGAATGCGTTGGAACGAAAATATGGCAGCGACCACAAAAACGAGCTATACCGGATCGAGTTAAAGGGTCGCTTGCAACGGAATGGAGAAAGCCTTCAGGACTATTCTTCGGCAGTAGAACGGCTTGTACATTTGGCACACTCAAATACGCCACCATATTTTATGGAGAAAATGAAGATCGAGGCCTTCATTGATGGTATCCGAGATCCAGAAACCAGGATCAAAGTAATGACTACACCTAAGGCGACTTTCCATGAAACAGTCGCATGCGCAATGCAATATGAGATGGTACAGAGGATGTGTATGCCATCTGGTGGATGCAGAAAAAGGAATGTAGAGGGGAACATCAAAGGGGAAGTTTTGGCACACAGAGATAGAAGCGACATCAGATGCTGGGTATGTGATGAAGAGGGTCAGATGGCACGGGAGTGCAAGAAAAACGGGGAAGCAGACAGATTGTCGTCTTCTGTGAAAAACAGAGGAGCCGAAGAAATTTAGCACGTAGGGTTCAGGAACAGCAGTAGAAATCTCCTGTGCTGGATATGTAGGAAATCGGGCCATATCTCACAGGACTGCTGGAACAGGAAGCGTGATAGATCTTCATCTCCTATTCAACGGAAGCCTGTTGAAGGTGCAACTGTAAAGCCAAAAAGTGAGGAGAATGCAGCATACATTCCAATTTCAAGAATTGCGGTAAATGGTGAAAGTTTGGGTATCAACGGACAACTTGAAGGTAAAAGTTGCTTCATGACACTGGATACAGGTTCAGCTCGAACATTCGTTCGCAAAGGTTTAATTGACGGCATTTTGAAATCATCAGATGGATTGAAACTCCGAACAGTAACTGGAGAATGCGCTGATGTAGCTGGGAAAAGGATCGCTGAAATAAAATTAGGGAACAACTGCTATAAACAAGAGGTGCTAGTGGCAAACATTATAGATGAAGTCGTTTTGGGGATGAACTTCTTAAAGGCGAACGGATTCGTCATCGATTTTGGACGTGGAATCCTAAAGGTTAATAATGTTGAGATGCCACTACTTGTGAATGAAGCAGAATCCATAGATATTGGCAGCGATGAGAAACTATGCAGTGCGGGGGAAAATCCAGAACCATCATCCAAACAGATGAGGGAAAGAAACGTCAACCGACGCAGACGTTTAAACAAACGCCGAAAATTAAAAATGAAACAGGTCCAAGTCCATAACGAAGTGAGCGATGTAAAAGAGGTGGTTCAAATAGCTTCAAACGGGGACGATTCGCAGCTGAAAATGAGAATGGTTCAGGGACATGGCGGTGTGAAACACTCAAAGGGAAGAGATAAGGATCACTTTAGAGATAATGATTATCCATACTCATCACGGTGGGCTGATATAAAACAAAGTAATGACCAAGGACTTAGAAAAAGACCGGAAGTAGTTCTAAACAGCCTGGGAAATAGAAAAAGAAAAAAAAACATGTTTGGATTCAACAATTGGAGGAGAGATCTAGATCCTGTTCGGGACGAACAGGCTTAAGTGGAGGGTAATGTTACGATTACAGAAAGATCTAGACGACTACGGTCACTTCCAGGAAAATAAAATCAACAAAACACAACAAACAAATTAATGAAATGAATATTGTTGTTGTTGTCTTCTTCTTAGAAATAGGGTCAACATAAACGATTTTATGAATCAAATCAACATAACGTAAAATAATCGAATATTCTAATATTTTCTCAAGGTTTCTGGAAAGTGATGTCGAATTATCTAGAAGTATTGCAGAAGGTATATAAGAAAATTACCTCTTGTAGTTTTGGATTAGTTTTATTTTAAACCTGCGATAGTGAAGTTAAAATTATAAAAGTGATCTTTAAATTAGATTTTGTGTAAAGTTATAAGTGTTATTGAATAGAAATATTTTGTGTATTATTTTAACGCTGTTATTACTGGAAATTTCTACAATAAACCGTTGGAGTTTCTGAAGCTGTTGAAAGAATATTCTAGTTAAGAATATTGTTTGCTGTATTGTTTTCCTGTTGTTGTGAAACAATTAAGGTGTTGAATACTTATTAAAACCTGGTGTTTGTGCTTACTAATCAGTGATCGAACTCAGGAAGAGATTGGGAATTACGTTTATCGAATTGAGAGTAAGGCCAATTCAAAGTAAGGTTGGAAAAACGTAACAATACGTTATCGCTTTAGACATCTCCAAGGCATTCGGCCGAGTCTGGCATGCCAACTTAATCAACAAGCTCGTTGCGTACGGTTTTCATCCCAGTGTTGTGAAGCTGAATAAAAATTTTCTTTCCAACCGATACATTTCGGTCTCCTTAGACGGATTTTCTTCTGAGTCTAAACTAATTAACGCTGGTGTACCTCAAGCCTCAGTATTGTCCCCAACCCTATTTTTGAGATATGTCAATGATTTGTTGAAAATCACCAGCAACCCAATAAATAGTTTTGCAGATGATAGTACTCTGCACAAGTCGTTCGAGCTCCTTTATTCAAAAGGTAAAATGCACGAACGAATTAATCCCACCTGGAGAGACGCTGCCATAAACGTGAATAAAGACCTAAAAAAAAGTTGCCGATTGGGGTGACCAAAACCTGGTCAATTTCAACTCTACCAAAACACAGCTGTTGATTGTTTCCAGATCAAAGACCGAGTTCCCCAAAGATATTTTATTCAGTATGTGTGATGAACCAATGGGTGAATGTAAAAACATTCGTTTATTGGGTGTCACAGTTTCAAATGACCTACTCTGGAACGATCATGTAATGGCGATGGCAAAAAGCGCGTCTAAAAAACTCGGCCTCCTAAATAGATGCAAAAAAATTTCACTCCATACCTATTGCTCCATGTTTATAAGTCCTATATTCCTCCCTGTATGGAGTACAGTTGTCAAGTTTGGGGTGCTGCTTCTGTTTTTATCTTGGCCCTCTTGGGCTCTGTTCAAAAGCGGGCAATACGAATTGTGGGTGATCGAGCTTTGACATCAAAACTTGATTCCCTTCAACGTCGTCGCACTGTTGCTGACCTCGTTGTTTTTTACAAATATCATCAACAGTGCTCAGATGAAATCAGCAGCATCATGGCTCAAACTTATTCTTACCCCCGTTCCACTCGGCAATCGGCTACCGCAACCAGTCAAACGGTCGAGATCCCGCGCTATCATACTGGCAGATCGCAGAAAGACTTCTTTGTCCGACCTGCATACAAATGGAATAGTTTGCCGGAATCCATAGTCTCAGGTGCTTCAATCCGCAGAGGTTTAAAAAGCGTTCATCAACAGCTTTGAACGCAAGTTGTTATGGGACCTAGGTCTTAAAAGGTATTTATGTGTTGTTGTGACACTTATTCTAAACCCTATAACACCACACTTTTTATTTTAAAAAAAAAATATGTCGTTTTTTTTTGTTCTCAAAACAAATAAATAACTTTTAAAAGGAAGCATTTACGCTAAATGGAGAAGTTTTCTGGATAAAAACGAACAGTTGGGTTGGAAAATATCAGGCGTGCTAGATAAAATGTCGTTTTTCACAAAAGTTGTTATTATTAAAACAAAGCATTTAGTAGAAATGTAGAGGTTTTGTAAGAAGATCTGGAGTAATAGGAACAATAGGTTGGAAAATGTTAAGTCGGTTTATACTAAACGTCGTTTTTTCTTAAAAGTTGTAATTGTTGAAAAAAAACAGACTAAATGGAGAGGTTTTTTAAGAAAATTTCTAAACTAATTATAACAGTTGGGTTGAATTAAAAAAGCTTGTATCCGTTGTAATTATTAAAAATAAGCGTTTACCGATTTTAAAACGAGTAAGAATATTGCAGTGCAACATGATAATGGTAGCCACTGGTACCATAACGAACCAATGCAATACATAAATAACATAGTTTTTGTACAATATACATTGCAAAAAGTGCTATTTTTAGTTTGGTTGAAAAAAAATACATATGTATTAGGTATTGGTAGATAGAATGCCGTTTTTTAAGAAAAGTTGAAACTTATGCACCCTCGTTTCGCTTCCTTTCATTTCAAATTTTTTTTAAACCAAAACTAAAAAAAACCTTCTTCCCTAAACTTTATAAAAACCCTTAACACAAACCGAAGTATTGATGTCTCAGATCTTTGAGATTTCAACCCCTTCATATTTTTTCTATTATTTGGCCAACCCGTCTTATTAATTATTATGCTTTTAGTTTAAGTTTTAACTATGGAGTCAACAATAACAATCATTGTTGTTATTTATGGGCAGCACTGAGTGTCTTGTCTAAAAGTTTGAGATCAATGAGATATGTCAACGAATATTTTTTTAGTTTAATTTAAAACTAAGATAGTTTGAAAAAGTAATATGGGTCTAATTTCTTTGTCTTTTGTTGAAATTTGATTATTAAAAACAGGAAGAAAAATAAAATCAAGCTATTTTTTTTGTTGCAAATTTCAGGTTATGCCAACGCTAAAATATATAAATGTGATAATCCGAAATGCCAACGTCCAACATGTTACACTTCTGGAGGATCTAGTAAAGATGATAGTTTTCCATGTTATAGACCAAACTGTAATGGCAGATTTCAATTAATTCGGCATGTCAGTTTCGTTGATTGCCCTGGTCACGACATTCTTATGGCTACAATGTTGAACGGCGCCGCCGTTATGGATGCTGCATTATTATTAATTGCTGGTATGTATTTTTCAACTTTTATAGATAGCGCTGGAAGCTTAAACAATTTTATTTTAGGTAATGAATCCTGTCCACAACCACAAACCTCAGAACATCTTGCCGCCATCGAAATTATGAAGTTAAAACATATTTTAATTTTACAAAATAAAATTGATTTAGTTAAAGAAGCTCAAGCGAAGGAGCAATACGATCAAATTGTAAAATTCATTCAAGGAACTGTAGCTGCTGGTGCTCCAATTATACCGATTTCTGCACAATTGAAATATAATATCGAAGTGTTATGTGAATACATAACGAAAAAGATTCCAATTCCACAACGTAATTTTGCCGCAGCGCCGCGTTTAATCGTTATCCGCTCGTTTGATGTAAATAAGCCGGGATGTGAAGTAAATGATTTAAAAGGAGGTGTAGCTGGTGGTTCGATTTTACGTGGGGTTTTACGTGTTGGACAAGAAATTGAAGTCCGCCCGGGATTAGTTAGCAAAGATCCTGAAGGCAAATTGACATGTCGTCCAATATTTTCGAAAATCGTATCATTATATACCGAACAAAATGAATTACAATTTGCTGTACCCGGTGGTTTGATTGGTGTTGGTACGAAAATTGAACCAACTTTATGTCGTGCTGATCGTCTTGTCGGTCAAGTCCTTGGTGCTGTAGGAGCACTCCCTGATATCTTTATTGAATTGGAAATTTCGTATTATTTATTGAAACGATTACTTGGTGTCCGCACGGAAGGTGATAAAAAGGCTCAGAAGGTTCAAAAATTAACCAAATATGAAATGTTATTAGTTAATATTGGATCACTTAGTACTGGGGGTCGTGTTATAGCTACTAAAGCAGATTTAGCTAAAATTGCACTTACAAGTCCAGTTTGTACTGAAATTGGTGAAAAAATTGCTCTTAGTCGTCGTGTCGAAAAACATTGGCGGTACAAAAATTTTGAATTATTTTAATTACGGTTTAATGGAAATATATCTATCTCTTTATTTCAGTTTAATTGGATGGGGCCAAATCAAAGGAGGTGGAACAATTCAACCAGAGAAAAAGTGAACAATTTCATAAAAACAAATACCGTATAACATACAATCAACATCAATTAAGAAATATTTTCTGTTTAGCCTATCTCATAGAATATAAACTTATGAAAGTTCATATCGATGTTAATTTTGATTTAAATTTATTTGATTCAATTAAACACCTGAATTTTCGGCGATACTCCATGAGGTCGGCAGTCAATAAAAAATAATGTTTTCTATTATGTCAATAAAATTATGGATTATCAACAAAGCTTTTATTTATTTTAAAGATGTTATTTTTACTACTGCCATTGAGTGAAATAAAAAATATCATCAAAATGTAGATATAATTTATGCGGGAATAGAGATAAGATCTTGGTATTTCTTGACTTTGCTTGCAATGCTCATATCGACATATTTATCTCCAATCGAAACAATAATTCCTCCAATGATTGCTGGGTCCACTTTGGCTGTGAGTTGAATAGTTTCGCCTTTAGAGAGGAATGCCTTAAAAATAAGTTTAAGTTAAAACGGTAACTACCAAAACGAAAACGAATATACCTTTAGAGCTCCTTCAAGTTTAGTTTTTTGCGCTGCTTCTAATGGTTTAGCAGTTGTAACTTCGCAAACAACTTCTCCGCGATGCGCTGCCATGATTGTTCTAAAGGCATTAATTACAGAATCTAAACGTTTTAGTCTTCCGTTTTCAGCTAAAGTCGAAAGGAAATTTGTTGTTGTTTCGGATAGCTTCATTTTTTGTCCAGTTTCTTTGATTGCTGTTACCATTATTTTTCTCTGTATGATTGGATTAACAAGAAGTTCACGGAAGGCAACATCTTTTTTGAAAGATGCCTGTAAGTTAATCAATTCTTTTTCTGTTGCATCAAGCTGTTTAGTTTTCGATGCAGCCGAATATAATGCCGAAGCATAGCGTCCTTCTAATCCAAAAACTTGAATAGGAGTTTTTACTAGTTGCGCTGACGGTGCAGATGTGCTAAGAGAACGAACCTGAACATAAAATTATTTTGAAGATTACATAATCGTATTTTTTTTATTAGATAATCACAAAACATTATTGATATCACAACAAATAATAAGCAAACCGATAAGGTGTAAAATTGTCAGTTTGCGTTAACCAAGAGTTTTACTTACAATTACCCCTAATTTAGTGACTGTAGCCATTTCAAATTATTCAACAAAATTTTTTAGAGCCGTCAAAAAACACAATCTTTACAAAACTATAATAAAGTTAGCTTTAATTGCTGCGATTTTTAATTTCGAAATTTAAGATTCTAGACCATATGTTTTTTTCCCGAAAAAAACATGGCAGTTGTGATCAGCTGATTTGTATTTCGAAAACACTAAATAATTGTTATATCTTGCAAATCAAGAATGTTTTGTGTTGTCTTTAACATTAAGTTGTTTTTAATATAGGTGTGGTTGCATTATTATTAAGTTTGCAGTAATTTTTAATACATAATTACTGATTTTTAATTGTTATTTGACAGATTACATATGACATATCGCAAAAGAGCCTTTTCATTAAAATTCAAATCGTTATATTGCTGAATGTATTTCTGTATGTAATCTGTCAAATAATAATTAGATATCAGTAATTATGTATTAAAATTTACTATAAAAATAACAATAATACAACTAGAGTAAAAACAACACAAAAAAATCTTGATTTGCTAGAAATAACAGTTATTTAAAGTTTTCGAAATACAAATCAGCTGATCACAACAGTCAAGTTTTTTTTTTGGGAAAAAGGTCTTTGGGTTTATCCCAACGAATTTCGTTTCTACAGGAGAAAGTTTCTACAGCTTTTCCATAGGAAGACTACACTACGATTCTATCTCGAATCTTTCTATAACATTTTAATGTCTTCTGATTGGTTAATTCTCTGATCAGTATGCCATCTTTATACAAGTTTTAATAAAGTGAACTAAAACAAGACAAAATCAACATTGTATAACTTTGTAGTTCATAAGTATGTTTTTTCGTGAGAAAATATTTTTCAATTTTAAGTAATGGTTTTTTTAAATATACAAAATATAATGTGAACTATAAAAACGCGAAAGTGTACTTAATTAAGTAAAGAGAAAAATTTACAAAAATGCTGGTCTATAAACAAACATTTTTGTTCAAATTTTTACAGGGAGTAAATAATTATGGCGGCTGATAAGCAATCTGGTTCTGGTAACAATAAACTTTGAAGACAGTCATGGAGAGAAGTAAAATAGCAATTACCAGCTATTAAATCATTTCTTTTCGGTAAGTATTAAAACTATTTTATTTCAATAAAAAAAATTCTTTTACGTTTTCAGATGCATCGCGAGAAAAACAAAAATAATATAAATTTTGTATTAAAGTAGCACTATATAACTATGTACTAAATCTAAATAAATAAATTTATTAGAAATAAAATGAAATTCAACTAAAATAAAATAAGTTTTAATTATTGCAATGTTAACAACTAACAAAATTTCTATGAAGAATCGTTTAAGAAAGTAGTCTAAATTTCACTAAAGAATCGTTGTGGAATATTCCACAGCGATTCAAGTGGGAGTATTACATGATGAATCGTACTAGAGCATTCGTTCACGAATCTGGCGGACATTTTATTTATTTACATACAAATTTCCATACCTTTTCCATCACGATTCTACACCTCAGAGAAGAAGCTTCTTCATCGATTCATGAACGAATCGATAGCATTTTATTCGCTGGGATGTAACGATTTGAAATTTAAGGAAAAATCTCTATACAGGGTGAGTTTTTTAAAAAATGCCAGGCTTTTATCTCGAGAACCATGCCAGATGGGACAAAATAACCCAAGGTGATATTTGTTAAGCGTCGAGGGGGACGTCCAATGGTAATATTGAATGACCTTGAAACTCTTAAGTATTGGAGATATATGCCAAAATAGGTTTTTTTAAATTAGAACCTATACATTTAATGTTTTTTTTAATTAAGTAAATCAAACTACACACTTTTTGCTAGCAAATTTTTTTTGTAAAGTGTACGATTTTGTAGATATGATGAAAATTGATTTGCACTAAAGCTAAGTTCTTCAGAAAAAAAATAAAATTTCAATAAATCAAAAAAAAAACGAATGAAATTTTTTTCTTTTACTGAAGAACTTAGCGAAGATACGTTAGCTTTAGTGCAAATCAATTTTCATCATATCTACAAAATCGTACACTTTACAAAAAAAATTTGTAAACAAAAAGTGTGTAGTTTGATTTACTTAATTAAAAAAAGACATTAAATGTATAGGTTCTAATTTAAAAAAAACCTATTTTGGCATATATCTCCAATACTTAAGAGTTTCAAGGTCATTCAATATTACCATTGGACGTCCCCCTCGATGCTTAACAAATATCACCTTGGGTTATTTTGTCCCATCTGGCATGGTTCTCGAGATAAAAGCCTGGCATTTTTTAAAAAACTCACCCTGTATAACGGGCATTCACATACAACAGAAACTGAAAACTATTCAAAATTCAAAACTCTATTATCAAAATAATAATTAATATTATGTTACAGTTTCTGGTCATGTGACAGTTTCTGGAACAGAAAGAATTAAATTTTAACTGTTTCTATTTCAGACAAAACCTTAGATTATAAAATGTATAGGATAAGCATTAGTTTGTATATATTGTGTATGTACACTATAAAACAATAAAAATAATTGAAGCTGTTTTTTAAATTCAAATTTTGCATTGAAAATAATTTTCACAAAAGAAAAGGCTCCTGTATAAATAAACACAAAAATACAGGGTCCCATATGCAGCATGGTCATCTCTTTCCATTTATAGAAAAAAATGTAATTTTATTCTTCTATTGCCAGAAAGAAGTAACTGCCAAACAATATATATTTTATTTTAATTTCATTCTAAACAAAACCAAAAACAATTAATATCGTCAAACAATTATCTTGTTCACGTGGTGCGTAGTGTAGTGTAACGTATTTCAAATCCGCCAGGTGAACACAGAAAAACTACAACGTAGCGTATTCCCAGCGAATAAAATGCTATCGATTCGTTCATGAATCGATGAAGAAGCTTCTTCTCTGAGGTGTAGAATCGTGATGGAAAAGGTATGGAAATTTGTATGTAAATAAATAAAATGTCCGCCAGATTCGTGAACGAATGCTCTAGTACGATTCATCATGTAATACTCCCACTTGAATCGCTGTGGAATATTCCACAACGATTCTTTAGTGAAATTTAGACTACTTTCTTAAACGATTCTTCATAGAAATTTTGTTAGTTGTTAACATTGCAATAATTAAAACTTATTTTATTTTAGTTGAATTTCATTTTATTTCTAATAAATTTATTTATTTAGATTTAGTACATAGTTATATAGTGCTACTTTAATACAAAATTTATATTATTTTTGTTTTTCTCGCGATGCATCTGAAAACGTAAAAGAATTTTTTTTATTGAAATAAAATAGTTTTAATACTTACCGAAAAGAAATGATTTAATAGCTGGTAATTGCTATTTTACTTCTCTCCATGACTGTCTTCAAAGTTTATTGTTACCAGAACCAGATTGCTTATCAGCCGCCATAATTATTTACTCCCTGTAAAAATTTGAACAAAAATGTTTGTTTATAGACCAGCATTTTTTGTAAATTTTTCTCTTTACTTAATTAAGTACACTTTCGCGTTTTTATAGTTCACATTATATTTTGTATATTTAAAAAAACCATTACTTAAAATTGAAAAATATTTTCTCACGAAAAAACATACTTATGAACTACAAAGTTATACAATGTTGATTTTGTCTTGTTTTAGTTCACTTTATTAAAACTTGTATAAAGATGGCATACTGATCAGAGAATTAACCAATCAGAAGACATTAAAATGAAAAACTTTCTCCTGTAGAAACGAAATTCGTTGGGTTATGAACTCCATTCAAAATGTGTGGAGTGTAGTAGAGTTAATACTAGATTTTGAACTACAGACCACGTGGACACTTTCGTCGCGTAGCACATAGTATGTTTTGACAGATTGGCGCCATTTTTTAATACAATGTGTTGTGTATTATCTTGTTCACGTGGTCGTAGTGGAGTGTAATGCTTTGTAAATACGAATGTAGTAAGAGTGTTTGCCTTGTAAGTCGATTGCAACGCCTCTGTTGAAGAAATTTTAAAAGTAGTTGACAATCGTATATATTTATCATAAGACTTTATGACGCTAAAGATTTTGATTTCTTAAAAGAAAGTTAAATTTTCGATTTGTTACTGCAAATTTTTAAAACTAATTTGCTTTTTATTTATTTATTCATAGTGCGATGGCAAACAGGCCAAGGCCCAATTCTTGCCCAGAAAAATTACAGTTATATTCTTAAATAATAATAACAAATTGGTATATGTAAAAATAAAAATATAAAAAAAAAATTAAATTTAAAATATAAATAAAATTATAAATATAAGTAACAAAATATATATTTTACCTCTTATTTTATTTTTATTGTCTCTATCCTATCATGAAATTTTGACCTATGTTATATTTTATATGTGATAGTATTTATTGTTCTGTTATCAATTCTTTAACCAAAATATATAAAAAACTAAAAAAAAGATGTGCATTTACCACACTTTAATACGCATGTTGTTGTGGTCTTTAAAGGTTTTGAATATCCGAAACTACCATGCCAGCTAGGATGAGGATTCTAAATTACGTTTAGGTCTTTGAATATTCGACGATACCATGCTAACTAGAATGAGCATACTAATTTACGTTTTCTTTAGGACTGTATGAACCTTGGTTTTAAAATTTTGGATATTAAGATAATTATAATATATTAGTATTATTTAATAACTATAATATATTATTATTATGCGATGATTAAGATTATATGACAAATATTGTATTCCTAATACACAACACATTGTATCAAAAAATGGCACCAATCTGTCAAAACATACTACGCTACGCTACGAAAGTGTTCACGTGGTCCGTAGCTCAAAACCTACTCTACCACCTGTGGCGAACATCAAAACTAAAATCATTTCTCAAAAAACTTTAAAATTTAGCAGGCGATGATTTCGTTAACATTTATTAAAAAAACAAAAAATATATTTTTATTATTCAGATTTTGTTTTTTTCCAAATTGTTTAAGTTCTTATTTTTCGTGTTAAATTAAAAATGTAATTCTCTATGTAAATTATATTTCATCGCCTGATTAATACAATAAAACAAATTTTATGTAACTTGTATAATCTATTTATAAATACAATTAAACTCTAAAACGTTATTGTGTTTTGAGAGAATTTAATTTATATTTGTGCTACTTAATAATGGTTCAAGACCATTAGTGAATGTGGAAGCTAGTGTACCTGAAGAAGTTTGGAGATAAATTTAATTCATGATATGGTTGTTACAACAACATTTTATCTGCTGCCTTTTGTGTTTACTTTACGTGAACATTATAATTGTTAAATCATAATGAAGATTCAGCTTAATCAACGCATTCAAAGTAACTCATAATATTGGATACAACATCTCGTATCATCATATTCATCTCTTGGAAAATTCAACGCCACTAGCAGCCAGCCTCTATGTTAAAATCTACCTCCACTCAACGCAGTATCATCCAAAACTGGTAACCCCGACTAGGAACAAACCTTCCAATGGAGTCAACTTAAAGAAGTATCAAATTTACAATTTAATTCATTTTTGTTTCTCTTTCTTAATTTAAATTAGTGCTTGCTTCATTTTATTTTAAAAATTTAATTTTATTATAATATTGTTTTTTTCACAGCGACACAACACTCTTCTCGTAGATATCAGTCACAGTGATCACATATTGTTCCTGCAAGTCATTTCTCCTATTTAGCAATAATCTTGTTTCCTCCTAGTGACACATTCTTTTTTTTCTCTCCAAATTCTTATTTTTCGGCTTTGAAGCCATGCCAACTTCTTGTAGTGCGATTAATTTTTTAAAATTTTCTTTTTGTTTTTAAATCGATACTATGGGCCGAAGTCTAACATCTCCTTCCTTCGTAAGACCCACTCCACTCTTCTGAAATCTTGGGCCGAAACAAATTTTTCGAATTTTCTGATTTTTTAATGTCTATCCTTAACGTTACCCATATGTTACCATAACATGACTATCTCCTAACGTTAACCATCTATCTGTTGACAAAACAGATATGGTCCTTACGGATATAAAAATCAGATTTCATCTAATTAAGCAGAACCTCCAAATATCTGATCTTAAAGGAATATCCCCAACGTTACCCATATGTTTTTACAACATGAACATCTTCTGACGTTAACCATTTATCTGTTGACGAACAGGTATGGTTCTTATGGATATTGAAAACGTCATCTCGTCGTTAATCAGATATTTCTTCTCAAAGCGATCTTTTTCTATGGTACACGTCTCCAAGGTAAACATTAGTCTCAGTCAACTTTGTACTGTCAGACTTTACCAAACTTGTGTTACCATATGTACTACTTTGCTTACGCTAAATTTCTGCTTATTCTTGCTTTTAACAGCTACTTTTCAGAAAATGAACTATTATTCACGTTTGTACATGCTAGTATTGTCTCAGTCAACTTTGATCTGTCAGACATTCAGCATCACCGACGTTACTTTTCTGCTTCTCGTATTTTAAACGAACCTTTTAACCTATGGTACACATCTCCACAAATATTGGTCTCAGGCAACTCAGCTCTGTCAGACCTATATTTCCACTCGTGTTGCTATAACTCCATAATTGTTCGTTTCTCTTTTTTTTTGCAGAACTCCAAATTCGTAAGACCCATAATTTATTTTTTTCTCCACCAAATGGTATCGTTTTCTAAACAACATCTTTAAACTTTTTCTTATTCGCTACAACTCCTTTAGCAAAACTCTTTCCTTCTTTCCTCCTCAACTATATATCGTTTCATCTTCGATGGCACTAGGAGGGGAGTGTTGTGGCGAACATCAAAACTAAAATCATTTCTCAAAAAACTTTAAAATTTAGCAGGCGATGATTTCGTTAACATTTATTAAAAAAACAAAAAATATATTTTTATTATTCAGATTTTGTTTTTTTCCAAATTGTGTAAGTTCTTATATTTCGTGTTAAATTAAAAATGTAATTCTCTATGTAAATTATATTTCATCGCCTCGCCATCAATTTGATTAATACAATAAAACAAATTTCATGTAACTTGTATAATCTATTTATAAATACAATTAAACTCTAAAATGTTATTGTGTTTTGAGAGAATTTAATTTATATTTGTGCTACTTAGTAATGGTTCAAGACCATTAGTGAATGTGGAAGCTAGTGTACCTGAAGAAGTTTGGAGATAAATTTAATTCATGATATGGTTGTTACAACAACATTTTATCTGCTGCCTTTTGTGTTTACTTTACGTGAACATTATAATTGTTAAATCATAATGAAGATTCAGCTTAATCAACGCATTCAAAGTAACTCATAATATTGGATACAACATCTCGTATCATCATATTCATCTCTTGGAAAATTCAACGCCACTAGCAGCCAGCCTCTATGTTAAAATCTACCTCCACTCAACGCAGTATCATCCAAACACCTGGCGGTTTTTAAAATACGCTACACTACACTACGCACCACGTGAACATGATATATTAGGAATTACAATATTTGTCATATCATTTTAATTATCGAATAATAATAATATATTATAATTATTAAATAATACTAATATGTATATTATAATTATTTTAAACCCAAAACCAAGGTTTATACTTCATACATTCCTAAAGAAACCGTAATCTAGTATCCTCATTCTAGTTAGGATGGTATCGTCGAATATCCAAGACTTAAACGTAATTTAGAATCCTCAGCCTAGATGGCATGGTAGTTTCGGATATTCAAAACGTTTAAAGACCACAACAACATGCGTTCTAAAGCCGGGCATTCACATACAACAGAAACTGAAACTGAAAACTATTCAAAATACAAAACTCTATTATCAAAATAATAATTAATATTATGTGACAGTTTCTGGTCATGTGACAGTTTCTGGAACAGAAACAATTAAATGTTTATTGTTTCTGTTTCAGACAAAAC
Organism: Diogma glabrata; assembly: GCA_963693315.1. Taxonomy (NCBI): domain Eukaryota; kingdom Metazoa; phylum Arthropoda; class Insecta; order Diptera; family Cylindrotomidae; genus Diogma; species Diogma glabrata. The sequence continues at coordinate 230,263,635 of OY856187.1, forward strand.
AGCCGAAATATCAGTTTCTAAATTCGGTTTCTGTTTCAGTTGTTGTCAAATTTTTATGAAATTCAGTTTCGGTTTCTGTTGTATGTGAATGCACATCTTTAGGTGTGGTAAATGCTAATCTTTTTTTAGTTTTTTATATATTGTGGTTAAAGAATGGATAACAGAACAATATAAATACTATCACATATAAAATATGACATAGGTCAATATTTCATGATGGGATATAGAGACAATAAAAATAAAGTAAGAGGTAAAACGCCAATTAGTTTTAAAAATTTGCAGTAACAAATCGAAATTTTAACTTTCTTTTCAGAAATCAAAACAATTTAGCGTCATAAAGGCTTATGATAAATAATATATACGATTGTCAAGTAGTTTTAAATTTTCTTCAACAGAGGCGTTGTAATCGACTTACAACGCCAGGTGAACACTCATACTACATTCTCTACATTCGTATTTACAAAACCACTACACTCCACTACGACCACGTGAACAAGATAAATATCCATTTCACTCTATAATTATTCTGAATGAAAACAAAACCAAGACGTACATGATACAATTTTAGTTAAGCCGTGCCAACCGACCACCATAACTAATATTAATCGTGATTGAACTTCTGTCAAATCGTTTTTTTGTTTGTTTGTTTTCCTTTATTTCTCTGAGAGAGAAACCGGTTTGTCTTCGAAAGACGTGCATAAATTTTTCATTTGATTCAAAATTATACAATTATTGCGAGTTTCTTTTAAATCTATAAGAAAAAAACCTACAACAAAAAAATAATAGTTTCTCCCTCACTGCTACTATATAAAAAGAAATAAGAAAAATGACAGATTAGGATTTGATTCTAACCAAATATATAAATTTTAATCTTTTATCTATTAAAAATAAACTACACAATAATGAAAAGTTGGTCGCCAGCTAGTTTTCATAATATACTTTCAGGATGTATACATAACTTAAATATTTGCACATTTGCATTATAAAATAATAAAATGTTCACTATTATAAAATCACTGGAAATAACACAATAAATGTAAAATACTCTCGTAATTATTTTTATTCATTTTATAAAAATTAGCACAACTAAAAATAATAGATTGTACTTTTTGTTTCGTTTTAAATTATTTAATTGTTTTTAATTTATAATTTAATACAATAGTTGGTTGTTGTAAATAAACAGAAATGCAAATGGCGAAATGAGAAATTAAATATGACATTTTAGCAAACACGATTTCTTATGTCTCTCTTCATACAATTTTAAAGTTATGTTCTCTCTATATTTATATATACTCTAAGAGCCGTGCATTCACATAAAACAGAAACAGAAACCGACTTTCATACAAATTTGACAGCAACAGAAACAGAAACCTAATTTAGAAACAGAAACAGAAACTGAAAATTTGTCTGTTTTGTCTGGACCAGAAACAATTAAAATTTAATTGTTTCTGGTCCAGAAACTGTCACGTGACCATATTATTTTAAATTTATGTAACGGGATTGTACATTATTTTAAGAAATAAATATTTAGTCAAAAATAATTTACGTTGAATTTAGCTCGATTTTTTTTAGGGATATTATTATGTGCGATAAATAATAAATAAATAAAATACACAGTTTATTGAATTATAATATTTTTTTTATATTAATATAATTTTTTTAATTTTAATTGGGTTAAATATATATGGATTGGGTTAAATATATATATTTTAATTTTGGCATATATAATATAATATGACAGCTGCCATCTTAAAATTCGGTTTCTGTTTCTGTTTTATTATTCACCACCGTCAACCAAATTAGAAACAGAAACAGAAAGTGAAAATTTTCAGTTTCTGTTTCTGTTTTATGTGAATGCACGGCTTTAGGAACAAATTTTCAGTTTTAATATTATAAATTTTATTTTAATCGAAATACTTTTGAGAAATATAAAATAAAATTGAATAAGGTTGGTCCTTTTTCGATCGGTAAAAATGTTAAATACAAAATATCTACATAAGTTTGTTATTTTATAAGCATATTTGGTCAAGCAACGGAAAACCTCGATGATATTTAAATTTCTAGGCTACTGTGTTTTTTCAATTCAAATACTATCACGTTAAATTCGCATACTACTTTATATTAATAAAAGAAACTAACTTAAACAAATATTACTTATCCTGTGTATTTTATAATCTAAGGACAAAACAGACGAATTTTCAGTTCCTGTTTCTAAATTCGGTTTCTGTTTCAGTTGCTGTGAAATTTGTATGAAATTCGGTTTCTGTTTCTGTTGTATATGAATGCCCGGCTTAAGCCCGACCAACATTTTGTGAACGTTACTCACATACGAACGTATTTGGCGATTGTTCAATCAAACCATGCCACATGCAAATTGCAAATGTTGTAAATATAAAGTAAAAGATTATAATTAATAATAAACTGAGAGCAACACGTTTTCTGTTTAATTTAATTTAACATACAGATTACAGAGAAAAAAACCATAGAACTATAATATAATCTATATAACATTATATACATAAAACAATTGTATCAATTTAACAAATATTAATTCTTTGATTCCAACCTCTCTTATATAGTGAAGGTTGTGCCTTCTTATATAGTGATGCCTCTCTTATATAGTGCCTCTCTTATATAGTGATGCTTTACGTCAATATGTTTTGTTCGTTGATGATAAGAATTAACAGTTGCAAGACTAATTGCGCTTTTGTTATCACAAAAAATGTTGATGGAATCTTCGCAACTGATTTCTAATTCCTTCTACAAACTTTTCAACCATGATGCTTCTTGTATACTTGCAGATAACGACATATACTCTGCTTCTGTTGAAGACAGAGCTACAGTTGGCTGTTTCTTTGTACACCATGAAACAGCAGAATCTTGAATTGTGAAAACATATCCTGATATTGATTTACGTTCATCAATATCACTAGCTCAATCTGAATCAGAAAAACCAGTAATATTTTCCGTGCCATCTCGTGAGAATACTAGTTTAGACTTCAATGTCCCTTTTAGATAACGGAAAACACGTTTTACAGTCTGCCAATGGGTTCTTCCAGGATTCTGATTAAATCGACTTAAACTGCTTACTGCATAAGATATATCAGGACGTGAAACTTGAGCAGCATATAACAGACTATTGACTGCTTCCTGATACGGAATTTTTGACATTTCTTCTTCTTCCTCTTTGTTTTGTGGACACATGCTTTTTCATAACTTTAGATTTGGATCTAACCATTGAATAAATATCTAAAGAAGAGTAACTAGACTTTTTGAGTGAAGCATCTAACTTAAAGTATTGGTGAGTTTGAGGGTGTTTGTATTTAATCGTAGGGTGGTACTGTGTATAATTTGTATATAGTTACACAAACATAACTTGGGTGGCAGCATGAACTGTTCTTTGGTATAAGTAGGTTTTATTCAAAATTTTATTTATTTCTTGTTTAACTCAATCGTTATTTTATGAGAAATTTGTTTTAAAATGTATTCTCACCTGGTTTCTGCTTAAATAAAAGATAATGAATAAGACTTATACTAGTTTCCCACCGTAGCAATTTGCTAGCTAGTATAGTTTAATAAAGTATAATAGCAACGGTGTGAAAGCAAACTATCACAACAATTATTTTAAATTTGCTATTTTCATTTGCTAGCTAGTAAATATAATACTTATCGAATAAAGTATAATATCGACGGTGTGAAACGTAATTATTATTTTATAGGTGAAATGTCATTTTATGAAATTCGTAAACATTGTGTTTTCTTGCGATTTTTAGCTTGTAAGATTCATTTCTGATATTTAATAAATTAAAGTGTATGTATTAATTGTTGATTATGATATGGATATGTTTAGTATAGCATTATAAAGGAATAGGACATGAAAAACGTAGTCAACGTAGACGTTTGGTTTTCGTGAGAGAATTTTTTAAAAAAGACGTTATAGAATAAAATTTATATGTATTTTATGCTGTTCAAAAACAGTGGCAGGGGTGGTCTAAATCTAGTTTGATTTTCTCTGGGTTGTAAATTTCATTTTAAAAACTATAACGCTAATATCAAATATAAAATTGACAGTACGGTATTTTGATATATGAATTTTATTCTAGTGTCAAGTTGGATTTGGTTTCCCACCGAAACATTATCTTAATATAATATGAACGGTGAGAAATCAAACTAATATCAAATATTTGCTATACTACATAGTAAATTTCTGCGGTGGGAAACTAGTATAAGTTATATATTTTGTTGATTTTATTTTAATAATTTTTTCTCGATATTTTTAAACATTAAATACATAAAAGCAAAATTGTGTTTTTAATGAACTTTTGGTCAATATAAAAATTTTAACATCAATTCATTCGTTTAGTATAACGAAATTGGCATAGGTTGAAAATACCAAAATACCTTTAAACCTACTTTAAAAGATGATTGTTCCTAAATATTGACTAAATTAACTTAACTTAATTTATGTTTAACCATACTTCGACTAATAAACTAACAATAAAATGTATAAACATCGTAGTTAAATTGAAAATCCTTATGGTTATATATGTTTGAGCAATATATTTCACTATTAAAAATTCTAGATCAAATCCGTTTAAAATTTAAATCATATTCAAATTCATATTTTTTACACACACTTTTCATAACAAACAATGACTTTATACAATCCCTGTGAATGGGCGTGTCTAACAAAATTGTTTGTACATTGTGGCAACCTTACATTCGAGAAATTAAATGTAAAATTAGATTAGAAAATAATTAATTCTGTGACACAAACTTATTGTAAATATATAAAAATATATTCTAAATTGTTTTTTTTAACATTTTTTATCAAAATATTCTTACCTGATATATGTAATTTTAGCAGCAAAATGCTATGTAATTTTGATAATTTTTTTACATGTTTTGATGCAGCACGCCATTTTTATGAATAAATGCCTATATAGAGCAATTCCACGTCACCGCAACATCGATGTTCCCGACCCCCTCTGATTTCGATAAAATTTCATATACAGATAGCCAATGACAAAATAAAAACACCGTTTCTTTCAAAAAATTAAATTTTGCTCTAGGGATGACACAGGGTGGCGGCAAAGTTTTAGGGGTTTGCGAAACATGAATATCTTTGAATATCGATTGCTAACGATTGACTAAACCGATTTAAGTCATTTATAGCTCATTGGAAAGGTAATTGATAGGACTCATAAAGAAAAATACTTACATTTTTTTTATAATGTTTTAAAAGTGTGTTAAACTTAAAAAAAAATTCAAAGATGGCGCTATTAGGGGTACCCTCACTGTTACCACTTTTTTCTTCCAGAAAAAAAATGTTTAATTAGTTCGTAATCTAAAACGAAAGTTTCCCAAGTACATAATTTCTCGTTTTAAAAATAAAATTTTTACAAAATTTTCATTTCCGTTTTTTTTTTTTCAATTTTTTTTTTAACCAATGCAGTGAATCATCTATTTAACTCAACCCACCGGAATTCTTGTTTTTCAATAATTTTATGACCATTTAACTATTTTAAGGATACAAATTAAGTATTTGAGGGTGTGAATGCTTTTTACATAATTTATCTTTTCATCCATTTATACCTGTCCGAAATTAATTTTAAAGGCATGGAAAAATCAAGTACCGTACTTTGTGACCTGTTAATGATAATACCTGTCATAAAATGAGAGCGCAGTAATGAAAATAATAGTCTATACCTATAGAGATATTTTGAGTGTATAGCATCATTACTAAATTCATTTGTCAATCTTGTTAATAAAATATTTGTGTTGTGTTAGCAAAGAAGCTTCAAAGTGTTTTAATAGTTAAAATAAATTTTTTTAAAACATGAGTAAATATCATTGTTCAAAACCATTTGGTATCGGCAGCTAATTTTACGCATTCATCAGGCCGAAGACTTGCAAATTTTGAAAATTCTACTTTTAATTCTGGAAACTTGCTCTTAAACTCAACGTATGCTTAATTTAACGTGCATAGCAGTAACCGTTTTTGGAGAAATATTCGTTCACTACCACGTTTTACAGATATCGTATCACGTTTACTTGGCATTAATCTGCTAATGGAATCATTCGAATAAAACATTTTCATTTCATTAATAGTTTCTTCTGGTAGTTTTTTATCGGCATTTGGAAATGATGCCAGCGCTGTGGATTGGTTTATTTGATCCTTCTTGCTTTTTTCAATTAAGTGACGTGTTGTTTCTGTTCCAAATAAGTTTTGTATTTCTTGCACTTTCATATCCATTGGTAGTAGAGTTAATATTTTTCGTTTTTCCATATAATCGCCATTTTTAAAGGACAACTTTAGGTTCTCCATAATATCTCGATAATATTTTAATTGCACGTTTATTTCATCAGAACAATCAAGATTTTCCCCAATTAAAACATTTTGTATGTTTCTACGCAGTTGCTATGATTTATTAAAACTGCGACATAACCGCTTTCGATTAATAGGTGAAATTAGATTAGATACAAATGGCACAATATGTTCATTTATCCGGTTAATTAGCTCATCACGTTCCATATTGACTATCGTTGGTGATGAAATAATATCTCGTATAACGCTTTGTCCGCTGATAGGCTGTGGCTGTTCCTCCAATATTTCATCACTCGCAATTGATTCTGTATCACCTGTATTTTCAGTTTTAATACCTCAAGTGGAACTGATCATTAAGAGACGAATTCTACAAGACGAACGAATTCGCTTTTGCATACGTAAATTAAACACAAGGTTTATCGAAAGTAATTTATTCTGAACTTCAGGTGTAACATTTTCTAAAGTTTTTGAGTTTAACACATGCCGATACCAAATGGTTTTAAACAATGATATTTACTCATGTTTTAAAAAAACTTATTTTAACTATTAAAACACTTTGAAGCTTCTTTGCTAACACAACACAAATATTTTTTTAACAAAATTGACAAAAGAATTTAGTAATGATGCTATACGCTCAAAATATCTCTAAAGACTATTATTTTCATTACTGCGCTCTCATTTTATGACAGGTATTACCATTAACAGGTCACAAAGTACGGTACTTGATTTTTCCATGCCTTTAAAATTAATTTCGGACAGGTATAAATGCATGAAAAGATTAATTATGTAAAAAGCATTCACAACCTCAAATACTTAATTTGTATCCTTAAAATAGTTAAATGGTCATTAAATTATTGTAAAACAAGAATTCCGGTGGGTTGAGTTAAATAGATGATTCACTGCATTGGGTAAAAAAAAATTGAAAAAAAAAACGGAAATGAAAATTTTGTAAAAATTTTATTTTTAAAACGAGAAATTATTTCCCTGGGAAACTTTCGTTTTAGATTACGAACTAATTAAACATTTTTTTTCTGGAAAAAGTGGTAAAAGTGAAGGTACCCCTAATAGCGCCATCTTTGAAATTTTTTTTTAAGTTTAACACACTTTTAAAAAACTATTAAAAAATTTTTAGTAATTTTTTATAAGTCCTACTAATTACCTTTCCAATGAGTTATATATGACTTAAATCGGTTTAGTCAATCGTTAGCAATCGATATTCAAAGATACTCATGTTTCGCAAACCCCTAAAACTTTGCCGCCACCCTGTGTCATCCCTAGAGCAAAATTTAATTTTTTGAAAGAAATGGTGTTTTTATTTTTTAATTGGTATGTATATGTATATGAAATTTTATCGAAATCAGAGGGGGTCAGGTCACATGCTAGAACAAATGCTGTTGCGATGACGTGGAATTGCTCTATAAACACCCCGACTGGAAATTAGTTCAGGGAACCCGGATTATGATCAGATCCGGATCAGATTGTCCGTAATATGGCCATCTGATCAGTTCCTGATCAGCGTACAGTACCGTTTCCCTTGATCCGGCCATCTGATCAGTTCCTGATCAGCGTACAGAACCGTTTCCCTTGATCCGGCTATCTGATCGGTTACTGATCAGCGTGCAGTACTTTATCCGTTGATCAGGCTATCTGATCAGTTACTGATCAGCGTGCAGTACTTTATTCGTTGATCCAGTCATACGATCAGTGTCTCATCGAGAAAACTCATCTTATCCGATGTCCTGAACTGGATAATAATACAAAATTTAGTTTTTTACCTGATCCATTCTGTATATAATATTGCTCATTAAACAATAAATTCGTTATTAATGGTATAACTTACTGTTTAAATATATAAGCATTTGAAGTGTACTTGAAATTACCCGAGCAGAAATTAGTTAGGGAAAACTTGAATACAGTCAGGGCGTGATCAGGGCCTGGTCAGTCCTACAAGGGCAATCCCTATTAGGGCAATCTGATGTGGGCCTGTTCCGGGCCTGATTTAGAATGCCTCTTTAGGATTAACCTTATTTGAATATATCCCTGATCAGGTTTTTCGTATTTGACCCCTAGCTGAAACTTAAACGGGTTAAAATTCACTAGAGTATTATCCATTTTAGAAATATATAGCTAAAATCGTTTCATGTATATTTTAGTTGTAGCTTCTCAGCTGAACGACTATAATAATAGTCATTAAGGTGGTATTTATGTTTTAATTTTTTCCATTGTAATGTTTTTATTTTAATCTGATTAATTTATGTATATAATATATAAATATATATCAGGGTCTGGTCAGGATATCCCAATCTAGGCCTGATCCGATTATCCCAATCAGGGTCTGATCCGGTAATCCCAATCAGGACCTGATAGGGCAAAAGCGTTACACTCATGATCAGGGCCCAATCAGGCAGCCCTACCAATGCCTGATCCAGGTTAGGGCAAACCTGATCAGGGAATTACTTGAGCCCTAACAAATTGCTGCTCGAGTATGAATAAAATTAAGGAAAAATGGTAATATTTTTTTCATTTATTTAATGTCAAATTAATATTTAAGAACAAAATTAATTTTAAACCTTTGAACGGATCTGGTATGGAGCCCTTGACCAGACCGGACATGAAACTGTTGAATGGATCCGGCATGGATCTTTCCGGAATAGATCTTTTAAATGGATCCGGAATGGATCTTTGAAATGGATTCGGAATGGATCTTTGAAACGGATCCGGCATGGATCATTTAAACGTATCCTGTACGGATCATATATGGCGTGACGATTTTTAATCATGTCCGGATCAGGAGGCCTGATTCATCCCTGATCAGTCTTCAGGCAATCCTGATCCGGATCGGACCCTATGCTGATCTAATTTCTAGTCGGGACAATTAATTGTTGTGAAAAAAAAAACAGTTTAAATACAAATTTGTATAAAATTGAATTACAGTTCTATATTTTAAGCACGAAATTCAGAAAAAACACTTTAGTTTGTTTTAAAATACGACGTAAACAAATGAAATGACATTGAAAGTAAGTGGCAACCTAACGAACACATTTAAAAAAATGCGTCACCGATTATTTGTGTACGTACACGTAGCGATATAACTTCCTTATATATTTATTCAATGAGTTTCACCATTAAATTAACGATTAAATACAAAAACCCTTAAAACGCACCAATACTTTAAGTTAGATGCTTCACTCAAAAAGTCTAGTTACTCTTCCTTAGATATTTATTCAATGAGTTTTACATTCAAATTGGTTTTGAATTTGATGTGAAGAAGTAGAATTAAAAAAAAAAATTCAAAAGTTTAATTGTCAATCAGAAGAACCAGTCGGATGCTATATTACACATCCTCTTCACGTGACAAATATCATGCCAATGATATTTATTAAATTTATTAAAGATATATTAGATTTATTAAAATATAATCAGTATAATCAGTACTTTACGGTAATTATTAATTAAAATTTATTGCAATAACTTAATTAAATATATGTTAAGATTTGTCATCTTTAGAATACTTAAAGTTAAAATTAGAACAACTACTTTATTCAAGAAGACAGAGTTACTGCTATAATTATTTTATATAGAAATATATATCAAAATCTAGTATTCTGTTAAAAACAAAATTAGATTTTATTTTTTCAATAAAATCTTCAATAAATCTTTTTTTCATTGCTATACAATAACTTCATTAGCAATTACATAATTTAAACCTTAAGTTTATTATTTACAATCTAATATATTAACTAATATATTCAAGAGAAGTTAAGCCATACTTTAATAATATATAGTAAAAAAGACTTAATCACAACACAAACAAAACAATTTGCAAGAAAGAACAATTATTTTGTTTGTTATTTTATTTTTGAGAATTGTTAAAATACAAATCAGCTGGGATACGTTCCAAAACTTTACTATAGTTAACTATCAGGCTGATTCTGACATACCCTCACAGATGTAAAAATAGTCATCGCAAAGACTTTTCTCTTAGCTAAGACTAAAACCTCCTAAATGCGATTCTGTATGTAGTCACAACTGTGAGATGTCAAGAAAAAAACCTCTTAACGTAAGACCATCAAACATGGTCATCTTAAGCATCATAACTTTAAGTTTCATATTTTTTATTTGAATTCTTGTATGAAAAACTATATTAATAAAGGATAAAATATTAATTATGAATTATTTATGTAATTATTATAAAATTTATAATAATTATCTATATTTTATTTTAGATTGAATCAAAAATATAAAACAAAATATATATTGATATATATTGATTTTAAATAAAATGGCGATTGAAAATTTCATATTTGCAATATCAAACTTTTACATCTCATGTTGTTTTATGAAAATTTTGCAAATTTTATATAAACTTTAAGGAAAAACAGTAATTCTTTTCTCACAAATTTATTGCAAAATAATAATGGTATAATTTTATATTAATTGTATATAAATTATTATAAAATAAAACAAATTTTTGATTATTGAAAATGGCGTTTGGTTGTGGCGAATATTATTGATATATTATTGAAATATTATTGATACCTTACAAAATTTTATAAAACATAAACTTGATTTTTATAAAAAATTATTATATAATATACCATAATTCTTAATGATAATTTATATGGTATTTTAATTTGTATTTAAATTATTTAAAAAGAAAATATGAATTTTATAATACTTTTTTTTATAAAAATAGCCGTTTGAAAGATCTCCAAAATATATTTGTAGAGTTATTATGAGGTTTTTTATGACAACGTTCACAGAATTGCAATTAAGATATTCCTCTTAAAAAAATTGTCATAACAAAAATAATCATAGCTAAGACCTCTTAACTCAGAATCAGCCTGTATATTTAAATAATGGGCCCTATTCAATAAAAATCTTCTATCTTCTATTCCTCAACCCAAAAATAAGTAGCAGAATTGAAAAATAGAAGACTGTTCGAAATCGGTATTCAATTTTCGGAGGGGAAATTTTCTGCCATTTTATTACCAATTTCTGTTTTCGAACACAAAATCTTCTATTTTACAGGCTGATTCTGAGTTAAGAGGTCTTAGCTATGATTATTTTTGTTATGACAATTTTTTTAAGAGGAATATCTTAATTGCGATTCTGTGAACGTTGTCATAAAAAACCTCATAATAACTCTACAAATATATTTTGGAGATCTTTCAAACGGCTATTTTTATAAACAAAAGTATTATAAAATGTCATATTTTCTTTTTAAATAATTTAAATACAAATTAAAATACCATATAAATTATTATTAAGAATTATGGTATATTATATAATAATTTTTTATAAAAAACAAGTTTATGTTTTATAAAATTTTTTAAGGTATCAATAATTTTTGCTTGTGAAAATACCAAACGCCATTTTCAATAATCAAAAATGTATTTTATTTTATAATAATTTATATACAATTAATATAAAATTATACCATATATTAATTATTTTGCAATAAATTTGTGAGAAAAGAATTATTGTTTTTCCTTAAAGTTTATATAAAATTTGCAAAATTTTCATAAAACAACATGAGATGTAAAAGTTTCATATGTATTGCAAATATGAAATTTTCAATCGCCATTTTATTTAAAATCAATATATATCAACATATATTTTGTTTTATATTTTTGATTCAAACTAAAATAAAATATAGATAATTATTATAAATTTTATAATAATTACATAAATAATTCATAATTAATATTTTATCCTTTATTGATATAATTTTTCATACAAGAATTCAAATAAACAATATGAAACTTTAAGTTATGATGCTTAAGATGACCATGTTTGATGGTCTTACGTTAAGAGGTTTTTTTTGACATCTCACAGTTGTGACTACATACAGAATCGTATTTAAGAGGTTTTAATCTTAGCTAAGAGAAAAGACTTTGCTATGACTATTTTTACATCTGTGAGGGTATGTCAGAATCAGCCTGTTAATCTCAGTTTTGACAGTAAGTTTTGTTGGAAATTAAATTAGTTTTACATATTTAATTTTTAGTTATTTTTTAAATAAAAATTAAGTTGATAAATTACAAAACATGTTAGTAAATATATTATATTTCGTGTGCAAATTAAAGTATTTATATGTTTTTTATATTAAATTTTGTTTTAAAGAAAATAATAATTTGCAGGTTATGACATCAGTATTTTTTTTAAACGTTTTCAATATCAAAACAATAGAAAATTGAGCAGGAACTACAAAATGTAAGAAACAGCATGTTTTTAAATTTCATGGCAAAATTGTTGTTTAAAATTTATGTAACTTGTAACCAATGTTTTTAATTTTTGAATGAAAAATGTAAAAATTTGAATATAATTTTATTAGTCCCTAGGCCCACGCCGATATAATATGATGATTACCACATATTTTATACTTCGTGAGGCGCCTGTCCTTGACGAGCCCGAAAATTTTTATTCTGTCATTTTCCTCAAATCGGCCGCTTCTTCGTTCGGCAAGCTCCGAAAAATGCCGATTGCCCGCGATCTTGTAAATTTGCTACCACATTTTTAATTTAACTGTGGGGATTGTAAATTTGTTTTAGAACACGAGAGTAAGCTTGTCCGACCAAAATATGTCTGCTATTGTCGAGTCCGACAACTGACATTTTGGTATGTTTGGGTTGTCGGACTAGATAATAGCAGACAAATATTTGTCGGACAAGATTACACTCGTGTTCTAAATCAAATTTCCAACCCCCATAGTTAAAAAACAAAAAATTTACAAAACTGCTGGCAATCGGCCTTTTTGGAACTTGCCGAACGAAAAAGCTGAGAAACTACTGTAAGCCCTGAGAAACTACTGTATTAGTTGAGAATATTTCCGAAGAGACACCATCAACGTTGGCCCGAAATTTCCGCTCGGAATTAAAGCTTTGTATCCAAGTAACTTTGTATCCTTTGTAAACCATAACATCTTAATTTGCAAATAAGATTGCTGTGCCAAACTTTGTCAAATGCTTTGAGTATATCAAGGGCGACCCCGAAAGTTTCACCATTATTTTCAAGTGATTTGTTCCAGACATGAGTGACAAAGAAAAGTGATTCTCCCGTCGCTCTTCCTTTTCGAAAGCCGTATTGTCTTTCATTGAGTAGTTTTGAGGACTCTAAGAAACTCATTAGATTAAAATTAATGTATTTCTCAAAAATTTTGGAAACAACCGATAAAATTGAAATGGGTCTGTATTTTGTAGGATCAGTTTTACTACCTTTTTTAGGAACTGGTTGTACGCTTGCCATTTTCCACGAAAAACTATACGTCCCATTACGAATAAAACTCTATGAACTGGGCTTCGCAAAGAAATTGGTATAATTTTTAGAGAAATAACTACCCAGAAGTTTGGCTTTTTCTTTTGGGCCAATGGCCGGTATATCTCTATTAATAAGAGGAGGTAGAGAACAGCCTTAACCGCTTAGCCTTCCTTGAACAGCCTTAACCGCTTTAAAGAAATTACGTGAACCAGTAGCGTACTCAGCAAATTTGACAGCTTTTTTCCTATTAAAGATATTTTGTTCTGCATCTATTAGTTTCCTGCATATATTTCTTTTAATCCGGTATCGTCTAAGGTTTTCATTGGTTTTGTTTAGATTAAACGTTTGAAATGCCTTTTTCTTAATTTTAATCACCTTTTTGCATTTATTTGAAAACCACAGATCAGCCTTAGGAACTGCCAATTTATTAGGAATAAATCTCCACATGCCCTCAAGAATAGCCTCCGAAAAATATAACGCTGCTAGGTTAGGGTCATGGACCGTAAGACAATTACGTTTCCAAGGAAGCCGCTTAAAAATACCTCTAAGATCCTCAAAATACGCAACTTTATAATCCCAAATAACACGAGGATTAGCTTTAAATTAATTTGGAATTTGAAAATCTAGCTGTGTAGAAATCCAATTACGATCTGAACCACCTAAAGGCTCAAATACTTTAAATTGTACCAGATAAGCATTATTTGTTAAAAACAAATAGTTACTGTACTAAATACTAAACATATACCAAATTTTTTATGCATTTTAAGAAAATTCAATAAAACATGTGCATTTTCAAAAGAATATAGTCCTATAATAATATTCGAAAAATCTGTTTGGGATCCTAAAACCTTTTCTTCAGAATATAATAGCCCAATGCACCAATCAAATCACCGCATTAAAATATTTAATAACTATAGTATAATTTCTGAAGGACGATCATTAATGTGGTTTTCTTTTGACTTTTCTAAATCAATTTATAAATTCGGGTCTGAAAAGAACAAAAAACAAAATTTGATGTGAAATATGTTTGTATTAGTGATATTTAAATGGCGGTTGTCTACTTTTAAATTTGAAAAATTTCGTATAATAGCATATTCTGTAATTGCGTATTGAAATATTTATAAAAAATTCAATTAATTTGTACATAAAATAATTTTGTTTTATTCATTCATATTTGTTTTCAATTTAAATTACTTCATTTTAGATAAAAGCGTCTCGTTTTTTTCTATGATGCATCTTTTTTCATCCGCCCAATGAAATATAATATTTTAATTCTAATAAATCCACTTAAGAGTTTTTTTTTATTTATTAAGAGTTATTTTATTAAATGTTAGTTACATTATTGTATATATATAATATAAAACACAATAATTAATTCTTCAAAATTAACCAATTCATAGTTATATAAAAATTGTCGTCAACAAAACGTTTATTTTTTAAATTTTCTTTGTTGATATTAGTAATGTCAAAAAAATTTACGAAAAAATGCACATTTTTTTTTTTGATGTTAATCGGAAAAAAAATTGATGTTTTTGGGTGAAAAGAACAAAATTTTTGATTTACATCAATTTTTTTTGATGGATTTGGGTGAAAAGAATTCGACATAAGTAAAATATTAAATACACAAATACTAATACAATCTGTTAAAATCGTATGTCAGAATAATTCTTTCATAAAATGTTTCAATTGAATAAAATTAAAACCGAAAAAAATAAAAACTAAGATAGAAATTACTAACCATATTGTTATAGAAAACTTGCATTTCATTCAGAATTTGATAAATATATATGCTGCAATTTCAAAATAAATTGAACTGTCAATTTGAAATCGTTAAATTTTAAATAATGCTTATATATATGTGTATTTAATTTTTAGCTCTACTCGAGAGCACATTTAATTTTTTAATAAATGTGGGCGGGGCGTAGTGTGTTTCTGAACGCAAATAGCTGTCAAATAGTTAAATATTAACTTTACTATTTCATTTCTGAACGACCGTATTTGAATATAGTTAACTATAGTAAAGTTTCGGAACGTACCCCAGCTATCAAGATAATTTTCTTTAAAAGGGTCTATAAACTATACCAGGCACAGTTAATTACATATCTCGTATACTGTATACATAAAATGCATTTTATTTTAAATCAAATTTGTTTTCCGCTGAGTTTGAATTGTTTTTACGATTGTTAAATGATTGGTTATTATAATCGTGAGAAATTTTATTATTTAAATAATCGTTAATATATGGCTATCTGAGTCTGACATTAAATTTAAGTAAAGTTTTATAGGGCTTTTCAAAATCATCACAACACAAAATCAAACTCAATATTTTCGGTAAAATAAAGCAGATAAAACTTCGATTGTGTCATGGATATTGAAAATCCGTACGCCATTACTTAAATATAGTAATATTTTAGACACAATCTGATTTAAATCTAAAAAATTCGGTATCGATTAAAAGTTTCTTCTCAGTATGCATACATCCTAATGTACATATATATATATAATAAAAAATTAATTTTTTATTTAGGTGTTTTCACTATATAAAGCTATTTATCTACTATATAAAGCTGTTTTATTATGATTATTGGTGTGGCTAAAAATATATTTATTTTTGTCGATGGCATTTCAAAATAATGTTAGTATGGCGAGATAAGATTTATTATTCGACAGTTAATTATTAAACATTTAAACAGTAATATTTTTCCAAACAATAAAATTTCTTTACATTAAGTACATTTTAATATCAACTGGATTCCCAAAAGTTTATTTAAATACTGAAATATTAATTTATTATAAATAGAATATTTTTAAAAACTGATTTGGATTTAATATTATTTATAATTCTGTATGATGTGAAGGAAATTTTTTCAATATAGCATGATATAAATTATAAAATGCATATATTGAAACTGAAACAATCACAATTAATGCACCCCCAAATGCCATACTTAAAAAATTACCATCTATAATACCAGCATGTGTTGTATGTGGTTTGGTAAATAGATCATCCGCTGTAGGATTCTGTTGAGCATTTGTTCTTTCAGTCATCAACCTTTTCATTGTGTTTAAACGTTCACGTAAAACTTCGACCGATTCAGAAGATAAGTCATCTTGTTTTATTAAAGAAAAGCAATATTTAATAAATTCCTAAAATAGAAATACGAAGTATTAGTTATACCTTCTTCTTGTTGCTGTGCTGATTTTGACATTTTATAACTGTTAATTTTTATTGAGCATTTAAATTAACTTATTTCAATGTATATTACTTTATTAAGTAATTTTGTAGTTGCACTACTGCGCGAAAAATAAGAAGAAATCAATAAAACTGATGTTGGTATCATATGTACCAAAAATTTAATGGGAAAGAAAATGGAAAATCTACACTGTTAATTTTGTAATGAGCTTTTAAAAAGCTTCGAAAGCTTTATATATTGGCTCATAAGTAAACACTAAGAAAAAAATTGCAGTAAATAATTTTTATTTTGGTTTTCCATTAAGACTGCGTTCCAATTGATGCTAAATTGTACTAAAAGTGCTAAATCAATTTACTCAACCTTTTATTTGACTAAATTAGAATTTTGTTTCTAAATGATTGTAAAGAAATTGATGTTTTTATCAATATCGGACAGTTTAATTTCATAAATTAAAATAAAAATGGGACGATTTTGTTAAATCAAATTTAGATTTAACAGTTTAGTACAATTTAGTAGCTAATTGGAACGCAGTCTAAATCGATATTCAATCAGGTTCTCGCAAGGGTTTCAGCGATGGTTAAACTAACTGGCGATATCGTTAGTTGTTGTCTGTTATAGGCAAATTTTTGTCTAAATTTAGATTTCCTGTTACTTTCTTGAAATCACTTTATTCGTACAAAAAGGGAAGAGTTCAACCAGTTATAATATGTAATGGAATTGTATCCGGGGTCTATTTTAGGACTACTGCTTTTTGTTTTATTTGTTAATGATCAGTCCAGTGTATTGAAGTTTTGTAAAAATTATAATGTTTGCAGATGATGTTTAAATCTATGTGGCCGAGCCCACGTAAAAAGTATTTCCACAATTATGTATTGCTAAAATGGACCATAATCTTGCATATATTCTCAGCTGTTCCAAATCCAACAAATTGTTGCTAAATATAACTAAATCATAATGGTTACTCTTAAAAAAGAGCTATATTAATTTGACCACATCTCCAGTTAAACATGGGGATACTGTCATTCCATATTCAATATCCACCGTAGCTTAAGCCGCAATTAGACTATTGCAGAACTCTGCAATACTTCTGCAATGGTAGTGTGTAAAATATTCATTGCAGAAAAGTTTGGCAATGAACTCATTGCAATGTTTTGCATTGGAATATTACATTTCAATATTGGAATATTAAACGTATACAAATTATAACGTTTAGAAAATCCATTGTTTTGATTTCCTGATTTAGTGATCGAACGGGCACCAAATATAAGTAATTCGGCCAAGAAACGTTACAATAAGAAAAACCCAGTACATATTTTAGCCTATGCAATATGCATGTAACTTAAAAATCTTGTCCTTAATCATGGTAATTGACGTTTACATTTTAAGGAATTTGTAAGAATTTTTTGGGATTAGGAATTTGAGAAATGTTTAAGGAATTTATCAGGAATTTAAATATCACGCTGAAATGTCACTGTTCTATATTTTAGTGTTGTGAACAGTGAATGAGTGGGACTCTGTCACCAAATGTAAAGGTGGCCCTCTTTCACACTGTGATAGCGAGGTAATTGTTTTACATTAACGAAAAAATATTATTCAAATTATTATTAAAATTTCAGTATCATAAAATTTCAAAGTATTCAAAACATAACATTAGATAGATTGTATTATAAGTTGTGTCGCTGACAAAAATGTTGTATAAACGTAAAAAAGAGATAGTAAATTATTAAAAATAAATAATGTAAATAAAAAATAATAAATATTGTTTTAACTATTGTTTTAAAATAAATTTTTGTAGAGAAATAAATAAAATTTCAAGACGTCCCAACACTTTTTCTGACTAAAAAAATCGCCTAACTTTCCAGAATTCCATGCCTTGCGAATGAATTGATTCAATTTCGTATCGTTTTGGTTGAATTTTTATGGAGATTTTTTTCGTTTTTCTTTTCGAATTCCTAGTGGATCCCTTTAGTTTGTTTATATTTTAAGAAAACGTTTTTGGCTAAGGCGTGATTCGTGAAGTGAAAATATTTTCTACTAAATAAAAAATCTAACATTTATTGATTATAACGTAACATATTTATTCAAAAATGTATTTATATTTTTTATAATCTTTCTAGTAATCATTATGTTCTTACATTTTATTTATGTATATTTTTACAAAACAAAAACACATTTCAACTTTTTACAAAAATAATGATTTTATTTAAATTTGATATTCTAATATAAAAGTAAATCAACCTTTATAATGCTTAAATAATTAACTAACTAATAATTGTTTTAAATGAAATTTTTAATATTTCTGTTTTTTAGTAAGAGGTTTACATTACTTGTTAGTTCAATACTCTTAAAATAAAACATTGTATATTCAAATTAAAAATATTATTTAGATTTGAAATACACAGTATCTGTTTAAATATTATTTTAACTATACAAATATTTACAATAACAAAAATAAGAATAATAAAACAAAGTGTTCAGTTCTACCGTTACCTGTATAAAATTATAATTAATTTTTTTTGTTTTTTACCATTATTTCATTTGGCTTTTTATATGTTGTAGAAATTCATAGTAGGATAGTGTACTTTGTGTTCGATCGTCGACCAACCTATCAATAAATACATTTCTACTCGTACTTGAATCCCTGTAAAAAAAGAGAATTGAATAAAAAATTTAGGATAAATAAAATCAAGATCGAATAAAAGGAAATTGTTAGAAGAGCTATCACCACTTAAGATAAATGATAAATAAATCAAATAAGACTAAGGCTGTATACGAAACCAAAACTTATTTGAAACTTATTTGTGGAGACTTATGTCGTTTTTTTTTTTTGCCAAAAAAATTGCTCTGACACGCCCCTTTTTGCTCTCAGATCAAGTTTTTTTGACATTACGTATTCTATTTGACAAAAAAAAGTGATCTTTTTTTGCCCTGAAAATATTTTTCTGAATCTAGAATTTTTTCGTAGAGCTAGTTGTAAATACAATAGAGTTGCACAATACATATGAGCAAATCTCTAGAACTTTTAAATTTTCTGTCCTGCCAAAATTTTTTATATAGGCACTCATTTTTCCTCAATTTTAAATATTATATTTGCTTATATGGAATGTTAATGTAAATGAAAAATAAAAGTTTGAGTGTGAAAAATATTATTTTAAAAAATTAGAGGACATAAAAACGAAAGAAAGTACAAAAAGCGTTAAAATTGAGGTGTCTGTTTCGAAATTTCGTTTCTTTATCAGGCTATTACTTTTGGAACATCACTCCAAATGACTTGAAATTTTACAGAGTTTGCCGTGTTTTTTTCAAAAACATATATGCTTTTTTATGTGCTCCTTAAGGGAAAATAAAGGTGGCGACTTGAGTCGGTGTCTTCCACTTTTTATCGATTTCAAATTTTTTTATATTTTGTTTTTTTTTGCGCTTGGAACATTCCTCAAATCTTAAAAGGAATATTTTTTCGTTAAAGTACGCACAAAAACAAAAAAATATATGTCCTGCAATTTTATGCTCAATTTTACGCTCCTTATATTGAGCTCGCAATAGAAGCACAAAAAGTAAGAGATGCTGCGAAAACTTTTGTAAAAATCTAGGTTCGGCTATAACTTTTGGAACATAACTCCAAATGACTTGAAACTTTACGGATATTCAATTTTTGATATGTTCTTTCAAAAACATATATAATTTTTCATCTGCTCCTTAAGGAAAAATAACAGTGGTGCGTCATATCGGGGTCTCTACATTTTTGTTGATGAACATTTTTTATTTTTCGTTTTTTGAGCATGGAACATTCCTCAAATCGTAAAAACAATATTTTTACGTTAAAGTACGCACAAAAACGAACAAATCTATGTACTGCAATTTTATGTGTCCCTCTTATTGGGCTCGCATAGAAGCACAAAAAGTAAGAGATGCTGCGAAAACTTTTTTAAAAATCTAGGTTCGGCTATAAATTTTTTAACATAACTTCAAATGACTTGAAATTTTACGGATATTCATTTTTTGACATGTTCTTTCAAAAACATATATGCTTTTTCATGTGCTCCTTAAGGGAAAATAACGACAATATATGGATCTCGATTTTTGCCGCGTACGTCTTTAAGAGTTCGTATCTCCTCACAGACGTGGTATGAAGGTCTAAAATTGTATATGCATTTAGATGAAAGTGTTGCAAAATACATACTAAAATTTCAAGCGTTAACTAGAACTGCAAGACTGTCAACGGGGCGATTTTTCACGACAAAATGAATTTTAATACGTATTTAATACGAATATGCCAGCAAATCCCCAATAACTTTTGGAACATACAATAAAAAATGAGGGACAAAGTTTTATTCATTTTTAGAGTTGATGAGGAGACTTTACCTAAAATTTCATGGGTTTCAGGGGTGCCCTACAATTGAGAGATTTTCATTTTTATCATCAAAATTTAAAAGTTCCAGAGATTTGCTCATATACACATCTGTAAAAATTTGTAAACAAACAAGACGCCATTTAGTTATTATTATTTTTTTAAAGTGAAATAGTTATTGTTTAAATAAATGTTATGTTTAAATCGTGTTTTAAATTAAAAACTAATAAAATTAATTAATTAACTACAATTAATTTTTTTATCGGCGTTCATGCTCCATGTAGGAGCGTTGCCAGGCTAATCAGCTTCGAATATTCACCACGGTCATTCGTAACAGCGACATAATTACCATGGTAGCCGATTTTTTTAAGGTCGTTTATTACGTCGGTCTCCCATTGTAGTCATGGTCTACCTCGCGGTCGCCCACTCCCCGGGGTACTAACGTACATTTTTCTAATCATTCCAGACCGTGAATCGGCTCGTAGAACATGCCCAAACCAAGCAATCCTATTAGATCGAATACAACCTATTATATCAGGACCCTCAAGAAGGTCTCTGATCCAAAAGTTATACCGGGTTCTATACTCTCCATCGTCTGTCTTAAGTGAACCAAAAATGTGGCGTAGGATCTTAAAAATAATATAAATACAATTAATTACTAAAACATTAACAGTTCACAAACACAACTATAAAACTAGATCAAATTTTTTCATATTCTTTTTATGAAAAAAAAATCACCTTTTCTGCTCTGGCAAAAAGAAAACGACATAAGTATGCTAAATCGTTTCGAATAGGTTTTATATTTAAAATAGCGGCGAATAAGTCTCCACAAATTAGTTTCAAATAAGTTTTGGTTTCGAATACAGTTAAAGCAAAACAATTTTGATGAAGAGTGATAATTTCAAAGATACAATTATTTATTTACTATTTGGTATAAAATTATATAGCAATGAAAAATCAGCTAATTTTTATACAAATATTAAACCTTTGTAGGAAATTTTGGAAGCCTACTAGAAACTTATAATATGCATCCCGTTTCATTTAAAAACCAAAACTTAATCGTTTTTGTATTTCGTGTCGTCAAGAATCACAAACAAAAATTGCGAGAAAAATGGTTATTTTATATTTAAGCTTCTCCTTTTATCCATGGATCAATATTTTATCTTGAGGATAATGCTGAAAAAATGTTGGGCGTACAACATAAGGACTTACCAAAAGCAAGCATTATATGTGTTGATATCCCAAAATAGTTAATTGACTAGTTAAACTTAGTTATTCTTATGCAGATGATATTACGCTTCTCAGAGGTAGACCAAGCGATATCAAAATAAGTATCGCTTTGCTAAACGACTTGGATTTGGCATTCACATCGACTCGTACCTATAAAAAAATTTAACTACAAAGAAAAACCTGTGGAACATTTCAAAAACAACAACCAGGTTTATTTAATCGTATGAATTAAAGAAAGAAACAAAAAAATGTTTACAAAATCACAAGTCCACAACCAAATAATTAACGCCTTCTACAGGAAACTCACTTAACTTGTTTATACCACCATTGAATTTGAGTAAGGAGCATTCATTCACTATGTGGTTCGTTGTTTGAATAACTCCACACATACATAAAGGTGAGGGATATAAGTCCCACTTGTTCATCAGTTAATTACATCGGCCATGTGTTGTTCTGAAACGATTAAGTCTGGTCCGCTCTTTACGACTAAGACCGAAGCCGGAAACACAACAAGTAGGGTCGATCACCAAACTGGCATTTGGAACAGGTGAAGAGTTCCACATACATTTCCATCTTTCCTTCATATCAAACTTTACTTCGGAACTTAAATTCGGAACAAATAACCATGATGGTTTTCTTGATGACAAACGAGATTCAGGTAAGTTTCGCAAAATGTCATAAAGAATTGAGTTTTGATGTAGATGACACTTTTCAAATTCTTTAATGCAAGCTGCTTCACGTCTTAATGACCCAGGTTCAATGTTGGCTAAGACAGAAAGCCATGGTAAAGGTGTTGGTTTTAAAGTTCCAGTTATAATTCTCAAAGCATGGTTAAGTTGGACATCAATGTTATGTACATAAATTTGATTTAATTTTTTTATTGTGTGTATGTACTTAAAGTACATACATACAAAGTACATGATATTCACTATGGAACATAATTTTTTGGCCTGTTTTTCTAAATGCGCCTTAAAAGACAATGTTCTATCAAGTGTGACTCCTAGGTATTTAGGAGTAGAATTAAAACGAACTGAAATCCCATCAAACTTGACTTTTAATTCTTTATGAGCTTCTTTGTTGTTCAAATGAAAGACACATACTTCCGATTTAGAAGGATTAGATGTTAGTCTCCAGTTACGAAAGTAATTAGCCAATATTGATAAATCACTCTCCAAAACCATTTCACATTCTTCTAAAGTAGTTGTTTGAATAGCTATAGCAATATCATCGGCAAATGGAACAGCTTTGATTTAGTTGATGGTAAATCGGCTACATATAAACTGAACAAAATTGGAGAAAGAACGCTTCCTTGAACGAGACCATTGTTTAGACGACGACTGCTACTTGTTTTTCCATTTAATGAGACCTGAATAAACCGGTTACTTAACATCGAATCGATAAGATTTACCATACAGGAACAGCGTAAGGTTAATGCAAATTTTAGAAGCAATCCATGTCTCCAAACAGTGTCATATGCAGCAGCCAAATCTACAAACGCTACCCCAGTTTTCAATTTCTTCTGAAACCCAGCTTCAATAAAACAAGACAAAGCCAAAACTTGATCAGTACAACTCCTGTTTTTCCTAAACCAGCTTGAGTTTTAGGAATTTGTTCATCTGTGATTGGTTCAATACGATGAAAAATCATCCTTTCAAATAGTTTAAACAATGTACTCAACAATTAGATAGGTCTAAAGTGAGAAACATCAGACCCATTCTTTCCAGGTTTTACTACAGCTAAGACTTTTGCTTTTTTAAATAAAGATGGTAGTTGAACTGAATTCAAGATTTTGTTAAAGAGTTCCAGAATCCAATTCTTAGTTCTTGGGCCGAAATGTGATATAAATTCTGGATAAATCCCATTTGGTTCTGCAACCTTACCCATTTTAATGCATTTAATTGTTTGCTCAAGCTCAGACAATGTAAAAGTTGAGGACAGAGAAGGATCTGAAGTTAATCGTTGTTTTTCAATTTTAAGTTTTCTTCGTACTTCTTTGTATTTATCAGATGGAACTTGCACTTTAGTAACATTAATCAATCGAGAAGCAATATTATTTGCAGTAATATTGCTATTTGAAGAGGAAGTTGGAGATGAAGCTTCATTACCTAGTTTACGAAGTAAATTCCATGTCAAATTCCACCAAGCAATTGGTGCTGGCTACAGATAAAACTGGCGTGATTACATTACTCAAAACTATAGGATAGGGCTATAGGATGTCAAGAATCTTAAGTCAATTAAAGTTGAAAAATGATTAATGAAAGCTGTTTACACAGATGAAAACATCTCTACATTGGGTGTGAGGGTCAGAAAGAGAGAGAGAGAGAGAGAGAGAGAGAGAGAGAGGGAGAGAGAGAGAGAGAGAGAGAGAGAGAGAGAGAGAGAGAGAGAGAGAGAAAGAGAGAGAGAGAGAGAGAGAGAGAGAGAGAGAGAGAGAGAGAGAGAGAGAGAGAGAGAGAGAGAGAGAGAGAGAGAGAGAGAGAGAGAGAGAGATGGCCAATTTTGATGAAACTTTATTTTATTCTTAATTGAGGTAATAAAAGGCTCTGTGCCAAATTTCAAAAACTTTGAACCAAAAATAAATTTTGGGTTCTATGGGCGGTGGGTAGTGGGCGTGGCCAATTTTGATGAAACTTTATATTTTTCTTAATTGAGCTAACCAAAGGCTCAGAGCAAAATTTCAACATTCTACGAGCACTTCTTATATTTTTTGCCAAACATTGTATGAACAAATCCCACTGTGCGTTGTGGCAGGGAATTAAAATGATATTAAATTTAGATCACCCACAATTCGCATAGCACGTTTTTGAACAGAATCCAAAAGAGCTAGGATGGAAACAGATGCAGCGCCCCAAACTTGACAACAATAATCCATACAGGTACGAATATTAAAAAGACGCGTTCTCGGTTGCCACTTAACAGTGACTAGTGCTTCTTCTTCATTTTTTTCTAAGGAATATGATTATTTGATTTTTATATATAACATTAATAGTTCACTAGTTCTTTTTTTTTTCAATACAAAAAATATGTCTCCTCAAAATAATGTTCGATTGAAGCAAAATAGAACAACTAGTTCTGAACTCGAGCACTTTTTCTCTTTCTAGAGAAATTGTTTTATTTTTGAGTTTTAATTTAATTAATTTAATTTTATCTTTATTCATTTAATAACATCTATTATCAAGCTAATTTTTTTCCACAAAATGTAGTTTTTTATTGCTAGAAAATTGAATAAAATAACTAATTCAATTTTGAGGTACATGTTAAAATTACCCAGCAATAACGAGCCATCATCGAGGAATATTCCATTGCTAAGATTGAGGGTGCTATCGTTGACTGAATAGAGTTCATCTCCGGTACCTCTAAGATATTACCTTGGCTTGTTATATCTCACTGCTATTACCAGTGGTATGTGATATACCACGTTAACTCATATGTCATTAGCAGCGACAAGCGCTGCAAACCGGTTTTTGAAAACCAAAAGCAGAAAACCACGTTTTCAAAATCAACAAAACCATAACCGAAACCACTTTCTAAAAATCATCAAACCAAAACCGAAACCAAATTTAAAAACAAACGAAACCAAAACCAAATTTTTTTTAATAAAAAGTGTTGTGTAGTAGGAATTACAAAATGCGTCACAACACAAAGATACCTTTTAAGATCTAGGTCCTACAACAACATGCGTTCTGAGGTGATAGTGGACGCTTTTTTAAAATGTTTGTGGATTGAAGGCACTCGAGACTATTGATTCAGGCAAAGTATTCCATTTGTACGATAAACACACAAAGAAGTCCCTTTGCATTTTGTTACAATGACAGTGAGTGACAGTTGACAGTTTGACTGTTTGCACAAACCGATTGACGAGTTAAACGGGGAAAAGAATATGTTTGAGGCATAATGGATCTAATTTCATGAGCACTGCTGGTGACGATATTTATAAAAAACGAGAAAAGCAAATATTTTTTACATATATTGAGGAGGCCGAGTGTTCTTTAATGCGCTCTTAGCCATCGCCATTATATGATCGTTCCAGAGTAAGTTATTGGAAATTGTGACTCCCAATAATCGAATGCTTTCCCATTTGTCTATTTGGTAGCCACACATATTAATTGAAAATTCGTTGGGAAACTTGGTCTTTGATCTGGAAACAATCAATATCTATGTTTTGGTGGAATCAAAATTGATCAAGTCACCCCAATTGGCTACTTTTTCTAGTGCACGTTTAAATTTATGGCAGCGTCTCTGCGGACGGGATTTATTCGTTCATGCATTTTCCCCTTTGAAGATAGGAGACGAATGACTTGTGCAGTGAGCTATCATCTGCAAAACTATTTATTCGGTTACTGGTACTATTTATTGGGTTACTGGTAATTTTCAACAGTTCGTTGATATAAATTAAAAATAAAGTGGGAGATAAAACTGAGCCTTGGGGCACACCAGCGTTAATTAATTTAGACTCAGAAGAAAAGTCATAGATACCTAGATGTATCGGTTAGACAAAAAAATTTTGAATCATATTCACGACTGCGGGATGAAAACCGTACGCAACGGGCTTGTTGATCAAGTTGGCATGCCAGATTCAATCAATGCGGCTTCACCAACTTTATCAAGTATGCTATTCTAAAGATGTACTCCCTAGTTCAGGAAATCGGTTATTGATCTTTTGTTTCTAAAATAGTATTTTTCCAAAAATTTGGATATATGTGAATTAATATAGTACTCGTATATTTTAGACAGGACTGGGAGTAAGGTTATTGGTCTATAATTGGAAATATCACATTTTGTTTCTTTTTTTGGGACAGGCTGAACATTGGCCAACTTCCAGCAGGATGGAAAAATACCAGATTTATAGGCTTTATAGAATATTTTGGTGAAAGTTGGTGCAAGTTCTTGTGAAAATGTTTTTAGAATAACAGGGGGAATGTTGTCCAGACCAGAGGCTTTGTGTTGTTTAACCCTCTTAAAAGTTTTTCGACAATTTTGGGTTTGAAATGTAATTGTTTCATATTAACTTCTGAAGACTGGATTTGGGGTATTTCTTTAGGAGTTTCTAAAACTGTCGAATTTGTAGCAAAGCGTTTCGCGAACAATATAGCTTTCCTTGCAGGGTCAGTAAAGATTGAGTCACCATCAATGAAAGGGGGATAGAAGGTTTAGTACCAGAATTTAAAGAATTAATGGCACTGTAAAAAACTTTTGTCAGAAATTGACATACTCGAAGTTTTGCCGCATTCGCCCTGTCAATCCCTACTTTTTCGTTTTCAACTATCTGGTTTTGATATTTTGTTGGCCTTTAAATATTGGGATCGATTAACAAAATTCCTTTTATGAATCCAAATATTAAATAATCGTCGTTTGTTTCTAAGAGCCAATTTGGCTGCCTTCGAAAACAAATATTTTTGTTGAGGTTTCATTATGTTGAGGTTTCATTAAAGGGAACGAATTTGTTAATACCGAATTGAATGGTTTCAGTAAAGTTTTGAGCAGAAACATTTACATCGTCACTATAAAAATAATGACGATCAAAAGGGAAACCTAGAAAAAAACTTCGGAGACCATTGGTGTCCATTTTTGAAAAGTGAAATATTTTACGGGGTTTGGGAACTCTAGTTTTTAGTAAATCAGTTTTGATAACTGATGTGAATAGATAACGGTCAGAATTTCCAATGCTACCCTTATCGACATCGACATTCGTAATATCTGGCATAGATGTGAGATAGAGGTCTAGGAGAAAACCTTTATCACCGTCATTACGAGGAGTGAAAGTTGGGCTTTTTACAATTTTGGGCAGGCCGTGCGATGCGGCAAATATTTCTACCTTTCTTCCATTGTTGTCGTTATCGGTCGTTTTGGAAAATTCTAACCACGATTTGTTGTGGACGTTGAAGTCACCGCTAACGATAATCTCACAATTTTGAAATTGTGTTCTAATTTCTTCCACAACATTAGTCAAGAGATTAAAAATATTGGGATTATGGATGCATGGAGACCGATATAAATCTATTTCAGGTAAACAAACCTTTAATACTACTGTGTTGTAGCCATCACCATATAGTTCAAAATTTGGAAAGCGTTTATATGCAACACTCATAAATGAATGCACATACACCTTGATGAAGTTTAAAAGCCGATTCAAGCCTATATTTGGGACCCAGTGTTACGTCACACGGATAAATTTCAGAAACTTTATGCATCTCATATGCCAATATTTTATGATAAGATGTAAGAAATAATAAAACATGTGAAAACAAAATTTTTAAAAAATTTAAAAGGTTACTTAAATAATTTTTCATGTTGTTCCCACGAGTTAAGTTAAGACGCAATAAAGATCACCAACAGGCGTTCGTCTGTACTTGTTAAAAGTCGATGTATAACTAGGGGTAACAGGTGCCCAGAGGCTTGGTAGTTTTCATGGTTTGACCCTATCTGAGTCCTCTCTAGTGTGTACCCACCGAGGGTGCTAATAAGGGAACACGTTCCCGCGACCCGGGCGGCTAAGCCAAGGTACCCGTTCCCGTTAGACATGACAACAGGTTTACGGTTTGCAATAGCAGGCTGGAACCCACTATAGCTCAGGTACCTCGGGTTCGCCAAGTGAATAAAAATTAAGTTCTAACATCAATAATAAAAAAAATAACATCAAATAATAATGTTTCATAAATAAGACAGCAATACAATACAACAACAAATATTGCCGTGCTAAGCACAGAGACGGTAATATAATTTTTTATAAAAATGAGTTATGAATCTAAGATGGGATAATAACAGTCGATGGATTATTTTTTCATATAATTAAAACATTTAATTTATTTTTTCATTAAAAAATTACTCTATTAAATATGCCGTATCTTCTTTAAAATGATCAATTACTACACACTTAGCACCTAGCAGTATCTATTTATCTAAGCTATTTCAATTCTAAGTTTACTGTTATTACTGTTTTTCAATAACTTTCCAACCCGAAATAATTAACGACCCGAATGGCTTCCCGATCAGTTGGAAAGTAAAAATGATTTAGTGATTATGTTTTTTAGTGTGATTCTTGTTAAAATTTAATTAACTTTTTTTGTTGTATATATATGATTCGTGATATATGATTTCAATTTGAGCCAACTATATAAAAATTATACAGAACCTAAATTCGAATATAAATTTTAAGTTTATGTTTTTAATTTATTTTAAATTCTTCTATTTGAATAGCCGGTAAAATACAAACAAATGGAAAGGGGGTTTAATCAAAACAATTCCAAAGAAAGGTGATCTAAGAGAATGTAAAAACTGGAGAGGTATATCCCTACTTAATACCACAATGAAAGTATTAGCAATGGCCAATGATCATTCTTGAAAGAATATCTCCATCAATTAACAAAAAATTAAGAACTAGGCAAGCTGGCTTTAGGCCAGGTGGAAGCTGTACTGATCATATCAACACAGTCCGTATCATCATAGAACAATCAAATGAATGAAATTCACCACTGTATCTCCTCTTCGTGGACTTCGAACGCGCCTTCGACTCAATTAACAGTAGCGCGATATGGAAGCCACTTTGTGAAATGGGCATCCCGAAGAAAATAATTGATCTAACCAAGGAAAAGTCTCAGGATGCTGGAAATAGAATACAATACAAAGGAAAGGAAAGTGATAAATACTACAACCACCGAGGAGTGAGACAAGGCGGTGTACTATCCTTGCTACTATTCCTAATACAAATTCGTTCGCATGAGTGTCATGCGAAAGCTTGACGTCACATGTCCAAATGACATCCAATGGAATATAACAAAACAATACAACTCAATGATCTAGACTAAGCAGACGACATCTGCCTGCTCACACATAGACACACAGACATGCAGTATTAAATAGAAGAACAATCAACCCGTGCACATGAAGTTGGTCTCAACATCAACATCAGGAAAACAAAGAGATTGAACACCGATCATCATCAATAATACACAAGTCGAGGATGTCGATAAATTTGTGTATCTTGGTTGCAACTTGCACTGTAGCAAAAACAGCAGGAACTGAAGAAGATATTGATCAGTACCTTAACAAGGCCAAAACATTCAACATGCTCTATAAGATGTGGAACGCGTCCGTCCTGTCAAGAAGAAAAAAAAACTACGTATGTTCAACACATGTGTAAAGTCAGTACTGCTGTATGGATTTGAAAAATAGAAACATGCATAGAAGATTACCAACCAACTACAGGTGTCGGTAACAAATACTTAAGACGATTGATCACACGCTTCTGGCCCAATACAATCAGTAACGAATAACTTCTATAAAAAACAGAGTAAACAGAAATTGAGTCCGATATAAGAAAAATGAAATGAGGATGGATAGGACACATACTGAGAAATCCAACCGAAGATGTTACAATGATGTCTCTAGAGTGAAATACACAAGGCAAAAGAATTGTGTAAGATCAGCAAAGAGTTGGAAAACAACGGTGTTAGTAGAAGCGAAACAAATTGGCAAGATAAATAAGGAGAGTTAAAAGGGATTGTTGCAAATGGAGTTAGATGGTCCAGTATAGTAGACGTCCTATACTCCTAAAATGCAGATAAGGGAAAAAAAACTTTGAATAGGAGAGAATAAAATAGTAAACAAACCGCGGTACAAAGTTTCATATCCGCTTCGTTATATGTTATTTAATTATTCATTTATTAACTTCTTGAATATTGGTTCTGTTTGTTGGTTGAAAAGTATTATAATTTTTAATAAATTCTCTGACGAATACTCAAACAAAAATTTTTTAGTCAAAAACCACAACCAAAACCATAACTTATCATTTAAAAAAAAACAAACCGAAACCAAATTTGGACGTTTAGAAAAACCAAAACCAAAACATGTTGTATAGTAAAACCAAAACCGAAACCAAGATTTATTTTTAAGAAGAACTAAAACCGAAACCAAAACTTATCATTTAGCAAAACTATAAATGGTCATTGAGAAAAACCAAAAAGTAAAGCATTAAAAAAAATTTATGGTTTTGCAGCCGTGGCAGGGACTGAGGTGCGCGGGATTGTCACACCCATAGATGAAAAATTAAAAAAATTACAAATCAATTAAAACTGATCCTTCCATGCGGTATTGGTATTTAACGAAAGATCAAAAGTAATATCTAGATTCTACAAATATTGTTGAAACAAAAATAAAATACGGATATTTATCTTTTTATAAATGAAGTTGGTTCAACTCTAAACATACCCAAACAATTATTTCGACTTGATTTTCGACCAAATATAGGTATTAATAAAAATAACCTGGACGTTTATCTATAGCAACATGTCGTACAGCCTGTTAGTCATTTAACATGCAACGGTTAAGTTAATAAATTATTATTATTCAGAGCATTTGATATGATAACGTTGAAAATTAAAGAAAAACTTTCGGGTTATTTGAAAAACAAAACACGTATAGAATACACATGTAGGAGTAGGAATTTTTTTATCTTATCAACAAATAGTAAAACAACTGATTAATTACTATATGGAAAACATTATTTCTGATGCGTTCACTGAAGGAACACGAAATTGATTAAAATAAAGAAGTAATTCGCGAAATCGTAACAATTTCCTATTTTTAAAACCTAACTAAGAAATATTTATTTTTGACTTACCGAATTATTTGCACAATTGCAGGATATGGCTTATCTTCATTTAATTGGTCAATAAATGATCTAAGTATTTTATTTTCTAAAGATTCTAGCGTTTGTAAATCGAAACATAAATCAGGTATTTGATTTATATTATCAACGCCTATCACATTTTTCAATAATTGAGGTTCGATGTTTGAACCAATGTAAATTAATATTCTCACCCCTGTATCCATGACATACATTGAACGTGAACTTAATCTGAAAAAAAAAATAATATAAGCAATTGATAAACTGGAAGTGAAAGTATTAAATTCTATGACATATATAATTTGATTGCTATCAGATAAATTATAAAATAACTTCGTTGTTTAATCACGTTATTTCCTGCAATTATGATATAATCTCCGGCAATTTATATTAAAATATTTTATCAATATATCTTATAAAAATTAAAAATTTTTGTGTATATCTTCTACACATTAAATTCAGACAATTCTGGTACGCTTATCTTCTAATAAATAATATTGCCTTTTCCAGATAAGGTTAAATAATTTATTGTCTAGTAAAACTTATGAAGGTTTAGTTTTATCTATAATTTGCTACAATTTTGGAAATGGAATGATAAGAAGTAATTGACTTCGTTTGTTATTAAAAAATTATAATTTGTATCAAAAAATAAACTAGACAACGAAATTAGTTAAATCATGATAAACAAAAAACTTACATTTCAGCGGATAAATGTCGTTTTGCTGGTATTTGAATTTTATTTTCTATCTCGGTTTTCATAAATATACATTCTAGATCATAAAAATCTGGATAAATGTATTTCATTAATTGATCCAATGGCAAAGATTTCAGTTCACACATTCCAAATATTCGATCATCTAACCGTGTACTTGTTCCTGTCCTGAATGCAATCTGAAATTAATAACAAATTATAATGATAATATCAATTGAAAATGTAAATAAATAAATTTTACATACACATTTCAAAAGAGACAGTATATATGCCGGTAATAGTGCTAAATTAGATGGAGCTTGTAATTGACCTGGAACAGCAGGAAGGTTATTCGCCACTTTTACTGCGGATAATATATCTACAGACGCGTTTATAAATGCATCCCGAGCATCTGTTAAATTAGCCTGGATCGCTCTATCCACCCCCATTTTTGATAACAAGCCAACGATACATTGTACATCAGCGGAATTCAATATTTCAGGAAGTGAATTAGTTACAGGAAAACAAATTGTATGCACTCGAATCCTTCGTTCAGCGTTGCTACTTGTGTATAAAAGTGCGGCTTGTAAGCAAACTGTTCTAATATCAGTTAAACTTTCATCATACGAAATTTGCATACCGTAACCGGCATCTGGATTAGTATTTGGTAACGATAACAAATCGGTAGATCTTACAAAGAAGTTTCCATGGAAAGTATGAATTTGTAATCCTCTTGTACATCGTACTCTCATAACTGCTTCAAATCCAATTTTTCTTGTTATATATCTTTCAAATGTTTTTCGAAATATCATACAATCTTCTTTTTTTACCATGTTAAAAAGTGGAATATGATAAATTGAGCCACCACTGAACTTACTTATTCCGGCTAAAATTGAATTGAACATTAATTTATCATTATAACTTAATTAAAATTTAAACTTACAAAGGGTAGCTAAATCACTGTACTGAGAATTGAGCAAAAACAAATCAGCCGCAATTTGCTGTTCAGAATATTCTAAAGCTAAACGCTTATAAAAATCGGTTGCCGGTCCTAAATGATTGATATCTTTGCCTGAACGTTTATTCGGATCTTCTCTTGGTTGTAGTGCTCCTGGTCCCTTGTTTGGTAGGCATGTTTGAAATACTGTTACACGTCCTCCGGTTAAACTCATCATTTTAAAACCAACTTGTAATGCTGCACCTAATGCCGATCCATTATCATGAGAATTTTCAAATCGTTTGGGTAACATATCCAACAAATCATTTATTAATTCTCGATTTTCTTTTAAATTAATTAGTAAGTTATCTGGACGAGGTAAAAACATATCATCCAAATCAGTAATTGTTATTTCATGTGGGCGATTATACCCTTCAGCAATACTGTAAAAATGAATATAGCTATTGTAAGCAATAAAGCCAATTTGAGTTCTTGCATCACCCGGTAATTTATCTAAATGTTCAGCTAAGCCGTCACATAGTAAACTTAAATACCCGCATTGTGTAGCAGCCATTGAAACATCAAGTAAAAATAAATAAATTGCTGGTTGTGGCGGCCGGAGCATATATTCGGAGGGTGCTATGAATTCAATAGTACTGGAGCGTACTTCTGGACGTTTTGTAACATCACCGTATGATTTACTAACAGGATCATATTGAAATTCATCAGGTACTAAAAATTGAACAATTCTTATTACAAAATATGTTAAGTATATAATAATTAAAATAACTTACATTCGTTAACTCGATAACATAAATTACATTTCCATTTTTTACTGTCAACAAATTGTGCAAATGGATTTATATACGTTCGACAGCTGCGGCATCTTACAATTTGGGAGCAACTTACAACTGGGAGATTCTAAGATTCAAATTTAATAAAATAAAATTAACATATGAAGCAAATAAAATTTCTGACTCTCAAAAAACTGATTTAAATTAAAAGTTCAAATCAAAATTTGTTAACAGAAAAGGTAGCAGTGACAAATGTTAAGTTAAATATCAAAAAACTTTGTATATGACTTTAATCCGGTTTAACAAACACCTCATATTAGTTTTTTGCGTTTTGAAATGACATTTAATGTCACATTGAATAATTAATTCACTAATTTTTAGATAAACCGTTTGTTGTTTCTTTTTGACGACAGTTATAAACCAATCCAGCTGTATCATTACAAGATGAAAGTTTATCACAAAGTTAATATTTTGTTTTCTTTGAGAACACAAGTGTGAAACAAGATTTACATTTTATGATATGCTACCTAAAAACGTGTAACAGCGGGGGCAAGAGTACCAAGTACAATTAAATTAATAATCTTTTTTTAACAAATAAGATTAAGAATTTCATGCCGAGTGACAACTCATTCTACTACAGTTATATTAAAAATAAACCAAAATTGTAGAAATATGTAATGAATAGTCGTGTGATATGGACTGGAAAAACCAAATGCCATGTTTCATGATCATGATATGTCCAAATCAAATAAATAAAGTAAAAAAAAAAGAAGTCAACTCACCGTTAAATCACGAAATGGATGAATTAAAATACCAAGTGGTAATCTTGATTTTTGGAGTAAACTGTTTGTCTGCGGTATTTTATTTAACGTACATCGTAGAATACTAAAATAAACAAAATAATTATTTATATTTTCAATACAAAACAACTAATTTATAAGTTTACTTTGGGCTACAATTAACTGAATCTAAGAACTGATGGTTTAACGTTATAGGTGGTGGTGTATATCCTGCTGGTGGCAAAACATGACGTGTTTGCATTAAATCGATTACGTCTGGTTGACCCCATAGTTTATTAAAACCATTTTGTACTGTTGTTGGTTGGTTTTGATATTGTAAACTGCTACTATTAAATTGACCTTGAGGATAGCTTTGGGCTTCGTGTTGACTAATGTATTGCTGATTATGTTGTTGCACAGGAGGAAATGTTGATTGTTGATTTGGATAACTTGGACGAAGTGGTGGTTTTATTCCAACAGTATTTTGGTTAGTACTTTCATTGGAGCTCAAAGGTGCGGTTGGCCATGCTATGTTATTGTTAACATGATTAATTGAACCATTTAAAGAAACGTTTTGTAATTTTGGAATCAGATGATTAATGTTTGATGTTTGTATTTGTGGTTGAGGTCCGTTTAAATGTTGCTGTGGCGGAGGTGGTTGAGTATTGGATATCAAAGGATTATAATGTGGTTGTTGATTTAAATAATTAGGAGGTATGTAGCTATTTCCCATTGGAATTTCTGGTGTAACTCCATTATGCACACCATTTTGCTGTATGGCGTTGCCTTTATTTTGTAAGTGTGGTGGAATTTGAGAATATAAAATTTGTTTTTGAGTTGAACTTCCACCATTAATTAATGGAATAGGTGAAGGATTTGTTAGTATATTTGAAGGTTGAGTACTGTTATTATATAAATGATGATTTTGACCTAGTTGTTTTCCTATCGATGACCCAGTTAGTGTATTGAGAGCGCTATTACTTCCATACCCAAGGTCACTCCCATTCTGATTTTGTTTATTTGATTGATGACGATTTGGTGCTGATTGTTGATTTTTAATCAATGACGCATCTATAAACGCGTTATTATATGTATTTACACTACTAGTAGTATTATTTAATTGATTAGAATTTATGTTTTGATTTAAATATGACATCTTTACAAATTATTCACTTCGATTATCTTTCAACAAATCTAATATCACTTTTAATTTATACGATGTTTGTAAAATTTTCACTCAATAATATATATTTTTTAAAATTTAATATTGTTATCTAATTTATTACACATATTTGTTTTAATATTTAAATAAAATTTAAAGTAGTTTGTTCAAACATGATTAAAACTGTATCTTTAGTTGATTGAATTCAAATAATGACAATGACAATTTACAAGGAAAAAGAGAGAAAGAAAACTATTTCGTCATTACCTTCGACGTGTGCATGAACAATTTTGTGGGCAATTTTATATTGAGCGGCATTTCTAAATCAATTAAAATATATAAATTTGGGCATTGTAATAGATTGAGAATGATTTTCTATTTAAAATTTTTAATTTAGTTTTTAAATTTAATGTTGGTGTAAATCACAAAACGTGTTGTAAACTTTTATAGAAAGGTTTATAATATCGATTATAGATGGAGTGGTTTTTAACAGCAATGTAGTCAGAAGAAAGCAATCATAAATAATGGTAGCAAAAAGTCAACATTTCAGTGTCTGTGATGCTATTTTTATAAAAAAATAAATATTTCTCAGAAACGCATTTTTACGTTAATTTAAAAAACAAAACAATATATCTTTTAGTGAACATTTGACTGATAATATTGAAAAATCGTTTAAACTTTGATTTTTCGTGTTCAATTAGATCGTTCGACCTAACCTGAAAATATCCATTTTGATTTGTTTTTTTTTTTTCATTCGGATATTTCATAATGTTTTTTTATGGTTTTTAAAAACAAACATATAAAAATCAAAGAAATATAATTTTTTATGTTAATAAAAAATGGTTGATAAATGGACATCATCATCGAATGGAGAGTCTGGTATTTTAAGAAAAGCTCATCAATACAATACAGCCGAAAACCGTGAAGAACTATTGGTTTTTGGTTATGCATGTAAAATATTTCGCGATGATGAAAAGGCTTTGAGTATTGACAAAGGAAAACATCTAATACCATGGATGGGAGAAGAATCACTTAAAATAGACAGGTTAATACATAAACTTTACAAAAATTAAGAAATTAATAATGAAAAAAACTTATAAAAATTAATTTGTAATTTTATTTATTGTATTTTCTTGTTATAAAAATAAGTTAAAATTAATTAATTAAATTTATTAAAAAAATATTGATAAAATATGAAACAAATTAAGAAACAGAAAACTTTAGGAGGATTATTTCATCCCTTTCTCGCAAATATATGTTTTAAATATATGTGTCGCACACTTTCAAAATATTCTTAAAAAATAAAGGCATTTCTAATAGTCCAGTGGTGTGGTATGTATGCTAATTATAAAATAACAAAATTTTCTTATTTTATGTAAAAAAAGGTATATAGGAAAATTAAAAAAATGATGCGTTTTTTAATAATTGAAATATGTAAGTTTTCAAATGAAAATTTAACATAGTTTAATTTTTGGAGAGATGAAGCCGTGAATCAAACCATCATTTATGTCAAATCAAATACAATCTACAAAAATATTTACTAAATAAATTTATTTTTGGTTAAAAATTTTCTAATTGAATATTTATTTTCTTTTTTTCCCTCGTCACAAAAAACAAAAATACATACTCCAAAACTTGAACTTGGCAGATACGATGTTCGTGCTACTTTGCATGATTTGAGTCAATATGAGGCCCCTCCAGGGGGTTACACTAATCGCATGGATTATCTGTCATCTGCTGAGCAAAAAGCTGAACAGTTGTGTGAAGAAGAAAGATATTACAGTTTGTATCACAATGAGATTGAGGAAGAGAGTTATCAAGGTAAATATATACAAAATTACTTTAGAACTATTTGTAATATGTGTTTTTTTTGCAGAGGAAGAGTTGAAAAGGTTACACCAGGTAAGATCTGCTGCCTTTGGACAAGTAGGATTTAACTACGACGTGCCTAATACTATTAAACTTGAAATGGATGAAAATGTTGAACAAGAGGAACCAGATGTTATTTACACAAAACCTGATCATTTTGATATACCAACCGAAATTGTACTGGTTAGTATTTCATATAACTATTGTGATCCTATTTTTATAATTATGACATACCATTCTAGCCAAATACAATGAAAGAACATGCAATAATTGAAAAGACAGCCACATTTATTTCAACACAAGGACCTCAAATGGAAATCTTATTAAAAGCAAAACAATCAAATAATCCACAATTTAATTTTTTACTACAAAACAATCGATTAAATATTTATTATCGTCATGTTTTGGATTCCATTAAAAAGGGTTTATACCCGAAGTATAACAGTATTGACAATAATGACAAAATCAAAATGAATGAATCAGATGCCACCCTGAAAAATAATAACGAAAGCTCAATTTTTAACTATGATGACAGTATTAAGTACTTTTCTTCCGGTTCTAGTTATCAACACCGAAATGCTGCACCGACTATAGCATATAAACCATCAGCAGATTGTTCATATACACAACTGATTAGTAAAATTAAAGGTGTTCCACTTCCTATTAGCCTCCCAATCGATAAAGTTTCAAATAAATCCAGTACAATTATTAAAGATGATAATAGCATCTCTCCGACATTTTTACTCGGATCTGATGTAATGAAAGCACCGCCGCCACCACCACCACCTACAAACATGAAAAATAATACTTATAACGGCAATTATGATTATAAAACTATGGAAACATCATTGGATAAAGTGGAAGTAAAAAAGATATCAAGTGGTTTAATGTTAGCTCAATATTATAATTCCGATTCAGAGAGTGAATCTTCTGAAAATGACGACAACGTTGAATCTAAAATAAATTTCCCTACACCGCCCGAGCATTTGCAGACTATTATAGATAAAACTGCGTTATATGTAATAAAAAACGGAAAAAGTTTTGAAGAAATTTTAAAAACAAAAGATCCCCAAAGATTTTCCTTTCTTGACGATAGTAGTGAGTATCATCTATACTATATATACAAAGTGACTGGTAAAATACCGAAAGTAAAACCTAATGATGCAAAAATAAATAAAACATTGACTCCTGTTTCATTTTCCATAAAACTAAAGGATGAAAATTCTGTACCGATTAAATCAGGACTTTTGCTTGAACCTAGCAGTGAAGAGGATGATGAAAAGAAAATCATACCCAATGATTCAGTAAATGAAGCAACAAAAACGATTCCAAGTGCCTTAGATGCAAAATTAAATGAAGGAATAATTCATCAAGGAACTTTACAAATAACGCCATCTTTAGGTGTGACACCAATATTTACAACAACCACATATGCGAACGATTTCAAAACGGATATAATCCAAAACATATCGGCCATACAATCAACAAATGTACCAACGGAAAATGAAAGAAAGGAAGCTCGGAGAATTGCTGAACAAAGATTACGTGATCGGCTAGCTGCTGCAGCACGGGAAAAGCTTGGATTATTATCAAAGGAAAAACAATTGCAACTCGAACGGAAAAAGAAAGCAATGGCATTTTTAAATCAAATAAAAGGTATTTGGAAGCATCAACATGCATTGAATTTTTTTAATAATTACGTTTTTATTCTAGGGTTAAATAATAATCAAAATATTGTTATTAGTCAAAATGAAAAACTACCACTGCCATCGCCACCGATAGAATTATCTGGTCATTTACCTTTGCACGAAAATAGTGAAAATAATTCTGATTCGGATTTATCTATACATTCAATACCTTCATCCCCAATTATCATGACTCCGCAGGCAGAAACGGAAGTTGTTAAATCGTCACGGGAAAATAGAAAACGATCTATATCCCGGTCCACTTCAAGATCTAGGTAAGCTATATTTATTTGATTGGAAATAATAATAAAATCCTAATTATTTTTCACCTTTCAGATCGAAATCATCATCGACCAAACATAAAAAGAAAAAATCAAAATCATCACAGCATAGTAAAAAAAAATCTAAGCGAAAATCGCGATCAAGATCAAGGTCACGTGATGATCGCAGTAAATATGATAAATCGCATCGTAATAAAAATAGTTCAGATAGGGATCGACATCGGCATTGATATATTTCTAGTTCATATGAAATTTACAAAATAAAAAATTGTATTTACTTGTAAATAAATTAATAAAAATATTCTATACGTTTTAAATTATATTTTTCTTCGTTTGGGTTTTTTTTTAAATTGTAGCCAATGCTCGATTGAAGTTTTCAAATTACTCTAATCGAATGTACATTTTATACGATTTACTTATAAATAATATACGATTTACTTATATACAATTAGCATTTTACTTGAACCATAACTATCGTCATC
The DNA here is from genome assembly GCA_963693315.1 of Diogma glabrata. Lineage (NCBI taxonomy): Eukaryota > Metazoa > Arthropoda > Insecta > Diptera > Cylindrotomidae > Diogma > Diogma glabrata. The sequence continues at coordinate 230,304,300 of OY856187.1, forward strand.
TAACAACACTTGACTTTTGTTTTATTTTTAATTTCGTTATCATTAAAATTGCTTGTTTTTTAGGATCTTGTAAATAGATTTCTTTTACGTCAAATAAGCTGGACAAATATTTATAGTCATATCATGCTCTGCAATTTATTTACGATAAAAACCACTTATGGGAAAAATTGAATACAAGCTTAAGATAAAGGTAAGAGAGATAAATAGAACGACTTCTTTGCTTGTTCACGTTTGCAAATTCCATTAAAATTTATTATAATATACAACTTAAGCCGCTCCAGTGTGAAACTTTTAAGGAGGAAATCAAACAAATTGCCAAAATTTCATAATCCACAAGCTAAATATTACTTTCGAACGTTCTGGATGTGCGTTCCTTTAAAAGTGTATACATTGGAAGTGTACACTCCCTTTTATGTGCTAAGGCTCCAAATCCAGGTATTCCAAAATTTAATCAACGAAAAGATTTTAACATCTCATCACTAAAGAATGTTGAAACTGAGGAGAGATATCAAAACCATATTGGCGAAACATTCGAGAAATCAGAAACCATTGATGGAGAGGTTTGATATGTCATCAATGGATCAAGCTTGTCTTGACACTATTAAATACAAAAGAGACTGCTATCTGAAATGTCTACAAGGACGCAACACCCGGTCTACGAAGAAGAACTATAAACTGGCAAGATAAGCCGCTACAAAGCTATGTAGACCAACGAAGAGAAAATGGAGGAGGAGAAGGTGTAAGGAAAATGAACATCAATCAACAGGTTAAATCCTTAAAGAAAAGACCTTAAACTAGAATTATTTTATTTTGCAGATGCTATCATTCTTAATTGGAATGCTGCTGACACGAATACAATTGAAGTGGTGAAATGCGCGAGAGCAAGAAATAGAAAACTGATTATAATAATAAAAATATGAAGGGGCTGAAATCTCAAGGCTCTGAGATATCAAGACTTCGGTCTGGGTTAAGGGTTTTTATATAGTTTTCGGCAAAAAAAACTTTTATGAGGACATTGTTTTTAGTTTTGGGCAGCGATCATTGTATATCAAACATAAAACTCTTTATTAAAATACATGTATATTTCTAGAGAAATATCTGTTGAGAAATTTATTACAAAACAAACATGAAACATCAATACGTTGCCGGAAAATTATAACCTGATCATAAATAAACATAATTTAGTGAAAAGATGATACAATCAACAAACTACTCAAAAACCTTTCCATTTAGATTTTTGAGAAAATATTTCAAAATCAAAAATCATAATTCTTTCAAAATATTTTTGGATATTCTAAAAATTATAATAAAAACAAAAATTTAAACTTTTTTCAAAATTCTAAAAATACTCCAAAAATTATTACAACATCAAAGATTGAAACTTTTTACAAGATTCTTATAATATTGCAAAAATTATAACAAAAGTAAAAATGCAAACCTATTTTCAAAATTCTAAATATATTCCAAAAACAAAATCAAAAATTGAATTTTTTTTCAAAATTCTACAAAAGTTGGAATTTTTGATTTAGTTATAATTTTTGCAATATAAATTATAACAAAATCGAAAATTGAAACTTTTTCCAAAATTCTTAACATATTGCAAAAATAATAAGAAAATCAAAAATTGAAACTCTTTCAAAAGAAATTGAAACTCTCGCAAAAATTATAACAAAATCAAAAATACAAACTTTTTTCAAAATGCCAAAAGTGCTCCAAAAATTTTTACAAAATCTAAAATCGAAACTTTGTCCAAAATTCTAAAAATATTTTAAAAATTAGAAATCCAAAAAACTTCCAAAAATTTAAAATATCGCAAAAATTATTACAAAATCAAAAATTTTTTCAAAATTCCAAAAATTAAAACAAAATCAAAAATTTCCATGTTCAATTAAATTTCATGTCATACAATTTTACAAATAATAATTATTTTTTTTCCAAAAAATTAGGTGTAAAAAAATGAAAATCATTCCTTTGACACACTTGACAACATTTGCTGACAAACTTATAATGCAATAATCTAGTTTTTAGTCTCACATACCAATCCCGACCATCAAGATTTCTCTAAATTCAATGTTCCTACTAGTAATCACTTAAAATGAACGTTTTTAAGGAATAAATATGCAAATTTCCTTGTTTTGACACACTTGACGACTTTTATGACACACTTCCGGTACAGTTATCGAACACATCGTCCTTTCGGCTTTTATCATTGAGTATACCTATTTTTAGAAACAAACATTTTTGAAATCCCTTCAGCGGCCGGCAGACAGACATACATTTTTTTGCTTTTTTAGAATCAGTACACTCAAAAAAATAATTGGTTATCAACAAAGCAAAATGCAGTTAAAACAACCAAAAACTGTGATATATTTTAGCTAATCTCAGAATGATGTTCTACTTACTAAAAAAATTTGGTTCAAGCTACCAAAACCATAATAGGTTATCTCAACCGTTTTTCTGTAACTTATGTGGTTGGATTTACCACATACATTTAAATAAATAAATGTGGCTAATTTTACCAATTTTGTGGTTGGGAAAGTAGATAATACAATGGTAAATTTAACTATTTCATGTGGTTCGTCGAACCACATAATACGATCACAAATAATTATATATATTCATATATATATATATATATATATATATATATATATATATATATATATATATATATATATATATATATATATATATATATATATATATATATATATATATATATATAAATATATATATATATATATATATATATATATATATATATATATATATATATATATATATATATATATATATATATATATATATATACATACATATATATATATATATATATATATATATATATATATATATATATATATATATATATATATATATATATATATATATATATATATATATATGTATATATATATATATATATATATATATATATATATATATATATATATATATATATATATATATATATATATATATATATATATATATATATATATTATATATATATATATATATATATATATATATATATATATATATATATATATATATATATATATATATATATATATATATATATATATATACATACATATATATACATTAATGTAAAATGCAGACATATATGTATATAGTAAAGTAAAAGAATTTAAATACTATTTTAATTTAAATTGTTTATTCAAATATAGCAGTATACAAAATGAATTATACATTTAATTAACAAACGTTTTTATGAAGTAGATTTAAAACATATTTATTGTTTATGTATATATTCCATTTGGTTGGTTTAAATTAATTTAATTACATTTTCGTATGTAAATTAAAATGTTTATTATTTTTTTCGGACTAAGGTTTTTAGAAATAATCCTTTAGTCGTATTGCAATTTCTCCATTAGGTAATAAACAAATATGAATTGGAGTGCCTGTCAAATAATTTATATCTATGATAAGATGCGTTTTGTTTTTTGCAGATGTAGCTAAAAATACATATCAAACATATTAACATTATTTACTACATAATAGCCAATTTTATATATAGTACCTTAATATAGTACCTGTTTTTTAAATTATAAGTGTACTTTACTTATAATTTAAAAAACTTATAATTTAAAGTTTTATATTTGGCACCAAATTTTCACATCAAATTGCACAAATTATTTTAATTAATTTATATAACGTATCAAAAAATTTTGATTGATTTTTAATAATTATTATTGAGTTATATTCACGTTGTGGTATATCGAATACAAAGGAGTTTCCTCGATAACTAAAAAAAATTTAAAACAAAACGCATTGGCAAAAAGTGCGATCGAATGAGTTGTTGAATTAACCACATATAAAAAAGGCTTGAACGAATGGTGCGGTTAAATTGACTTATATATATAAATTCGAACCAAAAATGCGGTTATTTTAAAGGGGTAACATTTAATAACTGCATGGTGTAGTCGATTCAAACGATATCGTATTTATTTTAAACTTTTTACTTTTGTTAAAAATAATTAATTCAATGTGGTTAAGACTACATCAAATAATTTGGTTAAATCTGAACGATTTTAACCACTATGCGGTTACGGCCATAGAAATTTAAAGAATATTTTGATAGTTAAAATTAACCTCATATATGGTTAGCTTTTAACCACATATATTTTTTTGAGTGTAGGTCCTAAAACGTCGAGAAATGCCAAAAAAGTGGGGGTAAGAATTACACTTTTGGCTCGAAGTAATATAATGTAAAAATATGAAGGGGCCGAAATCTCACAGCCCTGAGATATCAAGACTTCGGTTTGGTTTAAGAATTTTGTTATAGTTTTCGGCAACACACTTTATAAGGACATTGTTTTTAGTTTTGGGCAGCGATGAATATCAAACATTTTTTTTTTTTTTTTTTTTCTTTATTCAGAATAATTTATTTAAGATTAAATTACATATACGTAATAAACAAAATTAGTATTTTAAGAAATTAAAGTATATACTTCAATTTTATTTACTTAATTAAATTCACATGTACATATTCTTTCTTTTTCTTTTATTTTTAAGTATTGTTGCTCCAGATTTAGATATCATTGCAACTATGTGGGCTATTATAACACGTTTTTAATTACATTGCGAGATGGGTTAGAGAAGAAACTTAATTTATAGGCATTACTAAACTTTGATCTTATTGTGTTTTAAGCTAAATACTTTCTCAGCTTTGTTTTAAAACGTTTTAAGTTTTGTTCATCCTTAATTTCTGACGGTAGGGAATTATATAGATTCAAACTATTATATAGTACATTATGAAGGCTCATTCGGGATCTAAAGGGTTCAATTAGATAGTTAGACCGTTGACGTGTGTCGTGTGAATGCCTGTCAGACGCTTTGGTTAGATTAAATGAATGTTTTATTCTATTTGTAATAATTTTAAATACGGTTAGTATTAATTCAGTTTTATTTATAATATATAATGATGTATAGCGTGGGTGACGTAAAAATAGTTGTTCAGTTGAGTATGTGTAAGGCAATTTATTTATATATTTAATTGCTCTCTTTTGCAAGATAAAAAGCTCCTTCATCTTTTTTTTTGAACAGCCACTCCAGATAGGATTTAAATACACTATTTGAGATAAAATATACGAGTTATAAATCATAAATAAAGCTCTATTTGGGACCAATTTGCTAATCTTCTTTAGGGTGAAAATATATGGAACTATACTACTTTTGATTTTATCGACGTGCTTGTCCCATTTTAGTTGGTGGTCAATCAGAAGTCCAAGATATTTATATTGCTCAACTCTCTCAATATATTCACAGTTATAAGTCAGCTTATAAAGCAAGTCGCACTGCTGAAAGTCTATTCGATTATTCTCAAAAACCATATATTTACTCTTTTTTACATTTATAGCTACACAGTTTTCGTTAAACCAGTTCTGAATAATATTAAGATCGTATTGCATATCTTTGTACAGATCTTCTAGGGAGGAACTCTCGTATTTAATAACCGCGTCATCGGCATATAGTTGAATTTTTCCAAATAATTTTAACAGAGTAAGATCATTAATGAAAATATTAAAAAGAAGTGGACCTAGAATGGAGCCTTGTGGTACTCCTTTTTTTATAGTATAAGGTTGACTTGCTTTTCCACCAACAATAACTATTTGTGTTCTGTTAAGCAGGTATTGTTTAAAAAGGCATATTTGGTTTTCCGTGAGCGACATATCTTCTAGTTTTTTAATTATAATAGGGTGTTCCGGTGTATCAAATGCTTTTTTGATGTCTAAGAACAAACACGATACATATCTTTTTTTATCAAGATTGGAACTGATAAAGTCAGTTAGGTTTAAGCATGCAGCTGTCGTGTTAGATGATTTTGTAAAACCAAACTGGTTTTCAGAGAGTATTTTATTAGACTCTAAAAAATTAAGCAGTTGATTATATAGCACTCTCTCATAGATTTTTGAGATTGAGTTTAAAATTGAAATAGGACGGTAATTGCTTGGGTCCAGACTATTTCCTTCTTTATAGATTGGAATAACTCTGGCTGCTTTTAATGATTGAGGAAATATGCTATTTTCTATCGATATATTTATTAACTTCGAGATTACAGGACACAGAAGAGTAGAATACAATTTTAGAAATTTGGTTGAAATATTATCTAGTCCCGTAGCTGCTCGGACATTAAGTTTATTTATAATGTGTTGGATTTCATATTCTGTAGTTTTTTTAATACTAAACGGGTTTGCAATATTATAGATAGGAGAAGAAATTCTATTATTTATGTTTGATTGATAAGTCGATGAACTAGTACCAACATTTACAAAAAAATTATTAAAAATTTCAGAAACTTCAGATTGGTCATCCACTATAACATCATTGTGCTTAAGATGAATATTTTTAGAAGCATTTCTTTTAGTGGAATGAAAAACTACCTCTTTAATATTTTCCCAATATTTGACTGGATTTGTCAAACTATCTTGGAACTTTTTACCATTATATTCAAGTATAGAATGGCGTATTTTCCTATTTAGATTTTTTTTATAGGCATGATAACGTTCCACTATGTATTCATGATTTGGGAAACGTTTTTTTAATCTAAAGAATTTTTCTTTAACCTTGTATAATTCTTTAATCTCTTGAGTCATCCAAGGTTGTAATGGATCAATTGTCTTTTTCAACTTAATTTTACGTTGGTTACGGGAAATCAAATCACTTAAAGTATATATAAATTCATCGAAATCGGCAAATTGGTCCAAATCATTCCAGAAAGGATCATTGCTTATACCAGTGTAATTTAAAACATCATATTGAATTAGATCTTTTGATTTTATATGAGAAATATCAAAGTTTAGCGCAACCATTTTATGATCCGTTAAGGATGAGACATCTTTAATCGAAAAGTTATAATTATATGTAACCAAATCTGTTAGGACGTGATCTAAGATTGTAGTTGATGTTTGAGAGACACGAGTTGCAAACATTGTTTCAATACTATTTAAGAATATGAAACCATTTGATACCACAAGGTCAATATAAGTGTTCACTCTAGTGTCGTTACTATCCAGTAGATCTATATTGATATCCCCCATTATCATAATTTTTGTCGTATGTGCAAGTAAGTTTTCTAATAAATGTAAAAATTCATCTACTTTAAATTGAGTTGATCTATATATGCATGCTATATTTATATTAAGTTCCTTGATTCTAGCAACAACTATATTAATATCGTCATAATTATTGGTTCTAACAAGATTAGCAGAAAGTTCGTTTTTTATATATAAGCTAGCTCCTCCACCACGGCCAAGCCGAGAGTCTATAGGTCTATTTGAGTGAAATGCTGTATAGCCTGGAATGCCAAAAAATTTATTTTCATTCTCATATAGCCATGTTTCTGTGAATGCAATTATATGTATATCAATTTTAAATGAGTTTATCAAATTTACCACCTCATGATATTTGTTGCGTATACTATGTACATTTAAACAAATACAGTTGATTGAGTTTACGGTATTACCATAATACACTTTCGAGTGATATTTAATAGATACCTGGTCATTTAAACATATGTAATCCGTTTGTGCCATTTTTTTTAACTGATATAAATTCCGAAAAAAAATAACCGTTTGTATATATGATTAATATTAAATGCGTTACAGTATTGCAAATTTTGATGTAAATTTTTTCTAAAAAGAAAAAAAAAATATGTACATATGTATGTAATATATAAAATATGAATCAATAGTTTTTGTAATAATATTAAATAAATTTGGTATACAACCTGTGTTATATTAGAATCTATAAACTATATTAAGTTTTAGTAGTTTGTTTTGTTAAAGAAATTGAGAAATTAAAAACTTAAGATTAATGCTACAGCAAATGCTACAGTTTCGCAATCCAATTATAGATTCGATAATTATTCATGGAGTTCTTGATGTGATAGTGTATTGTTGTTAATGTTATTCTTGTCATCATTTATATGCTTATAGATGTCTTCCAAGGAATTAATAGCCAGAGGAGAAGATTCTGTGTTGTTTATTTTTGGTAGTCTAATATAAATACGACCTTTATTAAACCATACTGAAGAAATCATTTTTTGATTTTAAAAAGAAGAAATCATTTTTTGATTTGATTAAACTCTTTGTTGAAGTACACGTATTTTTTAACTCTGTTTAGAAATTTATTATCAAAATTCCAAAAATATTCCAAAAATTATAACAAAATCAAAGTACAAACTTTTTCAAAATTCCAAAAGTTATAATAAAATCAAACATTTAAACTTTTCAAAATTCTAAAAATATTCCGAAAATTCTTACAAAATCAAAACTTGAAACATTTTTCAAAATTCTAAAATTATTGCAAAATTTCTTAATTCACAAACTCAAAAATTCAAACTTTTTATCAAAATTCTAAAAATATTGCAAAAAATATAATAAAATCAAAAATTAAAACTTTTTCAAAATTCTAAAAATATTGCAAAAATTATAACAAAATCAAATATACAAATTTTTTTCAAAACTCAAAAAATATTACAAAATCAAAAATTGAAACTTTTTCCACATCAAAAAAAAAACTTTTTCCAAAATTCTAAAAATATCGCAAAAATTATAACAAAATCAAAAATACAAACTTTCTTCAAAATTCCAAAAAATATAATAAATCAAAAATTTAAACTTTTTCAAAACTCTAAAAATATTCCGAAAATTCTTACAAAATCAAAAATACAAAGTTTTTCAAAATACCAAAAATATTAAAAAATTATAACAAAATCAAAAACTTCCATGTTCAATTTCATTTTCGCTAACATTTCATCTCAAACAAAAAATTAATTTCACATTTTCCAAAAAATTGAGTAAAAAAAATGAAAATCATTCTTTTGACACACTTGACAACATTTTTTGACAAACTTATAATGCAATAATCTAGTTTTTGGTCTCACATACCAATCCCGATCATCAAGATTTCTCCGAGTTCAATGTTCCTATTCGTAATCACTTAAAATGAACGTCTTTTAAGCAAAAAATATGCAAATTTCCTTGTTTTGACTCACTTGACGATTTTTTGACACACTTCCGGTACAGTTATTGATCACATCGTCCTTTCGGCTCTTCCCATTGAGTATACCTATTTTTAGAAAAAATTTTGAAATTCCTTCAGCGGTTTTCTAGATTTCATCCGTACGGTCGGCCGGCAGACAGACATATATAAGCCCAATAGCCCTGGTTAAACATTCCAATTGAAACCAATTGAAAAAAATGAATTGGATTAATCGGAATTCTGCATTGGGAATTTTCAATTAATTCCTATTCAAAAAATCTATGTCCAATACAATCCTATTCATTCCTGTTAAATATCTTTATTTTATTTTTCAACCGGAATGGATAGGATTCTATAGGAAATGTATATAAATAGGAATTAATTGGAAATTTCCATTGCAGAATTCCGATTAATCCTATTCATTCCTATTAAATCTCTTCCAATTAAATCCTGTTAAATTCATAAGAATGTTTAATTTTTTCTAAGTTCTTTTTTCCTATTGAATCTCTTAATTTCCGATTGAAATTCAATTGGAAATTTCCATTAGAACCTCTTTTCCTGTTGAATCCCATTCATTCCGATTGAATTTTAATTGGTAGATCGAAGTCTTCCTATTAAAGCAATTCAATCCGATTTAATCCTATTGAAATTTTATTGGATTTAATAGGATTCAATAGGTTTGAATTGGAATGTTTAACCAGGGAGGCTTATGTGTCAAAAACTCAGCAGAATTCGTTAGTGATATTAAAGATATTGAGATACAAGAGGGTAGCGAAAATCCGAAATTCTACGTCCACGCCGTGCTACCTGGGTAACGCTAACAGAATTAGGTTGGTGTAGTTGAGAGGGGCAGAGTAAATACTGCTTATACTCAATGATTCTGCACCATGGCGAGTCATTGGCGCCATAAAACCAATGCAACTCAAGCGTCTGTTCTCCATGTTAGGGGCGGCTTGGAGCGGGCGTCTGTCTTGGATCAAGCGGCTCGCTATATAAATGTGTAGAAAGCGTCTGTTCTCCATGTTAGGGGCGGCTTTCAGCGGGCGTCTGTCTTGGATCAAGCGGCTCGCTATATAAACGTGTAAAAAGGTTGTTTCTGGTGACCTTAAGATGCAGAACGAACCCATTCACGAAAATTTGGGTTGGGCGAAGGGCTAACACCCCATTTCCGTAAAAAAATTACTGTCATGAATTCTGTACACAGGCCTCGGAATATCTCGGATTCATTATTGGAACGACCTCGGAAACTGTACCCGGACTACGATTTAAAAATAGGAACCTGGAACGTGCTAAGCCTTAGAAGACCAGGAGATCTCATAAAACTCACCCAACAAGTCGAGAGCTACACACTGGATATAGTGGCATTACAAGAACTAAGATGGCCAGGCAGTGGAATCCATGAAACAGCGAAAGGATACACTCTGTATTATTGCGGTCATCAAAACGGAGGAGAATTTGGAGTTGGCTTTCTTATACACCGTCGCGTGAATTAGCATGCTATCGACTTCTGCCCAATTAATATGCGGTTATGCACACTGAGAATCCGCACGAAAAAATTCAAAGTAACGATCGTCAATGTTCATGCACCTACTGAAGATAAAGCAGATGATATTAAAGACCTGTTCTTCCTAGAACTCGAGGAAGTCATCAATAACATCCCGCGGCACGATATAAAAATCGTGGTAGGTGACTTTAATGCTCAAATCGGTAGGATTGCAGAACTTAAAACACATATCGGCCCTAACAGCTTGCATCATACCAGCAACAATAACGGTTTTCGCGCAGCTGAGCTGGCTATGATGTATGATCTAGTAATTTCCAGCACTTTCTTCCCTCACAAGAGAATTCACAAGGCAACGTGGAAATGAAATGACGGAAGAACGGAAAATCAAATCGATCACGTCATGATCTCTAAGAGACACTCTACAAGTATAACTGACGTTCGATCATACAGAGGTGCTGATATGGACACCGATCATATGCTTGTCATCTTTAAGTACAAGTGCAAGTTGTCATCTACATTTAACAGACAAGCAAAAAAGACCGTGCGCTGGAATGTCGAAGCATTTAAACATCCGGAAACGCTGAATAGATATCAGGAAATAATAACACAAAACATAGAAGAGCATGACATCTCTTCTGAGATGCCATTAAACATACAAGAAGAATGGCAAACGCTTTAATCAACCATTATAGCCGCAGCACAAACTACAATCGGAAAACGACCACCGAAATCACACAACGAATGGTTTGACGACGAGTGCCGCCAATCCGTTGAAAATAAACAAAAACTGCGAGAAAAATGGTTAACAAGGAACACCCGAAGCTCCCAAACTGATTATCTATGCGCCAGGAAAGCCTCAGCAAAACTTCTACGTAAAAAAAAACCGCGAACACACGAAGAGCTGCATCGAATACATCAACCAACATGCGGCCAACGGAAATTCAAAAGAGTGCTTTGCCAATGCACGGAATCTGACAAAAGATTTCCACCCAAGATCTACAGCCATCAAAAATGAAAATAATGAACTTACAACAAGTGAACGTGATGTGCTGGCAGTGTGGCGATCCCACTTTCAAGACCTACTCAATAGGACGAACGAAGTTCATCCTATTCGAGCAATTGCTCCATCAACTGAGGAGATTTTTGTCCCTTACCCAGCAATAGAAGAAGTGGAAGCTGCCATTAAAAAACTGAAAAATGGCAAATCACCAGGTTTCGATGGAATTCCCGCAAAACTTCTGAAAAATGGAGGAGCAGCTCTGGTCTCACGTATATACGATCTGATTCTTGCAATCTGGAACCAAGAAGAACTACCTGCTGAATGGAAAATAGCTCTCATTGTTCCGCTACATAAGAAAGGTGACCGTCTAAAGTGTGAAAATTATCGTGGCATCGCACTGTTGAACACTGCATATAAAATACGAGCTAATGTTGTACTTGCTCGACTCATCCCGTTCGCCGAATCTATCATAGGTGACTATCAGTGTGGTTTTTGTCCCAACCGCTTAACCACAGATCAATGTTTTACATTAAGGATGATTCTGGAAAAATGTTGGGAGTACAACATCAGCATTCACCAGCTCTACGTTGATTTCAGGCAAGCATATGATAGTATCATCCGCGACAACCTCTGGTCCGCACTCATATGCCTTGGTATCCCAGAGAAACTTGTTTCTCTGTGCAAGCTCACAACATCGGGATCAAATTGTAGAATAGTAATCGAAGGGTCTGTTTCTGATCCTTTCGATATAACATCAGGTGTTCGACAAGGTGATGGACTCGCGCCCAGACTATTTAATTTGGCGCTAGAGTACGCGATAAGAAAAAGCCGAATTGAGACACAAAACTGCATATATAACAAATCTAGTCAAGTTCTTGGCTATGCAGATGATATTGTGCTTCTCGGACGTAGAACAAGCGATATCAAGGATAGTCTCTCTCAGCTTGAAGGAAATGCTAAACGACTTGGATTATGCATTAACACCGGCAAGACTAAACTTTTAACAACATCCAGGAATATACCTCCCGGCAATCTGAATACTGGCGACTATGAAGTGGAACGTGTAGAAAACTTCAAATACCTCGGATCTGTAATAACATCGTCAAATGACATGCAGGCAGATATTAAAGCCCGTGTCTCAGCCGCATACAGAGTTTTCTACGCATACTCAAAACTTTTGCGATCCAAACATCTTTCGCAGTCGTGCAAACTCACACTTTACAAAGCATTAATCCGACCTGTGCTCACATTTGGAAGTGAAAGCTGGACACTGACTTCCTCCGATTGTAGAATTCTATCAACATTTGAGAGGAAAGTCATACGAACAATTTATGGTCCATGTAAAGTTGCTGAAAATCAGTATAGAATCCGAATGAATCATGAAATCAGACAGCTTCTTGGAGGCTGCGATGTAATCGGATTCATTAAATCCAACCGGATTAGATGGTTTGGTCATGTAGAAAGGGCTCCATTGGAAAGAATGATAAAAAAAGCGTCCCAACAACAACCAGCGGGTGTTCGTCGAAGAGGAAGACCTAGACAACGCTGGCGTGATGACATCATCCAAGACCTTCGTGATATAGG
>OY856187.1:230317599-230445126 GCA_963693315.1 Diogma glabrata
GGCGGCGTTATATGTAGATGTAGCTATATCGACTGCCTTGTAAACCATCTCATAATGCAGAATATCGCACAGTCAACAATAAATGCAATCCGTAAAGCCACTACAACCTGCATGGAACAAAACTTTTTCAAATTTCGAGGGAAGGTATATAAGCAACATTTCGGAACAAGTATGGGGAGCAACATCGCACCATACGTCCATACCTAAGCAATGTATTGTTATGTAATTTTGAGACAAGAATGAAAGAATCATCTGGTTTGTTTCCCAGAATATAGAAAAGATACAAGAACAAGAATTTTAGCCTCTTTGTAAATTTGATATATTTTAGAGTCACCATTTTTTAAAATAATCAAAAGTTACGTTCAGATCACTTGTTAAAAATTCTTCACCTTCTTCAAAAGAATCACATTGATAAGCAATAGCCAAATCATCAGCAAATTGAAATAGAAAGACAAATGCAATTGCAAAAGAAAGATAATTGCAAAAGAAAGACAATTGCAAAAGAAAGACAGAAAATCTAGCAGCAAAATCCGGAATATAGCAAATAACCTGTAAAGATTGCCTCGACAAATATATTGCTCAGAAATCAAGAAAATGTGAAAGACCATTTAAGGAACATCGAAAAGCCGTTAAGCGGAAAGATGTGAACAAATCTAGTGTAGCAAACCACATAGCAGAAAATCCAACTCATAGAATCGACGAGTCGAACTTCGAAATAATAAAAACAGTAAGAAACACCTGGCAACTAGATGCGAACGAATGTTGGGAGCATACAACATTCGTTCGTGAATGAGTTTTGATGACACTTTAAAAAAGATGTAAATATTGTAACGTTTCTTACTAATATTTGGTTCGATCACTAAATCAAGAAGTTAAAACAATGGATTTTCTAAACGTTATAATTTTTATTCGTTCAAGATTTAATTTGTTATAAAAATATTTATATTAATATATTTTAAAAATATTTAAAAATATTTGTAATAAAAATATTAGTATGCCTTTAATTGTTCTTGTATTAACAATAATTCTTCACTTATAATTTATTGCATTTATGATAATATATATTACACTTATAACAATTTATTTTGACGAACTTTTGTCACCTATAATTTTAAAATGACTTTTATAGCTTTTATATTCCAAAACTTCACTCTAGACTGACAATTTAATACTGATTTCTTTCTATCCCCAACACGACCTCTTATATATACTAGTTAGAAGAAATAAACCCAATATTTCTACTAAATTCTTGAACAAAACCTTATAATCCTTCCTTTATTAACATAATAATACGATATGCAAATGTTGACACAGGAGTGCGATCTATTCTTTTTAACTTGTTTATTTACCTATTCTCTAATTCTAATACATTGGGTGTACTTTGTCATAGGATAAACCACAACTTCCTTTTATGTGTTTTCTTTGGCTACGTTATATTTTCTTTTATTGATTTAGGTATCTATTTTGATTCTCCTTTAGTGGAAATATTTTCTCTAAAGAGTATTTTCTCGAAAGATGTTCTATTGTAATGTATTATATCGTATTCCCTAATCGCCACAATATTTATGACAAGGTGCTGATTAGCTACTGAGGGATATTGAATAAAGTGGCGGGGTCCTCCGAGCACCTGTTTTTTCAAAACCTCAATAACATCTGTATCTGATAATCGAATTGGATGAAACTCGGTACATAAGCATTAAGTACGGTTTACAATAGTTCTGCATCCAACTTCCAGTTTTTCACTTCTGGTAAAATTATTTTTTGCAAATTTTTCTGATTTTAAGCACACTACAGCCTATAATAATGAAGTGATTATGATGAAACTTATGAAGAAGGTTTCAATTAGTGTGAGAAGATAATCATCAGATTTTGGCACACATTGATCAAAGCGGCGATAGGTCCACCATACAACTACTTACTTTTCACACTTTATTTTTAAAGTTTGTTGGGAACATACAGACAGACTTCATTCATTAATCAATTTTGATGACACTTTGAGAAAAGATGGAGATTTGAATGAAAAAGAACTGATTAGTTTTTGGACGATATTGGGGTAGGTGGTGGAGGGCCTTCGAAGCACCTGTTTATTTGAAACATCAATAACAACAGTTCATTATCCATAGTTTGAACTTTGCTTTAAATCGGCAGATCTTCACCCATGAATTTCAGCTGGTATATTATTGTATGTTAATGATCCTATCTATGTATTTGATTCTTTGTTTAGGCCCGCTATACACTTGAGCTAAACTATGTGAACTATGCGAACTATGTTTTTTGTATACAACGTAATTATACTAAAAAACATTACGGAAACAAAACATTTAAAAAAATAAAATAAAAAAGGAAACATTACATTCATTACATTTTGTTTAAAAAATGTTATTCGCGTTAAAAAATTATTTTTTTAAAAACATAGTTCGCATCAGTGTTGCCAGATCGCGGGATTTTTTCCCGTTTGCGGGATATTTCATATAAAACGGGAAAGCGGGAAAAAACTTGGAAAGTGCGGGATTTTTCACATTTAATAATAGAATCGTTTTAAATTAAAACTTATTTTGAAATGGTTGCACCAAGCAATTTTTTACCAGGCTTCAGAAAGATGTCGATCACCCGATAATTTTACTTAAATATATGCCATCTATCGGCTTTAGTATTGTCAAATACGCGATGGAATTTAAGCCTTCTGCTGTTTAAATATTTCCTAGGGAGATAGGTACGTTTTGAAAACCCCAACGGACCACCATGTTATTTGAATTTCAGGAATATTTTGAGGCTGCGAAACGAGAAATGAAATCACCTGGAACTACAAGTTGGCTCTCTATGCATCCATCTTTTTTAAACATATTAAAAAAATTGGGATGTTTGGCATCACTATTTTATTTCTGAGCAGTTGTTTACGTATCGAAAAAGAGCTATTACAATTTTAAAATTTTTTGAAAATCATGAAATCAAGACATATTTACTTCTTTTAAAATATGTCCTTCTCAATTTTAATAGATTTAATGCTCCATTTTATAGCAGTTTTTTCTTATTCCACAAGTTGTATGGAGAATCGAAACAATAGTAATATATTGTGTAAGTGTTTAATGCAATATTTTATTTTTCCAGGAAAACAAGCGAGCATTACAAATTTTCGAGAGAATAAAATTCATTAAAAACGAACCCAATACAACGTTTTATCCTTCTGATAGAGTAACATTTATTAATTTAAATTGAATTATTTTAAAATTTGTTGATAAAACAAGTAAAACGAATAAGGAAAAACAATGAATGTTATTGTATTTTTTGGAATAATTAATTCGAAACAATTAAATAAATTTGAATCAATTTCAATATCTATTTAATTATTTGCTATTTTGAAAATAAAAAGTCTATAAAAAGCCTAATGAAAGCCCTACCTGATGAAAAACATCAAATTTTATACTAATGAGAAACCAAAAACAATCATTTGGAAATTTAATTCAATTTAATCATAGTAGTCTTTGCCTTTTTTAATATTCGAGAGAGGGACATGCGCTTCAGTTTGAATTGACTGTTTTTTATATAATCAGTACGTCTATTCCGGCATTTCTCTGGGAATTGTGAATTGAGAAACAAGTGCAATAAATGAAATAACGAAATATTTTCTAATACGAATTTGCTATTTCCCGCGACATGGACAGATACTAGTTATGAAAAATCGCTACAATTTATTTCCCTATTTCACGATGTACCGGAATAGGGCTACAGGGCGAAAATGTTTGCTTTTTGGTTGAAAATGTTTTGATTTTTTATAACATGCAATCAAATTTTTATAAAATAAATTAAAATTTATTTCAGCATTCAATACAATCAAATAAATTGTTTTATTGTGTTCCGCCACATTCGCGGTACAGAATAAAATTAACAGCTGTTTGTTTCATTCTATATATTAAGACTAATAACCGACACAAATATAGTCGTAAAAAACAGAGATAAACCTATATTTATAGTTGTCGGAAGGATAAATATTGTTATAATTGTGGTGGATTTTGAAGTTTTTTCAATAAATAATTGAATTTATATGTATATTTTTATTGAAAACTTGATGGGAATTTCTGAGGGATTTTTCCTTAAAAAAACGGGAAAAATCGGGAATTTTCGATACGTCAACGGGAAATTCATTTTTGAAAATCTGGCATCACTGGTTCGCATAGTTTAGCTCAAGTATATAGCGGGCCTTACCGTTGTTGGTTCGTGTATTTTATTCGTGTTCCTGTTCATGAAAGGATAAATTAGCACTTGAATCTGTTTATATTATTATACATCCCCACTTCGACTTTTAACTTGTAGAGAGCACAGATAGGAAGGATACATTGAGAAATGGATGTGTAAAGCTGTATGGTTACTTATCAAGCTTATTAGCTTATCAAGCTTATCAGCTCAGCAGCTTATCAATATAACAACTTTGTTTTGCATTACATGTAAGGCGTTGTCCAAACTCCACATTTGATCACCAATATTTCTTGCATATATGTTCGGTAAGAATGCACAAGAGAAAAATAAATAAGTGTTAGTACATGTGTCGGTATCATGTATCTGAATTTACCTATGATTCCCACAGCTGGGGCGATTATCTTCATTATGTATTCAATATGTTGATCCCAATTTTGCGTATTACTAATCTGCAGCTATAGATATTTAACGCTCACTGATTTCTTGATTGTAAATTCATTTAAATAGAATTCTGTCTCATCAAAACTGTTATGATGCTAATACTAAATTGTAAGATCTTGGTTTGGCTAATATTGTTTACTCTATAAAGTATTCAACAAGAACTTTTAGGTCACGCTTGATTAGAGTTACATTTTCCTGCTCATTTTCGTCAGGAAAACAAAGAGAAGTTGTCTGAATACAATAAAAGTATACCAAGCAGTGGTAGTTTTGTCATACACGAAAGATAAGATAAAGAGTAATCTTGTCCATTTTCGGACAATTCGTTCTTTAGTTAGCGTTGAGGATAAACGTTGAGGATAAAACATAAGACTGATAGGAATACGAGAAATTGTAAATGCTCTCTAAATGCGTATAATCGCTTGTTACTATAGCATAACCTGTTATCTTTAATGACACTTCATAGAACAAAATGTTTTTGTTTTGATTTAAGTGATAGAAATAATCAAAAAATATTCAAAACAAATACCGCGATATATAAATAGATAGTAGTATGTACAATTTATCATATGATTGAATTTTAATCAATACATATATTTTTTCAATTGCTTACAATGCTGAGCTGAGAAGTAACTAGCGATATTTAAGGGACACTTTTGTATTAAGGGCTATAACCAAGCGTATATTTTTTTCGAAATAAAAATTAAAACAACTAGCAGAGCACTCCTGCAATCATGGAACTCATTCCCTCCATAAATGATTTAAGCCCACATATAAAAATATATGGTGACTCATAATTCTACGAAGAAGTGCATGCGTTGAATCATCAAGGAATATGCCCTTACTAAATTGGATGAGCTACCGTTATTTAATTATAATCCATCCTCTAGAACTTCTAAGACATAGCTTGACTAGCTAAATTTCTTTGCTATTACCGGTGATATGTGAAATCTCACGTTATCTTCCGTTACCGGAATACCCTGTAAATAAAGTAGGGAGTCGTTTGGTTACGTAAAAACGGTGAAAAGTTTTCTATGTTTCAATACCCAAAATCGCTATATTGCGTCGATTTAAAATAAATTTGTCTGGATTTAATTTTGTATAAAATTGTTAATAAAATATTTAACATCGAGAACATCTTAAATTTCACTCTAGCCAAAAAAACGTGATATCGAAGATGATAATAATTATAATAACAAAGATAAGCCAGCCAACACATGTTTTGAAAAATGTTTATAAATAATTTTTTGCACGATCCAATACACACAAAACTATTTATAAACAAAATTAAAAGCATTAAGTTAATTCATTTCAGTTAACAGTTTCAGTTGGAACTTCAAACAGCTTAAAAGTTGACAAAAGTTTGTCAGTAAATCAAAATTACAAACTAATTTTTATCTAATAGAATAAATTTCTATAATCTTAAAATGAGAGTCCTAAATGAGGTGAGATACAATTTTTTTAAATGATTTCAAATACATCCCCTCCAAGTTTATTAATTTTCTGCATTATCGACAAAAGTGGAGTGTTTTAATTAATTTTTTAAAAATAATAAGTTGGTTGTGTTAAAAGCAGTTTTATTTTTATCATATATGATTTTAATTTTTATGTTGATATGGACATTTTCGGAATATTACTGTTGTTTTGGACGTAAATCAGTATCTAAATATTGATAATCACAGATCTTTATCAGAACTTATTATTACAAGTTATTAAAATTGAATTATTTAATAAAAGTTTATTATTAGCATAATTCAGTACCGAGACCATCCAACATATTTGGTTTGGTTTTGCTGGTTCAACGTCTTCGTCAAACTGCAATCTATGATTTTTAAGTTTTAAGTTATCAATTATCATCTATTCTTGTATTTTAGACTTTAGTTGTTTAAAAATCGCGTATTGAAATATTTATAAATGATTCAATTAATTTGTAAACAAAATTATTTTGTTTTATTCATTCATATTTGTTTTCAATTAAAATTACTTCATTTTAGAGAAAAGCGTCTTCGTTTTTTTTATGATGCATCTTTTTTCATCCGCCGAATGAAGTATAATATTTTAATTCTAATAAATCCATTTTATTATTATTATTATTTAAGGCGTTCATGCTCCATGTAGGAGCGTTGCCAGGTTAATCAGCTTTGAATATTCACCACGGTCATTCGCAACAGCGACATAATTACCATGGCAGCCGATTTTTTTAAGGTCGTTTATTACGTCAGTCTCCCATTGTAGTCGTGGTCTACCTCGCGGTCTACCACTCCCTGGGGTACTAACGTACATTTTTCTAATCATTCCAGACTGTGAATCGGCTCGTAGAACATGCCCAAACCAAGCAATCCTATTAGAACGGATACAACCTATTATATCAGGACCCTCAAGAAGGTCTCTGATCTCAAAGTTATACCGGGTTCTATACTCTCCATCGTCTGTCTTAAGTGGACCAAAAATGTAGCGTAGGATCTTACGCTCAAATACAGATAAATGCGATTCGTCATTTTGTGTAAGGGTCCACGTTTGTGACCCATACATCACAGCCGGTCTAATCAATGTCTTGTATAACTTGAGCTTGGTGTTAGTTGATACATACGGTGATCCAAGGAGAGGTTTAATCGAGTAGAAAGTTCGATTACCTGCAGCGATTCGAGCCTTAATATCTGTAAGTATGCTGTTGTTTGAGTCAAGCATTGATCCCAAATATTTAAAAGATTCAACTCCCTCAATTCGTTCATCGCCGCACATCAAATCTTTCTTCTCAGCCTCTCTTGAAACATTCATATCAAATTCATTTTAGAGTTTTATTTAATTTATTAGGAGTTATTTTATTAAATGTTAGTTACATTATTGTATATATATAATATAAAACACAATAATTAAATCTTCAAAATTAAACAATTTATAGTTGTATAAAAATTGTCGTTAACAAAACGTTTATTTTTTAAATTTTCTTTGTTGATATTAGTAATGTCAAAAAAATTTACGAAAAACTGCACATTTTTTTTTATGTAAATCGAAAAAAAATAGATTTTTTTGCGTGAATAGAATTATTTTTGATGGATTTGGGCGAAAAGAATTCGACATAATACTTGATTCCACTTCATTCAAAAATTTTGACATATTTTCATTTCAATTCAATTTGATTCAAAATTTGTTTAAATTATCAAATAAATATTCAGACAAATTTATCATCAGATTCAATTCTGAGAATTATCTGTTTAAATTTAAAAGTATTATCTTATTAAGATTATATCCTTATCCATAAAAAATCAATTTCATTATATTACATAAATATAACTTATATAAACATTTCAAAATTCGGAGACAAGCAGAGACAAAATCGAAGAATTCAAAATTCGGAGACAAGCAGAGACAAACTGCTTAGTCTATTACGCTACATCACGGCGAATTGACGCCTTAAAACTTCTTATAACCTTAACATCATAACAGAACCATTAACGAAAATTTGGGTTGGGACTGAGGTTAATACGATCACTCTGAAAAAAAAGCTTTGTTAAATTTGATAATCAAAAAAAGAATACCAGACACTAACAAAACAACAGAAGTTTTACCGTGAGAAAGAACCAAACTACCGAATCGGAACGTATGCAGCTTGATCGCTCATGATGCTTTAATAAGCCTAGAAACAAAAGGCTGAGAGGCATAGGATGGATATCATTTCTCTGCAAGAAATTAGACAGCCAATAATAAAACAAAACTGGAATAGTCACTCTTTAGTCACACTTTCTCGAAATGAATTTAGTACTGATTTCCTTGTTGGTGCACGCATACAAGAAGCCGTGTTGAAATTCATCCTGGTCAATGAGAGGATTTGCTACTTAGGGGTACGCGGTACATAAAACAATATTTCTCTTATTGCCTTGCATGCACCTACTGAAGCTAAGACCGTCAATATTTTCTACATAGCACTGGAGGAGGCTATGAAATCAACACCAACAATGATAATGGTGAGAGAATGACTGAGTTTGCATTATCAAATAATTTGAGAATTGCCAGTACTTTCTTTTCGCATCGATCGATTCATAAGCAGACTTATGTTTTTAAACCGAATGGAAACTCTTGAAGTTAAATTGATCAAGTTCTTGCAATAGCACGTTTCTTTTCGAGCGATTTTGATGTGCGTTCCTTTAGATGTGCAAATATTGGAAGTAACCACTTCCTTGTATGTTCTAAGATAAGGTTCCACTTTCAACGATCAATTCAACGATGTTTTACTCATTAGAGTATTTAAAAGTTTGTCTTTTAAAGTCCAATCATTTTCAGTGAAGTGTAAGGAACAAACTATCTTATGATAAATACGAACATTTTCTTTTTCCACATGATTCTATCCACTACAAATTGATTTATTTTTCTGGAAATTAAAAAGCCTTATGTTTTGAGTATGATTTTTCACATTTGTTGAAAACTTTTGCAGGTTTTAACGTAGTTCGGCATTTAAATTTGTATATGTTTTAATAGTAAAACAAATACTAAAGTTCATTAATTAATGAATGAATTAATTTCAATCATTTCATTAACTAATAAATTAACTTATAAATCATATTAAATATATTTTTAATTTAAAAACAATAGCTTTTCTCATTGATAATAACAATAAACGTATTATAAAACTCTGAATGACGTCAATCAAAATCAAAATGGCATCGCTGTCACTCTAGTGAGAATACCTTATTTTCATTTTACCATGTTCCTTATCCATAAAAAATCAATTTCATTATATTACATAAATATAACTTATATAAACATTTCAAAATTGTATTTTACTTACATCTTTAACTGTAATTTCGTTTATTTATTTTTAAATTTGTATTCCTTTTTGACAAATAGTTTTGTGATATACTTAAAATGTCAAAAACCCTTAAAATGTCTTTTCAAAAATGTGGTTACAATTACAAATAAATGATGAAAAAACTCCACAGAACTTTTGATTATTTCAATCTAATATTTATTTAGATTCTCGAACTCGATGGTTTACGATTCTAAAACATTTTGCATTTTTTACATTCGGAAATAGACGTAAGTTAAACCTAGCTTACACGATGCGAGCTACTGGCGTGCCAGTAGACAGAAGCTTGACTGTTCACTCGCCTCCAACAAATTGGACAGTATCTGTACCCGCCTGTACTGTTCACACGATGTACTCGCCTGTACTGTACTCGCTTGTACTGTTCACACTTATACTTGTCAGTTGTATGCGAGTTAATTTTTCGTTGTTTTTATTTTTTTAAAAATTTGATAGATAAATAATCGAAGTGAGCTAACTATAAGCTAATACTTGGCGTTTTATATTATTTATTAATTAAAAAATCAAATACTTTATCTGTTTTATTAAAAATTAAATAAAATCAATAGATTACTCGTAATAAATTTACAAATAATGTTTTAACATCTATCTGAGAAAAAATTTGACTATCCTAAATGATATTATTTATTTTAATTAATTTTTTTAACCTATTTAAAACAATAATATTGTTACTTTTGAATTTTTGAGATCAATTAAACTCAAGTAAGTAAAGAAGTAATTGGAATATTTTCAATTTAAAGGTATGGTTTGAAGTTTCTCAGAAAAAAACTCCACTTCACATTTTTCGTGTTTCGGTTGGGATTCGAACCTACCTCGTCAGTGCCCGGCTCGAATCCTCGGGCAGACACGCTATCGATTACGCCGTTGAGGCGATGACAATTTCAAAGTTGAAACTTCTTCATCACTTATTTATTTTTACTTAAGTTGAATTTTTCCACTGTCATTAGACTCCATATTATGGAAATGTTTTTACATTATATGGGATTTTTGGCATTAAATTTCTAGATAATAATAATATTGTTACGTTTTTTCACCTTCCTTCTAATTGGCCGAACTCACAATCCGATAAACGCAATTCCTAAATCACTTTCTGGATTCGATCACTGATTAGTAAGCAAAAACACCAGGTTATTTTTAAGTATTTAGCTCCTTAAGTTTTCCACAACAACAGGCAACAATACAGCAAACAATATTCCTAACTAGAATATTCTTTCAACAGCTTCAGAAACTCCAACCGTTGATTGTAGAAATTTCCAGTAACACAACGTTCAAAATAATACACAAAATATTTCTACCCAACAACACTTTAAAACTTTATTCACAAAACTAATTTTAAATATATCTTCTTCTTTTTACACGGTTTTATTTACATGATACAAAGTTTCGTTTACAATTAATTCCATTCTGCCTAAAACCCCTGCTTAAATTCTAAATTCCGTACAATCTAGAAAAATCTAACCTCTTTAGTCCGGAACCTTCTGGAATTACAAAATAAATAATTTTTTTTACTGTCCCTTAACTGTTAATACAACAACAATTAATTCCACAACAATTAATAATTCATTTCATTGTTTTGTTTTGTTGATCATCATCACTCAATAATCATCGTTATGAAGATAATATAGATAGGGTGTTTCATTTAAATTGAATTGAGTTCTACGTTGTATTTCGATATGATTTTGTCGAAACCGTAACAATATCAAAATAAAGACCAATAAAAATAATTAATAATTTACATATACAGTTGTGTTGCAGAGTTTTTATATTGCTAGACCTGAGGCACATAAAAATGATTTTTCCTCTTAAATGTCAGTTATAGTAATGTCACTTGAAAATTGATCCAAATTATACTCAAAATGCTATATCTCGTTAAATATTAGCAAAAGCAGTTTAGGGTAACTTAAGAGAGATCAGTTACACCAACTTGTAAATGGTTTATATTGGAAAAATACACATTATTAATTCAAATAATAATTCAATAATAATTAAAAATAATTCAAAAACTGTGCATCGCAAAATTTTGAAAAGAATTGCAGCATTTCTTAAATAAAATGTTTGCTCTTTCATATGACATCCCTATAATTTGGATCATAAACCTTTTTTCACCCTTCCTCACTCTCAACCCCTCAAAATAGGAAAAAATAATTATGTGACACTTCACTGTAGTTTAAGTTCAGAGTTTATCGAATTTTCTATCTTTGTGAGTTTTTTCAAATTTTTCTGTCGATCAACGTCGAAACGTAGGGTGGGGAGCCAACTTTTAGTTGCACCTTTTTTACCATAATTTAAAAACTGTGCACCGCAAAATTCTAAAAAAAATTGCAATGTTCCTTAAATTAAGTCTTCTTTCATATGACACCCCAATCGTTTTGATCAAAAAAGTTTTTTCGCTCTTCCCTAATCTCACCCCCTCAAAATACATAAAAATAATTATGTGACACTTCGCTATAGTTTTCGTTCAAGGTTTAGCAAACTTCCAATCTCCGTAAATTTTTTCAAATTTTTCTGTCAATCAATGTCGAAGCGTAGGGGGACCAACTTTTTGTTGCACTTTTTTGTAATTCAAAAACTGTGTACTCACTCCCATCCCCTAAACATATGGAAATAAAATTATTTGAGACTTTGCTATATTTTTCATTAAAATGCAATATTTAAAAATATAATTTTTACTGTTTATTTTTAATTTTATTTTATTAATAATAATATAAACTTCCTTATAGTAACAATTTGAATTTTTATTTTATTGAGTATCGATTTCGACTTACGTCATCCTCAGTTCTTACATTATTATTACAATTTTTGCTTAAACTATTACTTATACACTATTTCAACTGTGTTCAAAAGTGACAAAAGCACACAAACAGTGAATAATATGGAAAACCATAATAACACATATACATATTTTTCAATAAACCCTATTAAATTTCAGCTGTTTCTATGAGTTTTTTCAAATTTTTTCAATCAACCATAGAGTTTGTATTTCCAAGCCGTTTTTTAAAGCCAGGGATACGAGAATAGGGAAGCACTCAATCCCAGGAATCCCGGAATTCTCGGAAAATATTTTAAATCTTATGATGACAATAAGTAATTAATAATTTGTAAATAAATCAAAAGCAGAATCTAAATCGTATTCGCAAATAAATTTTGCTGCATTCACAACTATACAGTACACTGAAGAAAAAGTTATGATATGTATTAAAAATTTAGTTAAATCTACGAATTTGTTAATGAGTTGGAGCTAATAAACGCCATTTATTAATCTTATAAATAGGAGTTTATGAAGTGATAAACAAAGTTATCGATTGATAACTTTATATTTATAATATTCACGAATTGATTTATAAATTTTGTTTGAAAGTTTTATAATCCTGCTTATACTTTCAGAAATAATTTAATAAAATACATAAACTTACAAAAAATATACGATTATATTTTAATAAACGCTGGTTTATAGTATTTTTTTTTTTATTAATTAGTTAGACATGTTTAGTTCACTAAATATGAAATATTCATTATTCAGACTCTTTGAATATCCGAAGATACCATGTCAACTAGAAAGTAAGGAGATGGGGAAAATGAAAGGAAAATTTATTTAATTAGAACATTATTTTCCATTCTCTCGCACTTTTTCAGCTAATGGCTGAAAAAGAGCGAAAAAAGGAAAACAACTGTACAATACTTACCTGTATTGACAATACTTACCTGTAACAATACTTACCTACCTTAACAATACTTACTTACCTTAACAATACTTACCTATATTGTATTGTAATAATAAATAAATAAATTATTTTAAACTATACTAATTTTTTTAAATGGCGATTGACATTTTCTTTAAATGTCTGAGGGGCAAATTCATCGGGAAATACGAAGGCGAGTAATGAGTTCCATAATTTGGCCACTCTATTGAAGTAATCGTTCTGGAAGGACATAGTTCTACATCGAGATATTTTGACAGCAAATGGGTGGGATGACTCTGAAGTTCTTGTTCGTCGATTGTACTGCGCACTTGATGGAAGGATATTTTGTATTTCATTTGAAGAGAATTCGCTAAAGTTATATTTATAGTAGATTGACAATTCAGCCATATTTTTCGGTGCTGGAGTGAGTCAAGCTGATCAGTTAGTTCGGTATTATCAATCAACCGTATCGCCTTTCTCTGTACAGAGTCTAGACATTTTATTGTTGACTGACAAGCACCTCCCCAAACATGACAGCAGTATTCCATGCATGGACGAATAAAGGACTTATAAATCAGCAAAATTTGCTCGGGATTGAAGAAATTTTTACATCGACTCAAGAATACTAACTTTTGCATTGCAGATTTAGCGAGGTTGAACACGTGTTTATTCCATTTCAGATTATTTTCAATATCCACTCCAAGAAGTCTTACTGATTCCACCTCATGCAATTCCTCATTGTTTATCTTAATAGTGAATTTGTTATATTTTATATATTATTTTTATTATATAATTTATTATATTGGTTGGGTTAAATGCAACAAAATTACGATCACCCCATTCCATTATACGCTGCAGGTCTGCATTGATAGAACCAATTACCAGCTCTCTATCAGTTGTGACTGCAGTATGAGATCGAATTTTAGGGGATGCATGTGATGCATGCAATGTGGAGTCATCAGCAAAACTATGGATTGGGTGTACTGTGGAAATGAGCAAATCATTAATGTATAGTAGAAACAGGGTTGGTGAGAGTGCGGAGCCTTGAGGAATACCAGCATTGGTTGTGAAAATATTGGATGTGATACCATCTAAATTAACATGAAATTGACGACCTGTAAGAAAACTTTGAATCCATGAAACAGTAAGATGATCTAGACCATAAGATTTTAATTTAGTTATTAGGTTACTATGCCATACTTTATCAAATGCTTTAGAAATATCAAGTGAAATACTAAATGTTTCACCATGGTTCTCCAGCGATTTGTTCCACATATGGGTTACGTAGGCTAACTAATAGGTCACCTGTTGCATGACTTCTACGAAAACCATACTGCTTATCATCAATAATTCGTGACATCTCCAAATATTCTATTAGATTATAGTTAACATATTTTTCGAATATTTTAGCCAAAACCGACAGAATTGCAATTGGTCTATAATTATGCGGGTCGATCTTACTACCTTTCTTCGATATAGGTTGAACACTAGCCAGTTTCCAAGAATCGGGAAATATGCCGGTTTTGTAAGATAAATAGAATATTTTTGTTATAATTGGAGCGAGCTGCCTAGCAAAGTTTTTAAGAATGAGGGGTGGAATACCATCGGGGCCGGCGAATTTGTTGATATTGATTGAAAGAAGCATTTTTCGTACAATATTACATTGCAAAACAATTGGCTTCATTTTTGTTTCAACTGGAGGTAGAAGTGTAGGAGGATGGGGCGGTTCAACTATGTTTGAGTTTTCTGCGAAAATACGACCCAAAAGATCCGCTTTCTCTTTCGATTCCTCACAGGAATGTCATTCAGAACTAAGGTTGGAATAGAGGATCTAGTAAAATTGCTCTGCACTGATTTAACTGCTTGAAAGAAACTACGAGAGCCCAAAGGGTGCTCGGCGAATTTTTTCGCTTTCTTCTGGATGAATGCGTCTTTGTCCAAATCTATTTTGTATTTACTAATATTTCTTGCTTTCTGGTAGGCACAATAGGTTTATAGTATACATTAATAGGTTATCAAACATTAAACAGAAGTTATAAATATTTCGTTTTTTTTGTGTAAAAATTTATAGATTTCATAAATAATTTGGTTATAAAATTTAATAAACAGCGTTATAAACAATTTTCATTAATTTTTTTTTGAGTGTAAGGTTTTCAAAATTGAACCCTCATGTAATACAGATTTGCATATGTGTTTTGATCAACTATTCCAACTGCTATATTCACGGCCGTGTCCAAACCACTACCTTGGTCTCAGTTAGGAAGACAATAATGCTGTTTACCGACAACAAATACACTTAGTTTACAAGAAATATCTTTTTAAGGGTAAAATGTACAGTGAGTGAGTTCGACAATACGAATAATATACTTATTTTTAATTATTGGCTTTATTTCGCACCTTAGACTGCGTTCCATTTGCTGTCAAATTTTTCCTAACATGCTAACCCAATGTAGATGAAAAACGTGATCTACGCAGGTGAAAAAGTCGAAATTTGAACTTGACCATTTTTGATTTTCCTAAAACTTGGCATATACGTAGTATGGACAAAATAAAAAACACAACTTATTTTAAAAATTTTGGGAAGTGCATAGTTTGAGCATAGGGGGCACCCCAACATGCATGAAAAATGAAAATTCTGCCGATCTGATGTAACTTTGAAATTAAATTGCTCAAGAACGGCTATACCGATTTCATCAAACTTTTTTTGTTTGATGATTTTTTGTTTGACTTTAAACTTTTGAAACTTTTTTATGTTTGAATCTTTAAAATTAAATATCTCAAGAACACGAATTAACGCTTCTTTGTAAATTTGATATATTTTAAAGTACGGTTAGAGCTATATTTAAAAAAAAAAAGTTAAAATTTAATTGATTTTAAAATTTTTTGTTAATGGAAGCTGTTTGAAAAAATGAAGAAAAATTCGAATTTCAGTCGTTCTAAAAATCTTTAAAATTAAATATCTCAAGAACAAAAATTAATGCACCTCTGAGTTAATTTGATATATTTTAGAGTAAGGATAGACCTATTTTCAGAAAAAAAAATTAATTAAATTCCAATTGATCTTCGACCCTAGCGCCATTTTTAAAAAAGTTTTTTTAATATTTTTATTTAAAACTTAATTATAAAAACAATAAATTAATTTTTTTTCAAAGGACTAACTAATCATCTATCAAACAAAAAAAAGTTTGATGAAATCGGTATAGCCGTTCTTGAGCAATTTAATTTCAAAGTTACATCAGATTGGCAGAATTTTCATTTTTCATGCATGTTGGGGTGCCCCTATGCACTTTAAAAAAATTTTAAAATAAGTTGTATTTTTTATTTCGTCCATACTACTTATATGCCAATTTTCAGGAAAATCAAAAATGGTCAAGTTTTCACAACTCTGTCTAGAACACGTTTTTCATCTGTGGTCAACTATATACTTAATTAACTAAATTAGTATCTTTTATTTTAAATAATAAATAAATGTATGCTTTTAACAAAATCTTAAAATCATTTTTTTTAATTTAAATTAAAATAGGGCAATCTTGTATTTTGGCTG
Source organism: Diogma glabrata (assembly GCA_963693315.1). Taxonomy (NCBI): domain Eukaryota; kingdom Metazoa; phylum Arthropoda; class Insecta; order Diptera; family Cylindrotomidae; genus Diogma; species Diogma glabrata. The sequence continues at coordinate 230,334,278 of OY856187.1, forward strand.
TCTATCGGAAACTCGAAAACTAGTTTGAATTCTTGATGAAATTGATAAAAACTCGGTTTTATCAGGTGATGCTAATCTCGCAAGGGTTTCGTCAAGAGATTTCTGTTTTGTAAAAATATCCAACGTTTGTTGTAAAAAAATTGAATGCCTTAAAATATGGTTTTTGAAAAAAATATCGATATTTATCAACGATATTATTTTACTTGATACATGGATATTAAATTTGAAGTTGCTTAAACGATTTTTTATATAATATTTATATTATATTTTTGTTTACATATTCAAAATATCCGAATTATTGATTGTATGGAATCAAGCAACGAAAGAAAACTTTTGCTTATGAATCAAGCAACGATAGAGATAGAAGACTTTTGTTCTCTGATTTATTACGAAATATGTTACAACCCTTCCATCATTGTTAAAAACGAAATAATGGTAGTGTTCAGTCGTGCAATATGATCGAAATTATCGCGATATTTTACGTATTGCGTCAAACTGAACCAAAAAAAAATAATTGATTATACGTCAAACTCTATAGGTCACTTTTAGTTAATTCTAATTAAACTATACGGGAAATCCCGGGAAATAAATAAAGATCCCGGGAATCAGGACTAGATAAAATAGCTAATTTACATACAAACTCTAATTTAATACCAACTCTAATCAACCAACGAAGAAACGTAGGGGAAAGGTGTAGTGATACTTTTATAGCGAGTAACTAAAATGCCGTGGAATAGTTTAATTGTAGTGCTATATTTGTATTCACGGCACTAATTTTTACATATGTTGTGTATTTATTTTAGTAATAGATGTATTTAATTATTTACGTGTATGCCTATGCACCACTTCTCAAACGTTAAATAAAAAGTCTTTTACAAAAAGGAAATATTTTTAATATTTTTGAATAAACCACTATTTCATTGAAATATTGTTCACATATTTATTTTCAACACATATTTTAATACAACGTTTTAATTTATATTTTTTTTTATTAGCTATAACGTTTCACTTTATAATAATTATAATAATTTAATTTTAAAGTTTATAAAACTTTAGTTATAGTTTAGTTTATATTCTTTAGATTCTTTTTTGTACAACACTGCTTGAACACTGAGTTACATGACTAATTAATTATTTACTATACTAGATTTCTAGTTATTGACTTGATTAAGGACCGGTTGTGTGTGGTCTTGATTTGGTAACGGTTATGTCTAGACTGCTAAAAAACTTAATTGCTACTTCTTTCAAAATTGTTGAATAGAACTCGTTTTTACAACGCGTATTTCAACAAACCAATTACCTTGAGAATATTCATTGGTTTATTTTAGCATGCGACACAAAATCAGCAAACTTGAGTTCATTTACATGGCTTCGGTTTTAAACAATTATTTTTATTATAATGGAATTTTGCCGAATTGCTCTTTAATCAAATACAATAATTGTTATTTTTATTGAATTAATTAAAGTCATTAACCATGAGTTTTATATTTCAGAATACAAAATTAACTTGTATTTTGAAATACGAGGTGAACTGAGGTTTCCGAATTTATAGACTTATGCTATGAGAAAACAATCACAAGATATAACGTCTTGCACCTATTTGTCAATAATTGTCATCGCATAAATCTGTATCACTATAGAGTATAGGGGGACCAACTTTTTGTTGCAATTTTTTGACAACAACTCAAAAACTGTGCACTGCAAAATTCTAAAAAAAAATATGATGTTTCTTAAATTAAGTGCTCTTTCATATGACACCACACTCGTTTGCGTCAAAAAAGATTTTTTCCACCCTTTCCCAATATCTTCCTCTCAAAATACAGAAAAATAAGTATGTGAAACTTCGCTATAGTTTTCGTTCAGAGTTTATCCAACTTCCTTTCTTTGTGAATGTTTTCAAATTTGTCTGTCAATTAAGCTTGAAACCCAAAAGGGAGGGGATCAACATTTTGTTCCACTTTTTTGACAATAATTCAAAAACTGTGCATTGCAAAATTCTAAAAAAAATTACAATGTTTTTTAAATTAAGTGCGCTCTTTCAGCCTTAAGTGTTTTTCCCCCTTCTGATTCCCACCCCTTCTGATTCCCCCCCACCATAAATACGATTATGAGTATTTTACACTTTGTTTTATTTTTCCCTCAAAAGTTACCACATTTTTCTATATTTCCAAAGACTTTTGAAGTTTTTTTATTAAATAGGTTCGGAACTAAGTGGGGAAAGAAAACATGAAAAACGATATTATTCAATTTGATTCAAAAAACTGTGTACTGAAAAATTCTAAAATACATTTTTAAGGGATACTGAATTCAAGCCCTTTCACATGATACCCTATACTTGACTTGGTAAAAAAAAAGTATTTTCTTAAAGGCCTTACATCGCAGCCCCGTAACACAACCGGAAAGAACTTTTTTTTGTATCCGTCATCTTCAGAGGACAGTTAAGTTTTATGCGCACCTTAAATTTCAGGTCCATAGGATTTACAGTTTATAATATGCTCGATTTTAAGACAAACACATATCGAAGTCTCACCAATAGTGTTCCGTATAAAAAACGGAACCCTAGAATACCGATACCTTTTTTTACCAAAAGGACAAAACTGGCTCCATTTAACCGGTCATATTTCATTGAACATCTTGCTTATAATGTACAACAAAGATTCTACGATATAGTCAAAGTTGCATCCTACCACTAAATACAATTCGGTTGATGTCGCGAAAACCGCCATAGCCGAATTTTCAAAATCGCGGCAAATCTGACTATAATCTGTATTTTCCATATCGAACTCTAAATGAAAGATTTAATCTGAAGCTGATAGACCAATGTTCTATGTGCACTTGAAAATTAGATTATTGAAATTGATTAATTTAATTTTATTATCAATTTCAACAAAATCTAAAAATTGTAGCTGTCTCTATCAATTATAAACCGTTTAATTTTTATTTTTAATCTTATAGTCTAGGATCGAGTTATTAGATGTTTCTGAGCTCCTAAGACCCGAACCGAAATTTGCTGATAAAACGCTTTCTATGTTTCGAGACTACTCCATCGATGAAAATGATCCACTGAAGGAACGTGTGCGAAGAACGTACCGTAATATGCATTTAAACCAGACTGTTGATTTTGTTAAAAGTAAGTTTTAGAATGAAATGGTTTCGCTTCAGATAAAAAGGATTAGTCTGCCTGGATTATTTGCCAGCATTATTTTAGTCATATTTATATTAGCATAATGTAGATTATTTCATCAGCAATAACATCAAAATGTGTTTTATTCATTAGTTTGTTGTTTTGAGAAAGTATCTAGGTTTTGCTAGGTTATCTCTTGTTGTAATATTTAATACGTTATTTTTTTCATCTTAGGTCGTCATGAAAAATGGTTAACCTTTTCACATTTTAAAGGAACGATTCGTGAAGCTTTGGAAAAACTAAATGAATTAATAGACGAATCAGATCCCGATACTGATCTACCAAATATAATCCATGCATTTCAAACAGCAGAACGTGCACGTGAAGAATATCCAGAACATGATTGGCTACATTTGACAGGATTAATACATGATCTTGGTAAAATTATGGCATTTTATGACGAACCACAATGGGCTGTTGTTGGAGATACATTCCCCGTTGGTTGCCTATGGTCCGATAATATTGTTTATCGTTCAGATAGTTTTGAAGGGAATCCAGATGGCGATAATCCTAAATATAATACAAAAAATGGAATGTATGAAGACAAATGTGGAGTAACGAATTTATTAATGTCATGGGGTCATGATGAATATTTATATCGTGTACTTAAGCACAACAAGTCAACTTTACCAGATCAAGCTTTGAATATAATTCGTTTTCATTCTTTCTATCCATGGCATTCTAGTGGCGACTATGCACATTTGGAATCTGAACGCGATGAAGAGATTAAAAAATGGGTGTTACTATTCAAGTAAGTTTGATAATTGCGATAAAACCGATCGGATTGTTTTAATGTGATTATTTTTGCAGTCGTTACGACTTATATACAAAGTCTACAAAAGTTCCAGATATAGATGAGCTTTGGCCATACTATCAAGGGTTAATAGACAAATATATACCCGGTGATGTTGAATTTTAACGGTTTTTTTTAAAGATGACAATTTGTTTGATTTATGGACACATCTTATTACCTAGAAAATATTTCATGTACCTACTTATATTTTAACAACGATAAATAAATGTATACTTTTTAAATTCATTAATTCATTGCACTCGCTTTATTTTGTTCTAGAAATCAAATGCTACTATGTATTGTCACGTTTTGCACCTTTTGAATTGGCCTTAAGTTTTTCCTCAATTATTTCTGGAGTTGATCACTGATTAGTAACTAACAACATCATGTTTTGTAACAATATTTCTTAAATAGAATATTTTTTTAATGGCTTTAGAAATTCTTACGGTTGATTGTAGACATTATCGGTATATGAACATTTAAGCCAAAATATTCACAATAAAAGATCACTTTTATTTTAAATTAACTATTTGATTTATCCTAACAATACAGAATTTTGATACAATTAATCTCTGTCGAAAATGACGTGATTGAATAATATTTTCTTCCGTTTTGGAAAAGTGAATTATCTAGAAACCATTCACTTTTTTTGGCATTATTTTGAACCACAGCATGGTAAAAGGGCACCTGAGTGAGCATGGTAAAATGGTACCACGGCATGGTAAAAGGGCACATGAGAGCCTCAGACCTACTTCGATATTTTAAGAAAAATAAAACAGTCAATGCATCTCCTGAAAGAGACATTCCATATATATGAAATCATCGAAAAGAAACAAAAACTTGTTGATGCACTGTTGACTTGATGCACTGTTTTAGATTTTGCTCAAACTTTGTGGAAATAATTAATATTGTTTGTTCAGAGTAACGTGAATAATCCATAATTTAAATAATGATTAAAAGAACTTTTTTATTTTTTTAAAACAATTACAAACACCATTTATTACTCACTTATTTTTTATATTTTTTCTACCGGTTTCGATTTTCAAAAAATCATCGACTTAAAATTAATAACAATTTTGCTTACTATATATACTAAAAAATGTTACCAAAAAAAAATTTTTTTTCTTAAAACAATAAAATAACAAATCTAAGGTAAAACAATTTGAAAGGATGAAATTTAAAAAAAAAAACCAAATGAGTTGTACAAAGTTAGAGGCAGGTAATTAAAGTTAATTAAAAATAATGAAACAAAAAATAAAAATAAAAGGAAAATTTTAAGGGGAGGTTTAAAAAGTTAAAAGTTTTATGGCGTGACAATCCCACATTAATTTTAAATATTAAATAATGGTGATGTGATCTTAGCTTCCTCCGTATTCATCAAATTTGGGGCTTTTTTCTTAATATGGTATGACTCATAAGCATCTAACTTCCATTTCTGCCTTACAGGTTTTATAAGTTTAGATGTTTCAGAATCAATTTTGTGATTATTGTTGACCATATGCTCGGCTACACTAGATTTATTTATATGTTTATTGTTTGTAGCTTTCTGATGTTCATTGTATCTGGTGTTGAAATCTCTAGATGTTTGAACTATATATACTGCTTCACAGTTTTCACATGCCATTTAATAGATGCCAGATTTACTATTTTCCTTTTCCTTGTCCTTGTAGTTATTCAATGAATTTTTAAAGCTTGTTGAAGGGCGGGTGACTAATTCAATATTATGTTTTAAAAAAATGTGTTGTAGTTTATTTGTAATATTGGGGAAATATGGAATGCTAATTTTTTTCTTGTTAACTGTATCTTTTACTGGTAGTAAGCCTGTTATCCGGTTTTTGTTATATTTTTTCCTGTGTGTTTTTATGATATTGTCTGCAAAATCTGTTGTATAACCATTTACTAATGCGGTGTGCCTTATGTAGTTAACCTCTGTTATAAATTCTTCTTCTTCTAATGGGATATTAAACAACCGGTGTGCCATGCTGTGAAATGCTGCTTTTTTATGTGTTATATGATGGTATGAATCGGCAGTTATAAAGCGGTTTGTGTTGGTTGGTTTCCTGTATATCCCAAATTTAACCTGGCCGTTTGTTGATCGAATTATTTTGACATCTAAAAAGTTTAATACGCCATTCCACTCTATTTCTTTAGTGAATTTAATATTTGGGTGTTTGGTATTTAATATATCAAAAAAGGAGTTTAAATCTGTTCTTTTAATTATTGCAAATATATCGTCAACATATCTCAACCATATTTTAGGAGCATTTTGTGTTGATGTTATAATTTCTGTTTCTAGATGGCACATAAAAATATTGCTTAGACATGGAGCCAGTTTGCTTCCCATAGAAGTGCCTGATGAATTTGTTTGTAGAATTTATCCCGAAACTGAAAGCAGCTTTGATCCATACATGTAGATGTAATTTTCATATATGTTTTTATTTTTGTTGGTAAAATTTTATTTTGTAGGAGGTGTTCTTCAAGGTATTGAAATGTTTCATCTATTGGGATACTTGATACTCGGCATAAAGTATTACCAAAATTTTTGAAAGTAACATTTTCGATAAACAATAATATTACACAAAAATTAAAACAACAAACTGAAATAACATGGTTGAAAGCTGAGCTAAAAGCAAAATATACTAAGCTGTCAACAATAGAATCCAATTTGTATTACACCCATAAAAACATTTTATCAACATATTACACAGATGATATTACATTCAGCTGCTTTTGGTTAGAATTCGATATGTATGTACAGAGAAGGGTTCGGGTAACTTACAAAAGGACAAATAAAATTCATGGGAAAAAAATTCAAGCATTGAGTAAAAGTAAAACACCAAATTCAAATTTTATCTCAGAGAGTCAGCGAGCTATACCAGCAATAGATAGTTTTGTCATTAACAATTCAAGTAAAGAATTCAACACTAAAGAATTAGAATTTCTCAACAAAGGACTTAAGTTTGCCACTACATTAAAAGAGGCACCAATCGAAGATTTGGTTGTTGATATTGAAGCTGGAATTTCTAATTGCTCTAGTTTAGTTAAAAATAACATCAGATACCACACAAAAGAAACAATAACAAAAGCAATCAAAGAAAAAAGTGCATTAAAACAATCGTCCGCAATAGTCCAAAAGCTCAGAAAAATGGAGGACATCATTTTCATAAAAGCAGATAAAGGGGATGCTATAGTCATATTGAACAAAATTGAGTATGATACAAAAGTTTTACAAACAATACAAGAAGGGCCGTATGTGGAAATTAAATGGAAGAATAGAAAACCGAGAAATCCTTTGCCAAATATGATTGAAAATGCCAAACAAACTACAAAAGAAATCTGCAGCCTGTTAGAAGAACAAAAATTTAAATATTTATTTAATACACCAAACCCTAAAATAGCCAAATTGTATGCCTTACCAAAGATACACAAACCTGGTAACAAAATGCGACCGATATGCTCAAATATTTCAACGCCAACTGAGAATATGGCCAAATGGTTGCTAAAAGAATTGAATCAAATCCCGGAACCAGAAGGAAGAAGCATTAAAAACTCAATAGAATTAGTAGAGAAAATTAAGAACATAGTAATAGATACAGATGAAATAATGATATCTTTCGATGTGACGGCTTTATTTCCAAGTATCCCAATAGATGAAACATTTCAATACCTTGAAGAACACCTCCTACAAAATAAAATTTTACCAACAAAAATAAAAACATATATGAAAATTCCATCTACATGTATGGATCAAAGCTGCTTTCAGTTTCGGGATAAATTCTACAAACAAACATCAGGTGACTAATTCAATATTATGTTTTAAAAAAATGTGTTGTAGTTTATTTGTAATATTGGGGAAATATGGAATGCTAATTCTTGTCTTGGTAACTGTATCTATGGGAAGCAAACTGGCTCCATATCTAAGCAATATTTTTATGTGCCATCTAGAAACAGAAATTATAACATCAACACAAAATGCTCCTAAAATATGGTTGAGATATGTTGACGATATATTTGCAATAATTAAAAGAACAGATTTAAACTCCTTTTTTGATATATTAAATACCAAACACCCAAATATTAAATTCACTAAAGAAATAGAGTTGAATGGCGTATTAAACTTTTTAGATGTCAAAATAATTCGATCAACAAACGGCCAGGTTAAATTTGGGATATACAGGAAACCAACCAACACAAACCGCTAACTGCCGATTCATACCATCATATAACACATAAAAAAATCCCAGCGGCAGGTATATCCGCTAGAAATAGGTAGATTTCGGGGTCAGACGGTTTTGTGTCCAAATGAAATTAGATAAGTCAGATTAGTTTAAATAAAAAATATAAGTAGAAACAGAATAATTCAAAAAAATTATCGAACCAAATTAAATACATTATCCGAACTAACTCCATCAATACAATTTCGGAACTGTTTTATTTAAGTTGGTTTAAACTACTTTTAATAACATATTAAATCCACCAAAGATCAAATGAACTACGTCACAACTACAATTATACCATCACACATAATTTATGATCAAACATTATCAAACAATTTTATTTCAAAATCATCTTTTGTTGTTGTGTTTTTTTGTTCTTATTTAATCTTTTTTCAACCGGTTACTTAGTAAAAAAAATAAAAACAAAAGAGATTTTGATAATTTTTCTATGGTATTAAATGGGTTGATATTTTTCTTGTAAGGGTTGCATTATAATGCTTATAAAAATGGAACCTTTTGGGTTAGAAAGCTGAAATTTTTTGAGGCTATAGTTGAAAAATATGTTTAAAAGCTAAGATGAATTTAAATAACATAAACTGAAACATGATGAAAGCATTGCCTTTTGCGTTTGTTTTCATTTCAACAGCCGTAGGGTCTCAACCGTTAAACTTAAACTATTATTTTTGAAAATTTTGGAAAGATTTATATTTTAAGTACGTGAAAAAAAGTTTTCAAATATGAGTTTGGCCATTTCAGCTAGATCAAGGGCAGCAAAGTTTAGTAAATTTTTAAAACAGCTGATTTTTGAAGAACCTGAAACGCCAAAGTGGTCATTTGGATAAAAATGATAAAAAAAGGTTCAAATATTCAATATTTTTAAATTTTATTAAAATATTATTATTCAAAGGGAAGTTATAGCGCCCTAGATTATTCGACTTTTTAGGCTCTAGCCGCTTAACCGGTACCCGGATATGGCCAGTTCACGAACTTGTCCAAGACATTATTTGCCGAAACATACACAGAAAATTATTTTGGTGTAGGTCGAAAAATGCGACCGTGAGAGTGCCGCTAAATTCCGTTATACCTCATATCGTTATATATATATATATATATATATATATATATATATATATATATATATATATATATATATATATATATATATATATATATATATATATATATATATATATATATATATATATATATATATATATATATATATATATAATTTTTTTTTTTTTGTTTTTCCATCTCCGCTTATCACATATAGTCGTTTGGCATCAAAATTTTTCCGAAATTCCGAGATGAAGCCCATTGCAATAGGTAGATTTTTATATGAAATCTACCTAAAAGCAGCATTTCACAGCATGGCACACCGAATGTTTAATATCCCATTAGAAGAAAAAGAATTTATAACAGAGGCTAACTACATAAGGCACACCGCATTAGTAAATAGTCATACCATATTAAGAAAAAAGCCCCAAATTTGATGAATACGGAGGAGCTTAAGATCACATCACCATTATTTAATATTTAAAATTAACGTGGGATTGTCACGCCATAAAACTTTTAACTTTTTAAACCTCCCCTTAAAATTTTCCTTTTATTTTTTGTTTCATTATTTTTAATTAACTTTAATTACCTGCCCCTAACTTTGTACAACTCATTTGGTTTTTTTTTTTTTTAAATTTCACCCTTTCAAATTGTTTTACCTTAGATTTGTTATTTTATTGTTTTAAGAAAAAAAAATTTTTTTTGGTAATATTTTTTAGTATATATAGTAAGCAAAATTGTTATTAATTTTAATTGCAAAATATTTTCCAGTCGATGATTTTTTGAAAATCGAAACCGGTAGAAAAAATATAAAAAATAAGTGAGTAATAAATGGTGTTTGTAATTGTTTTAAAAAAATAAAAAAGTTTTTTTAATCATTATTTAAATTTGTGGAAATGTTCTTTAGGGTTCAAAATATCAAAATCCACAAGGATTTAATTTTCGCAAGCGCCACTTCCGGTTCACACAAAATAAAGCAATTGAAAAGACTTATTTTTGTGTTTTGCGGTTTTAGCTGTAAACATTTTTCTATTAACGATGTGTTTTCAGGCGCTTTCCAATCGAGTGAATTACTGAATGATTCACTTAAACTGAATTGGTCTAATATTCAGTAAATCATCAAAAATACAGCCAAAACAACAAAAAACAGCAATTTTTTGACATTTCAAAAATACATAACCAAAATCGAAAATTTAGACACAAACAAATATGTTCCGATTTATTTTTTTATTATTTTTAACGTTTGACCACAAACCTTAAATAAAAAAATATGAATAAGTTGAACTCATGAACCTATTTTTTCCTTCACTTTATTCAATTCCATTCAATTCAGCAGCCAAATTTTGTAACTATGAAGTGGGGAAGTGATAAGTTTTTTATCACTTCACCGCAAAAATATCTATGTGAGTGAAGTTTTAAAACAATAAAGTTAACACTGACGTTTTGTTTGACAATCCCGCTAAACATGGTGAATCGTTTACGAACCATTTACGAACCGTTTACGAACCGCATTGTTCGTTTACGGTTCGTAAACGATTCGTAAACGATTCACCATGTTTAGCGGGATGAAATGAAATCGTTTATTTTGTTGTTATTGACATTATGTCAAAAAACAGCAAAACGTCAATGCGATTTGATTTTTAAAAATTGCATTTCTAAATTAAATGCAGATTAATTTTACAAATTTAATTTCTAAAATAGTTATATATATCTAAATTTGTAAAAATTTACGATCAAATTGTGTTGAAACTTAAAATAAACATTTATTTTTATGTATATTTGACGTGTGACAGTGCGCGGCTTGCTATTAGATTTTTTAACATATAGAATCGCAAAAATGGTAAAATGATAAAAAATTAATGATAAAATCGAAATGAAGAAATTTTTAACACTTCACCACTTCACAGAGTGTGTTTTTTTTCTATATCGGAGAAGATCGGAGAGATATTTTAAACGTCAAAAAAATTATCTGTGTTTTTTTGCATTCTCGGATATGTCTGATAAATTTGTTCCGTGTTTTTTTTCATTCTCGGATATATCTCAGATCATATATTTTCTCTCTGAAAACTTTTACAGATATTACAGATATTTTTTTTTTACCGACTGGAAGTCATCGTTTAAAGTATAAATTTAAAAAATTGTAGGTAAAGTTTCGATTGAAAACAAATTTAAATAAATTTTTTAATAAAATTTAAATTTATTTAATAAATTTTTTTTATTTTTTTTTTGGCGGAAAAAACTCAGAGAATGTATTTTATATCTGACAGTTAGTTATCGGAGGAAAAAATTATACGATATATCTGATACAGATTTTATTTTATCGCTCCGATCTCTCCGATATAGAAAAAAACACACCCACAGTTACAGAATCTGGCTGCTGTAGTATCTCAGTTTACGTTCAGTGGAAACTGAATATAACGGTGCATGCACAATGTATATGAGGTTTTTCCTCATGAGATTTGAGCAACTTTTTATTATTATTTTTTAATAGAAATACAATGCTTTAAAATGTAGGTAGCTCAATTCTTTAATAATCATGAGGAAAAAGTTACGAAATTTTTAACTTTTTCATTGAGGAAAAAGTATTTCAAAAATAAATTTTTTTTTCTCAAAATAAATTTTCATACAAACTTGGATCTCATGAGTAAAAGTATTTTCATTGTGCATGCATTGTTACCATTGGAACATACAAATTTCGGAATACAATTCAGTTTAAGTGAATCATTCAGTAATTCACTCGATTGGAAAGCGCCTTTCATCTCTTGTAGCAAAATGTGATGTTTCAAATAATTTTATTACAAGTTTATACCAAACGATGAACGTCTTGTTTTATTTCCTTATTTTAATTGAAGCTTAAAGCAAAATTTGACAATTTTCTTAAAAATCAGTACTTTTAGTACATAATTTTAAAAATCAGTACCGCATATGTCTATCAGTACAGAAGCTAGAAAATCAGTACTGTACTGATAAATTCAGTACGAATGGTCACTCTAAATCAGCAGCAAAATGTTGGGTATCGCAAAATCATCACATCACATTCACCTATCCTATCGCACATGAAGTTGAGTCATAGGTGTAAAATTGTTATTCTTTAATCCAGAAAAAATAAATTGAGCTAGTTAGAAATTGAGCAACATTGAAGAATGTTGGTGACTGGTGGTGTAGATAAGTTTTGTTTTTTCTGATATTTCGTCTAAAATTTTTTCGAATTTCGTCGAAAATCCTACAAAAAAATAAATAAAATTAAAATAAACGATATCTTCAAAACAAAATTATTCATTGTATATAGCTACCTAGCACGCACAGTTCAACAACTTCAATCGAATGCATAAATAAATATTCACATAGACAGAGTAAAGGGATATAAATATAAAAGGGAGCTTTTTGAAATGCATTCGACGGACGTTTGATTATACACAAATAAACTAAACTATCATTATTTATCAGATTATTAATAATAATTTAACATAAATTATTATTATTCTCTCTATGAATAAAAACGACAACGAAAATAACTATTTGTCTATCTCACTACCTTAACAATTATTATTCGAATTTTAATATTTTTAATATCAATATAAAATGCATAGCTCGAACTTTTAAATAAAATACAAACAATAAAAATCAATCAACTCGCTTTTAACTAATCATAATCTTCATAAAACTATAATCAATAATTCTTTACATTCCAACAAAAATTTAAATATAAATTACGTTGCTCATTTTGACCATATAGCGAAATTTATACAAATCCAAGTGCGCATATGTAATTTTTAGCAAATTTTGTATTCTAATCACATCCAACTTCGTTTTTCACAAACAGAGAGCAGTATATAACAATTTCGAGAAACAAAATGAAACAAAAACTCAAATAAAAAAGCTTATGATTCAATCCAATCCATCCATTAGCCGATTAAGTTTTTTGTTGTTAATTTAGTTCAATCGTGTCGTGGAATGGTGTATAGTGTATGTAGTTGGTAAAAGTAAAATTGCCAAAATTAATCAAAAATTATTTATTTAAATATACATAATTTAATCATATTTACTAAATGTAAAAATATTTGCAGTGTTAACGTGTTTATTTTGTTAAATATGAATAAATTAAATTTTTTTTGAAAAATAATTTAAGTGCCAAAATAAATAGTTTGTGTGATGTTTGTGTGAAATTGTAGATAATTAAATTTTTATGCAAGTTAAAATAAATCTATTATAATAAAAAAAAGTGGATAATTTTGGATAATAAAGTAACTTGATTTTAAACTTAACTTTTATATAGCCGTATATACAGTTTCGTTGGTGTCAAGAATAAACAAACAAGTATGTAAGTTTTGATAAAATGATTTGGTTTTTTAATTTGCTTGTAACAAAAGTTATTGAGTTACTCCAGTAAGTAGTAATGGTCATCAAGATAAAGTAAAAAAAAATACATATCTCCAAAATATTAAAAATGTTAAAATATGCAAGCCTATTAAAAATTGCAAGGGCATTAATTTGTTTCGTTTATGCAGAAATTTTACTTGGTAACGGGTATTTGAATGTATTGGTTGTATTCTATATATTCGTTTTCGTTTTACTACAGTAATAATTCCACTATGTAGTAAAAATGTAAATTATAACTGCTATAAATATTGATATAAAACTTTATTATTAAATAATGTTACAAGATTCTGAGATGAGATTAGATTCAAAGAATTACACATTCATTCAATGTATATTTATAAAATTATAATGTATGATTAGCAATTTAAAGGGACTTAAGGCTAAAAGTCATGATAATTTGTTCGTGTTGGAATTTTAATTTTGAATAGATAAGTGCATATTTTGAAAAAATTCTTGGTGAATGTATTGAATACCAGAGTTTTTCCTTTGAATAACAAAAGGTTAAAATCCAAAAATTGATAAAATACGATTACAAGAGTAATTCTCCCCCATATTTTATATGTGATAGGATTTATTGTTTAGTTATTCCTTCTGTAAAAAAAATATTAAAAAAAACAAAACAAATTTGCGTCAACACATTAGACGTATGTTGTTGTAGGACCTTGGTCTTAAAAGGTTTTTTTCTACACCCGTACTATAAAAATCAGGGTTGGCATGATATATATCAATGATATATATCCGATATATATCATTGATATATATCACGATATTTATTCCCTGATATATATCATGATATTTATAAAAAAAGAAATAATTAACTATATAAGAGAAATAATTAAAGTTAGAAAAACTGTTAACAGTAGCAGCACTGCCTGCAAAACGAATACCAAATCGGGGTAACCTAGCTCAGCTTTTAATGGTTAACAGTATTTGACTTTTGTTATTGGGCCAGTACTAGAACCATTCATCGGCCGATCTATGGTTAACAGAAAATAGCCAGTATTAAGTTAACTTTGAATGGCCAAGCACTGACCCATAAATGGTAAAGAATACTTGGTTATTGTTATTGGGCCATTACTGGAATCATGAGTCGGCCAACCTACGGTTTGTAAAAATTAATCAGTAAACTTTACTTTAAAATTTAAATGGCCAAGCTATGGCACGTAAATTGTTAACATTAATTGGCTATGCGCCAGGATGGATAATGAATTGATCCATCTTTGTCATTTGGTTAAAATTCACTCATTCATTTGGTTCAAAATCTATTCGCATTATCCATTTTAGAAATATGTATATAATTTGAAATATTTCGCATTTAGTTTAATTATGGTATCTCTGCTGAAAAACTAAACAATACACAGTTCCTCTACTGATGAGATAGGTAAACAGGATGAACTGTTTGCTCTTTATCATAATTTCACTCAGATAATAGATCAGCCTACCAGAGTTCCTGACATTCCTGGACAAAGAAGCAACTTACTTGATTTGTTTTTGACAAATGATCCATACTTAGTACAATTTAAAATATCAAAGCCTTTAGGTGGGTCAGATCATAATTTGATCTCCACAAAATTAAATATACAAATTCCAAAACAATTTAAAGCGAATCCCCGTCTTGTTTGGGACTACAAAGCGGCGGATTGGCAAGGACTTAAAATCTTCTTTAAACGCTTTCCTTGGAAACATAGTTGTCTTATTGGCCAAGACCCAAACACTGCTGATCTTAATTTTTCTGAAATTATACTTGAGGGTATTCCTAATAAATTGGTCATTCCGAAGGTTGATCTTTAGTTTTCGAGTAAATGCAAAAAAGCAATTAAAGTTAAAAAAAGGCTTTTCGACAGTTTATCCAAAACAAAACTGATGAAAACCTTAGAGAGTATCGAAAAAGAGAAATTTATGTAGGAAACTAATAGATGAAGAGAAAAATCTATTTAATTTGAAAAAAGCTTCTAAATTTGCTGAACACCCAACTGGTTCACGTAACTTCTTTAAAGCCGCTAAGGCTATCCAAGGCAATTTTTGTAAATCTTCTCTTCCTCCTCTTGTTGATAGAGATATATCTATTATTGACCCAAAAGAAAAGGCTAATATGCTAGGACATTTTTTTCTATAAATTCTACATTAGACGAACCCAATTTCCAACCTAGACCTATTCCTAAAGCATCGCTCAAAATGAAGCGAATAATTTTTCGTAAAAACATTTTTAGAAAAATGCTTTTACAAATTAATACCAACAAGGCATCTGGGCCTGATCATATTCCTCCAATTATGCACCTATCCTCACTAAAATATTTTATTTGTCTTATAAGAAAGGGATTTTTCCTGAAATATGGAAAATTTCTAGTGTACAGCCAGTTGCAAAAAAAGGTAGTAAAACTGACCCATCCAATTACAGACCCATTTCAATTTGGTCAGTAGTTTCTAAAGTTTTTGAGAAATATATAAATTTTAATTTAATGAGCTTCTTAGAGTTTTCCAAATAACTTAATGAAAGACAATACGGCTATCGAAAAGGAAGAGCAACGGGAGATTTGCATTCGTTTGTTATTCATCTTTGGAACAAATCCCTTGAAAACTTTGGTGAGACTTTCGGTGTTGCTCTTGATATTTCCAAAGCATTTGACAAGGTTTGGCACAAAAATCTTATATGCAAATTGAGATGTTATGGTTTAGATGAGCCACTAATTTCTTGGATGCAAAGTTTTATATCTGAGCGAAAATTTCGAGTCAATGTTGACGGTATTTCATCGAATGTATTTTCGACTAATGTAGGAGTTCCTCAAGGTTCCGCTTTATCCCCAACTCTTTTTCTTATCTATATTAACGACTTGTTGATTTTAACAATTAATCCTATCCATAGTTTTGCTGACGATAGCACTCTTCATGCATCTCATGCTGCACCTAGATTATATTCACCTTTAGAGCTTAATAACTGTAGATCAAATTTGATAGATTCATTAAACGTTGATCTTAAAACTATTTTTGATTGGGGTATTGCTAACAGTGTTGAATTCAATACGTCCAAAACACAAGTTTGCCATTTTTCAAGATTGTCAACACCTAACCCTTTTTCATTGAAGTTTGATTCCAACGATCTGATGGAGAAAGAGTCCGTGAAACTTCTAGGAGTCGAGATTGAAAATAATATGAAATGGAATTCCCATATTTTTAACCTAGCGAAGAGCGCTGTTCAAAAATTGGGGTTTTTAGAACGATGTCGTAAGTTTTTCAATAGTGAACAGCTTCTTTTAATTTACAAATCTTTTATGCGTCCCTGCATGGAATATTGTTCTCATATATGGGGTGGAGCATACTTATATAGTTTGAAGTATCTTGATTCTGTACAGCGGAGAGCAGTTAAATTAATTGGTAACTCAAATCTTACTAATGACCTTGATTCCTTGCAGCATAGAAGAAATGTTGCTGATTTGACGATTTTCTACAAATATATCATGGATGAATGGGTTTCTGAAGAAATCAAATCGATTTTACCTAAGTCTGCAAACCTATCGCGTCATACCAGAGCATCTGTAGCGGCCCATCCTTTTACGGTTCAAATAATTAGATGCAGAACTGTAGCCTTCCAGCGCGACTTGTTCAACAGAGTCTCTCATCTCTGGAATTCGTTACCTTCGTGGGTTTTCCCTGATAACTTTAATCCGCAAAAGTTCAAAGTCGCCGTTCATAAATTTCTCAAAGAAACTTAATTCTCAATCGATTCTAATCCCTAGTTGGCATGGTATCTTCGGATATTCAGAGACGTTACTATATAATTAATTATATTAACACTAAATATGCCTAACTTTCAATAAAAAAAAAAAAAATAATGTAAAGGTTGGTATAAGTTTAAAATTTTTTTTTGTTTAGCCGTCTTTGCTTTATTTTAATTATTTTGTATTTAATTTATTTAAATTTACATATTTTATTTAATATTTTTTAATGGCCCTGTCACGGTTGCCAGTATTCGGTCATTGTTCCAATATCGGACATTATTAGTTTTCTGTTACTACGCCAGATGTACAACCTTGTATGGGTCATTGCCGTTTTTTTCTCTGGTAAATGAATGGCAGCAATTTATTTTTCCGAATTATGTCAATGGCCGAGTTATAGTAGCCAGTACTATGAGTCATGGTTGCCAGTACCCGGTCATTGTTGAATTACTGGTCGCCGGCAATTGACCATTACTGGACCAGTTGTATAGTCTTGTATGGGTATGGTTTTAAAATTATTTATTTTTCATTTTTTTCTGAATGAACAATATGTCGAGAATATTGTGTACAAATTTTAAGTCAATCCGAATAAACCTAACGAGTTACAGCGTTTCAAACGACCGGCCGTAATACCTGATTTTTATACCTGTCTGTCTGTTTATACGTGTCTTTCAAAGA
The DNA here is from genome assembly GCA_963693315.1 of Diogma glabrata. NCBI lineage: Eukaryota > Metazoa > Arthropoda > Insecta > Diptera > Cylindrotomidae > Diogma > Diogma glabrata. The sequence goes on from OY856187.1 coordinate 230,352,299, forward strand.
ATGTAAACTGACCTTGTACATATTTTTACGTTTTTCCAACCTTACTTCGATTTGCCTAACTCACAATTCGATAAACGTAATTCCCAATCTCTTCTGAGTTCGATCACCGATTAGTAAGCACAAACACCAGGTTTTATTAAGTATTCAACTCCTTAATTGTTCCATAACAACAAGAAACAATACAGCAAACAGTATTCCTAACTAGAATATTCTTTCATCAGCTTCAGAAACTCCAACGGGTTATTGTAGAAATTTCCAGTACACCACGTTCAAAATAATACACAAAATATTTCTACTCAATAACACTTATAACTTTATTACTCTCAAGGTTGGCATGATATATATCAATGATATATATCCGATATATATCATTGATATATATCACGATATTTATTCCCCGATATATATCATGATATTTATAAAAAAAGAAATAATTAACTATTCCTACCTTAAAGTTGAAAAAACTGTTAACAGTCGCAGAACTGCCCGCAAAACGCATGCTAAATCGAGGTACACTGGTTCAGCATCTATGCCAAGACCATGAAGCTGACATAGATCCTGACATAACTAAACTTATGACATAAATATTGTAATGAATGCTAAACATATGCTTTGTTATCTAAAGTCAATAGCAGTCGCTGTAGATAGAGCTCAAAGAGAGAAAACGACTATTGCCGTTGTATTAGATATTTAGCATAAACTTGAAGCAGATCTTAAACTAGAACAACCTGTAGAAGTTAACAAACTTTTTATCGAAGTAGAGACATATGGTTTTCAATGCACCTCAACACCTAGCTAATTTATGTTTGACCATCGATTTATAGGTAAACGATTGAACAAATAGAAGAAGCATATACTTCATTATTTAAATATAATTATTTCAGACTTTATTCCATTTGTAATGGCGGTTTTAACTGAATCTACACAATTTCAGTTTAGAAATACACCACCAATGGTGTGGTGGAATGGAATGACTACCCAAATAGAGTTTTCCTGGCCCATTAATGGGTAACGGTACTTGGCTTTTGTTATTGTGCCAGGCCAGTACTATAGACTCATTCATCGACCGATCTATGGTTAACAGAAAATAGCCAGTATTTAGTTACCTCTGAATGGCTAAATACCGGCCCATGAATACTTAGCTATTGTTATTGGGCCATTATTGGACCCATGAACTGACCAATCTACGGTTTATAGAAATTAATCAGTAAAGGTTATTTTAAATGACCATTTAAAATGGCACGTTAATGGTTAGCATTAATTGGCTATTGTTATTGGGCCAGTACTGAAACATGAATTGGCCGATCTAGGTCATTTGGTTAAATTTCACTACATTAGAAATATAGTTTAATTATCGTATCTCTGTTGAATGACTATGATAATAAAGTAAAGGTTGGTATAAGTTTTAAATTTTTTTCTTCAGACATTTTTACTTTATTTTAATTATTTTGTATTTAATTTATGTAAATTTACAAATGATAATATTTTATATTTTGTTATTGGACTTGTCATGGTTGACAGTACTAGATCATTACTTCAATACTGGTCATGGTTATTGGTCTGTTACTGGGCCAGCTGTACAACAAGTTAGCAGTTGCTACAAGTTATTGGTCTGTTACTGGGCCAGCTGTACAACAAGTTAGCAGTTGCTACAAGTTAGCAACAAAAAAATAATGTTAATGGCTGAGTCATAGTTGCAAGTACTATGAGTAATGATTGCCAGCACACGGCCATTGTTGAACTACTGTCCGCCAGTAATTGACCATTACTGGACCAGTACCCGACCATTGTTGAATTTCTGGCCGCCAGTAATTGACTATTACTGGACTTGTTGTATAACCTTGTATGGGCCATTGGTGGCTAGTATCTCTGGCCCTTTAATGGCAGTCATTTATCGTTCGAGTTATCATCGAGTAACATATTGTTTATGGCCCAGTTATGGTTGCCAGGACTCGACCATTGCTGCAATACTAGTCACCAGTAATGAACCATTACTGGACCAGTTGTACAACCTTGTGTGGATATTGATGATGCAATTTGGTCAAATAACAAGACAAAGCGAACAAGCGTATTCGTTATTTGGACTCGTGCAATCGAAGATATAGACGAATAGGCTTGATAAATTGCCTATAAACTAAACAGGAGCTGTCATATTTGAATCTAGTTTATAGGCAAAGAGGTAAGACACGAGGAAGTGATGGGTTGCACTGGCATACAAGTGTGGAAATGGCCATATATTGTATAATATTTAAGATAAACAACATATTCAAAAATAAATATCAGAACTTGATATATATCGGATATATATCTGATATATATCGGATATTTTGATATTTATATAAATATCATGATATTTGCCAACCTTGATTACTCTTATAACTTTACACAAAAACTAATTTAAAGATCACTTTTATAATTTTAACTTCACTATCGCAGGTTTAAAATAAAACTAATTAATTACTACAAGAGGCGATTTCCTTATAAACATTCTGCTTAATCTCTAGAAATTTCTAGGTCACTTTTTAGAAACCTTGAGAAAATATTAGAATATTCGATTATTTTACGTTACGTTGATTTGATTCATAAAATCATTTGTTTTATGTAGACCTTAATTCTAAGAATATGTACAACAACAACAATATTCATTTCATTAATCTGTTGTAGTATTTTGTTGATTTGATTTTCCTAGAAGTGATCGTAATCGTCTAGATTATTCTGCAATCGTAACAATATTGTATATTTTCGGATATAAACTAGCTTACTGGCACACTTTCTGCTGAACGGTTGTTTACTGTAACAGAGCTAAAATTTTCTCGAAATTATTCTCAAATTTTCGTTTCTGTTCGTTCGTTTATAGTTGTATTTTCACTCATTTAGTGTTGTTTTGGAAGTTCGTGAACATTAGAACTCAAAATCTACTGAACCGATCCTTTTGAAAATTTGAACATTGCTCCTTCACATAAATCAACAGGTAATCAGGAATTTTTTTTTTTTTCATGTTTTTCTATTTTTTAATAATAAATTAACCGCGTTTTTTTTTAGCTAAAATCGCGTTTTTCACTTCCAAGTGCTGCAAAAAATAGAAAAAAAAACTCTTCCTGATTACCTGGAGAAATACATCACCTTTAAAATGTATATCAATTTTTTTGTTTCAAATGATCCGTTAACGAGTTATAAAGTTCACCGCAAAACCACTTTTTTTCAAGGCGCCTCTGGAGATTCAACGTCACCGGCTTATTTATCAATATTTTTCATTGAAAATTTTTTCTGACGTGCTTCAAAAGTTGTACAATAATATGTAATTAAATTTAATAAAATTATATATTACTCATGTCGCCGCAAAAAAATCACAAAAATGTGTCCCCCCCTTAAACAAACTAAAATATGTATTTTTATTTTTAATAAATGTTGTATTTAGTGTATTATTCGCCAAAATGAACATTTCCCGCTCGTATGATTACGCTATTCATACTTGTGTGAAATAAGGTAAATTTTGGCATCGTTAGTAATACAATTTTCTATTGTTGCTTTGTTATTTGCAGTTACTATAGTTTTATATAATTATTTTTTAACAATTAGGTATGGTGTACTGTACATAGATCTTTGAAAGAATCAAAAAACTTATTTGAGATCTTGAATAGAAAAAATTTAGCGACTATTAAAATTTTGGGTTGATTTTTATATTATTTTAAAGAATGGATAACTAACCAATAAATCATATAACATAATAAAATAAGATAGTATAAAGCAAATAAAAAATAAAGTAAGAGCATGGTGTCCACCAGGTATGGAATTCTGGAAAGTCATGGAAAGTCAGGGAATTTTTTTTGGGTCAGGGAAAGTCATGGAAAGTCATGGAATTTTAATTATTTTTCTGGAAAATTTTATTTTAACAAAAACTTTTTTTTAAAAATTATATTTCATATATTCTTAAAAATTTACTTATTGGTCGGGTTACTAATATTCAGTTCGATTTATTACTAGATTAGGAAATTAAAACAATGGATTTTCTATACGTTAAAATTTTTGTGATCGCAACAGTTACTAACTAGGCACTAACACACTGACAAGACGAGTAAATATTATTGCTGGAGTACCCGTATGATGCGCCCGATTCATTCTACTACTGTTGGTGACGGATATTTATAAAGACAACAAAATCAACAACAGTGCGACGAAGATGAAGGGAATTAAGTTTGAATGTTAAATTTCAATCACGCACAATTCGTATAACATAGTTTAGAACAGAGTTAAAGAGAGCTATGATTAGGGTTTTCAAATCGTATTTTTTACTCCGAAGACTTCGGGTTTGATGGTACGACAAGAGTAGAGGTGCAATTAAAATAATTTAAACACCCAATTCCAATACGTTGTGCTATAATTTCTGATAAAAATTTCACTTTTACCGTTTTCGATAGTTGATTGATTTGTAAACTGATGAATTTTAATTCCAAGTATGGGATTGTTGCCGTGGAAACATCTAAATTAATGTTTTAAAATTGTCTCTTCATCTGTTTACCTTCCTATACAATCGGTACTTAGTTCTTGTTTTTGAAGTTAGAATTTAGATCTATATATATACTTCCTACTACTTCTATACTCTCACCCATAGTATGCCTTTTTCTTCGATCTAGTGGTCTGATAATTATGTATCTAAGCCTTTATCTTTTGTTAAAAAAAAGACAACATGGCATGTGCCATGGAGAATAAGGAGAATAAAGGAGAATATTATGGAGAATAAAGTTGTTTAGATTTTGAAGTATTTTATGGTTTGATTATTATTATTAAAGGCAGAATACATAGAGACAGACATAAATATTAGTATTTGTGTTGTTGAAAAGTATTTATTTGTGAATAGGAATATTAATTTTTTTTTAAAAAATTTTTTAATTTAAATTTTTGCTCCACTGTCACTTTTTGGGGTGGTTTTGAGGTATTGGAACCACCTTCAATTGTTTTTGGTTCTCGGATTCGAAATAAGCGACCCTACACACCACGGCGAGACGATTTCCGATGTGAAATTTTAACTTTTGGAAAAAATATATCACTATTACTATTTGCAGTGCTTTGGCGGGGGGGAAATTCCCAGAATTTTCTCGTTTTCGAGGTAATGCAGGGATTAGTGCTAATAAATCTTCATGAAAGTCTAAGAAAATCAGGGAAAACAGAATTTTTCAAATCGGTGGTGTTCCACCATTTTTCCAGATGTTCCGGCTTATTAAGTGGACTAACTACACTAAACCCTTCCCACAGACCAATGTTTGGACACCTCGGAGTGGGACGTTTTAAGCACTTCATTTTTAGAAGTTATTATTCTAGGCTGTTTATCGAATTTATGGAAATTTAATGAACTCTTCGGATTTGTATAAAATTTATTCGGTTTTATGCTGTGTAATAGTTGGACAACAAATAGTCCCCCACAAACTTGACGACAATACTCCAACCGTACAGGGTCGAATATAGAATTTACAATTATTAAGTAATTGGTATGGACGTCTCGGCGGGCACGATTTATTGGTTCATTTATTTTACCCTTTAAAAATTGGGGCACTAATTATTTTTGTGCAGTTAGTCGTCAGGCCCTCACCCCTTCCATTTGATGATTACCACATATTCTGTACTTCGTGAGGTGTCGGTCCTAGACGAGTTCGACAGCTTTTTATTATCAAATGAAAGGTGTGAGGGTCTACTAACTAAGTGGACATTTCATCTGCAAAACAATTTGCCTGGTTACTGATAATATTCAACATTTCGTTGATATAAATTCAAAATAGACTGGGGACAAAATTAAGCTTTGATTGATCGTTATAATTAATGTAAATACTTTTTGGATGAGCATTGTCCTGAGGAGATCAAATCGATCTTACCCGGGTCTGCTACATTTTTTCATCCCATTAGAGCAACTACATCTGCCCACCCATTGCTCATATAATTAAATCCAGAACAGTGACATTTTGACGTGATTTTTTCAACAGAGTTTCTCTTTTTGCGAATTTTTTGGCTGATAATTTTAATGCTCAGCTTCCTAAAATTCCTAATCCCCCAAAATCCTATAACTTCCTCAAAACTTGAACCTGAGTTAGCAATTAGCATTTTCCCTTCGAACATTCAGAGTCATTAATGGATAATTCATTATAATTCACACCAAACATAAAAAATATTGTAAATCGAAGTGTGTCGGTCGTTTGATGAAACTTGGCAACTGTTGGTTTTAGTAATTCAGTTTAGATAAGTATTTTTTTTTAATTATTTACCAAACTAAACCTGAAATATTCATCGTTTAAGTTCTTTGCATATCCAAAGATGCTGAATTGAAAAAGGAGATGGGAAAAATGAAAGGAATGACGAAATGGGGATAATTATAATTATTGTTTTAAATATATATGTACCTGTGGACATCTTCTTAAAATGTCTGAGCAGCGATTTCATGTGGAAAACCCAATGAGTTCTAAAATTTGACCACTATCGAAAGAATCGGTTTGAAAAGACGTAATTCTACAGCGTGGTATTTGGATAACAAACGGGCGGATAGATCTGAAGTTCTTTTCTTATAGTCATGGAATTTTTATATTTTTTCCCTGGAAAGTCATGGAAAGTCAGGGAATTTTGTTTGCAAAAAATAGTGGACACCATGTAAGAGGTACAATGCATTTTTTTTAAATTTGCTCGAACAAAACTAAAATTGGGTTGCCAATAATCTTAGTGCAGCCTAGTGACAAATTCCATGATCATGTGTTTCATTGACTTTCTTGAAGATTAAAGCTCGTATACTTATTAACATATTGTTACGTTTTTCTTAACCTCCTTCGAATTGGCCTTACTCTCAATTCGATAAACACAATCCCTAATCTCTTCCTGAGTTCGATCACTGATTAGTAAGCACAAACACCAGGTTTTAATAAGTATTCAACACCTTAATTGTTTCACAACAACAGGAAAACAATACAGCAAACAATATTCCTAACTAGAATATTCTTTCAACAGCTTCAGAAACTCCAACGGTTTATTGTAGAAATTTCCAGTAATAACAGCGTTAAAATAATACACAAATTATTTCTACTCAATAACACTTATAACTTTATTCACTAATTTAAAAATCACTTTTATAATTTTAACTTCACAATCGCAGGTTTAAAATAAACTAATTTTACATTTAATTTCACTTTACTGTCGCAGGTCTAAAATAAAACTAATTAAAAACTACAAAAGGTATTTTTCTTATATACCTTCTGCAATACTTCTAGATAATTCGACATCACTTTCCAGAAACCTTGAGAAAACATTAGAATACTCGATTATTTTACGTTATGTTGATTTGATTCATAAAATCGTTTATGTTGACCCTATTTCTAAGAAGAGACAACAACAACAATATTCATTTCATTAACTTGTTTGTTGATTTTATTTTCCTGGAAGTGACCGTAATCGTTTAGATCTTTCTGTAATCGTCTAGATTTTTCTGCACTCGTAACAATATATTGAAGCTCTTGTCTTCGATCATCAAGGAATATTTCATCACTAAAATTGAGGGTGCTAGCGTTAACTGAATTGAGTTCATTCCCCCGCACCCTTAAGAAATCACTTTGGCTAGTCTAGTGGTATCTCCTTGCTATTGCCAGTAGTATGTGATACAGCAATCCATTGCTGTATAGTACCTGTAGATGATTTTTATAAGATTGAAACTGGTAGTACGAAAAATAAAAAATAAAAAGTTTTAAAATTTAATTCTAAGTTTTAGTTTTTTATTAAAGTGAAGAATAATTATTGGTGCAATATACAAGTTCAACCACGGTGTTCCTGAAGAACCATTAAATGTTATCAAAATGTACCTCAAATTGGGCTATGAGAGATGTTTCTAGGTCGCTTATAGTTTCAAAACTTGAAAGAATCAAAATCCTAGCTGATCATTTTTTCGAAATATCGATATTTCCACAACGCACAGTGGGATTTGTTCATATAATGTTTGGCAAAAAATATAAGGAGTGCTCGTAGAATGTTGAAATTTTGCTCTGAGCCTTTGGTTAGCTCAATTAAGAAAAATATAAAGTTTCATCAAAATTGGCCACGCCCACTACCCACCGCCCATAGAACCCAAAATTTATTTTTATGCCCAAAGTTTTTGAAATTTGGCACAGAGCCTTTTATTACCTCAATTAAGAATAAAATAAAGTTTCATAAAAATTGGGCACGCCCACTACCCACCGCCCATAGAACCCAAAATTTTATGATTTTATGATTTTATAAATTTTATGATTTTATAAAAGATTATTAATTATTTAAACTTTTTTTTTTTTTAATTGATAGTATGGAGTCTTACCTTTCATTTTATTATAGCGGGAGCACCTAGCACGACCGAGCAACCTTTTTTTTCTTCCAAGGAAGTTTCCAATCACGGCATATTATAGAACAAATTTTATCCTATCATATCTTTTAAACCATATGAGCGAACTTTATAACTTTTTTTTTTAAATACGCAGAAAATGCTATATTTGAAAATAATCACTATTTAAATTAGAGCAATAAAGTTATCTTACGTACAAACACTATAGAAGTGCGTAAACAATTTTCAATATTTTGGACCAACATTTACATGTGACTTTACCTCATTATTTCAAAGGCAAATAAACTTTTTTTTGGGTTACAATTTATGGATTCTTCATACTGAATCAATTTTCTACAAAACTGCATCATTACATTTTTAAATTTTATGTGTCGAAAAAATTACTTATTGCACAAAAAATCCCACTGTGCAACGTAGTGGTTGTATGGTCCCATTTTTTTTTATATCTTTTTTAATTTTTTGTTTATATCTGTTTTTAATTTTTTTTTTTTGTAAATTTTTTAAATATTTTTTTTAAGTCTCAAAAAATTAAGGATTAAATAATTGGCATGATATTTCAGATATGTAAGGCTGAAAATTCAATGACTGCTTGGTGTAGTTTTATGGCATAAGATTTATTTTCAATATTGTTTATTTTATAACGACTCCAATATTTTAAAAACTCATGATGGACTGATTCTCCACTTTGATCTGACCAAAGACCTAAGCCATTATTATGTTCTATGAAATTTAAACTTTCTTTAATGTGTGAATTATATGAGAATTATATGAATTTTAAGGGATTGTGAAATATTACTTATACTCTTTAGAGCTTTGTGTAATTCACATATATGTATTCATCAAGAGAAGATCCCACTTTACCTGACGTAAAACAACATTTCACAATTTTCTTCATAGCCTTAAAAGCTGATATATAAGGTATAATTGCAAACAACCCAACTGAGTTGTATATTTTGGTATCATTTAGTTTATCAGCTTCTTTCAGTAGTTTTCGGCAGACATTGCCTTCAAAAGCTTCACCATGGTATTTTTTGGCAATAAGACTTAATTTCTTTGGCCTTAATAATGCTAGGTTTCGCCGTATTGAAGAACCAACCCTTGCCAAAATAAATGATTAACGAAACCTTGAAGTACATGCAATTCAGGAATGATGCACTTCTGTAACACAAAAACATCATCATTCTCATTAAAAAGGGGGGGGGGGGGATTGATTGTACTGTGGCATTGATTACTGTACTTTTTGTTTTTACCCGTATGGACAAATTTTTCGTAATCAGCCTTTAAATCCCCGTAAGTTTTTGACCTCATGGCGATTTTGTCTGAATTGGAACTTATATTAGTGCAGGGATCTAAAATTAAATCATCGTCTTACTTCAAGTAGCTTCTCATATCATTCAATTGGATGAAACAATATGGACACGGATATGTTGCTGAAGCTGCCTGCTGTCCATTTATAATCAGCCGAAGCTTAAAATCTGCTACAAACCTGAAAGAAATGTTGTTGATTTTTGTCAAATCAAATAGTAATTTTACACTGTCGTAAGTTTCCTTTATTTGAAGAACAACGCAAAGTAAAATCAATTTATGTACACTAGTAAGCTTAATTTTCTTACTTGCAGCACCACGTCGAAAAATCACTTTCCTTATTTAAAATACCCAAGAAAAGTCAAATTTGAAGTAGGGGTGGATCAAAAAAATTTTCCAACTCATTTTCTCCTTTTTAATTTATCTAAAAATATAAATTTTATAATTTTTGGATGTAGAGCATGAACAAAAAAAATTTAAGTGAATAATAGTCAAGGTTGGCAAATATCATGATATATATATATATAAATATCAAAATATCCGATATATATCAGATATATATCCGATATATATCAAGTTCTGATATTTATTTTTGAATCAGTTGTTTATCTTAAATATAACACAATATGTGGCCCTTTCCACACCCCTTCGTTTTTTACCTCTTCACCTATAAACTAAATTCAAATATGGCAACTTCAATTCGGTTTTTATAGGCAATTTATCCTTTCGTCTATATATTCGATTGCACAAGTCCGAGAATACGCTCGCTCACTTTGTCTTGTTTATTTTGTCAAGTTGCATTATCCATACCCATACAAGTTTGTACAGCTACTCCATTAATGGTCCATTACCGGCGACCAGTAATGCGACAATGGTCGAGTACTGGCAACCATAACTGGACCATTAACATAATGTTACTGGATGATAACTTCGAACAATAAATGACTGCCGTTCAAGGGCCAGAGAAAAAAGCCAGCAATGGCCCATACAAGGAAATAGAATTGGTCCAGTAATGGTCAATTTTTGGCAACCAAGTATTTCAACAATGACTCGGTACTGGTAACCACGACTCATACTTACATATGTAAATTTACCGGTAAAATATTTTTATGGTAATTTTCCCGTAAAATTACCGGTAAGATTGGTAAAATTGGTAAAATAGGTAAAATATAAAACTGGATCAAAAATTAATTATGGTTGCATTTTTAATTAATTCAAAATGTATATGACTATATGACAATCATTGCTATAGTTTATAAAAACATTAGATGCAAATCAAATATATTATTATGGAGTTAAATATACTTACTGGTAGAGTATTTATAGACAGGAATATACATAATCAGCAATGGAAAATTTTTTTATATCTAAAAAATAAAAAAATTATAATGAAGGGCTAGGGATAATGTTTCGCTGGGTTGTGTGTTCTTAACCGTTGGAGAATGCCATCGATCTGCTGCTGTTGCAGCTACGTTTATAGAAAAATTGGTCGTGAGAAAAATTACTTCCAAATTATTTCCTAATATTCTAACTTACCATAAGAATCACGATTGGTGAGAAAAAGCACTATACTTGCGCCCAACAACAAAGACATCTACGAATTTCACAATGTTATTCAATCTTACATTCAAAGCGAAGAAATAATATAGAAAGCCATCTGCACTGCTATAGAGCCAAATGAAGCATTTTGTTTTTTCAATAGAATGTTTTTAATTCACTCGATCTATCACACCACGTACTGCAATTGAAAAACAGTTGACCGCGGTGTACCGATGAAATGCATAAGATTTACTTTTTTATTCGTATCACTTCCCGACTAGAAATTAGATCAGTATAGGGTCCGATCCGGATCAGGATTGCCTGAAGACTGATCAGGGATGAATCAGGCCTCCTGATCCGGACATGATGAAAAATCGTCACGCCATATATGATCCGTACAGGATCCGTTTAAATGATCCATGCCGGATACATTTCAAAGATCCATTCCGGATCCATTTCAAAGATCCATTCCGGATCCATTTCAAAGATCTATTCCGGATCTATCTTAAAGATCCATGCCGGATCCATTCAACAATTTCATGTCCGGTCTGGTCAAGAGATCCATACCAGATCCGTTCAAAGGTTTAGAATTAATTTTGTTCTTAAATATTAATTTGACATTAAATAAATGAAAAAAATATTACCATTTTTCCTTAATTTTGTTCATAATTTCAAGTACACTTCAAATGCTTATAAATTTAAATTCACTCAGAAAAAAAAGATAGCTTATTTAACGTAAAGTATATGTAAATTTAACTGAAAATGACGTACGAATTGAGCCAGCGGAGGCATAAGTAAACTAAACAAAATTGACTAAGAAAAATCTACTTAAAAGCATGTAAAACATTTTGCGCTGTTATGCTACTATTATGCTACCATCTTGTCTCACCAAAAAAATGAAAAAAATTTAGTTATTTTGCAATTATTAATCGTTTTTTTATCAATTCAGGGTGAGAGAATGTTATACACGGCAATGATTAACAGCGGTTAAGAAGGGTCCTGTAAAGATAAAATGCTATTTATTATTAATATTTATTTTGGACTTAACCCGGATTCGATCCCCAGACCTCTGTGTACAAGACCGCAGCATTAACCATTCGTCTATCTAAATAATTATTTACATCAATTTATTTATGAATATTATGTTGATGCTTAAGTTTAGGACGTTCGAGGGTTCGATTCACAGACTGACCACTATTTATTTTTATTACATTTTTATTATTTTTTTAAAATAACATAAAAATGATTCCTTTTTATTCATAAAAATTCAATTTCACAGAGTTTCAATTTATCGATACTGTAGTTATTTTAAAATTATATAGACCTAAACATTTCAAATTTATTCCGACAATAATAATAATGTAACTAAGGTAACACAGAAATAACAATTATATATATGTCAAATTCTTTTTGCCAAAACATTGTTCTGACATTTTTTGCTCTCAGATCAATTTATTATTTGACATTACGTGTTTTATTTGGTCAAAAAAAGTGAGTTTTCACCCTAAAAAGATTTTTTTGAATCTAGATTTTTAGCTATAGAGCAAAACATAAAATACAATAAAAAAAAAGAAATACATATATCTCTCAAAATTAGTAACCAAACAAAACGCCACGCCAAAACGTAAGAACATGTGCTGCATAAATTGACAGCTATACATATGTAAATTTTACTATTATTTTAAGTAAAATTTACGTTTTATATGACTTTAATACTCGAAGTCATACGTAATTTTCAAACTATGAAAACGTAAATTTAAAGATGCCTTAGTAAAAAGTACGTATCATATAAGCAATTTCCAGCATACTTAAGTTAATCTCTTTGGGTAAATAGTGGATTATATATACGCGTGTGTATAAGTATGTTTAGCACTATTTACCATGTAAATTTAGCATTTTTCGACGGTTATGTTTTACAAAATTGTTAAGTAAATGTAACGACCATTAGGTAACTTTGTTTTCATCTTTCAAAATTTACTGTTTCAGTAGTAAATTTATTTTCAAAAATTTTACAATTCCAATTTTGCTTTATTAACGTGGTACAGGATAATATTACTTAAATTATCAATACTTTGCACTAGTAAATTTTAGAAAAACGTACGTTATGTTTACAATTTTGGAGTTACTATAGCGCATAAGTAACAAACGCATCGTTTTTTTTTCTGAGTGCAGTAAGTTTGTTAATTATTTCTTATTTTTATTTTATTTAGTCCAAGTTTTGGCATTATTGATGATTTTTCCAATGGTATCATAAAACTCTTTGTCACATAGGCTCTTATGAAGGTATGGATCCAAGTTTGGATTCGAAAACTAACTTCACCCATACCTGCTTTAGATCACTTGTCATATTTCAAATAGAATAGTTTTTGAGCAAGATAATAAGTATTTCATCAATTACTGCTAACAAAAAACATCTGGAAATTCTTGAATAAAGAGGAGATGCAAGATAAAAATTTAAATTATATGCTTTAAGGTTAATAAGCAAGATCCCTCACAACTGTAAGTTTGACAATGCTGTTTTCGATTCTACAATAAATTTGTACTTATAAGTACAAAATATTAAACAATTAAATAGATTCAGTCTACAGTTAATTATTACAGTTAAGTATATTATAATTAACTTTTTAAAAAGTTATTAAATATTCGTGAAGAATGAGAAAATTTTTTGCACAAAAAAATTTTAAGTTAAGTCGAGCAGAAATTTGTCAGGGCTCAAGTAAGGCCCTGATCAGGTTTGCCCTAACCCGGATCAGGCATTGGTAGGACAGCCTGATTGGGCCCTGATCATGAGTGTAACGCTTTTGCCCTATCAGGTCCTGATTGGGATTACCGGATCAGACCCTGATTGGGATATCCGGACCAGACCCTGATATATATTTATATATTATATACATAAATTAATCAAATTAAAATAAAAAAATTACAATGGAAAAAATTAAAACATACATACCACCTTAATGACTATTATTATAGTCTTTCAGCCGAGAAGCTATAACTAAAATATACATGAAACGATTTTAACTATATATGGATAATACTCTAGTGTATTTTAGCCAATTGAAATTTCAGCTAGGGGTCAAATACGAGAAACCTGATCCGGGCCGGATGTATTCAAATAAGGTTAACCCTAAAAGGGTATTCTAAATCAGGCCCTAAAGAGGCCCACATCAGCTTGCTCTAATAGAGATTGCCCTTGTAGGACTGACCAGGCCCTGATCACGACCTGACTGTATTCAGGTTTTCCCTAACTAATTTCTGCTCGGGTAAATGTACTATTATGACGTCGATAATATAATCAAAATAATAATTCAGTTATACCATTAATAACGAATTTATTGTTTAATGAGCAATATATTATATACAGAATGGATCAGGTAAAAAACTAAATTTTGTATTATTATCCAGTTTAGGACATCGGATAAGATGAGTTTTTTCGATCAGAAACTGATCGTATGACTGGATCAACGGATAAAGTACTGCACGCTGATCAGTAACTGATCAGATAGCCGGATCAAGGGAAACGGTTCTGTACGCTGATCAGGAACTAATCAGATAACCGGATCAAGGGAAACGGTAGTGTACGCTGATCAGGAACTGATCAGATGGCCGTATTACGGAAAATCTGATCCGGATCTGATCATAATCCGGGTTCCCTGAACTAATTTCCAGTCGGGTTGTTCGCCAGTGGGTACTGCATAAAGATATACTGCCGAGATTCAAGGCTCTATGTAACAGTATAACAATGCAGACGTACTTTCTTGTCCGAACTCCACATCATCTGAAATGAAATGATTTGCTGGAATCAATAACCTTAGATGACCTCAATCTACAGCTTTTTAAAAAAGTGTTCAATATCTCAGAACGCATTTTAGACTGGGATCTAGGCTTTCAAATGCATTTTGTTGTGATAAATATTCTTGTTGGTGTAATAAATATTCTATAATTCCACAAAAAACACAAACTTTGATTTTTATTAAACAAAGGTTAATCAAATTTTTTTTGCAATTTTACCAATTTTACCAAGCCTAAGTAATATTACGTAATATTACCAATTTTACCGGTAATTTTACCATTGGTAATAGTACCTTTACATCTGTACTCATAGTACTGGTAACTATGACTCGGCCACTAACATAATTTTATTTGTTGATAATTTCGGACAATAAATGACTGCCATTTATTTTCCAGGGAAAAAAACAATATTGAGCCATACAAGGTTGTACACTGTACAGCTGACCCAGTAACGGACAAATAATGATGACAAGTATTGCAGCAATGGCCGAGTACTGGCAACCATGACTGGGCCATTATAAAATATCATATGCTTCAATTTAAATAAATTTAATACAAAATAATTAAAATAACATAAAAATGTCTTAAGAAAAAAATTTAAGACTTATACCTGGACAAATATAGATGAAATTTTGCAAAGTATATATTTCTAAAATGGATATTACTCTAGTGAATTTTAGCCAAATGACAAAGATCGGCCAATTCATGGTTCAGTACTGGCCCAATAACATTAGACAATTAATGTTAACTATTGGCGTGCATTACTTGGCCATTTAAAGTAAAATAAACAGGCTATTTTTTATAAACCGTAGATCGCGTGATTCATGGTTCTATAGTTATGGCTCAATTACTGTTTACCATTCATGGGTCAGTGCTTGGCCATTTAAAGTTAACTAAATACTGGCTATTTTCTGTCAACCATAGATCGGCCGATGAGTGGTTCTAGTACTGGCATAATAATAAAAGTTGTGACGTAATTTGAACTTTTCTAAGAAACTTATTAATTTTAATTACACCGGATAGCTCAAACACTATTATCAAACTGAAAAACCACTGAATTTATAATAAACAAAACTTCACTTGGAAATCCCTTCTATCATTTTGAAAACTCAACTTATAAATTTACTGACATAAAGAAATTAATTTATCAAAATCAAAAATTATACAAATTGAAAAAAATAGCTTACATGTATTTATTCATCTTCAATATTGTCTTCATTTATCATAATTCATAGCAACATCCATCGTTGTAACGTTTTAATTCATCAGCAACAAGTGGATGGATAAAATTACCATCACAAAAAACTTCCATAACATCACTGGTTTGAACAACAATAATTTCTGCATTCCATACAACTATTCCATCTTCTAATGTCCATGTTTAACTAACGACACCTAATTCAACTCGACTTTTCATGAATTGACCATTATCAAACATATCCATAACTCAAATCAATAACTCAGAAGTAGTGATTTAAGTTTACCAATCTTACGAACTGCAAAGTAACAGACCACCCGCGTAAATCAATCCTTTACGTATAAAAAAAACATTAAATCAAACATGTTTTTTGTTGAAATTGAGTGACGTAACTAAAATCAACAGTAGCGTACAAAAATATAGCGACACAGTAGCATACAAAATATAGCGACTTTTGAGAAAATTAATGAAATTATAATTAAGTTTGAAAATCAAAATAATTGAAATGTCCGCCGTTACAAAGTCGAATACTGTTAACCATTAATGGACCAGTGTTTGCCCGTATTTCAAATTCTGGAAAACCCTGCTTAAATAGTAATTCCATTCTACCACACCATTGGTGGAGTTTCTAAACTGAGATTGAAATGCATATTTTGAAAATGGTGTAATTTCAGCTAAAAGCGCCATTACAACCCAAGACATTTAATGCCCTGGTTACTTAAGATAACCAGAATTTCATCCACTACTAGACTCCACATAATTGGTGATAAGTCCTACCTTGCGGACGGCTCCTAGTGGTGCCAAAGCAGATTTAAAACCACCAGCCTTTATTTCAACTACTCTAGTTCTCAGAATCTCACACATCCAGGTAGTTGTAATACTGGTAACCTTTTTCTCACTTAGTCTTCTTGATCAATCCATGTTAAGTGTTATCAAATGCTCCTTCAATGTCTACAAACGCGCAGACAGCAACTTCTTAGTTGTCCACCGCCAATCCTAATTCTTGCTTCAACCTAAACAGCCCACGCGTATTGAATATCTTGCAAAGGCGATCTTATTAAGGTACTGTCTCGTATGTCGTTATCAATCACCTTTTCCATCGATTTTAATATGAAATATGTTAAACTGATGGGTCTAGGAGGCTTCGGCTGGGTGACATCTTTCTTACCTACTTTTGGAATAAATATCACTTTTGCCGTTCGCCTTGGTTCTGGAATATCCTCCAATTCCAAATTGCTCTTGAAGATGACCAGAAGGTGCAGCAACAAACAGCCAATTCTGTCCCTTCTGCAGTAAAGCTGGAGGTCGCCCGGGGGTAAAAAAAAAACTAAGTGAATTTTATAAATATACAACTCACAAATTTTTTTGTAAGTTTACCAAAAATATTGTAGATTACAAAAAAAATTATTTGAAAAAACAAAATATTTATTTGATTTACAAATTATTTTTGGATTTGAAGAAAAAAATTTGTATTTTTGTCAAAAAATTTTGTGTGTTTATAAAAATTTTGTAAAAGTGACTTTTATTTTTTTGAGTGTATCCAGATAGTTCCGTTCGCGACTGTTTTATAGGGTATTTTTATGTTTAAGTTATACCTTATATTTGCATCCGGCCCTATCAGAAATCATACCTGCTTTCACAAATGATTATGTTCCAAATTTTCAAAGACATATTCCTTTGCTTTCAGTTGTTTGTTTACTGTTTATTGTTTTGTTTAAAATTGTTGACCGAAATATTCCAAGGTCACATCTTCAAATGTTTTGGTTGTGTTGTTTTTACTTCGGTCTGAAAGAGGTCGTTAGGTCATAACGATTCTAAAAAAGCAAAAAAAATGTCCAGCCGGCCGTCGAAGAAATCTAGGAAACGGCTGGAGCGATGATAGCGAAATAAGAACAAGTGTTTTCAATTTTGAATTTATGTGTTTAGAATTTTGAATTAATATGTTTAGAATTTTGAAGAAATTTAAATTTTTGATTTCATTATAATTTTTGGAATATTTTTGGAAGTTTGAAAAAAGTTTATATTTTTGATTTTGTTATAATTTTTACACTATATTAAGAATTTTGGAAAAAGTTTTTTTTTTTGATTTTGTTGTAATTTTTGCAATATTTTTGGAATTTTGAAAAAATTGATTTTTTGTACATATTTATTTTTATTTTTCAAATATTGATTTTGTAATAATTTTTGGAATATTTTTGGAATATTGAAATTGTAAATTTTTGATTTTTTTATAATTTTGAAAATCATTTAAATTTTTGAATATTTTTGGAATTTTGACAAAAATTTCAATCTTTGATTTTGTAATAATTTTTGGAATATTTTTAGAATTTTGAAAAGTGTTTCAATTTTTGATTTTATTATAATTTTTAGAATATTTTTTGAGTTTTGAAGTTTTGCTTTTGTAATATTTTGTATTAATTTTTCCAAATCAATTCAATCAGGCTCCTGTAAAAAAAAAATAAAGTAATTATTTGTATGACATGAAATTAAATGTAATTGATTTATGATCTGTTATAATTTTTTCCGGCAACGTATATTGATGTTTCGTGTTAGTTTTGTAATAAACTTCTAAACAAAGATAAAATACTTGTACTTTTACAAAGGGTTTTATGTTTAGTATGCATCGCTGTCCCAAAACTAAAATCAATTTCCTCATAAAAGCCTTTTGCCAAAATCTATATAAAAATCCTTATAAACACAGCGACCGAATCACAATATCTCAAAGCCTTGAGATTTCACCCCTTAATATTTTATTCTCACAAAAAAGACAATTTTTGTTAATAATAATTTTATACAACAACAAAGTATGAAAGAAAAAACAATGAAAACTAATGGATTTATGTTCTGAAGAAATATTATTATAAAAACAAATTAAACTAGTTCGCATGAATAGAAATTTGAAATGAAAAAGTGGATTTTGTTCTATAGCAGGTTTCTTGTCGTACAGTTTTACCAAAAGTTATTTTTTTTAAAACTTTATACATATATATCTTTACTGATCTTAATCAACGACATATGTATAGGCATTCTGTTTCATAGGCAAAGAAGATTCACTTGCCACGATTAGTTTATGTTCATTTGTATAATTTGGAGATGTACCACATTAAAATATAGGTATAGCACGCCTTTGTTTTACCTCTTTGACAGTAGTCCAACTAAATTAAATGTTGTACAGTAATTGTTTTTTTTATATATAAGGAATATAATAAATAATGAATGAATGAACAACGAATGAAAATCATGAAACTATAAAATTTAATTTTTATGTGTTCCCATAAAATAGTTCAGTTTTCTCATTATTTTGGGACCTTTCCAAAATTTAAAAAAAAAATTTGTAACCAATTTTATGAAAATGTGTTTTCACTTTTCATTCTTACGTATGCGTGAAGTATTTTTTCAATCAATGGTGGTTTCTGTTACAATTAACATTGAAGTTACTGTAAATGTAGAATAGTACAATTTAATGTTAAAAGTGTTTGATTTAAATTTTTAACACAAATTGGATTATAAATATTTCCTTTCTGAAATTTTCGAAATCGAAATGCTGTGGTACAATGTTCTATACTTTGTCCGGTGAGCAAAATGCAATTTCCGTTATATGTATTTTTTTAACATAATGTCAATCTCTTGTTACTATACGCAAACACTTAACTCTTAATTGGGTGAAATAGCAATAGATTGATATTAAGTACCCGAGCAGAAATTTCTCAGGGCTCAAATAAGGTCCTAAAAAAAAAAATCAAAAAAATCGATTTTTTTGATTTGCTCACTTTTTTTATAAAAAATTGTACTAAAATTGAAGCTAAGTACAGAAAAATATAAATTTATTACGTTTATTAAATAAACTTCAGCTAATAGGCTGGGGCCGTTATGGATTTTTATAGCTGAAATAAAAAAATTAGTAGCAGGTAACGGCCTGCTGGAATATATAGTTGAGGTCATAAACAATGAAAAAAAAACTTTCGAACTTGAGATGAAGGGAAGTAGTAAAATGGGGTGCTGTGTAAAGGGTGAAAACTGTTTTTCGTTATTTGTAACGAAGCTAGGCCTCCTAGAGAAAAGTGTTTCATACAAAAGTTGTAGATAATAAAAAAATCTAAAACTTTTATTTCATACATTTTTCGACATAACCTCAAAGTTTGCGAGAAAATGATGAAAAACCGATTTTTATGTTTTTTATTTTTTTTTTCGCGTGAAAATCATTTAATTTAAATGAAACTTTGTGAAAGTACGGAACTATTAGCACATAATAAGCATGAATTTTTTCAATTATGGAAAATAAATATTTTTCGAGATTTTACCATTTTTCCGAAAAAACACTGGTTTATTAGATCGTATTCATAATTACATGGATAACTGTGGTAATTCTAGAGCTAATACATGCATGATGTTTTTTTGGATTTTGATGTTGTACTAGTGCTTATTTTTTTTGTCAAGATGTCTACTCTCAAATGATATATCGATTTTAATGATTTATTGTTATTTAGCAGCTTAAAATTGAGAAAAACCGAAAAAAAAATTTTTCGGTCGATTTTTTTAATTTTTTTCAATTTTTTAGCATATTTATGTTAATAATTCATAATATTTTAAAGAAAAAACTTTGGTATAAAATAAATAAAGTTGAATGAATTTACTTATTGGAAACAACGCTAAAATTGAATAAAGTAAAAACTAAAAAAATGCTGTTACGTATTCAAACAAAAAAAAATTTACAAAGTTTAAAATTTAACAGCATACTATAGGGTTGCCACGTGTCCTACTTTTAGTAGGACATTCCTACTTTGGAGCAAGAATGTCCTACGTCCTCCTTTACTATAAAAATGTCCTACTTTAGGCAGACTGTAATACAATATCTTACACTGAAAAAAATAGATTTTTTTCTACCTATTTCTCTCAATAAACGCGCTAGCAAAATAAGTAATTGTTATAGCACCTTTACTTATATTAAAATTGTAACTGATTATTTAACTTTATGTCGAAAGGTTAGTAACAATAGCAAATAATTTACATTTCTGACATATGTGAATATCTATGCTTTATTGCACGATTTATTCAGGTGGTAAACCACCATTGTTTAAATTTTGAAATAAACCCACCGTTTAACCTCGGTTTTTTAAAATAACTTTTGTTACAAAGTACCTGTTCTTCGAATTATTAATAAAATAAAATGACTGAACCGAATTTTGTTATAAAGTAAAACCTTTGGCTACAGAAAGCTAACGATTTATAAGGAATATGTAAATACACAAAACTACTACTAGATAACGAAACCGGTAAAAGATAACGAAAACAGTTAAGTCTAGTTTACACGTGGCGAGTAAACATGCGAGTTGAGCAGACGAGTTAATGGAGTACAGTTACTGGCATCACGTAAACACATAAGGCGAGCTACTCGAATGTGCGAGAGACTAGAGTAGAAACTAGTAGGCGAGTTACTACAACATGTTTTGTTTTTGCTTGCCAATCGCCTTTCCCCTCCACATTGAAAAATTTGGGCGTATTGTATTCGGTTGATTTCGACAGTAAATTATTTGATTTTTATGAAAACATTAAATTGTTTGTTTTAAAATTAGACAAATTTATAAATGATTTAAATATGAAAACTATGACATATTTTCCACGTTTGCGTGTACATGTGTTTTTGGTAATAATATTGAGGATAATGAGCATTCAATCAATAAATATGTATCAATTAAAGAAGAAATCAAAGAATCCTTTAAAATCAGATTTATTCAATTTAAACAACTGGAAACTACTTTGCCTCATAAAATTGAATTCAAAAACATGGAACTAGAGTTCTTCAATCGGTTGAATATTAATAATTTAGAAATCGAATTAGTCGAATTTCAAAATTATCGTTTATGGATAAAAAAACTCAAAGATTTGATTGCAAAAATAGAATCAAATAGTTCCCTAATGAATTTTAATGAGTCAGCCGAAGAAAATATTAAAAATATTATACTCCAAACATGAAATTCTTTGCCAAATACATTTATCTGCATGAATTTAGCAAATGCTGTATTACCAATGTTTGGATCATCTTATTTCTGTGAGCAGCTATTTTCATCATTTAATTACATAAAGTCTTTGAAAAGAAATCGGGACAGAAACAACTGTCGCATGTGTGAAATTAAGGACAACAGCATATGAACCAGATATACAAAAATTGTCGTTTCAAAAGCAGCAGTAAATTTTACATTAGTATTTTTTTTCTTAATGAAATTTATTTTGTTTTCTAAATAAAAGTTTGATCAATGAAGTAAATACACACTGAAAAAAACATGTCCTATTTCCAATCGAAATGCAATTGTCTCAACCTCACCGTGCGGTCACATATGGGGAATCAAACTACGAAATTGCTTCAACAACTCTACAATTATAAATCGATGAAGTTGAGAGACTATCACACGAAATATTTATGTGAAAATAAAATATACTTCAATTAATCTCAAATACTTAAACTTTAAAATGAAAAATTCATGATATAAGGCCAAAGAAAATTTTTTTCAGGGAAATAATTATTATCTTTATTCAACTACTGTTATATTGGATATAACACTTTATATTTTAAATAAATCTCATTCTGTTGTTAGGAAAATGTTATCGTATAGTTGTCCCAATCACAGTGAAATTGTTTGCAAATAATTTTTCTTTGCATGAATAATCATCTGCCAACTTCGAGATGAGGTTGTCATGAACTTCAATTTTTTTTTCAGTGCATATATAAACTATTTTAATTTAATTCTAGTAGTGACCCATGACTCTAAATTGAGAAACTTATAAATTTTTTTTGACCCACCAGCAAAAAAGGTTCGCCATCACAGATATAGACTATCAAATATGTTATTGAGCCATTTTTTTTGTTCCGGTGTTTGCCGCAATGGCGCTGAAAAGGGGGAAAGGAGAATAAATTCCAAAAAAATCATATGGGATTTCATGCAAAACAACTTGAATAATTTTACAAATTATCGGTTTTAATACCACGAGTCATTGAAATTTTTTCGAAAATTTTTTGATTTTACGAATTAAATTATTTAGCAACACTGCGAATCAAAGCGCACAATAAACCACGAGTCCGAAGGACGAGTGGTTTAAGTAGTGGTTTGATTGAGCAGTGTTGCTTAAAAATAATTTAATGAGTAAAATTGAAAAATTTTAGACAAAAATTTCTATGAAGAGTGGTATTTAATGAGATAATTTTTTTTAAATTATAATTTTATTTAAAAGATAATAATTATTAGTTTCTAAATAAAGTTTTTTCTACAAATTATTCAGCTTATAAAAAATTATGTAAAATTGCAAATAATAAAAATGTCCGTTTTCATTCATAAATGATTGCTTGTTTATGTTTATTTGTCAAACATAAATTACAAATTTATAGCATTTATGCGCCTACTAGGATAAAATTATATTTCATTTTGTTAGAAGAAAAAATGACAACAAAGAATTTTCATAACGACAAAGCAAAATTATCGACGACAAGAAGAATTGCCGACAGTAAAAACAAAGCCTACTGTTTAAATACCATAGTTTGTATGAATGAAAAATAAAATATCTGACAGCAAAAAAAAATTATCTATGAAATTTCTCTTTTTACATACTATAATTAGAGTTATTTATGTATCAAGCGAATTTTAAGGATGTTAATTACCGAGGGAAACGTTTACTACCCGAGTGCCTCTGGTCCGAGAGTTAGTAAGTTTCACAAGGTAATTGACATCTAATAATTCACGTGATACATAAATAATTTTTTAAACTACTAACTTGAGAAATCGTCATTATTTACTCGAATGCCCCAATGAGAAGTAATTTTTCTCAAGCTAGGTCAATAATAATAACAAACAATTACCTAGGTTAATAATGACAAATTTTCTTTTATTTTTGATTGAAATGAACAAAAAAACACAAACAAATAATAATTGCATTGCTTTGTTTCGTTTTATTTGTATGAAACTAAACTTCCAGGCTACTTGATATTTTAAGATATATAAAAAATGAAATGAAAAATGACTAATATAAATATCTAATGAAAGCAAATATGATAATTAGTGTTAGTAGTTAAAAAAATTCTATATATACCTCGGTTGAGAAGGCTAATATAGACCTCGAACAATATATCCCTCGGCGCTACGCGCCTCAGGATCTAAAAGTTCTCGGTCAATAATAGCCTACTTCTCAACCTTGTTATATAATGTACTATTATTTTTTACTACCTAAAACATTTATTTTTATCAAGTATTTGATAGCATGATTTTTCATTTTAATTGATTAAGTTAGTTATTTTTTATTTCAAATTGTATTGCTGGGGTATTGTTATTCGTTACTATGGCTTTATGTAAATAATGTTGTTTATAAATAAACAAAACAAAAATTTATAATGAAAACTAGGTATATTATGAATCCATAACTCCCTCTTATAATTCCCTTGGGAATTAAGAATGTCATTATTATTTCGGTAACTAAGGTCTAAACGACTTATATTAAATCAGTAAAACATAAAATTATTTAAATTTCTTTATGAACTATTACTGACTATATATTAAGCATATTATATAAAACATATTATTTTCTTCTGTCCGTAAAACAAATACGAAAATATGTTAAATTTTTCATACAACTTTGTATGAAAAATTTTGACAATTTTTATGTTTCTTTTTTGAGCGACTTAAGAATAATATTTTATATATTACGCTTAATTACGCTTAATATATACTCGATAGGATAGTTTTTATCTCAATTGAAAGTTTTAATATTTTTTAATTGCGAGTTGAATGTTAAATGTGGTTCATAAACCATCGTTCAGATGGCGACGTAAATTAGTTAAGTGACACAACTTAATCATGGACTTTTTAAGTGCGTGTGAGCGAATGGCCAAAGAAGTATAACTTCCACCGTCTGGTCCGACGCAGACCCTCCTTTTTTTTATTCAAAATTGGTGTTTCATAATTTATTTAGCATTTTATTTTTTTTTTGTAAATTTTGATTTAAATCAGCGATTTAATTAAAAAAATCAGGTGATTTAAATCAGATTTAAATCAACGATTTAAATCATATGAACCTGGAATCAGGTTTGCCCTAATCCGGGTCAAGCATTGGTAGGGCAGTCTGATTGGGTCCTGATCATGAGTGTAACGCTTTTTTCCCTATCAGGTCCTGATTGAGATAATCCGATCAGACCCTGATTGGGATATCTGGATCAGATCCTGATATATATTTATATATTATATACATAAACTAATTAAATTAAAGTAAAAAAATTACAATGGAAAAAATTAAAACATACATACCACCTTAATCACTATTACATATTATAGTCTTTCAGCCGAGAAGCGATAACTAAAACATATATGAAACGATTTTAACTATATATTTCAAAAATGGATAATACTCCAGTGAATTTTACAGGGTTCATATTTTTTTTGATTTTTATTAAAAAAAATCAAAAAAAAATCGCTTGTTTTGATTTTAATCTGATTTAAATCTAAAAAATCTATTTTTTTGATTTGCTCACTTTTTTATAAAAAATTGTACTAAAATTGAAGCTAAGTACAGAAAAATATAAATTTATATTCGTCATCGTGTAATTACTTATTCTCTCATTATTGCACCAGAAAATGGTTCAATTTTTTCTTGAAATTTAAAATAGATTGGCAAGAACGAAATAGAAAACTCTTCTTCTTCAAATTTGTCTCTCTTCTTCCGTTAGCATTTCTTTATCATACATTTCGGTGGGTGAAATTAGAAACGCAGCATAATGGCAAGGTTTCAGGGCCATTTTGTATCTGTGAGCAAAATTCTTTTTTGTTCTGCGTTCAAATTTACTTGCAAATCACACTGTCCGAAATTTTATTACTGTTAATTTGTTTTGTACGGCGGTACAAAATACTCAGTTACCTTTGAGAGAACATGAAGAGAACATGAAATTTCTCTCAGTCAAAACTAAAAACAAATAGAAAAAAATGTTACCACAAAATTCAAAACTAAAAGGAATGATAATTCGCAGATAACGAAAACAGTTAAGCCTAGTTTACACGTGGCTCTCAAACGAAAAGTGTTTTTAAAGGTACTCACTAGCAAACAACTAGCTCGTACTTTAAAGTTTCACTTTTCGTTCTAGATAAATAAATAACTATCATTTGATAAATTTTCTTAATTTAAGTAAAAGCTGACTTATATAACAAAAAATTTAAAGTTACACTAATGCCAGTGGCGTACGCAGGATTGAGCTATGGGGGGGGGGGGTGTAGATAAAAAATTTAATTTGAGTTCCGTTTTATACGGAACACTACTGTTGAGACTACGATGTGTATTCTGTAGTCTGTTGTATTAAAATCGGTTATCTCATAAACTATAAATCCTATGGACCTGAAATTTAAGATGCGTTTAAAACTAACCTGATGACCCTGAAGATGCCAGATACAAAATAAAAATGGTTTCCGTTTGTTTTACGGGATGCAATGTAAGGTCTTTAAAAAAATCCTTTATTTTACCAAGTCAAGTAGGGTATCATATTAAAGGGCTTGAATTCAGTATCCCTTAAAAATGTATTTTATAAATTTTTACTGTACAGTTTTTTGAATAAAATTGAATAATAGCATTTTTTCATGTTTTCTTTCCCCACTTAGTTCCGAACCTATTTAGTAAAAAAACTTCAAAAGTCTTAGGAAATATAGAAAAAGTAATATAGAAAAAAAAAATATAGAATAATAATTTAAGAACTGAGGATGACGTAAGTCGAAATCGATATTCTTTAAAATAAAAAATAAAAATCAAATTGTTACTATAAGGAAGTTTATATTATTATAAATAAATTTAAAAATAAACAGTAAAAAGTATATTTTTAAATATTGCATTTTAATTCAAAAGTGACAAAAGCACACAAACAGTGAATAATATGGAAAACCATAATAACACTTATAGAAAAAGTGGTATCTTTTGAACGAAAAATATAGCGAAGTGTCAAATACTCGTAATCGTATTTATTAAGCGGGTGGAAATGAGAAGGGAGAAAACACCATTTAAAACCCAGCCATGTGAGATATCATATGAACGAGCACTTAATTCAAGAAACGTTGTAATTATTTTTAAAATTTTGCAGTGTACAGTTTTTGAATTATTGTCAAACAAGTGCAACAAAAAGTTGGTCCCAACCCTTGGGTTTCGAGCTTAATTAACAGAAAAATTTGAAAAACTTCACAGAAAAAGGAAGTTTGATAAACTCTGAGGGGGTGAGATTGGAAAAGGGTGAAACAAATCTTTTTTGACCCTAACAAGTGGAAATAGCGAATGAAAGAGCACTTAATTTAAGAAACATTGTATTTTTTTTTAAACGTTACGGTGCACAGGTTTTGAATCATTGTCAGAAAACGGAAAATGAAAGTTGGTCCCCCTCCTGCCTACGTTTCGACGTTGATTGACAGAAAAATTTGAAAAAACAGTCAGGGATAGGAAATTATATAAACCCTGATCTAAAACTATAGCAAAGTGTCACATAATTATTTTTCTGTATTTTGAGGGGGTGAGATTGAGGAAGAGTGAAAAAAATCATTTTTGATCCGAACAAGTGTGGTCATAAGAAAGAGCACTTAATTTAAGAAACATTGTAAGTTTTTTTTAAATTTTGCGGTGCACAGTTTTTGAATTATCGTCAATTATTATTGAATTGTTATTTGAATTAATAATGTATATTTTCCTATTTAAACCATTTACAAGGTGGTGCAATTGCATATCTCCTTAGTTACCTTAAACTGCTATTGCTAATATCTGACGAGATTTAATATTTTGTGTATAATTTGGATCAATTTTCAATTGACATTGCTATTGACATATACGAGGAAAAAATCATTTTTATCACATAATAGTAGTTTATTCTCTTCCATTTAATTATATCAGCTTTATTTGTATGTTTTTTCGATAATAATAGTATGTATTATTGTATTGTTTTTTAACCTATAGCCTAATGAACTTAACCTATTGCCTAATGAAACTTTTATTCAATTGGTATGATTCCAATTGGTCAAATTATTTTGATTTCATTAAAATTATTTTCAAATTATAATCACATTTGCTTTGATAAGTTTTGTTCAAAAATCAAATTTTGAGTAATTCTCTTATTTCGTTTAGTTGAACTTGGTTGGTTGTATGAGAAGGGCGTTTTTTATCATCAGGGTTTTTTTATTAAGAAATTTGATTTATCAATTAAAACAATAAAGATTTATTGTTTTAATTGAAGAAAATGTTTTTATTTTTTATAATACACAATTCTTTTTTATAATAAAATCTTTGTCAGAGAATAAAGTATTGTAATCGATTCGTGAATAATGAATTTTATTCTCTCGCAAATTAAAATTCTCGCTCGTGCCTCGCTCGAATTTTAAACTTTTGCTTGAGAATAAACTACTTCATTATTCACTCATTGATTAAACTACTATTAATCAATGAGTGAATAATGAAGTAGTTTATTCTCAAGCAAAAGTTCGTGCCTCGCTGGAATTTTAATTTGCGAGAGAATAAAATTCATTATTCACGAATCGATTACAATACTTTATTCTCTGACAAAGAATTGTGTATAAATATAAAAACATTTTCTTCAATTAAAACAATAAATCTTTATTGTTTTAATTGATAAATCAAATCTCTTAACAAAAAAACCCTGATGATAAAAAACGCCCTTCACATACAGTCAACCAAGTTCAACTAAACGAATTAAAAGAGAATTAAAATTTGATTTTTGAACAAAACTTATCAAAGCAATTGTGATTATAATTTGAAAATAATTTTAATGAAATCAAAACAATTTGACCAATTGGAATCATACCAATTGAATAATGATAATTTTTTTATAGGAAAATTTTAAGATTAAGTTCATTAGGCTATAGGTTATTGTAAACAATACAATAATACATACTATTATTATCGAAAAAACATACAAATAAAGCTGATATAATTAAATGGAAGAGAATAAAATATTTTTTATCATAGGCGCTATGGTCTGGCGATATAAAAAGTCTACTACACAACTTTATTTAAATTATTATTGTCAGTTTGTTGATTCACGGAACCCTCGGCGAGCGAATTTTCTTCGCACTTGACCAACTTTTTTTTATATTTAAAACGTTAAAAAATAAAATAAAAAATCGGTATTTAACATTTAACACAATCGGTATTTAAATATAATATAAATATATGGTTATGAATTATAGATTAAATAATATGTACATACACAAAATAACTACTGTTATTATGAAATAAGGGATCTGATGCAGACAATTAGGTTTTTACTATAGTAAATTTAAATTTAAATTCCATATAAGTGTATATTAGAATAATTTTTTAACCGATTCGATGCAACATGGGGGGCGGGGGATTTGAAACCCCCGCAACCCCCCGTTGCGTACGCCACTGACTAATGCTATTGCTATGCTAGATTTGAATATTGAAATCTTAATTTAAGAAATGTTAGAATAAGTTATATGAAGAAAAACTTGTTTTATTCGATGATTTAATTTATTGTTTTAAGCAAAAACTGTTTTATATTTAGTATAGGCAATTCTTGTATTGAGAAATGCATTTCTTAATGTAAGCCAGCTTATTTCTTTCTGTGTATCTACTGTAAACTTGAGATATTACGAGTGTCAGTAATGGTAGTACATGAACACTGTTAATTATTATTAATTACATCAGTTATCAAAATTTATTTACTAAAATCTATAGTGCCCAAAATCCCGTAAAGTTCTTTGCTTCTAAAAAATTGACACTCATGGTCTCCAAAATTTTGCCAAAGTTTCTCTTTTGATCGTTATTGTTCTTATGCTAAAAATTGTTCTTCTGCTCAAAACTTAACAGAAAGCGTTCAATCAATAAATAAAGTAGAATCGATAAATTCGTTCCCTCTTCAATAATGAAACCACAACAAAAATATTTGCATTATACTGACGGTGATATAATTGTCACTGACCCTGTAAGGAAAGATAATTTGTTCGCGAAACGCTGTGATTCGTACTGACTCTTTTGGAAACTCCTAAAGAAATACTCTAAATTCTGTCTTTAGGACTCTTCTTTCAAACTCAAAACAATTAAAAAATTTTTAAGGCGGCTTAAAATCTACAAAGTTTCCGTACCAACATCCCAAATATTATTCTACAAACATTATCAAAACAATTTGCACCAACTTTACCCAAAATCTTCCACAAATCTTATAAATCTGGTATTTTTCCTTTATGCTGTTGGTTAAGTCCTATATTCGTCCCTGTATATAGTACTGTTGTCAAGTTTGGGGTGCTGCTTCTGTTTCCATCTTGGCCCTCTTGGACTCTGTTTAAAAGCGGGCTATACGAATTGTGGGTGATCGAGCTTTGACATCAAAACTAGATTCCCTAAAACATCATCGCACTGTTGCTGACCTCGTTGTTTTTGACAAATATCGTCATCAGCAGTGCTCAGATGAAATCAGCGGCATCATGCCTCAAACTTATTCTTACCTCCGTTCCACTCGGCAATCGGCTACTGCAACCAGTGAAACGTTCGAGATCCCGCGCTGTCATACTGGCAGATCGCAGAAACACTTCTTTGTCCGAACTGCATACAAATGGAATAGTTTGCCGGAATTCTTAGTCTCAGGTGGCTTCAACCCGCAGAGGTTTAAAAAAATTAAAAATAGCGTTCATCAACACCTTAGAACGACAGTTGTTGTGGGACCTAGGTCTGGACCTAAGTCTTAAAAGGTATTTATGTGTTGTTGTGACACATATTCTAAACCCTATTACACAACACTTTTTATTTAAAAAAAAAAGTAGGCATTGGTCAATGTCTAGCTCGTCCACAAAAAAGCAATATAATTTGATATTTCAAATTATAAATCAATAGTCCAAGGATCAATTTTGTCTCTCACTCTATTTTTAATTTGTATCAACGAACTGTTGAAAATCACTAGTATAAGGAGTAACCCAATAAATAGTTTTGCAGACGATAATACACTGCACAAGTATTTTGTTCTCATATTTTCAAAAGGCAAATGTATGATCAAATAAATGGTCCTCGGTGAGACGCTCCCATAACTGAAACGAGATCCTAAAAAATTTCGTCGATGGTAGTAACCATAATTTGGTCAATTTTAATTCCACCAATACAGCTATTGATTGTTTACAGAACGAAGGCCGAGTTCACCAACGATATTTCAATTAGTATGTATGGCGGATAAATACACGAATGCGTAAACATTTGTTCTGTGGGAGTTAAGATCAAATCTTGATTTCCTACAACATCTTCACACTGTTGTTCATCTCGTTGTTTTTATACCGTCACCAAATAATCAAGATCAGTCGAGTTGTGCAAAATCCACAAACTGACTGGTAGAGTCAGTTCGTGGTAAAGGGCAAAGGACTCATTGTTATATGTAAAGGGCAAAGGACTTTTTGCGTCCGAATGCATACAAATAGACTGCTCAAAGAAGCAACCCAGAAAAAATTAAATTAATAGTACTTTTTCACAATACAATAGATCAAAAAACATATTTTCAATGATATTTTAAAACTTAAGGATCCGAGGACAAAATCTAAAGTTGAAATCTTTAAAATAATAAACCATTCTTGACGCTTAAACAAGTCAACCAAAATTTCATTTCCCACTTGCCACTGATGCACCTCCAAACACAGAGCAACAAATTTCAGAGAGATCGTAGTGGTTTTTGTTTAAAATTCAGTGAATATACTTTTAGCGTAAATTTTATCAAATTGATTGGTGAATTACGTTCTGAGTTAAGTCTGGTACAGAATAAAAACAACGCATTTTGAGAAATATTAAATATACCAAACTCAAGGGTTATAAAAATTATATAAAAGACTTGCAATCTTCCTTAAAAAAAATAACCTTCTAAGTTCTATCTATTAACCTTCTAAGTTCTATCTATAGGCCTCGACCGGTTCCAAAAAAAATTCGTTTTACATTTTCCACTCCTTGCCCCTCAAAATACAGAGTTCCAGCTCCAATTTCTAAATGGTTGCTATAGTTTTTTATATATATATATGAGATTGCTAGCGATTAAGTTTTCTACCATTCTGAAATAATTCCAACACCCAAGAACACAAAAATTAAGAAAAGAATACAATCTTCTTAAAAAACTCAACATATCTAAATGCCTTATACGATTTTAAGGCTGCTTAAAAAAGGACAAAAAAGAATTAGGATCAAAAGCTTCAGGCGGGCCCTTTTTATGGCCGACCTAAGACCTTAGGTTAATTTAATAGGATTTATAGATGCCCAGAAAATCGATTGTGAAAGTCGGGCGAACACCTTAGAGTCAGCACTACCTAGTGTTCCATTTTCAAAACACGGAACCCTTAATATTACTGCCGCGATAGTAAAAAAGACCTTATTTTTCGAAGTTCATATTTTTGTCCATATTGTCCATATTGTCCATATTAAATTTAGAAAAATCTAGAAAATATGTACTTTTGGTGAAATATGCACTTATTAGGGTGCTTTTTATTTAGCAACTATTATTTTTTTCCACTGCCCCATCGAAATTTTGTTGGAAACACATAAAACAAATGCCACTAAAATATGAGCACTTCAAATTAATGTTTAGCACTCGCCCTCGGCGTGTGAAGAATTCCCATATAAAATACACCTACACTTGATTGTCTTTTCTTTAAAAATTTACGGCTTAGCGGGATTTTATACTATTTTGAAATGTAAAAAAGCAAATAACTCAGGAATAAACGGTCTACAAAAGTGCCTATTGCAATGTAACTGTAACTTACGCCGGTGGTACAGTACAGGTCACTTTATTTTTATTTAGCGTATGGTGTTTATGACACATTAAAAAACAAAAATAAAACTTAAAATAGGTAGATCTCTCTACCAAATCCACCTAAAACAAAACATGAATACACACTAAATGAGCTTACAATCAATTTGATTGCGCGTCTTTTAGTCAAAAATCAAAAAGTAAAATATTTGAGCATTGGGCAGTACATTTGAACATTAGATGTTTACATCGAGTGAGTCTTTCCATACTACTACATCGGGAGTTGCTAAATGGATGTCTGCGATGTCGTCATTGTATCGTCGAATTGGACACACAGTTGCAATGTGTTTTATGGTTTGTTGTGGAGCGCCCAGTCACATTGAGGGGACTCTGAAATTCCCCACTTGTAGAAAAAATCAGCACAACGTCCACGATTCGTTCTTATTCGGTTTAGTGTAGTTCAGGTATGACGTGGCAAATCGAAACCAGGTTGGGTAGAAGTCGGGTTAGAAATAGAAATCCCCAGTGTGTTGTAATGATGCCAGGAGGTTTCCTAGGCATCCAAGATATTAAAATTAGTTGCCATCAGGTTGCTGGCAGTTTTATGTGGAGGCTTTCTTGACTTCAATCGACGACGAGTATGGTCGCCGTAATATTCGTGCAATGGTAACGTGATGTTGTTGGTTACCTTTTTATGTTCACGCATGAGCGCATGTGAGCGTCTGAGTGCAGGTGGAGCGATATTGCTCAATACAGGGAGCCAAGGTAAAGGAGTAGACCTGATAGTACCACTTATAGTACGCATCGTGGCATGCAGCTGGCAGTCAACTTTTTCAGTATTTGTGCTATTCAACCAGACTGGTGCGCCGTTCTCAGCCACTGAGTAAACCAGACTTAGAGCAGTTGTTCGGAGGGTAGCTGGAGTAGCACCCCATGTCGAGCCTGCCAGTTTGTGCAATATATTGTTTCTCGTTTTAAGTTTTTTTGACGTATTCTCTAGGTGGAGATTAAAAGAAAGAGTTCTATCGAGAGTAATGTCCAGGTACTTTGGCTGTTGATTGTATTTAATAACAGTGTCGTTAAATAACACTGATAGTTCGTGTTTTGCCAGTTTGTTGTTTAAGTGGAAACAAGAACTCTCTGTTTTACTTAGATTAGGAAATAAACTCCACGTTCGAAAATAGTCATTCATTATCGCCAGGTCAGTTGAAAGCAAATCTTCCAAAACACCCATGTCTTTATTTTGAGTGGCCAGGGTCCAATCATCAGCGTAACCAAATTTCTTTGATGTTGTGTCTGGAATGTCATGAATGTACAAGTAAAAAAGTAATGGCGCCAATACGGAACCCTGAGGCAAACTATTGTTAAGCATTTTGGACCTACTACAGGAATTATTTAGATGGATGGAATACACGATTACTCAGCATGTTGTTAATTAAACGCGGGATGGTGCTACAAGGTATTGCATTGAACAGCTTATATACAATCCCAATTAGCCAGACCGTGTCATATGCTGCATTGAGATCGGTGAATACTGCGCCTGTTTTTAATTGTTTTTGTTTTTTTGTTTTAAGCACTAAATTTATTTCACTTCACTTATATATTTGTCATATTTTTCACTTCACTTATATATTTCCAATTATTATTAGAACAAAATCACTACAACTATTGTGTTCTGTATTTTTAAAAGTTAGACAAACATTATAATTAATTTATCTAATTTTATATTTTTTTACACGCACAATTTAACCAATAATTTTAATTAAAACTTAATCTAATAAAAAATAACTCAGATATTATATCACTTTGAAATTTCAAAACTTAAACTAATTTAATTGCTAATTTCAATACTTTTACCACAAAAAAACGTATTCAAACAAAAAAATTATGTGCAAAACAAACAAACAAAGAAGAACATCTTAAAATCGGTTATCATTTATTTGTACAGCTAACGAAAATTACGATTATTTATTTATTATTGTAGCAAGTTGCATTCAAACTTCTAGCACTTCTATAGAAATAAATTATGATGCAAGAGTTGTTTTTAAGTTTGTAGATATGCATTAAAATTAGCTTTAATGCAACATTTGTTTTATAATTCAATAAGAACTTGCTTTACAAAAACTCATATTGCAAAGTCTGCTTTAAAAATTGCAGTTAGTTTTTCAACTGTGTAGAGATTTGGTTCTTCTGAGTTATTTGTAGGAAACTTAACTAACTACAACTTTGTTATTGACATTTTTCCTGTAGCTTTAGCCATTTATGAATGTGTCAATCACATTACTTGTTTCAATACTCAACTAACCGGTAAAATACATAACAACTTTGTAATTAATTCAGTAAATTATTACGTTTAAACAAGTGCCCTACATTCATTGATATACATATCAATTATAATTTTCAATTTAAAACTTACATTACCAAATTACATCATAACATTGTTTCTTAATAGTAGGAAGCCGCTTGTTATCTCTTTATTATTATTACATAAGATTTTTATAAAATAGCACATACATAATCTATGTCTCAAAATATTTAAAATATTTACATTTTTCACACATATGTAAAAAGTAAATATTCGTATATACTTACTTAATATTTTTCTATCAAAAATGAAGCAATTATGTTAAAGAAAAACAAGAAAAACTTCACGAGAAATTTGAATTGAATTTGAAAATGAGAAAATTTGATAGCAAGGTAATAATCAGTAAATAAAATTCGATACATAAAATCCAAACCTAAAGTAAAAATTAAATTATTATACGGTAACAATATTTCTTTTCTATAATAATTACAATCCCATTACAATTCGTATATCTAACCACTAACCACAAAAAGGTAAATATATTTTAATGAATAGAACACAAAATGTACAGACTACAGTGCATAGTGTACACTGTAGTCTGTACACTTTACTGTGAGTGAGTGTGTATTTTTGTCTTGTGATTTGTTTGGCTTTTCTTTAAAAAATTTCTTTTGTGTGTTTAATGCATTTTGAATTAGTTCAGTGAAAATTGTGAAAAGATAAAAAAGAATAAATAACATTACAAGAAAGTAGGTAGGTGGTGTAAATCGATAATTTGAATAGTTTTCATGGTGACATTATCACATTCAAGTAATTGTTTTTTTATTGTCTTTTTTACTAGTTTTTCAATACATGTATTTCTGCTTGAATAATTTTTATTATGTATGTGAAAAATTTAACATTGGTTATTTGAAAATGAAAAAATAAATTGGTTTCGTTTACGTATAGTAATGTTAATTTATATAATTTCTAATGTTAATTCGAATTTAAATATAAAAACGTTGTATATCCTTAAAATTATTCGGTTGAGCTATTGGGTTGTGTCCGTGATGGAGGTCTTAGATTCTCACGAAGAAAAACCCAGAAAAATGCTACCTATTTCAACAGCCGCTTTTATTTATTTTTTTTTTTTGCAATATGCGTTACAATTACACTTAAAAACATTTTAAGACAAAGGTGCCACAACAACATGCGTTCGAAGGTGTTGAAGGACGTACATTTTTTTTTTTAGTTTTTTATGATTTTTTTTTTAAAGAATGGCTAACTAAACAATAAATCCTATCACATATTAAAATCTGACTTACTAAAATACGATATGCTGGCATAGGCTAATATTTTATGATAGGATAAAGAAAATAAATTTGTTTAGAAAAATTTGCACGAACAAAACTAAAATTGGATGAACAAAATTAAAAAAACATATTAAAATTACAGATAAGCTTTATTTTTTGTTTTTGAGAAAAAGGCATTTATTCATTATTAGTTTGCAGTTTTTTGTACGTTGTGACGTTGTGTAATTTACTAAAATCAAGTTTACCGATTCTATTGAACGTTTTGTAGTTTAACAGGTATTGGAACAAGGCTTTATTAAAAAAATTATCCTGACAATTCAACTCACTAAATCAAGTTTCGATAAGGTCCAATAAAAGCGTTTCTTTTACTATTTTTTAACAGATCAAAACGTATTATATCGATTATTTTTCTCTGGTGGGAAGAAACAGCGAATTATAGTGACTATTTTCGGCCTACTTAATATGTTAATTTAAAACTAGAGATGATTTTTTTTGCTTAATGAGATAATTTTTTTTGCTTAATGAGATAATTTTTTTATTTATAATTTTGTTTAAAAGATAATTATTAGTTTCTAAATAAAATTTTTTCTACAAATTATTCAATAATACAAAATTATATAAAAATGCAATTTGAAAATAATAAAAATGTCCGTTTTCATTCATAAATGATTGCATGTTTATGTTTATTTGTCAAAAATAAATTACAAAATTTATAACATTTATGCGCCTACTAAGATGAAATAATATTTAATTTTGTTTGACAACAAAGGATTATGTTGTATGAAATAATGTTACTATTTCTGTTCGTTAAATTGTCCGCTAAATACAACTCGTCATCAAATTATTAGTCGATTATTTTTCAACATTACCACTCATGCCATTTGAGGTCAAAAATTTCCCTCGTGCGCTATGCGCACTCTGGACCTCAAATGACACTCGTAATAATAATTATGAAAAATAATCGACTATTATTTGACGACTCGTGATATTATATACGATTATTTTTTTTCTTATTTTAAATGAAATATTTTAGTTTTAAGTTTTCAAAAAATTTTATTTTCAAAGATGACAAAATCCAAAAGTACATTTTTATTAATTTTTTTTATGGTTTTCTAAAGATTTAATCTTTTACCCAAAACATACTAAACAGACAGGCGTTTTGTTTTTTTTCGAGAAAAATCCATTTGAAGATTTACTAACAAAAATATTTCCATTCCGGATTTTCCCAAAATTTTGTATACAACATTGCATCAGAATATGAAGTCAATGTTTGAAAAGAGTGAACTAAAATTGATGAGAATTAATGAGGACACATTCAAACACGACATATAAGGATGTAATATTATTTGTTATGTGTGTAAATAATAAATACTACATATCAATGTGTTTAACATGTTCCATGTATCTGAAAAAGCTGCATGATCAACTTCTTTCAAATATCAGGTATCATGAGTGTGAAGTATAGAAAATGGAATACTACAGATACTCCTGAAGATGGTCTATACTGAAATGGATCTAAATAGATCTAACAAACCGAAATATATGTATATAGAGTATCTAAAAGTCAACCTTGTGTTTTTTTATTAATTAACTTTTAATTACTCTGCGTAAAGTAACAAGTGCTATATACATAATGTTACTACAGAACAATGTGATTTGGATACTGTTATTGATAATCCCGAAGAATTTACCGACAAGTTTGTGTAGCATTTAAAATTATTAATTCCACATCATTTTATATCACAACAGCAAGCAAATTAAAAAAAAAACAGAAAAGTTACTGCCACATGGTACAAATAGATTTTTCAGAAAATTATTCATTCATTATTCAAGATGCTGTACAAGGGTATCACTGGACAAACTCATAGGCTACGATACATCCTTTCATCATATATTACAAAGATTCCCTTAACGTATTGGTCCATAAAAGTTTTATTATAATATTGGATTGTAATATACATGATAGCATAGCTATTGCGGTTTTTATAAAAAAAATAAAACGATTTTCTAACATGTAATGTAGGCATTGCAATCAATAGAATGATTTTTGTATCAGATGGCGCAGGCTCACAATACAAAAATAAATATGGATTTATAAATCTTTCTCACTTTGAGCTTGACTACGGGATTAAAGCACAATGGCGCTTTCATGCTACGTGTTATGGCAAGGTAATGGTATTGGTGGAACGTTAAAAAAGTGTGCATTGCCAATAAGGACACGATACAAACTGCAGAGAGCTTATATAATTGGGCTACACTACAACACAATGGCAATCGGAAATTAATATTGAGGTTTCTTTAATGGAAGAATACAAATCTATGCAAGAAAGAGTAGTTCAGATATAAAGATGCAATCACTATAACCGGTACCCAAAAATTTTACTCATTTATTCGAGTGAACCAAAGAGATATGCAAATTAGAAAATATTCAAATTGTGAAGAGTTCGAATTACGAACAATTTTAAGAAAGTAATGCTATTTAATAAAACTTATATTATTGTACAGTACTTTTAAATTATTCAAATAAATTAACAATGCATTTAAAAACGGCTTTGATTTTGTATTCTAGCTTAGATTCCTTAGTAGTCCAGGAACTTTATACATCACAGTATGCGTCAAATCCGGTAGTTCTGATTTTTTGCAGACTTGTTTATGATGTTGGCCTAATGAATAATCCAAGTTTGTGACCTCGAGCGCCGAACGCAACTTTGTCAAAAATCGAAAAAACCGCGAAAAAATCGTTATTTTTTCAAATTTTGGCGATTATAACCCTAAAGGACTATAGTTTTTTCTTTATATTTATATTTAATTTCAATACTTTTACCACAAAAAAACGAATTCAAACAAAAAAATTATGTGCAAAACAAACAAACAAAGAAGAACATCTTAAAATCGGTTATCATTTATTTGTACAGCTAACGAAAATTACGATTATTTATTTATTATTGTAGCAAGTTGCATTCAAACTTCTAGCACTTCTATAGAAATAAATTATGATGCAAGAGTTGTTTTTAAGTTTGTAGATGATGTTGTTTATGATGTTGGCCTAATGAATAATCCAAGTTTGTGACCTCGAGCGCCGAACGCAACTTTGTCAAAAATCGAAAAAACCGCGAAAAAATCGTTATTTTTTCAAATTTTGGCGATTATAACCCTAAAGGACTATAGTTTTTTCTTTATATTTTCTTAGGACGGTTTTAAAGTAGACTAAATTTGCTACAATATGATACTAGATTTGTCTCTGTAGACCCAATAGTTTCCGAGATTAAGCAGTTCAAAGTTTATCATTTTTTCGAAATTTGCAATTTTTTGCAATTCTG
Organism: Diogma glabrata; assembly: GCA_963693315.1. Taxonomy (NCBI): domain Eukaryota; kingdom Metazoa; phylum Arthropoda; class Insecta; order Diptera; family Cylindrotomidae; genus Diogma; species Diogma glabrata. The sequence goes on from OY856187.1 coordinate 230,392,138, forward strand.
TCGTTCTGAATGAATTTTCGAGTGACTAAAATAATTTCTAAAATATTGCAAACTAGTGCGAAATATTGCGAAGCTAAAAAAATGATAAATTTTGAAAGGCTCAATCTCGGAAACTATTGGGTCTACAGAGACAATTCTAGTATCATATTGTAGCAAATTTAGTCTACTTTTTTTCAAAAACTAGTCCTTTAGGGCCATAATCGCCAAAATTTGAAAAAATAACGATTTTTTCGATTTTTGAGGCTTAATCTCGGAAACTATTGGGTCTACAGAGACATATTTAGTATCATATTGTAGCAAATTTAGTCTACTTTAAAACCGTCCTAAGAAAGTATAAAGAAAAAACTAATCCTTTAGGGTTATAATCGCCAAAATTTGAAAAAATAACGATTTTTTCGCGGCTTTTTCGATTTTTGACAAAGTTGCGTTCGGCGCTCGAGGTCACAAACTTGGATTATTCATTCATCGCCAAAATTTGAAAAAATAACGATTTTTTCGATTTTTGAGGCTTAATCTCGGAAACTATTGGGTCTACAGAGACATATTTAGTATCATATTGTAGCAAATTTAGTCTACTTTAAAACCGTCCTAAGAAAGTATAAAGAAAAAACTAATCCTTTAGGGTTATAATCGCCAAAATTTGAAAAAATAACGATTTTTTCGCGGTTTTTTCGATTTTTGACAAAGTTGCGTTCGGCGCTCGAGGTCACAAACTTGGATTATTCATTAGGCCAACATCATAAACAAGTCTGCAAAAAATCAGAACTACCGGATTTGATGCATACTACCCCATACTCTCAGGCGACAAAGTTACTGGACTATAGTTATTCTAAAACTAGCTGATCAATAAGAATAAAAAATTTTAAAATGCTTGACGTGAAATATTTATTACTCATTTTAATTGTAATGGACTGGTAATTAGTTATATGAATTTTCTATTGTTATTTGTATGTCAAATTTCGTGAAAATCCAGAATTGAAATATTTTTGTTAGTAAAACTTCAAATGGATTTTTCTCGTAAACAAAACAAAATTCCTGCCCGTAAGTTTAGTATGTTTTAGGTAAAAGATTAAATCCTTAGAAAACCATAAAAAAAATTAATAAAATGTACTTTTAGATTTCACCATCCTGAAAATAAAATTTTTTGAAAACTTAAAACTAAAAAATTTCATTTAAAATGAGCAAAAAAGTTACCAGCATAAATTGTTTTAATAATCCTCAATACCTTTTAAACTACAAAAAGTTCAATAGAATCGGTTAAGTTGTTTTTAATAAATGACACAAGGTACAAAAAACTGCAAACTAATAATATATTCAAATGCCTTTTTGCCAACAAATGTCTTTTTGCCTTTTTGCCCAAATGCCAACAAAAAATAAAGCTTGTCTGTAATTTTAGTTTGTTTTGGGTACATAGTTAATCTTCAAACAGTAAAAAAAATAAAAAAAGGTAGTTTTTGAAATATTCATGTTTGAAAAATAAAAAAAACTCATATAAAAATATAATATTTTTTATCAGTGTGATAATTTTATAAAGGTCCACTAATGCAGTGGTGCCTCAAGGCTTTTTTGCAGTGTGCCTCAAGGCACTTTTAAAGCTTCTGCTATTGTTTCATAGGAGGCGAACGAAAAGTTTATCTACGACGTGACTTTTGGATGACTTTTCATTATATTGTTAATGGAGTGATATACTAGTACACACATGGCCAAATTGCGGCTCTCGGCTCTTTGAAAGAACGAGTGCGGCTCTCGAAAAGAAATGAAAAAATTTAATAACATTTAAAAATTTATTAAAATGGTAATAAAGTTGTAATTAGATTACCAGTAAATTACCAGCTCTTAATCCAAAATATCGAAAAATGGAATAACTTTCGTTAATTAAAACAAACAAAAAATTAACTATTTCCCCACCTATCAGCAAATTTTTTCAAAGAAAAACACTATCTGGAATCAAAGGATGATCAATGGATTAATGACTGTGTATTCTTAACTGATAAAATGGAGAATCTGCAGTTCCCAACCTAGCATTACTAGGAGTTACTTATCTTATTCAAACGTTTTTGAGTTTTATTAAAAAAAAATTAGCTTTTTAACGCGATTTAACTACAAAAATGTTAAACCACTTTCCTCGTCTTGAAAATAAACTCTCTAAAATTGATGATAGAAAACTGAGTGAATACAACAGTAAAATATGAAGGGGCTGACATCTCAAAGCTCTGAAATATCAAAACTTTGGTCTGGGTTAAGGAATTTTAAATAAGGTTTCCGCAAAAGGCATTTATGAGTACTTGTATTTAGTTGTGGGCTGCGATGTTTATTCAACATAAAAAAAATGTTTAATATACATTGTTTAGAAGTTTATTACAGAACTAACACGAAACATCAATACGTTACCGGAAAATTATAACAGATCATAGATTAACATAGTTTATAGTGAAAAGATGATACACTCAACAAACTACTCAAAAACCTTTCCATTTAGCTTTCAGCAATTTCAACTTTTCAAATAATACAAATAATCCATCATCTAACAATTTCATGTTCAATTACATTTCATATAAAGAATTCAATTTTTTTTCAAATAAAAGGAGTCTGATTGATTTGATTTAAAAAAATTATAACAATAAACAAAATCAAAAATTCAAACTTTCCAAAATTCCAAAAACTATAATAAAATCAAAATTTGCTACTTTCTTCAAAATTCCTAAAATATTCAAGAGAATATTATAAAATCAAAAATTCCAAAAATGTTCTAATAATCTAAAACGTTTTTTGAAAATTCTCAAAATATTGTAATAATTATTACAAAATCAAGAATTGAAACTTTTTTCAAAATTCTAAAAATATTGCAAAAAATCTAACAAAATCAAAATTCAAACTTTTTCCAAGATGATTCAATCAATCAAGATTAAATTTAGCAAGATGATATGTTAAGTTGATTCAATTAAAAACCGTTGTTTTTGTCATACAAATAATTAATTTTATTTGACAATGTTTCTAATCGAAAATGTTTCCCATTTTATGTTTCTCAAAAAAATTGGGCAAAAAAATAAATGAAAATCATTCTTTTGACACACTTGACGTTATTTTTTTGACACACTTATAGTTCAATAATCAAGCTTCTGTTCTCACATACCAATCCCGACCATCGACATTTCTCATTATTACCTAAAATGGAGGTTTTTAAGCCAAAGGTATGAATTATTTTTTTTTTTTGACACGCTTAATTTTTTTTTACACACTGCCGATACAGTTATCGAACACATCGACCTTTCATCTCTTACAATTAAGTCGTCCTATTTTTAGAAGCAAAGCTTATTATTAACGATGGATTATCGATTCCTTATTATATTTTGAATAAAAGTTCCACAGGAGAAATGGAATTATTAGAAACTCAGGCGCACATTCTTAAAATGCACCACAAATCAACATCAATCTGTAGTTTTGGAAACGACTGTCTCAATCAAAGTACCCCAATTTGAAAAAAGGCTGCTTGCAGATTACTGTCCACATTCGGCACATCATTCACACTGCTATTGTGAATAACTTTTTCCAACAATGAAATTTATAACATCAAAGCAACGTTCACAACTTACAAATAACACCGTTCACAACTTACAAGCGTCGTACCGTGCTAACGAACTATGAACCCGATTTCAAACAAGTTACAAACACACATGCCATCTACCAGCAATCAATAGCTGTCAGTGCCATGTTACAAAATTTAAATATATGCATATGTATTCATAGTTAAAGTGTTTGCTTGAAGACGGGGTATGCAACTTGGAAGAAAATAAAAATTCCATAACAACTTTGATATTTTATTTTTTTGTTGGCTCTCGTAACGAGAATTTATTGAAATCCGGCTCCACGTGTAACGAAGTTTGGCCATCTCTGTAAAATAACTAGTAGAACAAATAATCTCAAAATAATTTCATTAATTTAATCAATTGTACTTTTGATGTACGACTCCGTTTATTTTGTAAAATACGTCTTTTATTTAACAAACGATATTTAAAAACCACAACAGTATATTTGTATTATAATAGATACAGCAATTTCATTATTATGAAATACATATTATTATTTAAAGAGATTCGTTTATTTACCTCTTGTGTAAATTGTTAAAACTATTTTTATATTGAACATATTTACTAAACTTTGACGTATCCTTTAATTTAGTCTAATCAAATTAACAAGCATAGATAATAACTTTTGTACTAATGGCATCTCTGTATAAATTGCATCAACTAGTTTGCGTTTAGTTTAGTTAGTCAATGAGGCACACAGCATAAGTACGTTTCAAACAAAAAAAATTTATTCAAATCGAATAAACCGTTCGAATACAATTTAACTTTAATCTCTGATTGTCATTAAATTTCTTAAGAAATTTCGAGCCACTCTGTGTCAAAACAGTGGAAAAGTAAAAAAAAAACACGTATTAATTTTTTTTATTATACTAACGAGATCACCGAGGTTTCAAGAATCGGAAACGGTCGGGTTCACATCATCGGTGTCTTGATTCGATTTTCCATCAACTAAAGATTGGGGATGACCGCTGACTGAATTGATTATGTAATTTTGTTGATTTTTAATTTTTTTGAATTTCTGATCTCCGGGTGTGACAATCGCTCGTCCTCAAGTCCCTGCTATTGACAAACGAGTTAACGTGAGATGTTACCACTAGCAATAGCAGTGATATATCACTAACCAAGGTGATATACTAGGGGTGTTGGCAAGTGAATTGTATTCAGTTTTAACTGTGGACATCTCTCAATTTTAGCTGTGAAATATGGTTTAATTCATATAATTCTATATCTGGGCTTCATTAATTAAGGAAGAAATTACGTCACATGATCAAAAAATATGACACTACCGTCTTCCCCCGAACATAGAAACCGGTTCTTTTATTCCGGAAACAAAATATTTAGCCTACTATTAATGTTGGTCGAATTTCTCAAATAGAAGAACCTTCAATTGCAAGATCCTTTGATTATAAGAACCTACAATAATAAATAATTTGTAAGGACTAAATATGCTGCATGAGCAACAGTTGTTGAGGTTTCATTATTGAAGAAAACGGATCGAATTTATTAATACTGAATTGAATGGTTTCAATAACGTTTTGAGCAGAACATTTACATTGTCTACGAAGTCTATTGCATGGTCAATTTATCCTGCGTACATATAATGCAACATTCTGCCTCGCTTCTGCTGATCTTTTCAACACCTTGGAAAAACTTCAAAACAGAGCTATTAAAACTATTAAAAAGATATCGTTCTTAGCACCTATGTTACTGTACTCGCCAAGTACTCTATCTCTGTAAAAATTAGTGACTATGAACTACTGATTTTTGACCACAAAATTCAATATAAACTAGCAGCTCTTTTTCCTGTTTCCGACATTCATGTATATAACACTAAAAGTATAAACGATTTTCATATTACAAGGCATATAAGTGCTGTTGGAAAAACCCAAATTGGTTTCAGCATCGTTTTGCAAAAGTACAATACGTTTCTGCAGTAATTGAAAATGAAATTTCTATGTTCAAATTTAAAACACTTTTACGAGGTTATGTGTTTATAATTTTCTATAGGACTGTTGTTTTTAGGGTTCCGTTTTTTTACGGAACACTATTGGTGACTGAGAGTACGACGTGTTGTACCCATTGTATCATTTAGCTCGTGAACTATAAATCCTATGCACCGAAATTTGGGATGCGTATAAAACTAACTTATCACTTCAAGATGACGGATACAAATAAAAATAAAGTTGTTTTTGTTTGTTTTACAGAGCTGTGATGTAAGGCCTTTAAGCAAATACTTTTTTTATTGAGTCAAGTATAGGGTGTCAGTGTGTCTCACAGTGTTTTGAATAAAATTGACTAATAGCACGGGTCTTTTCACGTTTTCTTTCCCCGCTTAGTTTCGAAGTTAATTGATCGAAAAACTTCAACAGTCTTTGGAATTACAGAAAAAGTGGTAACTTTTTAACGAAAAATATAGCGAAGTGTAAAATACTCATAATCGTATTTATTAAGGGGGTGGGAATGAAAAGCGGTGAAAACACCATTTAAAATCCAGTCATCTGAGATATCTTTAAGAATTTTGCAATGCACAGTTTTTGAATTATTATCAAAAAAGTGCATTAAAGTTGATTTACTTAAAGTCTAAAGTATCGGGGTCATGGTAATTGTTAAGGTTTAATCGAGTTCACTTTGTTTTCAGTCTCATATTTTCTAATGTTCAGGGTAACTAATAACCAAATATTAATTTTAAAGAAATGTTTTGATTTCGAAAAATTAAATAATATAACGCTTTATTGCTGCCATTCATGCTACCTCCTCTTTTTATGACTATAGTATGCATTCAATTTGATTGAATCTTAAAGTTGTTTTTTTTAAAGATTTATATTTTTTTTCAAAGATTTATCTATATTGTTTCGATTCTATATATAATCGTAATTCAATATAAAACAAAATTGTATTCAACCTCAGTTTCCAATATACAATATTACAACGTCACATTGTTTTTCAAGAAATAGGGATATGGCAAAAACATTAAATAAATTTCTCCTGTTTTCTTTGTATAGAAATTTTGGTTGTACCTACTAGGGATTGCAATCCCGTGGTGTTTTATGAATTTCGGGACCACGGGATTCATAAATTTCAAATCCCGGGATTTAAAATTTGTATGGAAAACCATTAATAGTTAAGAAAAAACACAATTTTCAAATAAGAAAACACATTTTTCATTTTTTAGCGTCGAAAAGAATTCCGAGCAGAAGTTTCTTAGGGCTCAAATACGGCACTGATCAGGTTAGCCCTAGTTTGATAGGGCCCTGATCATGAGTGTAACGCTTTTGCCTAATCAGACCCTGATTGGGATAAACGGATCAGGCACTGATCAAGTTTTCCATATAAAATTAAGTAGGGCAAACCCTAGTAAGGCATTTTGTATCAGGCCCTGATGAGATGGCCCAACTAGGGGTCAGATGCGAAAAATCAAATCAGGGCCGGATGTATCCATATAAGGTTTGCCCTAAAAGGGTATTCTAATTCAGGTCCGGAACAGGCCCAATCAGATTGCCCTAATAGGGCTTGCCCTATCTGGCCCTGATCAGTCCCTGACTGTATTCAGGCTTTCCCTAACTAATTTCTGCTCGGGATAAACATATAAAACATTAACCAACTAATTCAACTTCTTAAAAAAATAAAAATTGAAGAATCAAAGTAAAACTTTAATAATATTACATAAAGAAAACCAGTACCATACACTTTCGAATGAGTTAAGAAATAGCTTTTAGAAAACATAATTCGTCAAAATGAATTATCGTCAAACCTGTTTGTTAATTTGGAAATCATATTTCCGAAGGCTTAAAAAGTCCGTTCCGATTCCACAGTTCTTGGTGGAATGGTCAATAAATGTTTATACATTCACTGCAAATGGGGATCTCTATGACGGCTTTGCTTACTTTTTTTCATTTCTCTACCAATTGCGGTGACAAGTTTAATATTTTATGTTGTTGCACTCTGACCAAAAATGTTTTTTATAGGTATTAAGCGTAAATTAAACAGTTCATCTTCCAAATTGCTTTTCTCTATACTAAATCGACTGAAACCTTATCCTTAGTTACATTTTTGTTGTAATCTGTGCTCGATATTGTTGCAGTGTGAGTAGTTGGATCACCTGTTTCACATCACATGTCTGCTGCTGCTGATGTAACGTTAAATAATCTTCAATAAAAATTTTTATGGAGTTTCGACTTGGAACAGTAAATATGTTCGATGTATCATCAACAAAAGCAGAGTTTCCTTTCTGCAAATACAAATACTAATACTCAAAATGTTTGGGTTATCCTTACCTTAATGCTATAGATATTGAGACATTCGTCAACTGGCTAGCTAATGGGTTGCTATTATTTTCTAGCTCAGTACAACCTAAAAAGCTACAAGTGCAGTAGCCAATATTTCGTGATAGAGTGGAACGAGTGGAACGATTAAGATTGAAGGTGCTCCTGTTGACTGAATAGAGTTTATCCACTAGCACCCTCAAGATATAAACCTTAACAAGTATTTTCTCATCGCTATTGCCAGTGGTATATGATCTCATTTCATATGACCAAAATTAAAAAAAATACAAATCAACAAAACGTGTTTTAATTGATTAATCCCGGCAAATATGACAACCCGGTAATCCCGGGATTTTCTATCATTAATCCCGAAATTGCGGGATCATAAAAATGGGTCGGGATCCCGGCAATCCCTAGTACCTACTACCTAGAATATTTGAGAAATTAAACAGAATTATATATAAGAAATTCCCTTGTGTAGAAGATCATCAGATTTTATTAGACTGCTATGGTGTAAGTTAATGGTGTAATTGTAAACGAAACGCTATATCGTGAATATCCGTGCAAATAGAAGTAAAATTAGTTTTTGTAGATAAAGTTTTAAGTCTTATTTCATAGAAACATCTTGTGTATTATTTTGGACTCTGTGTTTATACTGGAAATTTCGACAATCAACCGTTGGATTATCTGAAGCCAGGGCTGCAAATCGGTTTTTGAAAACCAAAACCGCAAAACCCGAAAATCACACCAAATTAGTGAAACCAAAACCATAGCCACATTTTAAAAATGAGCAAAACCGAAACCAAAACCATAACCACGTTTTAAAAATTATTAAAACCAAAACCATAACCGAAACCAAGTTTTAAAAATCATCAAACCAAAACCGAACCCAAAAAAAAATTTTAAAATAAACGAAACCAAAATCAAATCTAAAAATTTGGTCAAGTCAAATAATATTGTTCAAAAAATAAGACAATAAAATGCAACAACAAATACTGCCGTGCTAAACACAGAGGTGGTAACTTCCTTTTTTGTGAAAAATCAGTTAGGAGTCTAAGATAATATAATAATAGTCGATGGATATTTTTTTCATATAATTAAAACATTTAATTTCATTTTTCATTAAAAAATTACTCTATAAAGATGTCGTATCTTCTTAATATTTGACAATTATAATAACAATTAGCCATATCTATTAATTCCTAAGCTATTTCAGTCGTAAGTTTACTGTCTTACAGTTATTACTGTCTTTCAATAACTTTCCAACCTGAAATATGACTTCCCGATTAGTTGGACAGTAAAAATGATTTAGTGATAACGTTTTTTAGTGTGATTTTTGTTAAAATTTCATTAATTTGGCTTGGGAAATTATTGTTAAAAATAACATTTCGAATATAAATTTAAAGTTCATGTTTTAAATTTATTTTAAATTCTTTTATTTGAATAGCAAAGAATAAAATAGTAAACAAACCGCGGTAGCAAGTTCGCCATGCCATATCTTGAAATGCCCTAGGCGCTACGTGGAAATGAAACACTCCCCTGGTTATGTAATCATAAATTAACTCAACATTTTTTACTGAGCATTGGCTCTGTTTGTTGACACATATTGTAATTTTTAACCAATTCTCTGACGAATACTCACACAAACATTTTTTAGCTATAAACCGAAACCAAAACCAAATTTTGACGTCTAGAAAAACCAAAACCAAACCATGTTTCATAGTAAAACTAAAACCGAAACCAAAACCAAGATTTATTATCTAGAAAAACCGAAACCAAAACCACTATTGGCCATTGAGAAAAACCAAAAACCCAACCATTAAAAATAATTTATGGTTTTGCAGCCTAGTCTGAAGCTATTGGAAGAATATTCTAGATAGGAATATTGGATTCCACCCCATTATTCCTAATCCAAAAATTCCTAATCCCATTATTCCTAATCCCATTATTCCTAATCCAAAAATTCCTAATCCCATTATTCCTTTTCCCAATATTCCTAATTCCCAAAAATTCTAAATATATAATTTTATACCAAAAATCCTAAAATTACTTTTGTAATGTAAAAAAGTATAATAAAAGTACATACTTTTGTAATTACTCTTGGAATTGATACCAATGGGTTTTCAATCACTTGAGTCTTCAGGGTTACGGTGCGTTATATGGGATCCGTCCCCTGGGGGTGGGATGGATTTGTTAGAAAGCTTAGGTGGTGGGGGTTATATATATGTAGGTATCTTAGGCCGGAGGGGTGAGGTTTAGATTATTTAAAATGAAATATTTTAAGATATATTTTATGATGTATTATGTTATTTTGCACTCGCTTCTGCGACTCTGCATACCTTCGATCAATAGCACCACCCCGCCCCCCCGCTCTTCCCCCGCACCCATCCCTTCTTTAATTTTTTATTATTGTTATAATTTGATAGATGAAATATTTTAAGATATAATATTTTATAATATATTATTCTATTTTTCACTCGCTTCTGTGATCTTGCAGGCCTTCGATCAATAGAACCCCCCCCCCCCTCCCACCCTCCCTCTTCACCGCTTACCAATAAGATTTTCCATCAATTTTTCTCGAATTTATTTTGAATTCGAAGCCGCTTAGTATAGGTTTTCTATATTTAAACAATAACTCGTCTATACCTCACAATATATTAGTTAAAAATGAAAATTATATGAATAAACATTAAATTAAAGCACTTTTAATATAATATAAACCTGTTTTAATTCAACTTTTGCACGTGTTTTCAGATGTTTATAATTTTAGAATTTTTGGCAATATTTCTGATAAAATTAGGATTTTTGGGATTAGGAATATTGGGAATAAATTTTTAGGATTTTTGGGATTATTTCTGATAAAATTAGGATTTTTGGGATTAGGAATATTGGGAATAAATTTTTAGGATTTTTGGGATTAGGAATTTTTGGATTAGGAATAATGGGGTGACACCGAATATTGTTTCTGTATTATTTTCTGTTGTTAATTGTTATGGAACAGTAGCAGTGTTAAATACTTAATAAAATTTGGTGTTTTTATTTAATCACTAATCAGTCATCGAACGCAGAACATTTGGAAACTACGTTTATCGAATTCAGATTAGTCTATTTCAAAGGAAGGCTGAAAAACGTAACAATGTGGCCTATTCAGTAAAATCTTCTATCGAAAATTTCCGTTATTCTTCTATTTTTTGTATGCAATTTTATTTTCCCAAAATTTCATACAAAAAATAGAAGAATAGGATAAACTTTCGATAGAAGATTTTGCTGAATAGACTTCATTATTAAGAAATAAAAACTTTAAAAATAATAATCAAAATATAAAAAAACAGACAACCATGGTATGTTTTCTAGCGATTTCGCGTACTCGAATAAGTTTTCACTTCGGTTGCTCTGCTAGACGGATAATACAATACACCTCGTACAGTGAACATACATTAAACTATTTTGAAACAAATTCGAAAAGATTGTCAATTCTCTGTCAAATTTGAATCGAAACAGCATTCTTAACGGTTTTAATAGCAAAAATACTCTCCTCTGTCCAATAGAAAAAATTACTTGATTATATCATTTTACCCAATTACAAAAAAAATCATCTAATCAAACCAGTTTTCAAATACAATTTTTACTTCAAATAGGGTTAATGTGCTTACAATGCATGAAATAAAATCAAATTAATTTTATACCATTGGTATATAAAGTAAAACTTGAAGACGAAAACAAAACAATTGCAAATGCTGCAAATATATATGTATATGCACTGAATTGTAATTACTTTATATTGAATGGCTAAGAAATCGAATTCTTAAATTTCTTGTATTACATTAATAAACATAAAATTATATAATTGTAATTGAAATAGAAATTACGTGATCATAATAGATTGAGCTCATCATTTGATTGTTATATGAAATTTTTATTTTAAAGAAATTCAATTTACCTTCTCTCATCAAAATTGTGAATGGAATAGAGACCTATACAATTTGTACTGCTTTATTTAAGTTCAAATCACCTTTGGTTACATAATAATGAAAAAAAAATTATTCACCTGTACTTTTTATATAAATTAAGTAAGTATACATTTCTGTAATTAAAATATTTCGAAGCTGAAAGTTATGATTTTATGGAATTTATATATATTTTCGTAATCAAAATTAAAATTGATTGCAAAATCTGATATTTAATTTCAAAATCTTTGAATGATTGATGATTAGGGAAAAACTTCAAATAGTCATTTTATATTAATGTATTTACAACAAAAACATTTAAGATATTTTATAATTGTTAATGAATAATGATTACTATTAATAATAAATAGTGAGAATGTTATTAAAGTATAATATTTGAAAATTATGTTAATTAAGGCTTTCTCCAAAAATTTAAAACCATTTTTTTGACCTAACTGAAGAATCAACTAACATAATTTACTTTGTGTTTGAATGAGATAAAGAAAAATTTCAAGATTACTTAACTTAGAAGAAGACTGCTGGAGTATACGATGTTACACAATTGGTTTGAAATATTTAAAGGAGAATTTATGCAGTAATAATTTAATTCATAACGTAAAAGTTGTTGAACTGAATTTTTAAAATAAAATAAAAATAAATTATGGGAGTGGTACTATTTTTTAAGGGAGTTGACAACACCCCTCTGTTGTTATTTCGGCCATTAATGGTTCCTATTTTAAACCAAACTTGAATAATTCACTAGTAAAACCTGTTAATATACGAACAAAATTTGTGATATTGTCAGTGTTTAAAGACCTTCGATTTCCTACAATAAGAAAATAGTACATTTTGCTGCAACAGATGAAAATACTGCCTTTTCGTTCACGAGACGCGTTAGCGTCGAGTAGGACAGTTTCACGAACGTCAAACGTTTTCATCGCTCTAGTCCAGTAACTTTATACATCACAGTATGCGTCAAATCCGGTAGTTCTGATTTTTTGCAGACTTGTTTATGATGTTGGCCTAATGAATAATCCAAGTTTGTGACCTCGAGCGCCGAACGTTACTTTGTCAAAAATCGAAAAAACCGCGAAAAAATCGTTATTTTTTCAAATTTTGGCGATTATAACCCTAAAGGACTAGTTTTTTCTTTATACTTTCTTGGGACGGTTTTAAAGTAGACTAAATTTGCTACAATATGATACTAGATTTGTCTCTGTAGACCCAATAGTTTCCGAGATTAAGCAGTTCAAAGTTTATCATTTTTTTCGACATTTGCAATTTTTTTTTCGTTCTGAATGAATTTTCGAGTGATTAAAATAATGTCTAAAATATTGCAAAATATTGCGAAATATTGCGAAGTTAAAAAAATGATAAACTTTGAAAGGCTCAATCTCGGAAACTATTGGGTCTACAGAGACAATTCTAGTATCATATTGTAGCAAATTTAGTCGACTTTTTTTCAAAAACTAGTCCTTTAGGGCCATATTCGCCAAAATTTGAAAAAATAACGATTTTTTCGATTTTTGAGGCTTGATCTCGGAAACTATTGGGTCTACAGAGACAGTTCTAGTATCATATTGTAGCAAATTTAGTCTACTTCAAAACCGTCCTAAGAAAGTATAAAGAAAAAACTAGTCCTTTAGGGTTATAATCGCCAAAATTTGAAAAAATAACGATTTTTTCGCGGTTTTTTCGATTTTTGACAAAGTTGCGTTCGGCGCTCGAGGTCACAAACTTGGATTATTCATTAGGCCAACATCATAAACAAGTCTGCAAAAGATCAGAACTACCGGATTCGACGCATACTACCCCATACTCTCAGGCGACAAAGTTACTAGACTATCGTGGAAAATGCAATTTTTTCTACGATAGTAAATTAAATACTAAATATATAAACGATATTTATAATAAATTATTAAATTAGAAATCGACAACATAATATTCAAAATTCATAATTTATTTTTCCGTGGTTGCTTTGTTTTAAAAACTTTGTAAAATTACATGAAAATACCATATCAACTACAATTTGTTATTTAGCGAAAATGATTTTACACTAGAGAAAAAAAAACCATTTTCACACGGGAATAAGTCTGCGTGAAAATTGATTTTTCATCTGCTATCGCAGAAAAATCAAATTGAAATTTTCTCTTGCATAAACTCAATCATATTTTTTTTATTTTTAATTGTAAAATCCAAATTCACTCAAAATATTTTTTAATGAATCAATTTGATTTAAAAATAATTTTTACTACATGTTCCAAAACTCAAAATTTCATCGACAGGGATTTTCGTACAATTGTACGAAAATATCTGTCGATAAAATTTTGAATTTCGAAACATGTAGTAAAAATTATTTTTAAAATAAATTGATTTATTAAAAAATATTTTGAGTGAATTTGGATTTTACAATTAAAAACAAAAAATAAAAAAATAGTATATTTTTGAATTAGGAGCTAAAGTTGTACTTTTATAGACGAAATTTATAGACGACAATTATTATTAAATTATTAAATTACGAAACATAAAAAGTCACTTTAGCTCCGAATTCAATACACTATTCTTTCGTCAAACTTTTAAATTTGTTTAAAAATATGAAATTAATGCGTCAAATTTTTTATAAATATGTTTTAGGTAATAAATTTTCTGAAATTAATTTTTATTGATTTTGATTCAATAAAATGAAATGAAATGTGCATTCTGTTTTGAACAAATTAATAATATCATGTTATTTTACTTTACTGCCGCCGTAAAAATATGAAAATTACTTTACTGCCGCCGTAAATATATGAAAATTACTTTACAGCCGCCGTAAAAATATGAAAGTTATTTTACAGCCGCCGGCAGATAAAATAAAAATGGCGTTACTTTTGCAGCCGCCGGCTAAAAAGTAAGACTTTAGCTACTCCCCAGCGGCAGTAAAGTTAAACTTTACAGCCGTTTGCAGAAAAAAAATATTATGTCTCTCTCAAGTCGCTCCGGAGAAAATTCTATTTTAATAAACTCAATCAGTAATAAAATTTACAAAAATGACGATTTGAAAAGTATTTTTCACATTTCAGCTATATTTTCAGTTCCAAAGTTAACCATTATGACGTGTTATAGGACATATTATATCTTCTATCAAAGTAAAAAATGTGTCATAATGGGCTCTATTCAGTAAACTCTTCTATCGAAAATTTCTGGTATTCTCCTATTTTTTGTATGAAATTTTATTTTGCCTTTGTCAAGTTTCTTTTTTATATCCTCAGAGTCTTAAGCCGCAATCAGATTATTGCAGAACTCTGCAATATTTCTGCAATAATCGTGCAATGGTAGTGTGTAAAATATTCATTGCAGAAAAGTTTGGCAATGAACTCATTGAGTTCTGAGAGAACTCATTGAGTTCTCACAGAGTTCTGCAATAGTCTAATTGCGGCTTTAAGTTTCAGCGTCTTCATATTTTTCAATTTTAATTTGAAGAATTTTAGAATTCACAACGTTTTAAGCCAGTCGAATCTTTTATTTTTGTGTGAAAAATTTGTTTATTGAGGTTTTATTGTTAATTCTGATAAGTTTTAACATACTTAACTACCTGATAGAGTTGATTTTTTATTATCTTAATGCATATAACATCAAGAAAAAAAAACAAAAATACCACTCTCGAATTATGATACCAGACAACTGTAAAAAATCTATGAAAATCTTTTGGTCTGTTTTCGTTTTATTTAATAAATTAAATTTTTTAAAACTTAAACGTGTTTTTTTTTTTTTTTTTTATTCAAAGTTAGGCATGTTTAGTGTTAATTATAATAAATTATAAATTAACGTCTCTGAATATCCGAAGATACCATGCCAACTAGGGATAAGAATAGAATGCAAATTAAGATTCTCTGAGAAATTTATGAACGTTAACTTTAAAGCCTTGAGGATTAAATTCATCAGGGAAAACCCAGGAAGGTAAGGCATTCCAAAGATGAGAGACTCTGTTGAAAAAGTCACGTTGGAAGGCTACGGTTCTACACCTAATTATTTGAACTGTAAAGGGATGCGCTGCTACGTTTGCTCTGGTGTGACGCGAAAGGTTTGCTGATTTAGGTAAAATCGATTTGATCTCTTCAGAAGCTCGTTCATCCATAATATATTTATAAAATATAGTCAAATCAGCAACATTTCTTCTGTGCTGCAAGGAATCAAGACCGTTAGTAAGACTTGGGTTACCAATGAGTTTAATAGCTCTACGCTGAACAGAATCAAGGCAGTTGAGACTACTCAAGTAAGCTCCACCCCATATGTGACAATGCAGTATTCCATACAGGGACGTATAAAAGATTTATAAACTAAAAGAAGTTGTTCGCTATCGAAAATCTTACGACATCGCCCCAAAAATCCTAACTTTTGAACAGCATTCTTAGCCAGATTAAAAATATGAGAATTCCACTTCATATTATTTTCAATCTCAACTCCTAGAAGTCTGACAGACTCATTCTCTAAAAGATTTTTGGGGCCAAACGTTAATGGAAAAGGATTGGGTGTCGTTATCCTAGAAAAATGACAAACCTGTGATTTGCTTGTATTGAATTCAACACTGTTAGCAATACCCCAATCCATAATTGTTTTAAGATCAGTGTTAAGGGAATCTATCAATTTTGACCTACACTCACTAAGCGCTAAGGGTGTATATAATTTAGGTGCTTCATGAGACGCATGAAGCGTGCTATCATCAGCAAAACTATGTATAGGATGAACCGTTGAGTCCAACAAATCATTAATATAGATAAGAAAAAGAGTTGGTGACAAAGCGGAACCCTGAGGAACTCCTGCGTTAGTTGAAAAAGTATTCGATGATACACCATCAACATTGACCCGAAATTTTCGATCAGATATAAAGCTCTGTGTCCAAGATATAAGCTGCTCGTCTAAACCATAGGATCTCAATTTGCATATAAGGTTGTTATGCCAAACTTTGTCAAATGCCTTGGAAATATCAAGAGCAACACCGAATGTTTCTCCAAAGTTTTCAAGCGACTTGTTCCAGATATGAGTGACAAAAGACAGCAAATCTCCCGTCGCTCTTCCTTTTCGAAATCCATATTGTCTCTCATTAATTAATTTGGAAGACTCTAAGAAGTTCATTAAATTAAAATTGACATATTTCTCAAAAATTTTAGCAACTACCGATAAAATTGAAATGGGTCTGTAATTCGTAGGATCAGTCTTACTGCCCTTTTTTGAAACTGGCTGTACACTAGCCATTTTCCAAATTCCAGGAAAAATTCCTTTCTTATATGACAAATAGAAGATTTTAGTGAGGATTGGTGCTAGCTCCCTAGCAAATGTTTTAAGTATAATCGGAGGAATAAAATCAGGGCCTGTTGCCTTGTTAGTATTGATTTTTAAAAGCATTTTTCGAACAATGTTTTTCCGAAAAATTATCCGCCTCATTTTATAAGAAACTTTAGAAATAGGTTTAGGTTGGAAATTAGGTTCTTTTAAAGTAGAATTTAAAGAGAAATAATGCCCAAGCAAATTAGCTTTCTCTTTTGGATCAATGATAGGGACATCTCTATTAACAAGAGGCGGTAGGGAAGATTTACAAAAGTTGCTTTGGACATCCTTTGCGGCTTTATAGAAATTGCGTGAACCAGTCGGATGTTCTGCGAATTTAGATGCTTTTTTCCTATTAAATAGATGTTTCTCTTCATCTATTAACTTACGACATAAATTTCTCTCTTTACGGTATTGTCTAAGGTTTTCATCGGTTTTGTTTTGATTAAACTTTCGAAAAGCCTTTTTTTTAACTTTTATAGCTTTTTTGCATTTACTAGAAAACCATAGATCAGTTTTCGGAATGATCAATTTATTAGGAATAAATCTGTGCATACCATCAATTACAATTTCAGAGAAATTTGATGCAGCTATGTCTGGGTCTTGGCCGGTAAGGCAATAGCGTTTCCAAGGAAAACATCTAAAAAAACTTTTAAGTCCTTGCCAATCCGCAGCTTTGTAATCCCAAACATTGCGAGGATTTGCTTTAAATTGTTTTGGAATTTGTATATTTAGTTGTGTGGAGATCAAATTATGATCTGAACCACCCAATGGTTCTGATATTTTAAATTGAACCAGATATGGATCGTTTGTCAAAAAAAAATCAAGTAAATTACTACTTTGACCAGGAATGTCAGGAACTCTGGTTGGCAGGTCTATTATTTGAGTAAAATTGTGATAAAGAGCAAACAACTCAGCCTGTCTACCAACCTCGTCAGTTTTAGAGCTGTGTGTAAGCCATTCTTTATTGTGGACATTAAAATCTCCAAGAACTATAAACTTTGCATTAGGATACTCAACCAACCTATCTATCTTATCAGATAAGGCATGAAATAAATTAGAGTTCTCAGGTGAATTAGGTGAACGGTAAAGTCCAAAGACAATCAGCGTTTGACTTGGGCAACTAATTTTTAGTGACACCATATTGTGAAATTTTGCATTTAATTCAAATTTATTTAATCTCACATATGGTATAGTATCCCTAATATAAGCACAAACTCCATGCTTAATGTAGAAAGAGGATTCAAGTTCATAATTGGGACAAAGGTATCTGTTTTTATCTAAGGTCACAGCACGCGCACTGATAATCGTTTCCGTTAAAAACAAAATATCAGGTTTCATAGTTTCAAGAAAAAGATGGACTGAATTAAGGTTTATATGCAATCCTCTTATGTTCGCATAGCTGATAGATAATTTTGCCATTTTAATTCATAGAGAAATATCAATGAAAAACATACATACGAAAACCACAGTAATGCGAAAACAAACAAACTCAAATTGAAATTGAAATTGACTACTTCAACAGCTGGACAACCTGAATCCAATCCTGTAAATAAACTTAAGTTTCGTCATCTCAATAGTTTGAACAGACGTAATCTATAAAATTTTAGTTAAATCTTGGCCAAATTTAAAAAGGAACGCATATCAGTTGCCTTAATTATACGAATACGTTTCAGTACTAACCCGACTAGAAATTAGATCAGTATAGTGTCCGATCCGGATCAGGATTGCCTGAAGACTGATCAGGGAGGAATCAGGCCTCCTGATCCGGACATGATTAAAAATCGTCACTCCATATATGATCCGTTTAAATGATCCATGCCGGATCCATTTCAAAGTTCCATTCCGAATCCATTTCAAAGATCCATTCCGGATCCATTTAAAAGATCTATTCCGGAAAGATCCATGCCGGATCCATTCAACAGTTTCATGTCCGGTCTGGTCAAGAGATGCATACCAGATCCGTTCAAAGGTTTAGAATTAATTTTGTTCTTAAATATTAATTTGACATTAAATAAATGAAAAAAATATTACCATTTTTCTTTAATTTTATTCATACCCGAGCAGACATTTGTTAGGGCTCAAGTAAGGCCCTGATCAGGTTTGCCCTAACCCGGATCAGGCATTGGTAGGGCTGCCTGATTGGGCCCTGATCATGAGTGTAACGCTTTTGCCCTATCAGGTCATTGCGATTACCGGATCAGACCCTGATTGGGATAATCGGATCAGGCCCAGATTGGGATATCCTGACCAGACCCTGATATATTTATATATTGTATACATAAATTAATCAAATTAAAATAAAAACATTACAATGGAAAAAATTAAAACATACATACCACCTTAATGACTATTATTATAGTCATTCAGCTGAGAAGCTACAACTAAAATATACATGAAACGGTTTTAGCTATATATTTCTAAAATGAATAATACTCTAGTGAATTTTAACTCATTTAAATTTCAGCTAGGGGTCAAATACGAAAAACCTGATCAGGGCCGGATATATTCAAATAAGGTTAAACCTAAAAGGGTATTCTAAATCAGGACCACATCAGATTGCCCTAATAGGGATTGCCCTTGTAGGACTGACCAGGCCCTGATCACGCCCTGACTGTATTCAGGTTTTTCCTAACTAATTTCGGCTCGGGTAATTTCAAGTACACTTCAAATGCTTATATATTTAAACAGTAAGTTATACCATTAAGGTATAAACACAATAAGACTGGCGAACGGCAACAGCAAACGGTATTCGTCAATAAAACCGCCCTTGTAAACACAACCAAGGCGTCAGAGTCCGGCGGTGTAATAAAAACCACAAGTGTCAAAAAATTTCAAAATGTCAAAAACTCAACAACTTTTCTTTTTTAAATTTACTTTACTTTAATATTTAATTTAATTTAATTTTTTTTTTTTTTTTTTTTTATAGTTCAGGTTAATCACTTAGGTTATAAACCTCTAATGCTTGAAGCACGTGTTAACGTTGGGAATGGAAAGTTAGAAGGTTAGGATTTAGGGACTTGGGATAGGATTAGAGCGATACTGTTGGTGTATTGCGGATTTAAAAGCTTGGGGATTGTACGAAGCAGGGAAAACATTATTTGGTAATCGATTCCACCAGTATACGGAGCGTGAAAGGAAAGAGTTATTATAGCTAGATGTTCTCACACAAGAGACCTCTAAGGTATGCTAAGGGAATGCGAAGATTGTCTTGTGGCTCGTGAAGATCTTCGTAGTGGAGGTATTAGGTTATTAATTTCCTTAGAGCATTTACCGTAGTAGTATCTGTAAAACAGTGTAAGAGCTCCAACCGCTCTTCTATGATGCAGCGAATCCATACCCGATGTTAATATTGGATCATCAATCAATTTCAAAGCACGCCTGTGGACTCTATCGACAAAATCTAAAGAGGTTTCTGGTGCTGCAGCCCATAAATGGGAGTCGAACTCAAGGATCGGTCGTATATAAGCTTTGTAGATCGTAGTAATTTCCGATGGAGAGAAGCAGCTTTAACAGCGACGTAGGAAGCCAAGTCGTTGGGATCCCAATTTTGCCACGGAAAGAATATGATCATGCCATTTCAGTTTGTGATTGATATTAGTACCCAATAGGTTAAGTGTGGGTGAGTTTAATAAAGGTTGCCTGGAAAACGATACATTGCCGTTATAGAGTGAGGATTTATGGGACAAAACGCACGACTTCGTCTTCATAGAATTAAATGTCACTAGATTCCGTTTACCCCAGTCCAGGATTAATTCAATATCTAAATCCAAAGATTCAATCATTTTTCTACGTTGACAATTAGAAGACAAACTGGATGGCTGTTTTTTGAAAGAATAGGAGTGGAAGATAGTACTGTCGTCGGCAAAGCTATATATTGGATTCGTGGTGATAGATAACAAATCGTTGATAAAGATCAGAAAAAGGGTTGGTGATAGGACCGAACCCTGAGGAACGGCTTGAATTGGGAATTTAGACGATATAGCACCATCTAGCACTACTCTGATAGATCTTTGAGATAAAAAATTTTCTAACCAGCATATCAAGGTCTTACAGACTCCAAATGAAATTAATTTGTTGTTAAGGGCCCGATGCCAAACTCTGTCAAACGCTTTGGATATGTCCAGAGAAATGATATGAGACTCACCAAAGTCATGGATTGCTTTACCCCATTTCTCCGTGAGGACTGACATAATGTCACCAGTAGACCGTGTTTTACGAAAGCCATATTGGCGGTCATGGAGAAGATTGTTGTTTTCAAGATATGCCATTAGTTTGTGATTGATAATTTTTTCCATGACTTTAGCAAGTATCGAAGTTACTGCAATGGGACGATAGTTTGATGGGTCAGACTTATTGCCCTTTTTCGGGACTGGTTGAATATTGGTCAGCTTCCACATTGATGGATAAAGACCAGAGCTTAGGGATAAATAAAAGAGACTAATAAGTGGATACACCAGGGTATCAGCGCAACGTTTTAATACAATAGGTGGTATTACGTCCGGACCAGCAGATTTGCTAAGATCTAGATTAAGCAATGTTGACCGCACAATTCTAGGACGAAAGTAAATTTTATTCATTGATGATTGGACTGGTGGAATGATCGGCGGATATATACCGGCATCATCAACGACAGAGTTTGCAGCAAAATTTACAGCAAGTAGATCTGCCTTCGCTATGGTTTCGATTATAGGGTTGCCATGCTTATCAATCAATGGTGGTATAGAAGATTTGATAAAGTTGTTGCCAACCTCTCGGATAAAATTCCAGTATGACCGGCTGCCTTTAGTAGCACGTAAAATTTTTCGCTTAGCATTGGAGTTGAAAAGAAATTTAGCTTTTTTAAATATACTATGACAGTTGTTTCTAGCCCTGATATAAAGTGATCTACTACTGGGAGATTTGTCACTCTGGTATTTGTCAAACGCTAACATTTTGTTAATTTTAGCTATATAACATTCATCAGAGAACCAGGATTTGGATTTATTTCTAATTTTCACAATACTGGTTGGTATAAAAATATTCATTCCTAGTAGAATAATGAATGTGATCAATGCAGTAGCTTGATCAACATTTTTATCCTGCAAAAATAGGCGCCAGTCGATTTCATTGTAGAATTTGTTGAGGTTCTGCCAATTACATCTATTGTAATGCCAAACCTTACGAGGAGGAGACAATTTGGGACTTGGAGCTTGAGAACTTGTTTCAAAATAGGCCGAAACTACACAATGGTCAGATCTGCCAAGAGGAGCATCGACTGAGCAGGTATATTTAGCAGAATGAGTTGTCATGAAAAGATCCAGTAGGTTAGAAGAATGGCTTGCAATATTTGGAATATGGGTGGGCCTATCAACTAACTGTGTAAGCTGATTGGAATCAGCAAGAAATTTAGCATATTGACCTTCTAAAGATGTTTTGGTTGAGAAACGTAGCCAATCTTTGTGATGAACATTGAAATCACCTGCTAATACAATTTCTGCATTAGGCGCGGTAATGAAGATTTCGTCGATTGTGTCTGTAAGAGAATTAAATGCTTCCAAGATTTGATTATGGTGGTATGAAGGACTACGATATAAATAACAGAGATAGAGATCGTGTTTATTTACTATGATTTTGAGCCAAATAAAGCAGAATTCAGAAATACTACTTGTTTCGTACTGGAAAAGCCTTGTATATTTAACATCATTACGTATATATATCATTACACCCCGGTGTTCAAAAAATGCAAATTCAGGAGAATAATTCTTACAACTGAATCGTGCATTATCTATATTTGAAACTTGTGTTTCACCTAGCGCAAGTAAATGCGGTTTCTTGTGGTTAAGATGGTATTGAATGCTAAGAAAGTTTTTTGAGAGACCCTGAATGTTAGTGGAATCGATTACGAAGTTGGAATAAGGAGTAGGCATTTTATTGAAATTGATAATGGTTTAGTTAAAGAGGAAATAGTAAAAGCCAAAACCAAAAGGGACAGATATATGAGCACAACAAAGACCAATTTAATCACTTTAATAAACTAACTAAAAAAAACTAACTAACTAATTTAATTTAATTACTTTAATAATCTAACTAAAAAAAAACTAACTAGCTAATTTAATTTAATTACTTTAATAAACTAACTAAAAAATAACTTACTAAAATCTAAGACAACTATTATTTTTTTTATATTACACGACTTGTCAATTGCAATTTTGAATATAAAATAAAAATATGACAACTCCAAAAACAACGATTACAACTTAAAGAAAACAAAAAAGTAGAAAAATTGTCTGTTTAGCAGTTGGCTACACTGACGCGTCAGCGTCAAATTAGAAATAGAATCTAAATGTTGCACGACGACGAAAAATTTTCCGTCGGCCGCTTTGGTTGTGTTAGTACTACATGTTTTATGCGTGTTCTAATTTACCGAACGATGCCGCTCGCCGTTGCCGTTAGTGTTGTGTTTATACCTTTAATAACGAATTTATTGTTTAATGAGCAATATTATATACAAAATGGATCAGGTAAAAAACTAAATTTTGTATTATTATCCAGTTCAGGACATCGGATAAGATGAGTTTTTTCGATCAGACACTGATCGTATGACTGGATCAACGAATAAAGTACTGCACGCTGATCAGTAACTGATCAGATAGCCTGATCAACGGATAAAGTACTGCACGCTGATCAGTAACTGATCAGATAGCCGGATCAAGAGAAACGGTACTGTACGCTGATCAGGAACTGATCAGATGGCCGGATCAAGGGAAACGGTACTGTACGCTGATCAGGAACTGATCAGATGGCCGTATTACGGAAAATCTGATCCGGATCTGATCATAATCCGGGTTCCCTGAACTAATTTCCAGTCGGGAAGCTCAGTGTCCAGTGATGTTTGCGTAACTTGAAAACATATATGTACTGCAAAGTATTATTTTGTTGGAAAACTGTTATAATCTGTCTTTACGATCAGAAAACGAATTTAAAATATGATTATTTTTATAGAAAGTAAGACATGTTTATTATTGATCATAATACATGGTTGGGTAGACTTAATTAGAAAATAGAGTATTGTCAACCAATCTCGAAGTTAACAGTTTATTATTAAAACAAATAAAAAATACTTGCAAACAATTTCACGGTGATTGGTACAACTACATGAAAACATTGTCCTGTCAAAAGCACGACGTTTATTTAAAATATAAAGTGCTACATGCAATACAACAGTAGTTGAATAACGATAGTAACTATTTCCATGAAAAAGATTTACTTTGGCCTTATATTATGAATTTATCATTTTAAAATTGAAGTATTTGAAATTAATAATTAATTAAACTTTATTTCATATTCACATAAAAGATTACGTGCGGGTATCTCAACTACACCGTTCTGTACTTGTAGTTTGTACACCTGTTGAATCCGATTCGCAGTTCGATTCGCCATATCTGCCTCCGTGACGAGGTTGAGACAACTGCATTTCGATTGGAAATAGAACATGATTTTTCAGTGTATTTGTCTAAAGTTCCTATTCTATAAAATTAATTACATTTGTCAGTTTATTTTGTTTACATTGACTTGTAATAGGAGGTCTGGTAGACCGTGATGTTCTACCAGTTGGTCGTGCACGCAAACATTTTCATCAGCCTGCGCTAGCTCCAGCGGGTGTGAATTCTACGACCGACCTCTACACATAAAATTTCAAATAAAATAAAACAACGCGGACTAAAATACCATATAGGATCTCCAGAAGGGAGATCTGCCATGCCAAAACTCTCTCTATGGTCAGTCATTAACACATCATTTTACTTTAATTTATAATCAACAAAAATATCAATAAAAAAAACAATACAAATAAGATACAGAAAAACCTGATCAATGCAAAACTTATGTAAATAAATGAGGTTCCCGTTTTTCCTTGGTTTGTCCAAAAAAACCTTTATATTTAAATGGTGCATTCAAATCATCCTCTAATTTCCGAGGGTACTCGTCTCAGGTGCCATTACCCTTCAGCCATCATATGGTTTTATTTTATTTATTCAATTATCCTCCATACAATGGATAACAAATGGTTTTTACAATTAGTAAAAATTCGTTGGTTGTTTTCGTTTTAATATTTAAAAAAAAATAGTTTATAATAATGATACTTTTTTCCCAAACTTACTTCGAATTTGCCTAACTCTCAATTCGATAAACGCAATTCCCAATTTCAAGTAACACAACGTTTAAAATATTTCTATTCAATAACAATTAAAACTTTATTCACAAAAACTAGTTTAAAAATCACTTTTATAATATTATCTTTACCGTCGCAGGTTTAAAATAAAACTAATTTAGTTTGGAAGAGGCATTTTCCTTATATACACTTCTGCATAATTCTAGACCATTTGAGGTTACTTTTTAGAAACCTTGAGAAAATATTAGAATATTCGATTAGTTTACGTTATGATGATTTGATTCATAAAGTAATTTTAAGTTGACCCAAGTTGTAAGAATACAACAACAACACTTGTCATTTCATTAATTTGTTTTTGTGTTTTGTTATGATTTTGCGATAACCATAACAATAATAAAACTCTTGTTTTATTTAAACGCACATATTTATTTGTTATTAATAATTTTTATTAAAGTGTCAACAGTAGCCTTAAAAATTAAGGTTTCACAAATCTTTTCTTTTCATCTACTTTACATTTTACACTATTGATTTTTTTTGTCTTTTAACCCCTTGGTTTTTCTTTCACATTTAACAATAATTAAGTTAAATACTTAACAAAACTTAATAATTTTCTTTTTTTTTTCTTTTGCTCACATATACTATTGCCTTAAAACTTAGTTTGAGGTATATCACAACAAATTTAAATCTTATATACGCATCTACTCAAATCCCGACTCACTCCTCAAGAATTCAAAAATCAACCTCTTCTTACAACTTCCCAAACTCCAACTTACTAATAACTCAAAAATAAAATAAATTCCATGGTACGAGATTCCGTAGTGCAATTTGGGATGCTCTTTATTTTTTAAGCGTGGAACGTATGCTGGGGCCCTATTCCCGAACACATATTTGTCAATCGACAATATTGTCAATTTCACCAAAATGCTTAACAACTTTGTTTAAAAATGGTATTCTGTAACTCATATTTGTGTCAAACAAATTATAACAAATTTTTACAAAATTATAACAGATTTTTGGTACTAGATTCGTACTTTTGACAACTAACTTTTTTAATCTTAAAAGATGCAAAATAAAATAAAAATATATTTAATAAATAAATAGGTTTTAATGATATTTATATAAAAATATGATTATTATATATTATGAAAGACTTAATTTTGCGTTATAAATTAATTTTTACGCCAATCGATGAAATTTGTATAAAAAAGTCAACACACAAAACATAAAGCAAAATTGTGATTTTGACAGTAACTATATTGTTCTTGTCAGATTCACAATATTGTGTTGAATTTTCACCAAATTGGTGTTACATAATACGAAATTCACAATATTGTGTAAATTTACAATATTGTGATGACATTTATGTGTTCGGGAATAGGGCCCCTGTTTCATTCTTCCCGATATCATCATAATCTGCTGACAGATAAAAATTACATCGTTCTGCAAATAAATTATAAGAAAAACTAAATATATTTATTTATTTAAAGAACGACCGAAAATAAAAATTTCATGTGCGGCTTTTAACGAGTTGAGACAATTAAAACCTTAAAATACGGGCACAAAGCCCATAATTATGAAAGTAGTCTAAGTCATAGATTTCTTATTTTGAGATATTTAAAGGTTTGCAATTTGTAAATGATTAAATTAAGAAACATTTCTATATTATAAAAAATTTTATTTTAGAGCTTTGTTAGTCCTCAATAATGAAAGTTTATTCCGCATGTGAAATTTTGTATAAATTTCATTTTGAAATATGCTTTTTACAGTTTGAATTGAATTGACTTAGGCCATTTTCAAAATTAACTGAACGGTGTATAAATGACTTAACGCAAAAGCAAACTTCGAAATTCTAATGTTATTTATTAATTATTTTCCGAACTCATTATTTTGTCTCCATTAACTTTCACTTAAAAAAGAGCAATTTTGACATTTAGGAGGAACAGCCTCATTTTTATGGGTCTATGGTCCGACAATATAAAAACTTTGCAACACAACGCTTTGGCAATTATTTTCGACATTTTGTTCGACTTTTTTGTTTTTTGTTTCTTCAAATTTTGTTAGATTACTATCATAATTAACACTAGATGAATCACATTTTTGTTGAAATAACAAGTACTCTATAACGGATCTTTTTTGATAATATCGTACACTGAAAAAAAAATTGAAGTTCATGACAACCTCATCTCGAAGTTGGCAGTTGATTATTCATGCAAAGAAAAATTATTTGCAAACAATTTCACTGTGATTGGGACAACTACACGATAACATTTTCCTAACAACAGAATGAGGTTTATTTAAAATATAAAGTGTTATATCCAATATAACAGTAGTTGAATAAAGATAATAACTAGTTCCCTGAAAAAAATTTTCTTTGGCATTATATCATGAATCTTTCATTTTAAAGTTTAAGTATTTGAGATTAATTGAACTATATTTTATTTTCACATAAATATTTCGTGTGATTGTCTCAACTTCATCGATTTATAATAGTAGAGTTGTTGAAACAATTTCGTAGTTTGATTCGCCATATGTGACCGCACGGTGAGGTTGAGACAATTGCATTTCGATTGGAAATAGGACATGTTTTTTTCAGTGTACAATGTAATGACTAATTTAGTTTGAAGTAATTTGATGCGATATAACGGATAAACTCATTTTTTTCAAATTTTGACTTATGCTGTGTGCCTCACACTAGTATTTGTTGCTAATTCCCTGTCTTTTCTAAATTAATTGCTAGTGCACATATGCTATTCATAGATGTCACTCGTATCAAACGTACAACCTGTGCCTGACCTCATATTTAAATTAGAATCTTTTTAAATGTCGAAATTTGTAAACATTGTCATAATGGAGGATGATAATAAAATTATATTTGGGAGCTTGTTTTTTTTAAATACTTACATCATACCGAATATTTTCTTTTGTATAAATTTGAATTATTTTCCATTTATTCTAAATAACTGTTTTTAGGGTTCCGTTTTTTATACGAATTGGTGAGAGTAAAACGAGTTTTTCACATTATATCGATTATCTCGTAAACTATAAATGCTATGGACTTGAAATTTGAGGTGCGTGTAAAACTAATCTGTCCACATGAAAAGACGGATACAAATAAAACTAAAGTGGTTTTCATTTGGTTTACAGGGCTACGATGTGAGACCTTTGAGAAAATACATTTTTTTATAGATTCAAGTAGGGTATCATATGAAAGGGCTTTATTTCAGTATTTCTTAAAAATTTATTTTGGAATTTTACACCTTACCATTTTTTGTATAATTTTGAATAATGACGTTTTTTTCGTGTTTTCTTACCTCGATTAGCTCCGAACCTATCTGATCGAAAATTTTCAAATGTATTTGGAATGATAGAAAAATTAGTACGTTTTTAATAAAAAATATTAAAAATTGTCATATTCTCATAATTAGATTTATTAAGGGGGTGGAAATGAGGAGAGGTAAAAAAACTATTTAAAATGTGGTCAAGTGGGGTGTCGTTTGAAAGAGAACTTAATTTAGAAAACAAAGCAATTTTTTTTAGAATTTTACTATAACTCGACCATTCCCCCCCCCCCATACGTTTCGACACTGGTTGACAGAAAAATTTGTAAAAATTCACAGAGTTAGGAAATTTGGTAAATTTTGTACGAAAACTATAGCGAAGTCTCAAATAATTATATTTCTGTGTGTTAAGGGGACCGGGGTAGAGGGGGTAAAAAAAACTTTTTTTTTGACCCAAGCGAGTGGGGTGTCATTTGATAGAGCACCTAATTTAGAATTTGTTGCATTTTTTCTTAGAATTTTGCGGTGCCCAGTTTTTGAGTTATAGTCGAAAAAGTGCAAAATTCAGACCGTTCCCCCCCCATACGTTTCGACAATGATTGACAGAAAAATTTGTAAAAATTCACAAAGTTAGGAAATTTTTTAAATTTTGTACGAAAACTATAGTGAAGTCTCAAATAATTATATTTCTGTGTCTTTAGGGGACCGGGGTAGAGGGGGTAAAAAAAACTTTTTTTGACCCAAGCGAGTGGGGTGTCACTTGAAAGAGCATCAATTGACATCAATTTGGGATTCGTTGCAATACTTTTAGAATTTTGCGGTGCCCAGTGTTTGAGTTATTGTCAAAAAAGTGCGATTTTCAGACCGTTCCCCCCCCATACGTTTCGACACTGATTGACAGAAAAATTTGTAAAAATTCACAGAGTTAAGAAATTTAGTAAATTTTGTACGAAAACTATAGCGAAGTCTCCAATAATTATATTTCTGTGTGTTTAGGGGACCGGGGTAGAGGGGGTAAAAAAAACTTTTTTTGACCCAAGCGAGTGGGGTTTCATTTGAAAGAGCATCTAATTTGGGATTCGTTGCAATTTTTTTAGAATTTTTCGGTGCCCAGTTTTTGAGTTATTGTCAAAAAAGTTCGACTTTCAGACCGTTCCCCCCCATACGTTTCGACACTGATTGACAGAAAAATTTGTAAAAATTCACAGAGTTAGGAAATTTGGTATATTTTGTACGAAAACTATAGCGAAGTCACCAATAATTTTATTTCTGTATGTTTAGGGGACCGGGGTAGAGGGGGTAAAAAAAACAATTTTTTGACCCAAGCGAGTAGGGGTCATTTGAAAGAACATCTAATTTGAGATTCGTAGCAATTGTTTTTAGAATTTTGCGGTGCCCAGTTTTTGAGTTATTGCCAAAAAAGTGCGAAATTCAGACCGTTCCCCCCCATACGTTTCGACACTGATTGACAGAAAAATTTGTAAAAATTCACAGAGCTAGGAAATTTGCTACATTTTGTACGAAAACTATAGCGAAGTCTCCAATAATTATATTTCTGTGTGTTTAGAGTACCGGGGTAGAGGGGGTAAAAAAAACTTTTTTTGACCCAAGCGAGTGGGGTGTCATTTGAAAGAACACCTAATTTAGAATTCTTTGCATTTTTTTTAGAATTTTTCGGTGCCCAGTTTTTGAGTTATTGTCGAAAAAGTGCAAAATTCAGACCGTTCCCCCCATACGTTTCGACACTAAATGACAGAAAAATTTGTAAAATTTCACAGAGCTAGGAAATTTGGTAAGTTTTGTATGAAAACTACAGCACAGTTTTGAGTTATGGATAAGAAAGGGCAAAATTCAAATCGTGCCACCCCCCTACGTTACGACGACGATTGACAGAAAATTTGAAAATATTCACAGAGACAGGAATATTGGTAACTTTTGAATGAAAACTATAGCGAAGACTCAAATAATTATATTTCTGTGTGTTTATGGGATGGGTGTGGGGAGGGAAAAAACCATTTTTGACCCAAATAAGTGGGGTGTCATATGAAAGAGCACTTAATTTAAGAAATATTACAATTTTTTTAGAATTTTGCAATACACAGTTTTTGTGTTATTGAAAAAAAAATATTTTTAGTATGTAGCCTTTCCACCCCCCCTAAACTTCAACACTCTATTGACCGACAAAATAATCAAATTTAATCCATTTACAAGCTGGTGTAATTGAATCTTTCTTAAGTTACCAAAAACATCTATGAATAATATTTAACCTGAATTAATATTTTTTTTGCCATTTTTGACCAATGTAGATTTGATTGTAATTTACTATTGACATTTACAATTTAACATTTATTTTGTTATGTGTCTATGGTCTGGAAATATAAGGACATTACAACACAACTTTTTGTCAATAATTTTTGATATTGTGTTTTTTTACGGAATCCTTGACGAGCGAATTTTATTCGCACTTGTCTGACTTTTTAAATATATTGACGTTTCAGTGAATTGACAACTAAATTGAAAAGCAAGCTGACGAGGAGCAGGAGACTTCTCGTCCGCCGCCTGGTGGTCAATAGCGCAACTTGGGTATGAAATGAAAAGTCACTGATTTAGCTCAAAAAGTTGGTGTGAGGCACACAGCATTAGACCACTTTCATAATTATGGCCACATTTAAGATGATTAATGTCTCTATTCCAACTACTACATAATATGTCGCAGTTATGTTATGGAGCCTTACAGCCGTAAACAAAAGCTTCAATTCATAAACGTGACCAAAGTGAACAATATCATATTTTTGTTCCCAAAATAAGTCTACATTTTACTAGTCTAGTTACTACATAGTGTACTGATTTTTTCTTATTTGTTTATTTTATTCGCATAAAATTAACCCAAAAACATGACCGCAACTTGTTGTTCTTGACCAAATTGTTGATAATCACAGTTATGATTTCTTTAATGTTGCATCATTAACATATATTGATTCAGAAACATATAAACAAAAACAGTCTAACCATGTTAACTAATAAAATGTAAAAAACATGCGAAACAAATTGTTATTTGTATTTTAAAATTAAGTAAAATTAACCTTTGTCATAAAAACAAAATCTTATAAACGAATACACTATGTACTAAATAGTAGTTAGTTAGTTTACATGGGCCGTCATAGTGACACACATGCACTCTATTGGCCCATAGCTCAATCTAACTTATTATTAAGTAAATCTAATAGATTATACCACATTTAAGATCTAAATCTGCTAGGAATTTCAAATGCCAAAAAAATCCATTGGGTTTGACTAGGATTCAACCCGTTGTCTCTTGGATATGAAAAGTCTAAACTCTAAAGCATTAACCCCTCGTGCATTAATTGCCATATATTCTTCATTTTCTCAATTACCTCAATAAACTATAAGATTTAATATTTATTTGCATATCCGCTTATTATTTAATTTTTTTTTGTTTATAAAACAATTTATGCAAATCTTAAAAGCCAAAGACAAGTTTTTTTAGAATTAATAAAACGATGATGATAGATAGTAATTTAATATGTTTTTAAATAAGCGTTTCAAATTACCATCTGTGCTACTACTCCACTAACATAATAATGATAAGCTAAAATTCATAACATTAATAGAAATTTTTTTCTTATTGCGTAACGAAATAATTATTATTTTTTTTCCTTTTTTTTTGTTCGAAATTATGGTAGAATTACATAGAAAGATAGGTTTACTTGTTCTTAAAACTTTAAAAGAAGTTAATTATTTTTAAAAACAAAGCATAATAATCTTAATAAATTTGTTTGAACTAGGATCTTTGATTATTTTATGACGATAGATTTATTCAAAAGTCTTGGCGAGCTTTAAAAGCCTTTTAACATTTATGAAAGCACTTCCGCTGAGAGCGGTTTGAGTTCTCTGCTTTGGTCAACGAGAATGATCGTCCTCTGTATTGAGTCACCTTGAGTCAACCTCGTGTAATTCCTCATTATTGCAATTCTCCAAGAATGAAGAGTCTTGGTTTGGGGTAGTCTGCCGTAATTTGATCGAGGTTGGACGATAGTTTATCTAATAAAGGACTACCTAGAGCAGAGTTTAGGGATCTCTGTGTTCATATTATAAACATGGTTTCATTAATACATGATATCTTCAATGTCAGGAATTATCGTGCTTAGAGTTCAACTTGTAAGTTTTAATTCTCGTACAGGAAAGTGAGTTTCGAACAAATACTGACGTCATGCTTGTTATATAAAGAATGTTTCAAGTCGCAACTAGGTACATATCCGGTATTTATCGAGATCCGATTTCGATGGTTTGCCACTAAAAACTGTTTTAATAAGAAACAATATGTCAGGTTTATTTTTGTCAATGTAGTGATGAATCTTGTTTAGGCTGGGATTGACATCTCTTATGTTAGTGAACTCAATACTTAGCTTTATGAACTCAATACTAAGCTAATTCACTATGCTGTCATTTTGTTGAGGGAGAGGCGCTCAAAATTTTCACACTACACAATACATGAAGATCTGGTTGCCGCGGATGTCAAAATGTGGATTTATGGAAAAATGAGGAAATTCACAGGTAAGACCACATCACGAATAAAATTGTCCTAATTAGAATGAAAACAACAAAGTAGGTAACGCTGGGCATTAAAGAAAGAAAACTAATCTATCTGGGTCACATTATGCGGAACGATAAATACAGGTTCAAACAGCTGATTTTATTAGGCAAAATTGTTTGAACGAGCACCGTTATCAACGAACTGTTGAAAATCACCAGTAACCCAATAAATAGTTTTGCAGATGATAGTACACCGCACAAGTCATTCGTCTCCCCTATCTTCAAAGGGTAAAATGCATGAACGAATAAATCCCGTCCGGAGAGACGCTACCATAAATATAGACGAGGACCTAGAAAAAGTCGCCGATTGGGGTGACAAAAATTTGGTCAATTTTAATTCCACTAAAACACAGCTATTGATTGTTTCCAGAGCAAAGACCGAGTTTCCCAACGATATTTCAATTAATATGTGTGACGACCAAATAGACAAATGTGAAAGCATTCGTTCATTGGGAGTCCTATGACTTGCTCTGGAACGATCATATAATGGCCATGGCAAAGAGTGCGTCAAGAAAACTCGGCCTCCTCAATAGATGTAAAAAATATTTTACTCCGTATCAATTACTCAAAATTTATAAGTCCTATATTCGTCCCTGCATGGAGTATTGTCAAGTTTGGGCGCTGCGTCTGTTACCATCTTGGCTCTTTTGACTCTGTTCAAAAGCGTGCTATACGAATTGTCGGTGATCCAAATTTAACATTAAATCTTGATTCCATACAACATCGTCGCACTGTTGCTGATTTCGTTGTTTTTTTACAAATATCATCACCAGCAGTGCTCGGATGAAATCAGATCCATCATGCCTCAAACATATTCTTTTCCCCATTTTACTCGTCAATCGGTTTGTGCAAACAGTAAAACTGTCGAGGTTACTCGCTGTCATAGTAAAAAAATGCAAAAGGATTTCTTTGTGCGTACATCGTGCAAATGGAATGCTTTTCATGTATCAATAGTCTCGAGTGCCTTCAATCCACAAACATTTAAACAAAGCGTCCACCATCACCTCAGAACGCATGTTGTTGTGGGACCTAGGTCTTAAAAGGTATCTTTGTGTTATTGTGACACATTTTGTAATTACTTACGCAAAACTTTTGTATTACCTACTACACAACACAACACATTTAAAAAAAAAATTGTTCTACCCGCACATCTAATCTTTTTCCCTAACCTCCTAAATACAATCATAATGATTTTATCTTAATCCATAATCCATCGTCCCTAAAGTCTATTGCATAGGAACTTCACTTCAGTTGATGATGTCATCAGTTTAAACCAGGGTTGTTCCTTTACGCGTAATCTAAAATAGATTACATTACATGTAATCTATGTAATGTAATCTATGTCATCTATGTAAATTTGGCGTAATCTATTAATTTTGATTTAAGAAGAAATACGTGAAAATATTGTATTATCCCTACTGAAAATTTTTTCTTAAAAGACATGATTAATAATATTGTCAAAAACAAGATCTTGCGATCTTGAAAAAAGTTAATTTATTGCTAAAAAATTTTAGAATTCACATATCAATTAAATAGATTACATTATAGTTTACATTATAGATTACACGAAAATATCTCGCGTAATTTACACGTAATCTATGCGTAATCTATACATGTAAAGTAATCTATTTTGTCTACGGCACAACCCTGGTTTAAACTGCACTAAATTTATTGAAAAGATATTGTTGTCAAAGTTGTTAGTTTTTTAACTGGATATCTATTATAAAGTAAGCTTAAACTGCAAAGACAAGATCGATAATTGAATCGCTCTGCTTTATTCAGTTTTCGATTTAAAAGTTTGGGATCACCTTGATTTTCTTCATTGAGAAGTTTATAGACCGGCCTAAAATCTCGCTCGTACCCTATTTGCAGTGTAAACTTTTACTTTAGAATAAACCAGTTCATTAAACAGCAATAAAGGACTATTACCTATTTGACCGTATTGAAACTAACTTTATTTGTGTCCTTTTTAAATTTATGTTTTAGATTGTTTTTAAATTCTTTAATGGACTGGTTGTGGATAAAATATCACACAAATCTCGGTAGAAAGTGTCGTAGTCGTGCTATAAATAAATACCCTTTATCTAAGCCCTCGGTGGAAAAGAAAGAAAAGTTTTCCGCTTGGTATGTATAATGTAATACATATACTATTTCAATTTCGACAAATTCAGTTGATTTATAAATCTTTTATTCGCTTATATATTGCATACTGATCGCATTTGTGAACTTGTCGAATCCTTGAGGAATAAAATGCTCAGGTTCTATACAGACAGTATTGATATAATTAATTCTTAGCGTTGATCAAACCAACCATCTTAATTCTTCACTGCGCCAGACGTGGCTTTTTTAAATATTCATCATCCTGACTAGCATTATGTAAGGGCTCAGATCTGGACCGGATATGGTTTTCCCTACTACTGATAGGGACCATATCAGGCACACTGGACAGGTCCTGATCAGTAATGTAACGCCTCAAACTATCCAAACCGGATCAGGCAGCCCTACTAGACCCGGAGCAGGACCGGATCATTTAAAATAAGGAATTTGCTACAACATACATACATTAGAAAATTTACTACTACACACATTAAAAAAAATTATTTATAAAAATATTCTATCTTTATACTTACCTATATGTATTCATAACGCAGAGAAACGATAACTAAAGTAAATGTGAAATTTCACAAACTATGTATTTTGATCTGGTCCTGGTCCGGCATTTACTACTAGGGATGTGATAGGTCTTTGAAATCCGGGCCAGGACAAATACGGCACGCCCTAGTAGTGAAATCAAGTATGATTTCTGATAGGGGCCGGATGCAAATGCCCTATTAGGATTTACCTTATTACACACTGATCTGGTCCGGATCATAATAGGGTATACCTTAACAAATTGCTAGTCGGGATGATTATCTCTACATTCTTATTCTCTTCAAATATCTCTTTTATTTTCTAATTGAGATTTTTTCTGCGGATATTCAATTAATTCAGTATTAATTGATGGATAACCTGATTTTTCCATTAATAATTAATTAATTACTTAGTTTTGTTGACAAGACTTAATAAAATTGCTATTTTGAAAATAAAAAATAATAATTTGTATAATAGCATTAAAATATGCAAACCAAATTTCGTATTGATAAATTTTAATTTTTCTTTTGTTTATTTTCAGGTAAGATAATCAACTTCAATTTAACAACCATGTATGATAGTTATTGCATATGTATATAGATAGTAGTAAATGATATATCGGAAACCAAGCAGTAATAATAAGGCATATTTAGTTTCATCATTTGTTTTTAATATTGTAAAATGGAAAGCTTTTCGATCTCCATGCAATAAATTGTATGTACCTTTAATTCTTCAATACTCAATACTGTTAAAAAAACTATGTATTTCGTTTGGATGTAAATCAAAAACTGTCTTGCATTTTCATTTATTCGGTTTAAGTAAGACAAAAGTAATTAAAGTTTGTAGAAATTACAACACAAAAAATGTGGTTTATGGGCTTCTAAAATGAAATCAATTGTTAAAATTTAATGTATATTTGTTTAACGGAATAGAACCGGAAATTGAATATAATAAAAAACCAACAACAACCAACATTATTCCGATGTCAATAAATAATGAGAAAAAAATTACTTACAGCAAATTAATTCAGTCACAAGTTAATCAAAAATGAACGCTTTAATGAGTAATACAATTTTCAGAAAGTTACAATAAACAGGTAATGTGTTTTTACATAAACTTTTGTTTTGCAAGTTCGTGTATTTGTTAAAATACACGATGTTTGTTTTTTATTTTTAATAATTATTGTTGTTGGCAAATTCCATTTTTTTTTAATTTCTTAATTCTAATCAACCATAGAAATCGTTAGAAAAAACGACGGTGTCGCTTTTGGAATTTGTTTCTTAATATATGGGTAGTTCTACAAACTAGGAATTTTGGACGGCTCTGCTTATTTCGTATATTAATATGAAAAAAAAATTTTTTTTTCGAATAAAATTTGTAAACCTTAATTATGTCTAGCTGGTCACCCAAAATAAACTCGTTTTGAAATATATTTCTTACAAAAAAAAATTATTTAAAACGTCAAATTATCAGTCCCCTGGCGTGTCCCACCTTGAAAGTCAAAGCTGGTAAACTAAATAATCAATGATTTTAACTGTGTAGAGACAAATTTACACTGTAGTAATAATTTTGAATACTGATGCTTTAATAATGTATAAATAATCATAACATTACTCTATATTTCATATAAGATATACCCTATTAAAATTTGTCCCACGAATTTGTTATTATTCTCCTGCCCAATCAAAACACATATTGGAAATTCATATTTCTATCAAGTTATCGCTCGTCACAGGAATTAATTAAAGTTCAATAAATATAATATTGCAAGTGTTTTACTTAGTCCGAGGTTTTATCAATCAAAACAGTCATCATTACTATCAAGATCGTGTGTTGCCCAGTCAAATTATCAGTCCCTTGGCAAGTATTTTCGTAAAAAGTATTTTAATTACAGGTAATTTTGTAGTTTTATACGTCGTGAATATGTATTGCCTTGGTATAGAATCCGTTTATTTTTTTTAGACGTAATTTTGTCATTTTTAAGCGAAATACTGATAAATTATCGGTCTCAAATTATTAGTCCCCTGGCAAGTATTTTCGTAAAATGTCTTTTAATTACAGGTAATTTTGTAGTTTTATACGTCGTGAATATGTATTGCCTTGGTATAGAATCCGTTTATTTTTTTTTAGACGTAATTTTGTCATTTTTAAGCGAAATACTGATAAATTGATAAATTATCAGTCCCCTGGTCTCAGTGACTTAAATATTTGGGATTTTGACTTAAATAAATGTTTATTTCGTATTTTGAGATAATATTGAGATAATTTTGAGTTAATGTAGGAGGAAGAAGGTTTTTTTTTATTGTGACTCTTGTATTTTATTTTTTTTTTTTTGACTGGCCACATTCAGAAAAGAACGTCATCAACTTTAACTAAAACTACTTGCCAGAACTTATACGCAAACAACATGTCGTGTCGTAATTAGCTCCATTTTCTTCCTTCGTGTGTAGAACTACCCACATTTAGTTTTCGTTATGTGGTAGTGATGGGTAACCTCAGCCAAATTAATGATCCGTTGTGACCGCACCGTGTCTTTGCCCTGACTGATTTAAAAACGTTCGTTATCGTTCAATCGGTCACTTGCGAAATATTAATTATGCAAGTCAAAACTACCAAAAAAAGTCTAGGTAGTAATAAATCAAGGACCATCATCTCTTAACTAAAATGCAACAATCTTCATAAATTTGAGACAGTTCCACCTAAAATTCTGCGAAAGGCATTTCAAAACTTTTAAAAACATTAAAACCAGTTAAAACCGGTTTTCAGAACAATCGTTTTACGTTTTACACCTAAAAATCAAGTTTTTTTTAGCTTTAATATTCTTATGAAACATTTTATTAGAAAACATATATTCAGTTCGTTATAATAAAATAAAAATATTAATTTTAACCATCAATTTACAGCAATTTACTCAAATATAATGTCCATATTAATTAAATGTATCACAATTCATTAAACAATAGAAAAATTCTGAAAAATATTTCATAAAAAATTCATTATAACTTATTTTTATTATTATTGTAGAATGCTCGAATTAAGAATAAATTGATCTGATAATGCAGAAAAAATTACCTTTCTGACTCACTTGCCACTCACGCGGTATCTTAGTAACTATAAACGATATTTTAATATTTTTCTTTCAGGTTTTGTGCCTCAAATCTTTTTTAGACTTCTTTACAGAATTAATTACAAATTGTTGGGTAATTAAACTCAAGTTGCTAAGGAAATTCAAACCTTCTATATCAGTGCCGTGATTCGAATCTTGTGACGACAGATATACTAAGCAATAACGCTACCGCGGCAATGATCAGTCGACTGTCGAAACTTCACCATTATACTATCAAATTTTTCAAATTTTTATTAGTACGAGCTCATGTTGCAAACGAAATATTAAATAAAACTGTAATCTCCGAATATAATATGTACTACAAAATAAATTATTTGGAGAGAATAAAAAAGTTGTGTGAACATGATTTTTACGTAATAAGTGCACACCTTACAAATTTCACTGTACGAATTATGTACTTAAAAATATTTGCTTTTAAAACCGGTTTTAATTGGGACAAAACCGGTTCTTTGAATTGCACATTTTTAACCGGTTTTACCGAAAACTAGTTTTACTAACCAATCCAAAATAAGTGAATATAGGTAAAGTGGTAAATATAAAATACTATTTTGTAAATAATTAATAATAAAATTCACAGATAAAGTCCACAGCTCGCATGTTAAAACCCATCTATAACAGTGTTTGTGATTTTGAGGTTATTGAACAGTCAAAGTTTGCTTATATTGAAACTTAATAAGATTCAATTAACTTCAATTATTTATTAAAAGTTACTTCACAATGGCCTACATAAACAATTAATTATATCAATCTCAACATCTCAACAACAATCTCACAATCTATACATACAATTTTTAATCGTGTGCATTGCACTAACAACTATCACAAGGTCGTTTTAAGAACATTTTACTTGTTTAACTTTTTTCAAATCGGAATTTCTGTGGTTTTGAATTTCAACTCTGAAGACAAAAATTGTTTATAATATAATTTCACTTAATAAATAATAATAATAATAATCTTAACAAAAAAAAAGAATGGAAAGAAAAGCAAGTGAAAGAAAACTATTATTACAACTGATTTTTTTTTATGTTGTTGTTCATGTTGTGACCTAAAACCAAACAATTTTGTTTTTTTTTATCTTATTTTACTCTTTTTATTAAACAGAAATATCAATAAATAATAGTCATTGGCAAAAATGTATGTACATTCATACATACATAAATAAATATAAATTTATGATTCAAACGAGAAAATATGTTAAAAAAATTTAATTATTTTCTTGAAAATTATTTATTGAAGCGAAATTATTGGTTAAAACTTAAAAATTGTTTAAAGAAATTCAAAGGGACAATTATTTTTGATTAATATAAAAAGTATGTGTACACTTGTACACTTGTGTTTATTAAACAATTTTATTTTTGTTTTTTTTTATCAATGAGGAGCAATGACCATAACAGAAAAAAACATTTTTAATCACAAGCGTTTTTTTTTCGTTAAACAATTTCTTACCTTTCATCTTTTATTTTGATTTAAATCTTTAATCCAATTTCGACTGACGCTAGTAATACTTATTGTGGAATTACATTTCAAAGAATTTATTTTTTGTTATTTGAAAATTAAAATGCTTTTGCATACTTATTTATAAACTATTTGAAAATGTTCATTTGAAAACGATAGACTTCACAGATTATGGGAAAATTTTGTGTTTACGTTAGAGAGTTTTAGTCCAGTAATTGACGGTTTTCGACTCCCAATTCTTTTAAGCAGCATGAATTTGCTTCAAATCTTGACAGTATGTAGGGAATAGCTCAAAGATCAAAATCTACCCTACGACGATGTGCGCTTTTACTATGCGGTTGATTATTACCCCATCTCGGGAATGGAAATTTGTATGCTGAAAATAATATCGGAAATCGATAGACGATTTTTAAGGATTTAATGTTATATAGAGTTTTTTATCGAACAGTCAATAGTTTTTGAGTTATTTGTGACTGAAAATGTCTATTTTTCATAAAAAAACGAAGATTTTTTCACTTTTTTCCAGATGATAACCAGACAAAAATCTGACATTTTTCAAAAAGGTCATTAAAATCAAAACTGTAGTTTGTAAAAAAAAAGAGAGAAACCAATCTCTCTCAACCAATATTGTAAATATAAACACGTTACTGAGTTATGGGTTGTTGAAAGTAGGCTATTGTTCATTGAATGCAAAAATCGAAACATTCAACGTTAAATAACGGGAAAACGGTTGGTTATATTTTTTGTGGTCTAAAAAGCAACAAAAACACCCTCGTCATAGCCAACCTATTTGAAACTAATCATTACCCATTTACAGTTTACTTTATTTATGTACCAGCAATACATTCAAGAACTTTTACCGGCTTAGGAGGTTTAGATTTGAAAAAAATTGGGTTAACGTGAAAGGGCGTTTTCGTTATTTCTCAAAAATTTTCATTTTTTTCAAATAACTCAAAAACCAATTATAGTATGTAAAAACTTCTAAAGTGCAATAATGTAGCTGTTTTTACTAATAATTTTGCCTGAAAAATGAATATGACACGTGATTCAAAGTATGTGTTGTTTGCGAATAGTACATTCTTTGACCCCTTGCAGCTCACAGCTTTTAAAATCGAAGAACTCGAAAGAAATTTAATTGTTTAATTTAATTTATAGACTCGCCAGCTTTTAAATTAAGGGAGACATCGATAAAAAAATAAACACTTTTTTCCGCATTTAGGCGCACGTATATTGGAGCACTGATGTACATTACGGAATTTTACTTTTAATTTTTGTGCCCGGGGGTACCATCTTTGAGAGCACTGCTGCAACATAAAGGGTATGGGAAGAAAATACGGAGCCCAGTTTGCCAGCAGGGTTGTCACACCCGTAGACCAAAAATAAAAATTTGTTCGAATCTTTAAATCGTCTTCATCCGAATCGGATAATTTTTTGTTTGAAGTTTCTAACAAACTCTTTACTATGCATATGCTTTCATCAGTAACACCAGCTACTGTTTGTTTGAGTGTTGTCGACTCAATATTATTAATGGTAGTTTGGACCTTTGGATGTTATGGAGAGTGTTATAAATCCTAATTTACCTTACGAAGTAATCACGTATGATCCATTTCGTAACGGTTTCCTCCACATTGTGAAATTTACCACATCTAATTTTTTTACATTTCAATGCACAAACGGCTGCCTCAATTTTAAGTCGATTTCGTACAATCGAAGAAATTGTAGTTATCGTCAACCCAATCAAACATTACTCCACTTGACTCCGAATTGTTTCTGATCAAACTATTGAGCAGATGTTAATGAGAACAATCAGTGTAGAAAGCGGACCGTTCAAACGAGGTTGTACAAACAAGTGTTGTCTTCAAGTGAATAAAAAGCATTATATACACTAAAGACATCATTGATTGTTTTGAGTAATTTTGTGATTTGGAATTCAGTAAGGGTCACCAGCATTCTAGATTCTAGAGATTCTAGAATTAAAAGAGATAGAAAAGATGTTCTGACTTTACGAGAATTTTTATTAGAACACAATCCATTTGAAGATATTGATAATTTGCAAAATATTGTCACCGGATTGACTGGGGCAGAGGAGATAAAGTGATGCAATGCACTGTCTGTTGGGATTATAGCAATGAAAGCACTTAATGGTAAGAATGGTTTTGGCCAAATTAAACAATCCAAAAATAAAAAAGAAATAGTAATTTCTTTACATGAAGTCAATAGCAGATTCAAGATTGGCGATAAAATAATTCCTGTAGATCCGCTATTGTTGTTCCAAAGAATTTGTGTTATGAACAAAAGTGACGATGAATTGGAATGTTGTTTAAAATTTGACCGTTATTATGAACAAAGTCGTTCACAAAAATTATCTCCAAAGAATACAAAAGAAATATCTCTGCAACTCATCACTACACAAAAAATGCCGGTGGAAAACCTTTTAAAAATGATTTTCTGCAATTGCAAAAAAGGATGGGGCGCATTATGTAGCTGCCGAAAAGTTGGGTTTTTTTGCAACGCAACTTGTAGTAGATGCTCCGGTGAATGTGTTCCGATTTTAGATCAAGAAGAGGAGGAGACTGACAGTGACGATAGTTCTCATAAGGATACAATGTTCTAAATATTAATGAAAAAACATTTCAATTCAAATAAAATTAAAATGAAAAAAAATTAAAAAAAGAAAATATATTCGTCACCTTTAAATAATTTGTTGGAATGTAATCATAATATGGGATGGTTTTTAAAGGATATTATGAAAAATAATAAATAATATATCAGAATATCTAACAACTTTTATATAACTCATGTGAATTTTATTTCAAACTGTTAAGATTTAATTTGTTTTGACAATAAGGGTTAGTTTTTATTCCCAAAAATAAAAAACGCATATTGGCATAGGGTGGATTTTGAAGTGGAGGTTAAGTTGAGCTTAATTCCAAATTTTCAGGCATCGATGCTGCTTCAAAGAATTTGGAGGTTCCCTACTATTAAAAATCGTCATTTACTATTTATAGCCCGCAAATTGCGGGCAAGTTGCGTCCTAAGAATTTTCTTGGTTGTTATTTGTTCTTAAACAACAATAATATTACAATAACATAACATTAGTTAGACAAGATAAAACCTAAAAACACTTAAAAGGGTTAAACTTAAACCTATGTACCCGACTAGCATTATGTAAGGGTTTAGGCTTGGGCCGGATAGGGCTTTCCGTACTTATCTATACACAGTCATAACGCAGGTCGCAGAGAAGTGATAGGAAGCAAATGCCCTATTAGGACAAATGCCCTTATTGCACTTGATCCGACCCGAATTATAATATTATAGCATGCCTTAATAAAATGTTAGTTTGGTATTTCACTACAACTTTTATTCCTATAAGCTTGCAGCAATTTTACCAAATTTTTTATCAATTTTATAAATCTTAAATTTTTTCTGGTTATTGAAATTTTACCAAATTCTTCCAAATTAGAACAAAATCTGATATATTAAATTACAAATCAATATTTTCTCACACTAATTGAAACCGTTTTCATAAGTTTCATCATAATCACTTCATTATTGTAGGCTGTAGTGTGAAAAAGACACTGAAAAAAATGAAAACAATTTTTTTTACCGGAAGTGAAAACTCGGGTATTGGGAAGTGAAAGCTCGAATGCAGAACTGTTGTGAACCGTACTAAATGCTTATGTACTAAGACTGCGTTCCAATTGATGCTAAATTGTACTAAACGTGCTAAATCAATTTAGTCAACTATTTTATTTGACTAAATTAAAATTTTCTTTCTAAATAATTGTGAAGAAATTCGTTCGTTTAACAATATCTGACAACTTGATTACATTAATTTACAGTAAAATTCGGTAATTTTGTAAAACTAATTTTAGATTTAGCAGTTTAGTACAATTTAGCAGCTAATTGGAACCCAGTCTAAGTCTCATATAAAATATAATTATCAGGTGCTGATGTTATGGAGCAAAATTCCGCAAAAAAC
This sequence comes from Diogma glabrata, assembly GCA_963693315.1. Lineage (NCBI taxonomy): Eukaryota > Metazoa > Arthropoda > Insecta > Diptera > Cylindrotomidae > Diogma > Diogma glabrata. Next base: position 230,436,480 of record OY856187.1, read on the forward strand.
TTTTTAACCGGATGTGATAAACCAGAAGTTTGTACGCAGAAATGTTGGAAACAGTATATTAAAACCTTATATAACAAGTTTCAATACGATTGAAATCCAGGATTAGAAGTTATTGAAGATTAAAACTTAAACGTGTTTGGCGGACCCCCGCCATTTTGTCCAATTTTGAAATCAATTCAGATCTTCCATTTTTAAGGACTACAATGGACTACATGGAGAAATCCGTTTGTTTCAAATCTGGCGTTTATTTCAATTTTAAACCAAATAAGGCTTCCTCCTAATAGGCATCATACATATAATAGGACTGACTGCACAAAGTTAGTGTTAAAGATGCCGAATGGAATATGTATATTTTTGAATCCCTTAATAGTCAAAAAAAAACGATCCGTTCATTGGTGGGCAACAAGGATTGATGGGGGTTCGTCGGTACAATACAAGCAATTAGTCTTAGTTTTTGTTGCCGATATTTACGAAATGTTCTTAATAACAGCCAATAACAGTCACGATCAAATCGGGCATTGAAATCTTTCGTTTAAATGCTACTTCTTTGTTATTTTGCATTGAAATCTTCTAAACATACTCTAATAAAAATGTTTTTCAAAATACATAGCTAGAAATTTGAATAATCAGAAATGCACTGTTTTGAGTTAGTTTTGTATTTCAATTTTGATATAATATTGTTATTTGTTATGACTTAAAAATTTTATAAAATTTTCCTGAATACCGAAATAAAACAAGCAAATATAACGGGAACATCAAACCAGTAATTTTTTTGTCTCTCAAAAAATTCGAAATACATTGAACTTCTCCTCCAATATCAATTTACAGTTTTTCACGTCACATGAAATCTGTAAAACAATTTATAATTTATATCAAAAGATATATGACGTTGATTATAAACACGCGAATTTTTTATGTTCTTAAATTAATGTTTTTGTTTTTCAATAGTTTACTAATATTGAGTTATTTAACAATATTCTTTAGTCTCCAGCAAAAGATTCCAATGTGAGCGTGGCAAGAGCATTACAAATTTCTTTTACTAAACCACTTGTGACAGTGGCACTTTTTGTCTTTAGAGATGCAGATATTTTAATCTCTAGATATGAAAATATCAAATGTACGATTTTTTGAATTTTTTTATAGCAAATTGTGGCCATGATATTTTAATACATTTGTAAATTTATAAATACTTATTGTAAATATTGTAAATTTAACATTTGGTTAGTGCGATTGTTGTAACAATTGTAAGTTTGTATTACTAGTGCGAACTCGTTTTCCAATCAAGAGTGTAGTTTGCAAACGCAGTTCGCGCTAGTAATACTCAATAGTTTTTGTAACAAATGCATAAAATTTATTAAATATTTATTTAATTTCAATATTTAGTATCAATTTTATATCATATTTTCAAATCGTATTTGTATTCATAAATCATCATAGAAAATTCTCACGTTCGTTAAATTGTATCATTTACGAATTACGATAGCTTTGCAGTGTTTTACGACCCCTGTTCTTGTTGATTATATAATTTATTTAACAAATTTAAGATATGTATTTAAATATAAACCAAAGTGTCCATCTTCGATGTAATATTTGTATTCAAAATTAAGGGAACCGCACCGCACATATACCATGTTACATATTAACTGCATTTCATAAAACCATGTGATCCGGATTCGCTTAAGTTTTAAATGCAAAATCAGATCCAACTTTGTTTTTGGATCTCAGTTTGCATGTAAAATTTAAGCGGATCCGGATCACACGGTTTCATGAAATGCAGCTAAAATAACATTTAACATGTTTTTTTTTTGTTTGAAATGTTAATATCTTAAAACTGTTTTAAATGTTTTAAAATACACTGAAAAAAATGTTATATTTCCAATCGAAATGCAGTTGTCTCAACCTCACCGTGCGGGCGGATATGGCGAATAGTACTAAGAAATTGTTTCAACAACTGTACAGTTATAGATCGATGTAGTTGAGACAATCACACGTAATATTTATGTGAAAATAAAATATAGTTCAATTAATTTCAAATACTTCAATTTTAAAATAAAAAATTAATGATATTATAAGGCCAACGAAAATTTTTTTCATGGAAATAGTTAACTTTATTCAACACTGTTATATTGGATATAACACTTAATATTTTAAATAATCTTCATTCTATTGTCAGGAAAATGTTATCGTGTAGTTGTCCCAATCACGGTAAAATTGTTTGCAAGTATTTATTCTTTGTTGTTAATTAATAAACTGCCAACTTCGAGATGAAGTTATCATTACTTCAATTTTTTCAATGTACAGATACCATATTATAATTATAACCTAGGCTGTTTTCTAAACGACGACTTATTTGAAACTTATTTATGTAGACTTACTTATTCACCGCGATACTTATTCACAACGATTTAGCATACTTATTTTGACAGCAACAAAAAGCAAATTGGAAAATAAATTTAATTAAAACGATTTATTTGATTTGATCAATTAAAAGAGTTTTCAAAACTATTTTTTTCATTTTAAATTATTACATCAATTTTATTACGAATCGAAAAAGAAGTTTTATTCCTGAAAATCATTTAGTAAACAAACATAAAAATATGTGACACTGTCAAATCAAATTAGATTTTTCTATGGAAAAAAAATTTCAAATAAGTCACCTCAAATAAGTCACAAATAAGTTTCAAATAAGTTTTGGTTTAGAAAACAGCCCTAGTCTTTGAATTTATTAGAAAATAATTCCATAAAAATGTTGAGTTATTTAAAAATTGCAAAGTATTTGAAATTGCTATGGCAAAATTCACATTTTTGTTTATAACATGTGACATGGTATATGTGCGGTCCCCTTTATAGAGTATATAAAAATATAAACATAGCGATCCGGTTACAAACAAATCTAGAAATGTAAAAAAAATAGTCATCTACGTAAGGCGTTGCACTGAAAATATCTTGACAATTGGTTTGTATTTTAAAAACTCAAAATGATTGTTATTTCTTGCAAGTCAGTTTATTCTGGGTTGCGTTTAGGCATTGATTAAGTATAATCAAAGGTTTATGTTATACATATTGTTACGTTTTTCCAAACTTCCTTCGAATTGGCCTAACTCACAATTCGATAAACGCAATTCCCAATCTCTTTCTGAGTTCGATCACTGATTAGTAAGCAAACACACCAGGTTTTATTAAGTATTCAACACCTTAATTGTTCCACAACAACAGGAAAACAATACAGCAAACAATATTCCCAACTAGAATATTCTTCCAACAGCTTCGAAACTCCAACGGTTTATTGTAGAAATTTCCAATTCACAACGTTCAAAATAATACACAAAATATTTCTATTTAAAAACACTTATAACTTTATTTACAAAAACTTTACACAAAAACTAATTTAAAGATCACTTTTATAATTTTTAACTTCACAATCGCAGGTTTAAAATAAACTAATTAAAAACTACAAGAAACATTTTCCTTATATACCTTCTGCTTAATCTCTAGAAATTTCTAGGTAACTTTTTAGAAACCTTGAGAAAATATTAGAATATTCGATTATTTTACGTTACGTTGATTTGATTTATAAAATCATAAAACAAATAGACCTTAATTCTAAGAACATGTACAACAACAACAACACTATTTCATTCACTTTCTGTTGTGTTTTGTTGATTTTATTTTCCTGGAAGTGACCGTAATCGTTTAGATCTTTCTGTAATCGTCTAGATTTTTCTGCAATCGTAACAATACCCTCCACTTAAGCCTGTTCGTCCCGAACAGGATCTAGCTCTCCTTTGTATAAGGCCAATCTTTCCAAATGTACTACTTTCGCTTTGCCTCGATGGCCTTTCTTAATTCTATAAACTACGTCATTCAACTTCGTTATAATGTTGTAAGGTCCTTCCCATGCAGCTTGCAGTTTTGGTGATAACCCTCGTTTTCGTTGTGGGTTGTGTAGCCATACTAATTGTCCTTCTTCGAAACCTTTATTATTAGATCGTATATCATATCGGGCTTTCATTTTATCACTGGTCAGTTGTATCTTCTGCCGAACAAGATTGTGAATATCCTCAAGGTTCTTCCTGATTCGGTTTACGTATTCTTGCGCAGACAATGATGTTGATGGTACCGCTCCAAATTTGAGGTCACCAGGAAGTCTTGAATCACTTCCAAAAATAGTTTGAGCTGGTGTCATGGTCGTGGTGTCATGAGCTGATGATCTGTATGCCATCAAAAATAAAGGAATGTGTTGATCCCAGTTACGTTGATTCTTACTGACCACTTTTGCTAGAAATTCCTCCAAAGTAGCATTGAATCTCTCAACCATCCCATCTGACTGTGGATGTGAAGCTGTCGTCCTCGTTTTGTTAATCCCCAGCATTTGACAAATTTCCTGGAATACAGCTGACTCGAAGTTCCGTCCCTGATCGGTGTGGATCTCCATAGGAACTCCATAGCGGCTAATCCAATTATTTATCACAGCTTCAGCGATTGTGGTTGCTTCCTGGTTGGGAATCGCACACACTTCCGGCCACTTACTGAAGTAGTCTATGATCACAAGCACATATTTATTCTGATTATCAGTTGTTGGAAATGGTCCCGCTACATCCATTGCGATCCTTTCAAATGGAGCACCTACATTGTATTGCTTCATTTTTCCATGACTTCTTCGTGCGGGTCCTTTCACCGCCGCACATTTATCGCATTTTTGACACCACTCCACAATTGATTGCCGAGTCCCCGCCCAGTAAAACCGTTGTCGTATTTTTGCAAGAGTTTTATTGATCCCAAGATGACCTCCACTCGTTCCTTCGTGATACTCCCTTAGTACTGCTTCTATTTTCCTTTTTGGTACCACTGTAAGGGATTGCTTTATCTTGCCATCTGAGCTTTCCCATACTCTCTTTAAACATCCATCCTCTAACTGGAGACTGTCCCATTGCGCCCAGTACGCCTTCAAAGTTGGAGTTTTATCAGAAATTTCTCCCCATACTGGTTTGCAGCCCTTTTCCTTGAACTCGATGATGGGTGCAAGATCCGGATCTTCTAATTGATCTTTTCTTATGGCTTCAACAGTCCATTCATCGTCAGGTAGCACTTGTAGTAATCGTACATCGATGATGTTCTCCTTATTTTCTTGACGACTACAATGCTTGCATTCAACTTGACAGGGTCGTCTCGATAATGCATCAGCGTTCCCATGTGCAGTACCCTTTCGATGTTCAATGTCCAAATCGTACGCCTGCAACCGTTCGATCCAACGTGCTACTTGTCCCTCTGGATTTTTGAACTGGAGTAACCACCTTAACGCACCATGGTCAGTTCTGAGATGAAATTTCTGACCATACAAGTATTTATGAAAATGTTCGACGCATTCCATAATGGCCAATAACTCCTTCCGGGTAACACAATAATTTCGCTCCGGCTTTGATAACATTTTCGAGAAATAAGCTATCACCTTTTCCTGACCATCTATTTTCTGCGACAATACTCCTCCTATACCTTCATTACTGGCATCAGTATCCAAAATAAACTGAACATTTGGTATAAAGGATAGGATAGAATTGGAGCCGTACACAATCTCCTTCGGAGCTCCACAAATGCTTGTTCCTGAGGTTCATTCCATTCAAATGCCTTATCTTTTCTTGTTAACTCATGCAGACTTTTGGCAACGTTGGCGAATCCTGGCACAAACCGTCTGTAATATGTGCACAATCCAAGGAAGCTTCGTAGTTCATGTAGGTTTTTCGGTCTTGGCCAGTTCATAACTGCTGCAATCTTGTCAGAATCTGTATGAATTCCCATTGCTGTAACCTTGTGTCCTAAATATTTTACTTCTTCCTTGAAAAGTGAACACTTTTTGGGACTTAACTTTAAACCTGCTGCTTGCAATCTTTCTAGTACCTCCGCCAAGTTCCTCAAGTGGTCATCAAAGTCTTTGCCTATGACGATGATGTCATCCAAATATACAAGGCATGTTTTCCAGTGCAAGCCCTTAAGTACCCGCTCCATTAATCTCTCGAAAGTTGCGGGAGCGTTGCATAAACCAAATGGCATGACATTAAATTGCCATAGTCCATTCCCTACACTGAACGCTGTTTTCTCCCGATCTTCATCCGCAACTTCAACCTGCCAGTAACCACTCTGCAGATCCAATGTTGAAAACAATTTTGAGCCCGATAATGTATCCAGTGTATCATCAATCCTAGGCAATGGGTAGCTATCCTTCTTCGTAACTATGTTTAGTTTCCTGTAGTCAACACAAAATCTCAAGCTCCCATCTTTCTTGCCAACTAACACCACAGGTGAGCTCCAGGGACTGTCTGAAAGCTCAATTACACCAGCTTCTTTCATATCTCTTACCATTTTATCAGCTTCCTCTCTTTTAGCTAATGGTAATCTCCTTGGTGCCTGGCGTATCGGCTTTTCTGCTCCGGTGTCAATACGATGTTTTACCATATTGGTTCTGCCATTCCCTTCAGGTGTACTACAGAATACAGACTTGTGCTGCTCCAACAATTGACGTGCTGCTTTCTTCTGTTCTTCTGAAAGCCCTTCTGTCCATTTCTGCACAAGTTGTTCCATTTCTGCTTTTTGTTGTTTTGTGTTGACCGAGCAATTGATGTTTTTCTGCTCGCACTTTATTATTTTAGCTACCTCTTCACATTGTCCTATGATTGATCCTTTCTTCATTGTTTTCTGGGTATCTGACAGATTTAAAACTCTTACTGGTATTTTGTAATCAGCATCCGATCTAACCAAGGTTGGCAAATATCATGATATTTATATAAATATCAAAATATCCGATATATATCAGATATATATCCGATATATATCTAGTTCTGATATTTATTTTGAATAAGTTGTTTATCTTAAATATTATACAATATATGGCCGTTTCCACACTTGTATGCAGTGCAATGCATCACTCCCTCGTTTCTTACCTCTTCGCCTATAAAATAAATTCAAATATGGCAACTCCAATTTAGTTTATAGGCAATTTATCAAGCCTATTCATCTATATCTTCGACTACACAAGTCCAAATGACGAATACGGTCGCTCGTTTTGTCTTGTTTATTTGGTCAAGTTGCATCATCACTACCCACCCATAGAAGGTTGTAAAAACGGTCCAGTAATGGTCCATTACTGGCAACCAGTAATGCAGGAATGTTCGAGTGGCAACCATAACTGGACCATTAACATAATGTTACTGGATGGTAACATCGAACAATAAATGACTGTCCTTCAAGGGCAGAATAAAAGTCAGCAATGGCCCATACAAGGTTATACAACTAGTCCAGTAATGGTCAATTACTGGCGACCAGTAATTCAACAATGGCCGGGTACTCGAAACCATGACTCATAGTACTGGTAACTACGACTCGGCCATTAACATAATTTTGCTTGTTGATAACTTCGGACAATAAATAGGTGCCATTCATTTGCCAAAGGAAAAAAAGCAATGGCACATACAAGGTTGTACAGACCCAGTAACAGACCAATAATGATGACCAGTATTGCAGCAATGGCCGAGTACTGGCAATCATGACAGTTCCAATAAAAAAATATAAAATATCATATGTAAATTTAAATAAATGAAATACAAAATAATTAAAATAAGTAAAAATGAAAAAGTGAATTTTTCAAAATACATATTCCTAAAATGGATAATACTCTAGTGAATTTTTTACCAAATAACAAAGATCGCCCAATTCATGGTTCAATGCGGCGCAATGGTTCAGAGCACTGGCGCAATAACAATAGCCAATTATTGTTAACTATTAACGTGCCATTACTTGGCCATTTAAAGTAAACCCCACTGATTAATTTCTATAAACCGTAGATTGGTCGCGTCATGGATACAGTAATGGTCCTACAACAATAGCCAAATATTGTTTACCATTCATGGGGAAGTGCTTGGCCATTCTAAAGGTAATGGCCATTCAAAGGTAACTAGGCCATTCAAAGGTATCTAAATACTGGCTCGGTCGATGAATCGTTCTTGTACTGGCCCAATAACAGAAGTCAAGTACTGTAAACCTGATTAGCTGATTATTTTGGCAACGCTACTACAGGGAGCATAAACGCAGAAAAAAAGTACTGTTAAGTTAACCATTAAAGGGCCAGTGCTTGCCGAATTTCAAATTCTGGAAAACCTGCTTGGGCGGTCATTTCATTCCACCATGTTATTGGTGGTGTATTTCTAAACTGATATTGATATACATATTTTTGAAATGGTGTAGATTCAGTTGAAAGCGCCATTGCAAATGGAATGAAGTCTGAAATAATTATATTTTAATATGAAAGTATATGCTTCTTCTCTTTGGTGGTTGTTCAAACGTTTACCTTTTACCTTAAAATCGATGGTCAAGCATCAATTAGCTAGGTGATGATGTGCATTTAAAGCAATGTCTCTCCTTCGATCAAAAAGTTTTTTAACTTCTAAAGGATGCTCTATTTTAAAATGGACTTCCAGTTTATGCCAAATTTCTACTACAACGGAAATAGTCGTTTTATCTCTTTGAGGTCTTTCTCAAGCAAATGCTATTCTCTTTAGATAACAAAGCATATGTTTAGCATTCCTTAAAATATTTATGTCATAAATTTAGTTATGTCAGGATCCTTGTCAGCTTTAAGGGCATGGCTGAACTAGGT
>OY856187.1:230445326-230567665 GCA_963693315.1 Diogma glabrata
GCGACGTGTTTGGTGCTGATCCTCTGGCTCCATGTCCAGGTTCAGGAACTCTGCTACTGCTCTTGGGCGGTACCACAAATCTTCCTTCGTCAAGTTTGTTATATTTACAGGACAATTAAATAGGTGGTCTACATCGTGTGGCGTGCCCTCACATGCGGGACACTTGTCGTCAATAATTTCAGGTTCAACTCTGCTCATGTAGTTGTTTAGAATGCGTGACCAACCGGATCTTAGCTACGGGGTAGTTGGACCTCTTCGGCAGCGACTTTTGGTGGCTTTCTATTCAAGACACAATTTCTCGAATCGATCCCTCCGCAGGAGGGATCGATTTTGATCGATTATGATCAATGTTGATCTACGGGTCTGACTACCCTGCGTACTCCAGTCCCTGCCATTGACATATGAGTTAGCGTGAGATATCACATACCACTGGCAATGGCAGGAGATGCCATTAGCCAAGATGATATCTTAGGGTGCTGGCGGACGAACTTCAATTAGTCAACGGCAGCACTTCCAGTCTTAGCTGGGCAGCGTTCCGTAGCGGTACCGCTCATTAGCTCTTCTGAGGAATCGAACCAACACGTAGTTATGTGTGGGCTTTGTGCCTCGGTTGAGGTGGTGGGCGGTGCGTCTGGGGTGCGCTGCATCAGCTGGATTATTGGCATTTAGTTTGTTTTGTTTTCTGCAAATTTCTCACAATTTGTTTTTCACTTATTATTTTGTTATTATTTCTTCATCTTATCATGAAATATTGGCATATGTCATATTTTGTAGTATGATAGGATTTTTTACTTAGTTATGCATTTTAAAATAAAACACAAAAAAATAAAAATAAACATTTTGATATATATATGGCAGTACAACCGAAAAAAAATAAGTCTGCAAGTGGTAAAGCAAATTTGCGCAATCCACCCGCCCATAAAGCGGCATGTCCACGGAATTTGCAGGGACAAAACATATATGAATCAATAAAAAATTTTAAAATACATGTTCAAAACATCTGCGGATTGAACGCTAACCATGACCACGTGCAACATCATCTTGAGCACGACAAACCGAACATTCTATTCCTTACAGAAACACAAGCTTCTGAAAATTTTCTCTTTATAGAATCGCTTAATTCCAAATATAGGCTCGAATCAGCTTTCAAACTCCATCAGGACGTATGCGCATTCATTCATGAGAGTGTTGCGTACACGCGCTTTCCAAATTTTGAACTACACGGTGACGGCTTCAATACAATGGTTTTAAAGATTTGTCTTCCAGAAATTACTTTTTTTGCAATAGCTTTATACCGGTCCCCCAACAAACGTAACCCAAACTTTTTTAATATACTGACAAAAATTATGGACGAGATTAGAGCAAAGTCCCCTAATTGTGAAGTTATCGTTACCGGTGACTTCAACGTCCACAACAAATCATGGTTGGAAATCTCCAAATCGACCGACGATGTTGACAATAGTGGAAAACTGGCAGAAATTTTTGCCGCGTCTCAGGGCCTATTCCAAATTGTTAAAAGCCCGACTTTCACTCCCCGTAATGGCGGTGATAATAGTTTTCTACTAGATCTCTATCTTACCACAATGCCAGATATTACGAGTGTCGATGTTGCGAAAGGTAGCATTGGAAATTCTGATCATTATTTAATCTCATCAGTTATCAAAACTGATTTACTTAAAACTACAGCTCCCAAACCCGTAAAATATTTCACTACTCAAAAATGGATAAGAGTGGTCTTCAAAATTTTTTCCATGGTTTCCCTTTCGACCGTCATTGTTTTTACACTGACAATGTAAATGTTTCTGCTCAAAACTTTACAGAAACCATCCAATTTGCTATCAATAAATTTGTCCCTTTCTCCATAGTAAAACCTAAACAAAAATACTTGTATTCGAAAGCTGCCAAAACGGCACTTAGAAACAAACGTAGATCATTTAATATTTGGATTCATAACAAAACTCCCACTAATCGATCCCAATATCTAAAGGCCAACAAAATATCTAATCAGATTATCTCAAACGAAAAGTCCGAAATTGACAGAGCGAAAGCCTCAAAACTTACGTCTATGTCTGTTTCTGACAAGAGTTTCTACAGTGCCATTAATTCTTTAAATTCTGGTACAAAATTTTCTATTCCCCCTATTATTGATGGTGATTTAATCGTCAATGATCCCGCAAGAAAAGCTAACTTGTTCGCTGAACGCTTTGCTCTGAACTCCACTGTTTTGGAAACTCCTAAAGAAATACCCCAAATCCAGTCTTCAGGAGTTAATATGAATGAACTTCACTTCAAACCCAAAATAGTCGCTAAACTTTTAAAGGGGTTAAAAATCAACAAAGCATCAGGAATGGACAATATTCCACCCATTATTTTAAAAACCTTTTCCAAAGAACTTGCACCAACTTTAACTAAAATATTCTACCAATCCTACAAATCTGGTATATTTCCCTCGTGCTGGAAGTTGGCAAATGTCCAGCCCGTCCCCAAAAAGGAACCAAAATCCGATATCTCAAATTATAGGCCAATAGCTTTACTATCGGTCCTATCCAAAGTCTATGAGCATTATATTAATACACATATTTCAAAATTTCTGGAAGAAAATCATTTAATATCCGACAGCCAATACGGTTTTCGAAACAAAAGATCAACTACCGATCTATTAAACTATGTAGCGCATTGTTGGAACAGCATACTTGATAAAGGTGGTGAAACATACGTTATCGCTTTAGACATCTCCAAGGCATTCGATCGAGTCTGGCATGCCAACTTAATCAACAAGCTCGTTGCGTACGGTTTTCATCCCAATGTTGTGAAGCTGATTCAAAATTTTCTATCCGACCGATACATTTCGGTCTCCTTAGACGGATATTCTTCTGAGTCTAAACTAATTAACGCTGGTGTACTCCAAGGCTCAGTATTGTCCCCAACCCTATTTTTGATTTATATCAACGAATTGTTGAAAATCACCAACAACCCAATAAATAGTTTTGCAGATGATAGTACTCTGCACAAGTCGTTCGAGCCCCTTCCTTCAAAAGGTAAAATGCACGAACGAATTAATCCTGCCGGGAGAGACGCTGCCATAAACGTGAACAAAGACCTGAATAAAGTCGCCGACTGGGGTGACCAAAACCTTGTCAATTTCAACTCCACCAAAACACAGCTGTTGATTGTTTCCAGCTTAAAGACCGAGTTCCCCAAAGATATTTTATTTAGTATGTGTGATGAACCAATAGGTGAATGTAAAAACATTCGTTTATTGGGTGTCGCAGTTTCAAATGACCTACTCTGGAACGATCATGTAATGGCGATGGCAAAAAGCGCGTCTTAAAAACTCGGCCTCCTAAATAGATGCAAAAAATTTTTCACTCCATACCAATTGCTCCATGTTTATAAGTCCTATATTCGTCCCTGTATGGAGTACTGCTGTCAAGTTTGGGGTGCTGCCTCTGTTTCCATCTTGGCCCTCTTGGACTCTGTTCAAAAGCGAGCTATACGAATTGTAGGTGATCGAACTTTGACATCAAAACTTGATTCCCTACAACATCGTCGCACTGTTGCTGACCTCGTTGTTTTTTACAAATATCGTCATCAGCAGTGCTCAGATGAAATCAGCGGCATCATGCCTCAAACTTATTCTTACCCCCGTTCCACTCAGCAATCGGCTGCCGCAACCAGTGAAACGGTAAAGATCCCGCGCTGTCATACTGGCAGATCGCAGAGAGACTTCTTTGTCCGAACTGCGTACAAATGGAATAGTTTGCCGGAACACTTAGCAGGGCTCCCGCTGAATCCATTTTTTCCATTTTTTCCATTTTTTTTGGTTCTTTCCATTTTTTTCCATTTTTTCCGTCATTTTTCCATTTTTTCCATTTTTTTAAACATTTTTTAAAAATACATATACACATTTTTATATTAATTAAAAAACTTTTCCATCGTTATTCATCAACTAGTTTTATATATAATGCAAATTCAGGGAAATAGTAGGAGAATATGTGAGCAAATAATTAATTTATCGATATAAACCTCGATAACCTTTTCGTCGATCAATTAATAGTTTTAGTAATTAAACCCAAGTAATTAAGGAAAAAGTAATTTGAATTATGCAATTCAAATATTTTGAAATTCGAATATGTTCAACTTTTGTGAGAGTAAAACTCCATTTCTCTTCTATATGAAGCGATGCTATTTGACGTTGAAATTTCATCATCATTTATCAGATCTACATAAGTTAGACATTGTTGTTTTTATTCAATTTTCAATTATAGTGTATATTGTTTAGTTTGAAGTTTGCTCTACGAACACATATTTTACTGTTTTCCATACTCTACTGATCTACGAGTTTGGACGACAATCGACATTGAGATGGGCACTAAACCAATTTATATTCTAGATTTTATTTGAATGGATATTTCTGTTTATATAAAAGACATTAGCTGCATTTCATGAAACCGTGTGATCCGGATTCGCATAAGTTTTACATGCAAAATGAGATCCAACTTTGTTTTTGGATCTCAGTTTACATGTAAAACTTAAGCGGATCCGGATCACACTGTTTCATGAAATGCAGCTAATGTTTATGTACATTAATATGGTAATTAAAAGTTATAAACATAGTTTTAATTCTAATATAGATGTCCATGTAACATTATCTTTGTTTGCAAGTTAACAGAATAATAATTAAATTTTAAGCACTTTTGGTGCTTTTTTTAGATACTGTCGTTTTGAAAGTGAAAGAAAATGAAAATTGTTTCTTTGCTCTGTCCAGTACCAGCAGCCAAATTCTGTAATTGTGAAGCGGTGAAATGATAAGTTTTTTAATGAAAAGAAACGAAGAAATTTTTATCACTTCACCGCTTCACAGTTACAGAATTTGACTGCAGTTTTGTTAATTTTGCCTTAATATATAAAGAGCAAAAGCCGCTACCGAAACGTTGGCATCCAAAAACACCGACAAAGTCGACAAAAAGTACCTTATTTATTATAAAAAACGCTGAAAACTTAAATTAAAATATTGTTCTGTTAACCTGCAGACAAATGTAATTTTGCATGGACATTTATATTAGAATAGGGTTGGGTTGCCAACTACTACAAAACATAAACCCGAATAAATCTAATGCAAACCCGAAGATTTCATTAAATATCATAAATTTCGATAAACAATCTCAAAGTATTTATAAAATATGGACTTGAAACCTCCTACTCCGATATATCAAAAACTTTGGTCTGTGGGAAGGCCGAAGGGTTTGGTATAGTGATTGATGAAGACTGAAATATCTGTCGTTTTCAATTTTCCCTAAAACATTTCAATGGCATACAGACGGACATTTTTGTTTGCCCAGTTAGACTGGTTATGATCCAAAACGTTGAGAAATGCTTGTACACTTGTTGAGAAATAATTGTACACATCCCCAACCTCAATTTTTTTGAAGTACCTTTTATTTTCTCCACAAACGAATCTTTGTGGCCTTTGTTGTGTTACTCTATTTCTTCCTTCTGGTTTTGGTATTTGTTATTTCTCCTATTAATCTGTTTATTTAGCCATTATTTAGCTTCGTTCTCCAACTTCGTAATCGATATCATTAACATCCTTGGTACCATTAACATCCATTAACATCCATCTCAAAAAACTTTCTTGGCATCCAATACGATCTCAACCAAAACAAACCTCATTTACTTGAGCTAGGTGAAACACAAGTTTCAAATATCAATAATGTACGATTCGGCTGTAAAAATCATTCTCCGGAGCTCTAAACACCGTGTTGTAATGATATACATATATACACAAGGATTTTAAACATACAAAGCTCCCCCTGTATGAAACAAGTAGTATTTCTGTATTCTGCTTTATCTGTTTAAAAGTCATCGCAAATAAACATGACATCTATTTGTGTTATTTACACCGTAGTTATCCTTACCACCATAATCACCCCATTGGACGCGTTTAATTCTCTTAAAGACACAATTGATAATATCTTCATCACTGCACCTAATCCAGTCCTCACGGAGAAATAGGGTGTAGCAATTCATGACTTTGGTGAGTCTCATAACATTTCCCTTGTTATATCCAAGGCGTTTGATAGAGTTTGGCGTCGGCTCTTATCAACAAATTAATTTTATTTTTAGTCTTTTTATTCCAGAGATCTCTTAGTAGTTGGTGTTGTTTCGGATAATTTCTCAATTCAAGCCTGCATTAATCAGGGTTCGGTTCTTTCGCCACCCCTTTTTCTGATCTTTTTTAACGGTTTGTTATCTAGCACCACAAACCCAATATATAGCTCTTCCGAGGTTCTAATCTAACATTCATATATAAAGAGAATGAAGAAGAAAAGAAGAAACAGCCATCTAGTCTAACTGCTAATTATACTCGTAGAAAAATGGTTCAATCCTTGGATCTTAAATCAATTCTGGACTAAAATCTAGATCTTGAATCAATCGGAACTGGTGTATACTGAACCTTATGACATTTAATTCTAGTTTTGTCCTATAAAACCTCACTCTATAGCTCCTGTTTTGAAAAGTTTTCCAGACTAGCATTATTAAACTCACCTGCACTTAACTATTTCGTACTAATATAAACCACAAACGAAAATGGCATGATCACATTTGTTCTGTGGCGAAATTAGAGTCCCAACGACTTGGCTTCGTACGTTGTTTGGCTTCGTATTTTTGTCTCCATCTGAAATAACTACGATGTATAAAGAATTTATACGACCAATCCACGAATTCTACCCCAATTTATGGGTTGCAGTATACCAGAAACATCTAAATTTTGTCGACAGAGTTCATAGGCGTGTTGAAGCCGATCATACAAGAGTTGTTGGAGCATTTACATTATACTACGCTATGCTCTAAAGAAATTAATCACTTAATGCCTCCATTACGTAGATCTTCACGAGCCACAAGCCAATCTTGGCATTCTTATAAGCATACCTTAGAGGTCTCATATGTGGAAACATCTATTTATACCAATTCCTTCTTTTCTCATTTCGTATGCTGGTGGAATCGATTAACGAAAAATGTTTTCAAAATGGCTTCAATTACAACTATACTACATGATTATATAGTATGAACAATTATTAAATCCAAATAACAGAAGTGGTTCAAGTGTTAACACGCTTTCCTTTTAACACAAAACACCTGCGTTCCATTTACGGCGAAGGTTTGGGAAACATAAAATGGATCTTAGTATTTTTCTAATTATTTAATTAATTAAAAACTTATCCATGAGGTTTGCAATACTATTGCACATACAATAATATGTTATTGTAATTCGGCGACCACTAAATGTGCCGAATGCAACCACTAAATGTGTAAATGAGAACAAAATGTGCAAAGAAATGTATTTTAAAAAGCTTCCGTAATATATTTCCATATGCTTCCTAGTGGAGTACGATTCATGATGATGATGGTAAACCAGACTTGCAGTTATTACTTTCACTTCGTATAATATGCAGGTGTGAAACTGCAAGCTAGTAAACTCCGAACTGTGTGAAGTCCAAGACGATAGAAAGCCTACGTGTTATATTGATCAACTTATGCTAGATTTAAATAAATTATTCATAATTAAAAACATAAATTTTCACCAGAAAAATACTAAAAATAATATCGTTCCTATTAGGAACAGTTTATAAATAAAAAGTTTATAATTGTATGCCACTTGTAGTGACCTAAATTATTCACAAGTGCCTCGCTTTGTCCAACACGATGAAATTTTTTTTAAAAGACTGTGTTACATTGTGGTATTAGTTTCTGAAACACTTAAAGATGAATTATTGGATTAAAAATTATCTGTTTTTATATTGTTTACTTATGAGATGCAATGCAACTATTTTGTACTCAGATTCAATCAAATAATCTTTTAGTTCCATTTCTTCATAAAAATAATTTAACAATTCATTTTATTTCAATTTTAAAAACAATATGTACGAGAATCGTTCAATCTGAAATTTTCGAGTCAAGGTTTTTGTTATATTAACGATATTAAAAGTGTTAACAAATGTTTTAATCATTTTGTTTGTTCAAACTTAACAAGTATTATAATAAATTTCACTAATAATTTAAATAAAAACGCCAATTTCTTGTTAACTAATAGTTTTATTTACTATATACGTATTTCGAAAGCTATGCCTTCATCGACAGTAGTATATATCAAAACTCAGTTTTGATATATACTACTGTCGATGAAGGCATAGCTTTCGAAATACGTATATAGTAAATAAAACTATTAGTTAACAAGAAATTGGCGTTTTTATTTTTTTTTTTTTTTTTTTTAGTAAAATGTGTTGTGTAGTAGGAATTACAATATGTGTCACAATAACACATAAATACCTTTTAAGACCAAGGTCCCACAACAACATACGTTCAAAGGTGTTGATGGACGTAAATCTTTTTTTTTTGTTTTTTTATATTTTTTTGGTAAAGAATGGATAACTAAACAAAAAATCCTATCACTGACAAAATATGACATAGGCCAATATTTTATGATAGAATAGAGAAAATAAAAGTAAATTAAAAAGTAAATAGCAAATTTTACAAAAATTTGCTAAAACAAAACAAAAATGTAGTTGCCAATAATCCAGCCGGTTGTATATTCCTAGATCCTGCGACGCACAGTCTTTCTTAAATTATTAGTGAAATTTATGTTAACAAATGAATAAATGTACACTTTTATTAATTTTTCTATCAATTATAAAATACCGTAGTTTAAACATTTTCTGAAAAAATTAAAAACCGAGTCTGGATAACCTGAAAAAACAGGGATTTTTTTTACCGTAATATTCTAAGATACCCTATGTATTACACATTTTAAATTGTTTGTTTTCCATTTTTTTCCATTTTTTCCATTTTTTTAGCGAAAAATTTCCATTTTTTTCAATCTAACTTTAAAACGGGAGCCCTGACTTAGTCTCAGGTGGCTTCAACCCACAGATGTTTAAAAAAAGCGTTAATCTACACCTCAGAACGCCAGTTGTTGTGGGACCCAGGTCTAGACCTAGGTCTTAAAAGGTATTTATGTGTTGTTGTGATACATATTCTAAACCCTATTACACAACACATTTTATTAAAAAAAAAAAAAAAAAGACACGATTTGGAATATAGTTCTTTATTGTATTTACAACCGTTTTGGTGTGGAGTGTTTTTAAGCCAGTTCTATATGTACACTCGTCGATGTTACCAGCAATCTGGCTATCTCTGACATCTTGCAGAAAGCATCTTGCTGTCTTCCTTATGTCTCTAGGTGGTTCGATCGTAGTTAAGGTGTCATTGCAAGGATGTTGTTCTTTGTGACAGGCCAATAGATATTGTTTGGTTAGCATTTCATTATGTTCACGGACCGGCAATATGTTACTTTCCTCGTGCAAGTGATCTCGGTGGGCCATCAGGTGACATCCGGTTGCGGTTAGCAAGGCAGCATTCTGTGTTGTTTGTAACTTATTCCAGTGAGTGTTGGCAACTTGGGGGGTCCATATGGGTGCAGCATAATATAAAATAGGTCTTCCTATTGCTTCGTATGTTGTTATGATCGTGTTCTTATCTATGCCCCATGAGCTACCCGCTAGTGCTTTTAATGCGTTATTTCTGTTTTTCATTCTTCAGTCATTACATACTTATAATATCATCTATCTTATTGGTTAAACCGTTGCAATTAAATTGCATAATTTTGACATCACTCAGAGTTTCCGGATGCGTGTTCATTCCCATTGTGTTTTGCTGCGAGCTCGTGTTGGTATGTTGACTAGATAATTGACAGCATGGCGCTATGTAGTGTTTGGTCCATTGTTTATGTGTGGCCAAACCTGAGCAGTTTTTGAGGTGACACCATTCTTTACAGATGTTGCACTGGACGGATGTTATGAATGCCCTTAAATGCTTTTACATATTGCACAATGCCATGTTTTAGTTGGTCCCGGATTTCTTTCAATACCAGCCATGACGAGGAGTATTTGAAGCAGTGAGGCCAGTGACAGCTGCTTCCTAACCCAAAAAATGGAGCGCCGGATTTGCACTTTTCGTGCATATTGTGCATATTGACCTCATAATTTTTGATTTTAAAAGATTTGATATTTGTGACTATGCGTCCACTTTATTGCACTTTTCACTTTATCACCTAAGTTACTCAAAATATTACAATATTTATGGTATTGAATCATCGCCTTTTGTTAACATAACTATTTAGATAAAAGGATAAGAATTGACAATTTTAAACCAAGAATGTTAATTAGTTCCATTGTCTGCGTGTGTGTGTTCTTTTTTGGGCAATTCAAAACGTTTTCGACCCGAAGACTTTTCATGAAGTAATTTTATGTTGTTTTAATTATCTTCACCAAAAAAACCATCCAAAACCATTCACACCATCTATTAGCTACTGCATTTGGTTTTTGCAGTACTACACAATTTATTTTTACTTATATCGTGTAACAGTAAATTTTGCTTCGAAAACATTGATTTCAAAGTTTCAAGTAGAAACCATTAATTTCCTAATAAATTAGAAAAATAGATAGCAAATATTTGATTATATTTTAATCAAAGGCAATTGGATTACAAACAAATAAAATTACTGATTATTAATTTAATTAGAACTTATTATCATAAATAATATACCAATCGATTTTTTGCAATCAAATAGTTATAAATTCATATTTATTGTTTTTTCCAGACGAATTACATATAGCACAAAACCAAAATGGAAATGTTTCTAAAGTTATGCTTAATGTAGAGAAACAATCACCATTATCACCAATCAAACAAATATCTGCACCAAAACAAGATTTATCTCCATATTCAAATGAATCTACCACCTCGTCTAGAGATAGTTCACTTTCGATTTCAATAAAAACCAATTCACTTACATCAAATTTGTCCGAAATTGTTATCACACCAACGTCGCAAGAAAAACAAGAGAATATAATAGAAAAACGTAACATCGAAGACGGTAAAGAATTAATCGAAAACAGCAAAATAGTTGCAACGCAAGTACCGAAAGTAAATGTAATTGAAACAAGCCAAAATAAAGTGGTAGAAAGATCACAATCACCTTTATGGACATATACTCTTCCAGCTCCTCCAAATTTCGCAGATGTAAATGACATTAATTCGGAAAATGGCGTTATCTCTGATATTAGTAATTTTTATAATCATGATGATATTTTATCTAACGATACACTAACAGTTATTTCCGAATCAAATACAACAATAATTTCCGACGTTGAAATAACACCAATCATTCAGGATCGTACACCAATAATTGAAAATAATTCAGATATAGAAGATGGTTATCATGGACGAACGATTGTAAAAAAAGAAATACTAACCGAAACAATTGAAAATAAAAAAAATCATGTTATTGAAGAACTAAATAATGTTATTAATGATACCCAATTCGATCATCTTAAAACAAGAAAAACAAGTAATGATAATATAAATTTTTCTACAAACATATCAAATTTCAAGATATCTACATATTCGTCAAATAATATCGCTCCAATTCAAATAAAAAAAAATAAAACATTTTCGAAAACAATTAATCGATCAGATTCATTTCACTCCACACAAGTCGGATTATATTCGGATGATCATCTTACAAATAATGAAACAGGACTCTTACCTAGATCATCATCCTATTTATCGTTAAATGAAACGCAAAGGAGAAAATCATCAAATGAATTGAGTATTCATGAATCTCCGTCGTTACAAAGCTTAGAAATTATGAAGATCATAATGAATTCTGGTAATTCATCAAAACGAAATAGTTTTGGGAACGAGGATGAACAATTATTGAAAACGATAACGAAACGAAATAGTATTAGCGATGATATTGTATCATCTCCATTAAAACGAAGTAGTATAGTTGATGATAATTTATCGAAACGTGATAGAATTGTAGAAAAGGAGAAGGATTTGTTAGAAACAATTAAAAGTAATGGTTTTAAAGATGAGAAAGTTAAGAATAAGGATGATTTGGATAAAAAAGATGAAGTTATTGTGACTAATGTAGAACAAATAAATGGTGATGAAACGAATAAAATATGGAAATATCAAGGACCACCGGCGATTAATTTTTCATCTTGGAATGAACGCCCTAAAATACAAGTTGCAATCAAATCAGATCGTGATTATAAGTTTGGTGGAACTTTGAATCAGAATCAAACAAGCTCTCATTGTGTTAAAGAAACTGAATCAACAAATATTGAAAATAAACCTGAGACTTCCAACATTTTTAAACTTCCTATTGTACGTAGTGTTGAATATAAGAAAACAGTTATTGCCACCACGAATATTGATAATGTTGAAACGAAACAGATCGATGGTAATGAAGTTGTCAGCTTAAGACAAAAACCAGATGTTTCTAATAAACCAAATTTTTATACAACATTTTCTAGACCTAATACAATACATTTAAATGGCAATTATTATAATTCGAGTATTAATAATAAATTTGTGCCAACTGTTCGTGGGTTTAAACCGGATGCCTTTGTATCGAATAATATTGAAATTATACCAGCAAAAACATCGAATGAAAATTTAGCACCAAGAAATTCAATTACCAGAACTGAATTAAACACAACAAGTTTTATGAAAAAGGAAGAACCGATACAATTTGGTCAGACAACATTACGGCGAACAGGTTTGAAAGAAAAAATTATATTAAATGAACATCAAGAAAAGTTCTCTAATGCAAATCCTACAAATATTATTCCGTCGCAACCGATTCATTTAAATCAAAAGGATACGCTTGTGAAATCTACTCTTGTACATAATAACAATAATAGTAATAATATATTCAGGATTCGAAACAATAGTATTGATACTGTTGACGGAAGTGATATTAAAACAAATATAATGCCACCACAACCACCACCACCACCTAAATTAGCTCCAGTTGTACGTGGTGTTATTAAAAAATCGATTTCTGTTGATGGTGATCCCAGAGATCATTTGCTTACAGCAATTCGAAGTTTCAATAGAAATTCACTAAAAAGAAGTTAAATGAAGAATGAAAATATACTAAATAGTTTCAATGTGCCAAAGCAAATAATTTATTATAATTTTTTTTATTAATATTTGGGTATTTTTATTAGTTTGATTATAAAATGGAGTCAGTCAGTGTATATGTTACTTATCTATTGTTTAATTTTTTGTTTGTCAAAGTGAAATGTTTTTAACGAATCATTTTACTTATTTATTTCGCTCTATTGTAATTTAATTAATTATACAACATGAAATGTTGTCTTTTTGTTATGAAATTTAAGCAATTAAAAATGAAGAAGAAATAGTTGTTTTAAATTAGTTTTATAATACATACAATGAAATTTTTAAGGCTAATTTTTTATTTTTTATTTAGAAGAAAATGATAATTAGATGATTATTTTAGTCACAAATTTTTAATTTGGTTCATATAATAATATCGTGAGAAGGACAGCTTCGGTAATTAAATCTTGGCTAAGCCAATTCCTTATTTCTTGAAACCATTTTAACTATCTGATTATTTGTGTATAAATAAGGATTGAGCTGGTCCCAGAAAATGCAAACAAAGTGCTTCTCGTTCAATGTCTCGTTTCTTTTTAGGTTTTGAGACCTTTTATGACCACAAACTTTTACTCATTTCCCGGCAAGTAAAGAAACTCGGATTAGATAAGTTCTAAGATAATTATTCGATAATTTATGGTTTATGACGAACTAGTCCTTCTTGAATATCCTTACAATATGTTTTTTATGAGCTTATAAAAATCGTTTACAAAATTATTATTTTGATACTTTTGTTTGCCTCCGAGAATCAACTAGAACATGAATCAAACGTCGTCAGTTTATATCATACTCGCATCGTTATAGATAAGGAAGTGGCCGGTAAATCCCATTTTCGGTGTCTAAATCCCATTTTCTGGACGAACGATCTTCAAAAAAATATTTAATAGTGGATTTGTTTATATTTATTTAAAAATTAAGTAACTCCTGGCAACGCTACTGTATATTTAGCTCATTTACCTTAAATAGGTTTGCCGCGCTTCTTAAATTATGCATTATGATAAAATATGAAATCTACCTAAAAAAAATTCATAACTTAAGAAGCGCGGCAAACCATGTTGAGTGTTCAAGAGACAGCCGGCATTGGTTCAATATATGTCTTTTTCTATCATGTAGATGATGGAAGAAGATAGACTTTCAGTGGATATATGATATATAGGGTTTAGAGCAATCAATCAATCAGGCTATACGGAAATCACTTGCCACTATTTCCAAAAATGAATCTTGCATTTGATGACAAACACCTCCCCGTTTTCTGTTCAAGCTATTTGCGCCTCTCTTTTGGCTACTTTTTATAACACCTTATTGTGACCTTTAAAAATCTACTAAAAATAAAAATTAGTTCCCTGTCATTTTTGTTCATCTCAATCCAGAATCGTATAACACAATTACCAATAACATTTTAAATTTGCACAAAGGATCACTTACGAAATTACAACAATTGAATAAAATAAAATGATTTAAACAAAAAAGTGAATTATTAATATATATTTATTATTTATATATAATATATATATTTTGTTAATTAATTTTAAAATTTATAACCTAAAACATAATATAATTATTAAATCACATACACGTAAATACATATATATATTTTTTTTAAAGGGACCAAAGGTTACGGTGGAAATAGATATTTATTTATTAAACTTTTTTTAAGAATATTAATTGAAATAACAATACATAATGATATTCGTGGTCAGTCAAATAATTTGTAATGTTGTTAGGCGTTTATTTTTCCTTATAAAATACATTATTTTTGATTTTAGTTAAAATTCACTTTTTTTGTTTAATTTAAAATTTTATGTAATATATAAATTTTTAATATTTTGTTTTTTAGTTTTTAATTATTTTTTATAGTTAAAATGTTTGAAATAAAATAAAAAAAATTAAATTATGTAATTTTGTAACTATTTGCGTTTGAATTTGATAAATATATTGAATAGAATTTTATTTATGAAAATTTATGAATTAAACTTATTTCTTTATTTTTTTGAATATATATACTATAGTCCAGTAACTTTGTCGCCTGAGTGTATGGGGTAGTATGCGTCAAATCCGGTGGTTCTGATTTTTTGCAGGCTTGTTTATGATGTTGGCCTATTAAAATTGCTACAATATGATACTAGAACTGTCTCTGTAGACTCACTAGTTTCCGAGATTAAGCCTTTCAAAGTTTATCACTTTTTTCGAACTTCGCAATTGCTTGCAATATACCTTTGTAGAGTTTTCTACATCCTTGTCCTAATAATTGTATTAATAGATATATGTGTGTGGTGGCCAATGAGAAAAGAAGATTATGTAACTGTACCTGATCATTTTTGTAGTTGCAGTAGCAGATATCTCAGAAGGTGACGATCTCTCCGATGTCGAAATGGAGGATGACTTGTTGGCACACGACGTCGACGATTCATCACCATCCCCTGATGGGGATATGCCATCCCAATACGTCGATCCAGATACGGACGAACCTCAAGCGGAATCTTCCAAGAGGGCTAAATTAATTTAATTTTTTGATGTAGTCCAGTAACTTTGTCGCCTGAGAGTATGGGGTCTAATCCGGTAGTTCTCAAAGTATGCGTCAAATCCGGTAGTTCTGATTTTTTGCAGACTTGTTTAGGATGTTGGCCTAATGAATAATCCAAGTTTGTGACCTCGAGCGCTGAACGCAACTTTGTCAAAAATCGAAAAAACCGCGAAAAAATCGTTATTTTTTTTTTAAATTTTGGCGATTGTAACCCTAAAGGACTAGATTTTTCTTTAAATTTTTTTTGGATGTTTTTAAAGTAGACTAAATTTCCTACAATATGATACCAAAACTGTCTCTGTAGACCCAATAGTTTCCGAGATTAAGCCTTTCAAAGTTTATCATTTTTTTCGAACTTCGCAATTTTTTGCAATTTATACCTTTGTAGAGTTTTGTACATCCCTGTCCTAATAATTGTATTAATAAATACATGTGTGTGTGGTGGCCAATGAGAAATAGTAGATTGTATTACTAGTGCGAATGTGTTTTCCAAACAAGAGTTAGTTTGCAGCATGACCGTAGGGAGTGCTGCAATAACTCGCGTTTGGAAAACGAATTCGCACTAGTTATACACACCATTTTTTGTAACAAATGCATAAAATTTATAAATATTGATTTAATTTTTAATTTAATCATTTATTTCCTTTTGCTGAACAACTGTTTGGAGAATATCAGTGTGGTTTCCGGCGGGTCCGAGGTACTACCGATGCACTTTTCTCGATAAGGATGATTTTGGAAAAGTATCGAGAGTTCAACATACCTGTGCACACTGTTCACAATTCTCATTTTCTTTTTTAACATTCCATCATAAAAGTACAGGGCTTCTATAGTATATTCAGGGTCAAAGTTCATTTAGAACGACAGAATTGCAAAAAATTGCGAAGTACGAAAAAAATAATAAACTTTGAAAGGCTCAATGTCGGAAACTAGTGGGTCTGCAGAGACAGTTCTAGTATCATATTGTAGCAAATTTAGTCTACTTTAAAAACCGCCCAAGATAGGTTAAAGAAAAAACTAGTCCCTTAGGGTTATAATCGCCAAAATTTGAAAAAATAACGATTTTTTCGCGGTTTTTGCGATTTTTGACGAAGTTGCGTTCGGCGCTCGAGGTCACAAACTTGGATAATTCATTAGGCCAACATCATAAACAAGTCTGCAAAAAATCAGAACTACCGGATTTGACGCATACGGTAATGTTTAAAGTTACTGGACTACTAATCTTGCCGGCATTTACATCGAAATTATTCTGAACGTATGTAACCAGTTGTACAAGGATTAAATCGATCCAACCACAACTATATGTATTGTCAATTTAGTAATTACAGCTGCAAATAGTTTCAATTATATACATACATCTTGCCGGTGCATCAAAGGAAGAGCATTAACGCAGAAAGACTTGAGCTTAAGAGGTTCTATTACTTTACTACGCAATGTACAAATCAAACTCTCACCTGTTTGTCATCTACTATCGATACCAATACGGCGAATTATAATATTTGTCATTTTTTCATATGCCCTTATACGTCAGTGTAACTGTGAGTCTTCGCTATTGATATTGTGATTGACAAACTTATTAAATTTTTCAAAAGAGAAATTTTCACTTCATTGCTTAATTTCTCATGATAAGACGGAGGAAATAAAAATAAAATAAGAAGTAAAAAGTAAATTTTTAAAAAATTGCTGACACAAAACTAAAATTGGGTTGCCAGTAATAATAATAATCAGCGCATCATTATCCTAGAATAGTCCATAAATAAGACTGAGAATCAAGGTGATATATTAAGAGCCACCCTTAATATATCACCTTGATTAGTAATAACTAATACCTAAACAATAAAAGTTGTTTGGAGAACAATTTATTTTTATTTTTCAGACGCGCATACAATAAGAGGGTTTATCGGGTCCGGACCTCCCCTCACTAACATATTAGACATTGAATATAATATTGTTTTTCTCCAACCGGACCATAATGACAATTTTTGTTATGGTATATTTTGCAAAATAGTATATTATTGAATTAGGAGCTAAACTGTTCCTTTTTGTTTTGAGTCCATAGTTAGGCGACAATTATAGACGAAACACAAAAAGTGACTTTAGCTCGGAATTAATTGCCCTATCTTTTCGGCAAACGTTTAAATTTTTTATAAATATCATATTATAATACATCAAAAGTTTTATAAATATAATTTATTATCGTCGTAGTTACTTCTTAAAAGAAAAAAAACATTTAAATTTGTATAAGAAAATTTTTTTATCAAAGCAACCTTTCAATTCAAAATTTCATAACCCAAAATATTTGTTATTTTTTGTTGTCATAGTTATACAATAATTCAATATTTCATAATCCAATCAAAATATTTATTTTTTGTTGTTATAGTTATTTGAATCAATTATTTCAATTTGTTTGAAAAAATAACAAATATTATTCATAATCTCATGTTATGTTACTTTTGCTGTCCCTTTTATATTTCTATGCAAAACAAAAATCAAAGTTTGAATAGGGAATTTATTATTCTTTGACATAAAATTGAAATGGTTGCTTTTATTTCGTTTGAGTGGTAAAATAAATATAATTTAAATTTTGAATATTTTAAAATTTTATTGAATAATTGATTAAATAACGATTGGAGAAAGAATTTAATGTTTTACTCGGACTTAAAATGGATGGACGCTATCGCGTCGTACCGCAACATGTGTGTTTTATTAATATCTTGAACTAGTTCGTAAATTAGCCAAATCTGACACGTGGTTAAGAAACTAGAGGCTTTATACTAGAAAAAAAGGTTGTTTCTTAGATCCGTTATAACGGCCGTTTGGATATAAATATTTTTAAAAACTTCATCAATTTAGAATCTTTGAAACCTTTTTTATCAATTTCTTCCAAAAAATAGACCTCTGCAGTTTTAGGTCTCTGAGTGAGCGACTCCAACAAAAAAGCTTGTAAAACACAAAATGCGTTTGAATCAACCGGCACTCTCACGGTCGCATTTGTGGAGCCAGATCAAAAAACTTTTTTTTAAAAATGTGTGTTTTATTAATATCTTGGACAAGTTCGTAAATCATCAAAATCCAACACATAGTTAAGAAACTAGAGGCTTTATACTAGAAACAAAAATTGGTTTTTTAAATCCGTTATAACGGCCGCTTGGATACTAATATTTTTAAAAACTTCATATTTTTAGAATCTATGGAAACATTTTAATCCGTTTCTTATAAATATAAACCTCGGCAGTTAGAGGTTTTTGACTTGTCGGCTTCAAAAAAAAGGTTTGTAACAACTTGCAAAAACCTTAACAATAACAATTTGCAAAAACTTTATAACAGTCAATGAAAAAAAAATAAAAAGATTTGAATAGAAGAAATTAATTTTTTCTCTTAGAAATAAACTATTTTGATATTTTGCAGTAATTGCACGACATATGATATAGAGTAGGTTTGCCGTGTGTTTTTATACAGTGTCATAAATTGTTACACACGTGTTCTGTGGTAGATTTGATGTTTGTTTGATGCAAAATTGGATAGATGTAGTTTTGCTTATATGTAGCTAGTTTTCTTTTTAAAATTTGTTCGATATGTGTTTGTAATTAGTTTGTTTTGTTTAAACTAATTTGATACATCAGATTCTACTTGCACACAAAACTGTCTGATCTCGAAATCTACCTATTTCTAGCGGATATACGTGGCGCTTGGACTTTTTAATATCTATGAGTTTTTTCACTTTCTAATTAATTTCGTTAGCTATGCTAACATTATCAAGGATATTTCTAAACTTTAGATCCTTGATAATGTTAGCATAGCTAACGAAATTAATTGGAAAAATATAAAACTCATAGATATTAAAAAGTGTGTTTTAAACTCAAAACTAAAAATATAGAGGGGCTGAAATCTGAAGCTCTGAGATATCAAGACTTCGGTTTTGGTTAAGGATTTTGATATAGTTTTCGGCATAAAACTTTTATGAGGAAATTGTTTTTAGTTTTGGGCAGCGATGTATATCAAACAACTCTTTGTTAAAGTACATGTATTTTTTTATCTCTCTCTGTTTAGAAATTTATTACAAAACTAACACATCAATACGTTGGCGGAAAATCATAACAGATCATAAATTAACATAATTTAGTGAAAAGATTAATCAGCAAACCACTCAAAAACCTCTCCATTTAGCGTTTCGAGAAAATATTTCAAAATCACAAATTCCAAAAATATTGTAAAAATTAAATAAAATCAAACTTTTTTCAAAATACTAAAAATATTCCAAAAATTATTACAAAATCAAAGATTAAACTATTTTCAAAAATTCTGAAAATATTGTAAGAATTATAACAAAATTGAAACTTTTTTCAAAATTCCAAATATATTCCAAAAATTAGAATAAAATCAAATATTTAAACTTTTTCTAAATCCTAATAATATTCCAAAAATTCTTAAAAATTCAAAAATTTCAAACCTTTTCCAAAATTCTAAAAATATTGCAAAAATTCTAACAATATCAACAAGTGAAACTTTTTTCAAAATTCTAAAAATTATAATAATATGAAAAATTTAAAATTTTTAAAAATTCTAAAAATATTATAAAAATTCTTACAAAATCAAAAATTGAAACTATTTTCAAAATTCTAAAAAACTATATAAAATTCAAATTTCACAAATGCAAAAATTCTTTTTTTTTCCAAAATTCTAAAAATATTGCAAAAATTATTACAAAATCAAAAATACAAACATTTTCGAAAATTCCAAAAATATTCCAAAAACTATAACAAATTCAAAAATTTCGATGTCCAATTTCATGCTCATTTACATTTCATTACCAAAAAATTGGTTTAAAAATAAATGAAAATCATTTTTTGACACACTTGACAATATTTTTTTAACAAACTTATAATGCAATAAAATTCTTAATAATAATAATTTCATGTTGAATTTCATTTAACATTTCATACAAATAATTAATTTTATTTTTTTCCAAAAAAAATAAATGAAAATCATTCTTTTGACACACTTGACAACATTTTTTTGACAAACTTATAATGCCATAATTCTCAATAATAATAATAAAATTTCATTTCATACAAATAATTAATTGCATTTTTTCCCAAAAAATTGTGTAAAGAAAATGAAAATCATTCTTTTGACACACTTGACAACATTTTTTTGACAAATTTATAATGCAATAATCTAGATTTTGGTCTCACATACCAATCCCGACCATCAAGATTTCTTCAAATTCAATGTTCCTACTCGTAATCACTTTAAATGAACGTTTTTTAAGCAAAAAATATGCAAATTTACTTGTTTTGACACACTTGACGATTTTTTTGACACACTTCCGGGACAGCTATCGAACATATCGTCCTTTTGGCTCTTACCATTGAATAGACCTATTTTCAGAAACAAAAATTTTTGAAATCTCTTCAGCCGTTTTCTAGATTTTGTCGGTTGTGACGGCCGGCACTCGGCAGACAGACATACATTTCTTTTTTGCTTTTTTAGAATCAGTAGGTCCTAAAACGTCGAGAAATGCCAAAAAAAGTGGGGGTAAGAATTTCACTTTTGGCTCATGAATGCAATACTTAGGTTTTTTCAAAACCGAAGTAATATTTTATATATAATATCTAGAGCGCAAAAAAAACAACAAATAGTACATTGTATATTAAGAGCAGAAAGTACGACATTGTTGCTCGTGCATGAAAATTGCACAAAATCATGTCAGAGCAGCAATGTTACTTTCTGCTCAAAGTATACATACTATTTTTTTAACGACTGCCGACAAATGCGATCTAAGTTGCCAAGGAGGCATTTATTTGTTGTTTAAAAAACGTATCGGACGTCAAGTTAAAATTTTAAATTAATAAATTTAAAATTTATACAGAGTTTGTTTATGTCTATTTTTAAATAAAAATAATTTAAAAAGGGCAGTAGTGATGAAAGTGATATAATTAGCACTTCACCTCATATAAAAGAAGCAGCCAACAATTTAACTTTAGATCTGTTGCCTGAAAAATCTAAAGTCCGGTATGAAAAAGCTTACCTATTATTTATCAATTGGTGTAAGAACAAAAAAACAGGAAATTTTTATTCTGAAGATGTGTTTTTGGTATATTTTGGTGAACTATCGCAGACAAAAAATTCTTCAACAATGTGCTCAAATTATTCAATGTTAAAATCAACATTCATCGTTAAAGAAAATTTGGATATTAGTAAATATAAAAGATTTTCGCCTTTTTTAAAAAAGAAGCCCTCGGGTTATAGAGCCAAAAAATCAAAAGTGTTTTGGGGAGAAGAAATTAATAAATTTTAATATTATGTCTTTGTCCATTATGTCTTTGGTTTTACTTGTGTTTTTACTTTCCGTCCATGAGCAGAAAAAATTAAAAAATGCACGCTAAACAGCAAAAGCCAACTTTCTGTTTTAAACTGATTGATAGAAAACATTATTACTTCGGTCTGAAAGACCTAAGTATTACATTCATGAGCTCAAAGTGAAATTCTTGCCCCCACTTTTTTTGGCATTTCTCGACGTTTTAGGACCTACTGATTCTAAAAAAGCAAAAAAAAAAAAAATGTATGTAAAAAAAAATGTACGTCTGGCCGTCCGGCCGGCCGTCATTACCTACGCTGCAGGGAAAACCGCTGGAGGGATTTCCAAAATTTTTTTTTCTAAAAATAGGTATACTCAAGAGACAGGTCCGAAAGGACGCTGTGTTTGATAACTGTACCGGAAGTGTGTCAAAAAATCGTCAAGTGTGTCAAAACAAGGAAATTTGCATATTTTTGGCTTAAAAAACGTTCATTTTAAGTGATTACGAGTAGGAACATTGAACTTCAAGAAATCTTGATGGTCGGGATTGGTATGTGAGACCAAAATCTAGATTATTGCATTATAAGTTTGTCAAAAAAATAATGTCAAGTGTGTCAAAAAATGATTTCATTGATTTTTTTAGCCAATTTTTTGGGAAAAAAAATGTAGCTGTTTGTATGACGTAAATGTAATTGAAAATGAAATTGGACATGGAAATTTTTGAATTTGTTATATTTTTGAAATATTTTTGGAATTGTGAAAAAAGTATGTATTTTTGATTTTGTAATAATTTTTGCATTATTTTTAGAATTTTGGAAAAAGTTTTAATTTTTGATTTTGTAAGAAGTTTTGGAATATTTTTGGAATTTTGAAAAATTTTAAATTATTGATTTTTTATAATTTTTGGTATTTTGAAAAAAAGATTCAATTTTTGATTTTGTAATAATTTTTGGAATATTTTTAGAATGTTGAAAAAAGTTTGATTTTATTATAATTTTTACAATATTTTTGGAATTTTGAAAGAAATATGAATTTGTGATCTTGTAATATTTTCTCGAATCGCTAAATTGAAGGTTTTTGAATAGTTTGCTGAAAATGAAAATGAAATTTTACATGGACATTTTTGAATTTGTAATGGTTTTTGGAATTTTGAAAAAGTTTTAATTTTTGATTTTGTAAGAATTTTTGGAATATTTTTAGAATTTTAAAAAATTTTAAATTTTTGATTTTATTATAATTTTTGTAATTTTGGAAAAAGTTTCAATTTTTGATTTTGTTATAATTTTTGCAATATTTTTAGTTTTGAAATTTTTGAATTTTTAAGAAATTTTGGAATATTATTAGAATTTAGAAAAAGTTTAAATATTTGATTTTATTCCAATTTTTGGAATGTTTTTAGCATTTAAAAAAAAAATTTTTTAATTTTGTATATATTTTTAGAATTTTGAAAAAAGTTTCAATTTTAGAATTTTTAAGAATTTTTGGAATATTATTAGAATTTAGAAAAAGTTTAAATATTTGATTTTATTCTAATTTTTGGAATATTTGGAATTTTGAAAAAAGTTTGAATTTTTGATTTTGTATAATTTTTGCAATATTTTCAGAATTTTTGAAAAAAGTTAATACTAATATTTGATTTTGTAATAATTTTTGGCATATTTTTAGGATTTTGGAAACAGTGTGATTTTATTTATTTTTTACAATATTTTTGAAATTTTGAAAGAAATCTGAATTTGTGATTTTGTAATATTTTCTCGAAACACTAAATGGAGAGGTTTTTGAGTAGTTTGCTGAGTGTAACTAAAAACCATGTCCGCATAAAAGTTTTTTGCCGAAAACTATATCAAAATCCTTAACCCAGACCGAAGTCTTGATATCTCAGAGCTGTGAGATTTCAGCCCCTCCATATTTTTCTATTACAGTCGTTAAAAAATAATAATTCAAATCGTAAAACAATTTTGCGTTCCCATTTTTTTCATAAAACAGAAGTGGGTAGCGCTGTCAGTATAGAAAGGGAACAAAAGTTTGTAGTATCTTTATAGAGATTAATATTTAGTAATATTCACACATTTTGCACACATTTGATTTTGTTTTTGCATTTTGCATACATTTGATTCACACATTTGCATACACTTCTATTTTATCTATCAAAAACAATAAAAATTTTTAAAAATGTTGTTTTCATCTGTTTTATTATTTCTTTCATCCTATCATCCAATTTTGACATATGTCATATTTTATTATATGATAGGACTTCTTGTTCAGTTACCCATTTTTAAAACAAATTATATTTTGATTAAATGACTATTACATTTGATAACAAATTTAAAATACACATTGAAAATATTTGTGGATTGAATCCCAACCATGACGCCGTGCAACATCACCTCTAGCATGACAAACCGCATATACTTTTTCTTACAGAAACATGGAGTTTTTTAATTGTGAAAAAACTCACAAATTGTGACGTCCAGTTGTGTATGAATACGCATAATTTTTTATTATTGGTTTTTGCATACAATTAAAAATTCGAAATTTTCAATTTTGAATATCGAATAACGGTTCCTTTCGCATAAAATTTTACTGACGAAATAATTTTTTTAAACAATTTTTATTGACGAAATAATTTCGAAGTTTTAAACTCACAATTTGCCATAATCGCAGCACTGAACTCTATCCCTCTGACGTAACACTAAATCCCAAATATAGGCCTGAATCAGCTTTTAAACTTCATCAAGGTGTGCATACATTTATGAGAGTGTTGCATATAAACGCTTTACAAATTTTGAACTACATGGTGTCTACAACACAGTAGTATTAAAGGTTTGTCTACCTGAAATTTCTTTTTTCACAATAGCTCTATACCGGTCCCCAAACTAACATAATCCCAATTTTTTTAATCTCTTGACTAATGTTGTGGACGAATTTAGAGCACAATTTCAAAATTGTGAGGTTATCGTTACCGGTGACTTCAATGTCCACAACAAATCGTGGTTAGAATTTAAAATCGTGGTTAGAACAATGGAAGGCAGGCATAGGAAATATTTGCCGCATCGCACGACCTGACGCAGTAAATATGCATATTTTTTGCTTAAAAACATTCATTTTAAGTTTTAATGAGTAGGAACAAAGAATGTGGAGAAATCTTGATGGTCGGGATTGGTATGTTAGATCAAAAGCTAGATTATTGCATTAGAAGTTTGTCAAAAAATGTTGTCAAGTGTATCAAAAGAATGATTTTGATTTATTTTTTTAGAAAAAAATGAAATTAGTAAATGAAATGTATAATGAACATGAAATTATTATTATTGAGAATTTTATTACATTATGAGTTTGTCAAAAAAATATTGTCAAGTGTGTCAAAAAAATGATTTCATTTAATTTTTTAGCCAATTTTTTTGGAAAAAAAATTTAGCTGTTTGTATGACGTACAATATATGTAATTGGACATGGAAACTTTTGAATTTGTTATAGTTTTTGAAATCTTTTTGGAATTTTGAAAAAAGTTTGTACTATTGATTTTGTAATAATTTTTTCAATATTTTTCGAATTTTGGAAAAAGTTTCAATTTTTATTTTGTTATAATTTTTGCAATATTTATAGAATTTGGGGGAAAAAGTTTGAATTTTTAAGAATTTTTGGAATATTATTAGAATTTAGAAAAAGTTTAAATATTTGATTTTATTCTAATTTTTGGAATATTTTTGGAATTTTGAAAATGTTACAGTTTTTGATTTTGTTATAATTTTTGCAATATGTATTTTTAGAATTTTTGAAAAAAGTTTTAATCTTTGATTTTGTTATAATTTTTGGAATATTTTTGAAATTTTGTTTGAAAAAAGTATGAATTTTTGATTTTACTTAATTTTTACAATATTTTTGGCATTTTGAAAGAATTATGAAATTGTGGTTTTGTAATATTTTCTCGAAACGCTAAATGGAGAGGTTTTTGAGTAGTTTGCTCGTTTCAGTTTTCACTAAATTATGTTTAATTATGATCTGTTATGATTTTCCGGCAACGTATTGATGTTTCGTGTTAGTTTTGTAATACATATCTAAACAGAGATAAACAAATAAATGTACTTTAACAAAAAGTTACGTTTGATATACATCGCTGTCTAAAACTAAAAACCATGTCCTCATAAAAGTTTTATGCCGAAAACTATATCAAAATCCTTAACCCAGACCAAAGTCTTGATATCTCAAAGCCTTGAGATTTCAGCGAGATCATATTTTCTTCTTTGAATTTCAACGAAAATAAAATCATAAAAGACATAACGTTCGTACATACATATCGTTTGTCTCTTTGCAACATAACATTGTGTCAATACAAAATTTTTTAAATTTTAGTTCGTTTCCAAAAGAGTGTGTTTTTTAAATATTTTTATTTTTTGATTATATAATATTTCGAATCAATGTATTATTTGATGGTCGGGAGTCTCCCGAGCCCCTATTTATTTGAAACTTCAATTACAATAGTTCCTGATAATCGATTTATATTAAACTTGGTAAATAAGTATTTTTAGAGTATAGGGGTGTGAAGAATAGATAAGCTCCTCGCGCTTCATCCTATCTATTTAACATTGGTAGCCAAACTATTTCATTGAACTCTTGGCTGTGATACAAACAAATGAACATGAACCAAAATCACACGCAAAACGTTACTTTGAGTGCCATAACACAAAAAATATTGGACCCTCAGTCCGTATTTTGTAATTGAACATTGAAGGCATTAGTAAGTCAAAAACTGAACACTTACAAAAATTAAAATAGATTAAAAATTAGATTACGACATCGACGTAGTGATGCTTCAGGAAACACATAGAGCAGATTATCGCGACTTACCTCTAGAGGTAACATTACTGGCTACAAATTAATCAGTGCTATCTGCTATACCATTAATCATATGGATCTGCCATGTATGTTAAGTCAGAAATCATGAATTGTATTGTACCCATATAGTCGGAGTTGGATGCAGTGATTCGCTGGATTTTTTTTTATTAATTAGTTGGACATGTTTAGCACACTAAATATGAAATATTCATTATTTAGACTCTTTTAATATCCGCAGATACCATGTCAACTAGGAAAGAATGAGGGATGGGAAAAGGGAAAATGAAAGAATGAGGATAATAAAATAGCTAGGTAAGTTGTTTTAAATGACGATGGACATTTTCTTTAAATGTCTGAGAGGCGAATTCGTCAGGGAAAACTGAGAGGGGCAATGAGTTCCACTTTTTGGTTACTCTATTGAAATAACGGTTCTGAAAGGCAACTGTTCTACAACCGGATATTTGAACAGCTAATGGGTGGGGCATTTCTGAAGTTCGTGTTTGTCGGTTGTACTGCACATACGATGAGAGGATGTTTTGGATTTCTCTAAAGGGCGAATCATAGAAATTTTGCTAGACTAAACACATGTTTATTCCATTTCATGTTAGTTTCAATGACAACTCCGAGAAGTTTAATCGATTTACCCTCATAATGGGAAAGTCTTTATGTCGTTCCATCCGTAAAAGGCGACATAACTTGGTTTTGGCAGGGTTAAACTCAACAAGATTGGTCTCTTCGCATTGCATTATACACTCTTGGT
Organism: Diogma glabrata; assembly: GCA_963693315.1. Classification (NCBI taxonomy): domain Eukaryota; kingdom Metazoa; phylum Arthropoda; class Insecta; order Diptera; family Cylindrotomidae; genus Diogma; species Diogma glabrata. Next base: position 230,472,771 of record OY856187.1, read on the forward strand.
CTTCGTTGATTATAGAATTAATTAACGATTCTCTATCGTTAGTAGATGCTACACGAGATCGATTTTTTAGCGATGCATGAAGGCATGCGGTGGAATACCATCCGGGCCAACGGATTTGTTGATATTGAGGGATAAAAGAATTTTACGTATGATCTTACTCCGAAAAATAATTGGCCTCATTTGGGTTTCAGCGGGGGGTCCCATTCCTAAAAATTCGTTGGAGCCATCATTGCACCTGCTAAGAAATACATCCCAAGAGGCGTCCGAGGTGAATGTATTCCTGGCTGGACTAGAGAAAGCAACATATTATATGAGGAGTACCTTCGTAGTTGTGAAGCAGACGTGGCTAATGACTTACTATACTCACTGGACGCAGTGCGGCAACAAAATTGGATGGAGACTGTTGAAAACATTGACTTTTCACATTCAAGCAGGAAAGCATGGAGTTTCCTTCGGAAACTTGGTGGCTCAGACTCAATTGCTCATGCTAATAATGAAATAAATCCAGAGGACATTGCAAATCATATCGTAATTATGTCCCGCTCTTCTATTAGTCACATTCACAAGAGAGCCATTAAACATATATTACGAGAATTGAAGCGCAATTGCCCGTCTCCATCTGAGTATGCGACTTATTTTAATAGTTAAGAATTAAATTTGGCTCCGTCCCAAACATTAAATGGAAAAGCAGCTGGATACGATGGTATTTTCCCAGAATTTCTTAAAAATGCGGGAAAAAAGGTAAGAAAATGGCTAACAAAATTTTTCTCGAATATCCCAGTAACCGGTATTCTTCCCAGACATTTTAAGACTACGAAAGTGATAGCGATACTTAAGCCAAGTAAACCATCCAGTAGACCAGAAAGTTACCGACCGATTGCTCTTTTGAGCACCTGCTACAAATTGCTAGAACGACTCATATACTACCGTATCGCAGCCATCTTGAATAACCAGATTCCAGTCGAACAAGCTGGTTTTCGTCCCAATCGCAGTTGCACTGACCAACTGCTCGCTTTAACATCCTATATCGATGATGGGTATCAAAAACAATTAAAAACAGGCGCAGTTTTCATTGATCTCACTGCAGCAATATGACACGGTGTGGCGAATTGGGCTTATATTTAAGCTGTTGAATGCAATACATTGTAACACCATATCTCGTTTAATCAAGTACATGCTTTGTAATCGTGCATTTAAAGTAAATCTAAACAATTCCTGTATTAGTCCAAAAATGCTTAACAATGGTTTGCACAGGGTTTCGTCCTGGCGCCATTACTTTTTAATTTGTACATTCATGACATTCCTGTTACAATATCGAGGAAATTTGGTTACGCCAACGATTGGACCTTGGCAACTCAAGACATTGACATGAGAGTCTTGGAAGATTTGCTTTCAACTAGCCTGGCAATGATGAATAACTATTTCCGAACGTGGAGTTTATTTACCAAGCTAAGTAAAACCGAGAGCTCATGCTTCCACTTAAACAACAAAATGGCATAACATGAGCTATCAGATTTATTATACGGGACTGCCACTAACCTGCTAGCATCTGATTTTAATATCTAGGATGCCTGGGATTCCTCCTCGAATCGTTACAACGCACCTGACCTTACTATTATTAGCCCGACTTCTACTTAACCCGGATTTGGTCTGCCACAACATACCTGGAACACACTAAACCGTATAAGAACGAATCATGGACGTTGTGCTCACTCTTTCTACAAATGGGGCATTTCAGAGTCCCCTCAATGTGACTGTGGAGCTCCGCAGCAAACCATAAAACACATTGCAACTGAGTGTCCAATTAGACGGTACAATGGCGACATCGCAGATGTCCATTTGGCCACTCCCGATGTAGTAGCATCGATGAACTCACTCGATGTAAGTATGTAATGCCCAATGTTCAACTATTTTACTTTTCCTTACTTTTACTTTTAAAGACGCACAATCAAATTGATTGTAAGTCGTAAGACCATTTTTAGTTTGTATACATACATGTTTTGTTAGTTTTATTAGTTTTAGTGTGTTATGTTCGTGTATCACAAAAAAAACATACGCTAAATAAATAAAAAGAGTATGATTTGTAACAGTTCGCATTTCAAATTGCGGTTTGTTACTTCCGGTAAAAATTTTATTTTATTTTTTCTCTTGGTATAATAGAATTTTTGTCTGGTGGGATACTACAGCTTTTTTTAATGAACTTATTTTGATAAAACTTTAGCAAAAGATTAAGATTCATAGCTAAAGGAACTGACCGATAACAGGCAAAGTGGTGGGATCACTGGAGCACCTGTTTTTTATAATTAGAACTACGCGAAATAGATAACAATAGTTAGCCATTAATTGTAGTATTTGATGGATATAAGCCCACTATATGTCCAGAAGATTTTGTTTTCGGAGCTGTGGTGCAGGTAGCGTCTGCTTCGTCTGCTATCGTCTGCTAGCGTCTGCTATGCGTCTGCTTCGCTTCGCCATTTTTTTTTTCATAAATTAATAGAAACAGTTACTTTTTTTTTATTTTGTTGTAACAAAATAAGTTTGCCAGCAAATTTACTTTGAGAATAATTACTTAACTTAAATATTTGTTCATGCCGTTAGAAATATTGAATGTTCTTTATAAAATTTAAGTTAAATGCTCACTGAAAATAACTTAAACAAAAATAATAAATTTAAATGACTCTCGAGTCTCGACTCATGACATGACATTAATGTATTTTATGAAAAATAGCACAAATATAAAGAAAACGCATAATAACTTTTGGCGTTTTAAATTTAGAATGGTCTGTAATTTATAATTTAATAAAAAGTTTGTGGTAGTAAATATAAACATTGAAAAACAAATCAAAATGGAGAACAGAGAAATTTATTTTGACATATTTGCCATCCCTATTTTTTCGTCTCTCTTCATGCATTTTTGTATTTACGTACTCTTTATATTTATATGTGTATACTTTAAGGTTTTTCTTTAATAACAATTCCTTTTGTAGTTAGTAGATGATTTTGACTAATAAAATGTAAGCTAAACAGCTTTTTCAAGTTTTAATTTTTAATGTCTTTTTAGCTTTAATTATTTTTGGTTATACATTGCAATTTTGTCCTATTTTTTCAGTTCCAAAGTTGTTGACATTTTAATGAATGTGTATTGAAAATTCTCTACTTACAGAGCCTGTGCTAAACAAGTTATGCTTGCACTTGAACAATTTGTTTTATTTATTAATTATTACATATAAATAATTTCATAGTTAAATATATAAGAACTCCTTAAAATAATTAAAATAATTGGGCTATTAGCCATTTTCGATTTTTGACATAAAAATTGTGCAGAAATAAAAATTTTTTGTATGTGCAACATAAACTAGCCTGCACTGGCTTTAAGGGAACTTTGGAAATTGATTTTTAATCGAACTCTATTCTTTCGAGTTAAAAAGGAATTACGTTAACATAAAACATTGCATGGTAGTTTGTTTTTGTGACAAAAATGTGTTAAGTTTTAGCATTATAGTAATTGGTATAGAAATTTTTTTCGTATTATTAAATAATTTTATTTATTTTTATTTGTAAAACTACTGGTTGACTAGCTATTTGTATTACATATAAAGTTTAATAATAAACTTTCAAATATTTCAAAGAATTTATCAAAATCTAGAAACAAGTCTCAATTTATATTAGCTGCTGTATTGTTGGATATAAGAGTTGCTGTCCTAAATAAACGATTGAGTGAAAAAATCTACTGTACAGATGTGTTTTCCTTAACATTATAATTTATAACTAATAATCCCAAACGTTTGTACATCTAATCCTAACTAGTTCTTAGTTCTAACTATATTTATATCATGCGATCCATATAACAAAAAATTTAATCAATCTCCTCAATTGTAATTGGTTCATCCTCATTCTCGTCTTCTTCCTCAATATCTTCATCACAACCACCGTCATCAGCACAATCGTCGCTATTGTTCGATTCATTCTTTGAAATAAACTCAAAAGTCTTCCGTTTTTTTTCTTTATCTTGTGATTTTAAATTTTCGTCGAAATTTGATGGCGTAGAATCGCATGCAATTACTTGATGGTGCTGTTGTAATGAGGATAATAACGACGACGACGATGTTGTTAAATTTGTATAAATTCTTGGTAAATTTTGCATTACATAATTTGTGTTATTTATTTTGATGCCTTTATGTTCATGATCGTCATTCAATTTATTATCATTTGAAGACAGATTAACCGCATAGGAGGATGTTGTTGAATTTACAATAGAATCTTTGGGAATTGGAACACTAAATGCGGAGTTTTGACGACATTTCGTTATGGCTTCTGGTCCTGCATATCCAGTATCGTTATTATTATTATTTTCTAGTGATATTGTTGGATTTTGTGTTCCTGTATTGGTTGGTGATATATTATCTTTTTTTCTATCATAAATATGACCGGACACACGAAGATCGATAAAAAAATGTAACGGATCGATTCCATAAGGTGGATATAGAGGTGGATACCACATTGGTGGTGGAGGTGGTAGTGCTAAATCAGAATTAGAACTGCGATGAGATGTTGAATTTAATATGCTGTGTGTCGAATGAGGCAATGATGATGATATTGGAATTGATATGTTGTTACTGTTAAGCTCGTTATAATTTTCGTTTGAATTCATTTGTTGTTTGGGAGTTGAAAAAGCTGAGTTTTGTTTGTTCGTAGTCAGCTCTAAAGGTTTTTCTTTTTCATCAACTAAATTCAAAACGGATAACTTTTTTGTTGAATCGAATGCTGATGGTTTCTGATGACTCCATGATCTTTTTCGAGGACGTCTGATATTGCAATTTAAAATTTGATTTTCATTGATATTAGTATTATTATTGTTGGTTGTACTAAGTATTCCAAACCCTTCATTGCCACCACATAATGGTGTTGTAATTGATGCGTTCGAATTTAAATTAGATAAATTTGAATTATTGTTGTTACGTTCATTTTGTGTTTTTGCCTGAACTAAACTTCTTAGCATTTCACTAAAAAAGAAACTATGTGGACCAGCTGGAGCTGAATATAAATATGGTGGTGTAGCAGCTAAAAGTCGACTGACAAAATCTTTATTCCGACATTCCTGTAAATTGAGTCTTGATGCTTTAGTTGTTGTTTCTTCTGACATTGTGTCTGATCCAACCCTTGTATCTGTAAGTAAGAAAAAAGATTCCTTGTTAAAATATTATCTTTTTTATGCTTTAAAAGATTTGTGTATAAATAATAAGTATTTGTTAATGGTTTGTGGCTAACGTACTTATATTTAGTTAAAACTGCATTATCGACAAAAACCCGAGCAGATATTTGTTAGGGTTCAAATAGGACCCTGATCAGGTTTGTCCAATTCGGATCAGTGGTGCAGTATTGGAAGTGGTATGCAGAACTTTTGAAAACATTACTAAAACCTTATATACGAAGTTTCCACGAAATTAAATGTCAGGTTTAAAATTTTTTGAAGTTTTAAATAAATTGTTGTTCTGGGAACCCACCTGCTTTTTATTTGTCGAATTTTCAAAAGAATCCAGATCTTCCATTTTCAAGTGAATTCGAATCATACCAAAGTTTCATCAATTTTCATCCTATAAAATGAATACATATGACGCAATATATAATATTCTAAGTTGATTCGGAGCACTAAGTTTAGCAAATTAAGAAAAACAATTTAAATTTTTTTGTTAATTTTATCGCTATTCAGCATTATTAACATGAAATCGTATTGGTTTCATTGAACAATTATAGGACCTCGCAATTTAAAAATTACGTAGGGCCACACAAATCGTAGGAATGACCCTGGGCCAAGATTCTAGCGGTCTTATCAGACAAGCAGTCAATCATCAAAACTTCATCTGCACCCAAAAACTTTTATCGTTATCTAACACGTATATAGGTGAACCTTTAACTTTTTGGTTGCAGATTTCTTTTCGATATCCAGTGCATGAATTCCTATTTTGACTCTAAATCATACTGATGAACTAACACATCATCTTCGGTGACGTATATAAATTTAACTGAATCGTTATCACCCATTTCTAAAATAACGTTAAAGGTTGTCATTCGAAATTTTGTTTTTATTGTTAAAATTCGTTTACGCCAGTTTTTGACAGCTTTAAAAAGTTTTTCTTCCGCTGCGGGCTTCGACTTTCAGTAACACCACACTACCATGTTTTAGTAAACAGATCAAAGAGTTATTATGTAATAAAAGAAGGTTTAGATATTACAGTCGAAGAAAATAAAAAAGTTATAGTGATAAAATAACAGTTATTCGAAAAGAAACGAAATAAGAATTTAATATTGTTTGCCGTTTTGTGTTAAAAACCATTGAAAAAATATGGAGGGACTGAAATCTCAAACTCTGAGGTATCAACACTTCGGTCTGGGCTAAGGATTTTGATATAGTTTTCGGCAAAACACTTTTATGATAACATTGTTTTTAGTTTTGGGCAGCGATAAACGACTCTTTGTTAAAGTCCATGTATTTTTTATCTCTGTTTAGAAATTTATACAAAACTAACACGAAACATTAATAAGTTGCCAGAAAATTATAACAGACCATAAATTAACATAATTTAGTGAAAAGATGATACGATCAGCAAACTACTCAAAAACCACTCCATTAGCGTTTCGAGAAAATATTTCAAAATCGAAAATTCATATTTCTTTCAAAATTCCAAAAATATTGTAAAAATTAAATAAAGTCAAAAACTTCAACTTTTTGGAAACTCTATAAATTTTCCAAAAATAATTACAAAATCAAAGATTGAAACTTTTTTCAAAAATTCTGAAAATATTGCAAAAATTACAACAAAATTGAATCTTTTTCAAAAATTCTTAAAATATTGTAAAAATTATAACAAAATCAAAAATATAAACTTTTTTCAAAATTCCAAAAATTAGAACAAAATTAAATATTTAAACTTTTTCTAAATTCTTAAAATATTGCAAAAATGTTTACAAAATCAAAAATTGAAACTTTTTTCAAAATTCTAAAAATATTGCAAAAATTCAAAAATCCAAACCTTTTCTAAAATTCTTAAAATATTGCAAAAATTATAACAATATCAAAAATTGAAACTTTTTCTAAAATTCCAAAAATTATAATAAAATCAAAAATTTAAACTTTCAAAGTTCTAAAAATATGTATAAAATTCACAAATTCAAAAATTCTATTTTTTTTTTCAAAATTCTAAAAATGTTACAAAAATTTTAACAAAATTAAAATTACAAAATTCCAAAAATTATAATAAAAACAAATTGTTAAACTTTTTCAAAATTCTAAAATATTCCAAAAGTTCTTAAAAAATCAAAAATTGAATCTTTTTCAAAATTCCAAAACTGCAAAAATTCACAAATTCTAACTTTTTCTAAAATTCTAAAAATATTCCAAAAATTATAACAAATTCAAAAATTTCCATGTCCAATTTCATGTTCAATTACATTGCATGCCATACAAATAATTAATTTTATTTTTTTGGAAAAAATTGGATAAAAAGTAAATAAAAATTCTTTTGACACACTTGACAATATTTTTTGACAAACTTATAATGCCATAATTCTCAATAATAATAATTTCTTGTCATACAAAAAACTAATTTTATTTTTTTTTCCGAAAATTAGGTAAAATAAATGAAAATCATTCTTTTGACACACGTGACAGCATTTTTTTGACAAACCTAAAATACAATAATCTAGTTTTTGGTCTCATATACTAATTTCGACCATCAAGATTTCTCTAAATTCAATGTTACTACTCATTATAACATAAAATAAACGTTTTTTAGCAAGAAATTTGCAAATTTCCTTGTTTTCACACACTTGACGATATTTTTGACACACTTCTGGTACAGTTATCGAACACAAAGTCCTTTCAGGCTCGTCCATTGAGTATACCTATTTTACAAAAAACTTTGAAATCCCTCCAGCGGTTTTCTAGATTTCGTTGGTAATGACGGACGGCCGGCAGACAGACATACATTTTTTTCTTTTTTAGACTCAGTAGGTCCTAAAACGTCGAGAAATGCCAAAAAAGTGGGTGTAAGAATTTCACTTTTGGCTCGAGAATGTAATACTTAGGTCTTTCAGACCGAAGTAATTCTTGTTTTCTACTTTTAAATGAAACATTTCAAGTAAGAACTAAAACAGTTTATCTTTATTGTTATAAGTTATAATTCATATTTTTTAACGAATGCGTGATCCACTTGATAAATTTGTCGCTGCCATTAGATATTTTTTGAAACTTCACAAATAATCATAAAATTTACCAGAATATTCAACTAATTTGCTATGGTAATAATCCTTTCATCGGAAAGTCCTACTGTTTGTAATCTTGGTTCAAAATGTCGAAGATCGTCAGATCAAAGATTTAATGAACCCTTTCGTCTCTTTTTTTATAACTTCTGTGAAAGTTTTATCAAGAGAGAAATTTCCATATCGTAAAGGAAATTTGAGAAATAATTAGTTACACTACTCACATTACATTCCATTTTTCTGCAATAATTATTAAGTAGATAAATCAAAATTTTATTTCTTGGTAGACATTTTTTACTGTTTTTAATTTAACTTTCTTAAAACTTTTTATAATAAAAAAATCTGTTGTTGAAAAATAATAAAAAAATCGTAAAAAAGAGGAACACAAGAATAAAAACAAAAGTTTCATGAGAAATGGAACAAAAGCTTATTTTAATTTCTATAAAAAAAATATTGTTTTGTTATAAGTTTTTTAGCATTAACGGATTTTCTGTTAAATTTTCATACAAATATGTATAATAATTTTGAAAGCTACAAAATCTATATTTTCTGTTATTACTTCACTTTATTTAGTTTTAATTGTTGTTGTTCAAAAAATTTAAAGTATGTATAAGTAAATTTTAAAATTATGTTACATTTTTTCAAAAAAGATAAGGCAAATTTAGGAAAGAGAATTCGTATAGTGTGACTTCATCTCATCTCTTTTTAAGCCAAAATCTATCTTTCTCTCTCGACTCTCATAGAGAGTTTTGTGACACCTGTTTAATCAGCTTCACATCCCTAATTGTATAAAATTTTATATCTCCTACTGGAATTTCAACATATTCATGTCCATTTTCATTTAAACATTTCCTAGTCATCTAATTCTGTTGGATTTGATAAATTCGATTAGACCAAGAGTTGTGATTCATTCGATTTTTTTAATGGTTTGTTGCATCCTTAACACAGACCATCGTAGGCTACTTCTCGATTGTTGACATTATTCTATAACTAAAGTGATAGTTACTATCCAGCATTTACATCCATCCATCCATCCATCCAGCGTTTACATCCATCCATCCATCCAGCGTTTACAACCATACGTTAGTTTGAGTTTACAAGAGCAGGGAACGAAAGGGAAAGATGTGTTGATCGAAGAAATTTTGAGTTTGCGTAGAAAACTCTCTTTAAGAAAGTGACAGTGACTTTGATATCAGCCTGCATATTTTTGATGATGTTAACACTTAACAGCCATTTAAAATGTTTCTCACGTTCGAATTCGTTGCTCTCAATCTCCAGATTTGTGTGACATGTTGAAGGATATTGTTAAATGTTTAGTTTAACTCAAAGTGTTTATGATTTGGATACCCAGAAGTCTAAGCCACGCTGTTCATCTCAGTAGTACCCGGAAGCCCTCTTTAAAACCGCAGCCGTACGGCTTACTAAAATAATTGAATTTTAAACTGTCTTCAATCAAACAATAAAAAATAATAATTGCAACAGCAAGGCTAATTTTACAAAATTCTCCAAACAAAAATAAGTTTCCATAATTTAATTTAAGTTTCCATTCTTAAAAAAATGTGATAATAAAATTTAAACTCGAAACAACTAAAGCCTTGAGTTCCAACCAGGTCAACAGGATTAAGGATCAGCGAGCCTCAGAAAATGGATAATCATCAATTTCTGAGGCTCGTTGATGCTTAATCCTGTTGGACTTGGAAGCTTATGATTCCAGATCGGTATGTGTGCTGCAAAGGTCCATTGTATCCTCAACATCTGCTCAACCAGATCCATTAACATATACAGGTCAGATTGTCTAGGGTTTGCAAAACCAGTTTCAGTAAACCGGTTTTTGGAAAAACCGGCCAACAATGTGAATTTGTAAAAACCGGTTTCGTCCCAATGAAAACCGGGTTTAAAAACAAAAATTTGAGTCATATAGTGAAATTTGTAAGTGTGTATCTATTACGTAAAAACTAAAAGGCATGTTCACACGACTTTTTCATTTTTTCTAAATTTTTCTAAGATTGTGCAGGTATTGTATTCGGATATTACACAAGGATATTGTTAATCATATTGTTACGTTTTTCCAACCTTCCTTCGAATTGGCCTTACTCTCAATTCGATAAACGTTATTCCCAATCTCTTTCTGAGTTCGATCACTGATTAGTAAGCAAAAACACCAGGTTTTATTAAGTACTCAACTTAATTGTTCCACAACAATACGAAAACAATACAGCAAACAATATTCCTAACTAGAATATTCTTTCAAGAGCTTCAGAAACTCCAACGGTTTATTGTAGAAATTTTCATCAACACAACATTCAAAATAATACACAAATTATTTCTATTCAATAACACTTATAACTTTATTCACAATAACTAATTTAAAAATCATTTTTATAATTTTAACTTCACTATCGCACAAAATAAAACTAACGATTTGCATTATCTAGATCATTCGAGGTCACTTTTTAGAAACTTTGAGAAAATATTAGAATATTCGATTATTTTACGTTCTAAGAAGTACAACAACAACACTATTCATTTTATTAATTTGTTGTAGTAGTTTGTTGATTTGATTTTCCGAGAAGTGACGTGACTGTAATCGTCTGGATTTTTCTGTAATCGTCTAGACTTTTCTGCAATTATAACAATATATTGGTTAAAAAAAGCATTGGTGCTAAATAATAAATATATACAAAAAGTGAAATACAAATACTTATTTTATAAGAGAGCCTTAAGACGGGCATTCACATACAACAGAAACAGAAACCGAATTTCATACAAATTTGACAGCAACTGAAACAGAAACATAATTTAGAAACAGAAACAGAAACTGAAAATTCGTCTGTTTTGTCTGAAACAGAAACAATTAAAATTTAATTGTTTCTGTTCAAGAAACTGTCATATGACCAGAAACTGTCACATAATATTAATTATATTTTGAATTTTGATAATATAGAGTTTTGAATTTTGAATAGTAAATTTAATAAATAAAAATTATTTGTTTTTGTTTAATTTTATTATACATAATGTATAACGAAAAATATAAATTTAACATAGAAGATGAGGAACGAATAATCGATTTCGTCAAAACTAATGACATTTTATATCTCACTTCATATCACTTTATATCTTTTGATTTATATGAATGAAAAATAAAATACACAGTTTCTTGAATTACAATATTTTTTTATATTAATATAATTTTTAAAATTTTAATATTGGGTTAAATATATATATATTTTAAATTTGGCATATATAATATAAAATGACAGCTGTCATCTTAAAATTCTGTGTCTGTTAAAATTCACCACCGTCAACCAAATTAGAAACAGAAACTGAAAATTTTCAGTTTCTGTTTCTGTTTCTATTGTATGTGAATGCCCGGCTTTAGTTAGTAATTTAATTTTATTCAAAATTAAATTTGAAAAATTTATGAAAGTTTGTCAAAACCATGACAACAACCAAATTTCATACAAAAAATAGGTTGCAATTTGATTTAACAAATGTATTTTCATGATGGAAGAGGTGCTATTTAGTTTTTGAGAATAACAAATTTTTGAGAATTTGTTACAAAAACTGTGTAATAGCTATCCTCTTTTTCGCTCGTGCTGTTACTACAAGTGAGATTATTAAATAAAAATTAAGTTTTGTGACGATTCGTTTTCGCACGTCTTCCGTTTTCTTTACGTTCAGTTTTATTTAATATTTCGTTTGAAACATGAACTCAGACTAATAAGAGTTTGAAAAATTGATAGTATAATTGATGATGATATTTCGATGGTCGCCGTGGTGGCGCAATTGATAAGCATGTCTATCGTCACAGGATTCGAATCACGGCACTGATATAGAAAGTTAGAATTTCCTTGGTCTCTTGAGTTTATTTGCTCACAACAATCTCTAATTATTTTCTATTCAATATATCGATAGATTTTGATATTGTGATAATAACAATGGATCAAGCTTCCTTAATGGAAAAGGTGGGACGAAAGGTTATGGCTGATCAACATGTCTGGTTAGCACATGACATACATTTGGAAGTGTTCTATAAACAATATGTACATGAAAATAAGAGCAAAAGAAAATTTGGATGGCAGAATTTTAATTGGAACAAAGTGACGAAAACTCGATATGATCGGCAGTTAAGATAAGCCATTGGAAAAATAATCCATGGTGTTAGAAAACTGTGAAAAACATTCAAAAGATCTTCTATCAAAAATGATGTTGCCTTACAAAAATATATTAAGGAACAATTTGAAAACGATATTGTATTGATCATTAAAGTATGCTAAACTAGGTGGAATACATTTATTATAAAACGTTTCTTTAAATTTAAATGTTGAGTACAGACTACAGAAGACACTAATTGATGTAAAGAATGATATTAGTTTTTTCAATTAAGAACTTGGTCCAATTTCTACCATAATTCATTTGTTGACCCTTGTAAAAGTAACAGTGGAGTGCTTTTGCTCTCAAAACTAGAGCTTATATAGTGCAGACATTGCTTAGCAGTTAGATGACTAAACAAAACAAAATAACTTATTTAGTGCAGATCTGAAATAAATAACGGCAAAAAGAAGATATATGTGGACTAGTAAAAATTATATGTCTTAAAGCCTGGTAAAGAAGTCTAAAAAAGATTCTATTGTTGGGGAGGAAGTTTGTTCCCCATAATTGAATTATTTTGAAGCAGAAAATGTGAAAGAAAAATATTAAAATATCGTTTATGGTTACTAAGAAACCGCATGAGTGGCAAGCGAGAAGTCAGAAAAGTTATTTTCTACAGAATTATTAGATCAATCTGTACTTTTTTTTAATTTTTAATTGTAAAATCCAAATTCACTCAAAATATTTTTTATAAATCAATTTTATTTAAAATAATCGTCACTACATGTTTCGAAAATCAAAATTTCATAGACAGATATTTTCGTACAACTGTCGGATGTGATACACCGGATTTGTTTAGACTGTCATCCGGAGTTACTGTAAGCTACAGACCGGGAGTGCGGTTGTCGAGAGCAGTACCCTTGGATCAATATGCAAGAGCCCCGCATGACAACCATAGCTACACAAGTCGAACCAGGCCTGTCAAAACGGAAGGAGGAATGAATGCAGCCTTTAGCAGACTACATCTGTTTCATAAAATTTATTTTCGGCGACTTCAACGCTGTAAATTGTAATCATTATTGGAGGACGCGTAAACTGTTTGTAAAAGCGTGTGTTTCATCGATTGTTTCAGGTATTAGGGATCCTCGGCCGCAGTTATCCTTAAAACTTTTTAGTAAAAATATTTTAGGACTGGATGATAGTATTTCGGGAAGAAAATCCCTATAGTTGTTAAAATCAGTCGGTATATCTTATTGTAAGTCTACATCATGCATCTGCACGCTGTTTTAAGCTGATTTAGTGTTCTCTAAGCACTTTTTCATGGTGTTGCTCTTTTCTGAGTTAAATTTGAGGTAACCAAGGTTTTACTTAATTATTTGTATTTAACTCAGTTGGTCTATCGATACCTTTTTGCCGATATTTCTGTTTCCATGAAAACTATCATTGTTGTCATGGTTTGTTATTTTTTATTCTTTAGGGAGTAAAAGATGCAATCCGCTTCCTTAAACGACGGAGTGGAATTGAACTTTATGTACAACTCGTGCAAAATAGTAGATTATACACCAAGGGAGAGAAGTGAATGTTTTTCTCCCGAGGTGTGTTTGGAGCCCGAAAGTGAAGCCTGATATCACTGAGGGAGATGTATATACTATTTTTTGGACGAGCAAAAAATAATTATGATATTAAAAGCTAAATCTAATCATTTAAAGAACACGAAAATTATAATTTTTAATGTTCATCTTAGTAGGATGTTTTTATACAAATTTGTTTGAGTTTAGCGTAAATATTACTGTTTCCATGAAAACTATCATTGCTGTTATGGTTTGTTATATTTTACTCCCTAGGGAGTATGCAATCTACTCCCGCAAATGAGGAAGCGGAATTGAACCCTTTATATACAACTCGTGCAAAAAATCTATCTATCTTCCATATAAATAAAAATGTAAATGTTCGTTTGTTCAAAATAGGCAATCTCCGAAAGTACTTGATCGAATATTTTGAAATTTGGACACAATGTTGCATTCAAATACAGGAAGGTTTTTATAAGTTTTTTTTACCAGTCGTGTTCCACATAGGAATGTAGGCTGTCAACAAGTTTCAAGTGCTCCTCACCTGTAATAATCTCCATGCACTCCAAGTTATGGTCGAGTTTCACTTGAAGACTTAATTTAATCGATTAGTTTTGTATGGGTACCCATACAAAATTGTATAATAACACCAAAAATAGTATAGTAAGTAACACGTATAGTAATAGTATAGTATAGTAATAGTATTGTATAGTGATCACCCATATATTGTTATATCCCATTTATCAACCATATTGGTTGACTATTGGATTAATTTTAAGACCGGTGTGTTGATTTTTGTTAATGGTTTTGCTGAAAAATACTTAAAACTAAATGGAAGCCGAACCAGGATTTTGAATTTGAATCCAATGTGCTAACCAATACACATACATACATACATAAATACATTTATTTACAAACTGTCCTAAAAATATTCCATTTGATTCCCATCCCAATGCATGGAAATTAGATCCCAATGCATGGAGATTAGATTGTATGTAATGCAAAAACTTCCACAATCCACGCCGAGTGGTATTTTGGGAGATAATATTTTTGAAAACCAGAACGAAAATGTTGTTTAAGACATAATTATTCGTTGCCTAATATTTAAAAATAATTTAAAATTAATCGGAAAAATAAAGAATTAGCAAAATTACAATTAAAATTATTGAACATTTATGTTTTCATTCTGTTCTAATTTCTACAAATGTATTTCTTCGTTGATAGCAATAATGAATTGAATGCGCGCTGCTGAATTTTTAAAAATAAATAGAAGGTCTTTCGTTTCCATACTATAAGAGGTTCTTCACAAGAAACCGATTTAACGCCTTTGTTCAAAACAGCAATTGACATGATGCTATGTGATACACACAAGTTTCAATAATTCAGGTTAACAAAACGCTTGCTAGAGGATATGCGAGAAGATTCACTGCTCCAACTATAAACGAAGTGACAATTATTATAATCGGCGATCGATTTCAACCTAGAGATATTGTTTTTTATAAGAGATTGAATAATGATTTGAGATAATGAAGAATAATCACATTTGGAAATGCCGTCAATTGTTTCACCAATACATCGTAAATACGTATGCAAAAACATTCGAAACAAAACGTTCGATATTCATCCGTTTAAATCAAACCAAGCTTTTCTCTGAAGTACACAGAGCGAAAAATGCCACATAAAATAGAACAAAAGTTAGCAGATTTCTCTATGGTTTTTTGCCAAATAGGAACCCTTTTTCCTTTAAGTAGGATAGACTATTTAAAAAAAACAAAGCGAAATCTTCGAATTTCTATGAGAAAGTCTACTTAAATATAAAATAAATTTTTATGAGGATTTCTTCTTATTTTTAGTAAGCGGTCATCTTAAATTCTATAAGAAGAACCCCTTCTTATTTGAAAAAGATGTCGTCTTGAATAAAATAAGAAGAATTTCTTTTTATTTTCCATGTTCAAAGTTAGGTTATGTAACATTTCAAAATACCAATTTTTTTAATTCACTGTTATTTATTTTTATTCAACAATAAAATGGATAACATACATAAAATATAAAATATTTACACAAATTTTAAATAAAATTTAAATTATTAAATTATAATTAAAGTTATAATTAAAATTGTTTTTAAAGTTATAATTAAATTATATTTTTTTTTTCATTATTTCCAATATCTCTTAGTTCGCAATACTTTTAATCCGTTATTTAATAAATAAAAATGAACAGGGGGTCCATCTAACATATTTAAATCAATAAAATTATATATTTCAGTTTACCAATTAAATATGATTGAAATCTTTCAGAAAAGTTTAGAAAGTTCCATTTTTACCACAATAATTCGTGGCTGAAGTTTTTCCTTTCTATCAGAATATTCTTTAATTAATCTATTAATTGTAGGTGTTACGTCATTTTGTGTGGTAGCTTTAGTCACGAAATCAGCTTGTCCATCTGCAATTGTTGGTTTTACACTCCTGTTACAACGCTGAGGTTGGAGTAAAGAATGAAGCAGTAATGTTAATATGCAATATTTAGAATCTGTAAAAAAAAACTATTGATTTAATTTTTGTAGTTTATAACTAAATATTTATACCTTTTGAAATATTATCTTTATAGAGATCCCTAAGCAACATTTCCTTAGAAGCTAAATTTTTTATTTCAGATTTAAAAAGTGGCAACATTTTGGCATAAAATTGTTCCATTTTGCTGAATAACATATTTCCTTTTCCAGGAAACATTGTTTCAAAATCTATATCAATCTGTTTAGAAAAAGAGTGATTTTAATATTTAAGAAATAATTGTTTTGATTTCATAACATTTATTTATCAACACTTACTAGTTCGTAACCATTCGAATCGTTAAAACGTGGCCATTCTTTTAAAAAAGAGCGCAAAGTGGTATCAATTTCTTTCTCTTTTAATCTATGAGCTGATGTTCCCTTCCAGTACACCCTTACAGATGCCCATGGACTACAATTATGCTGAAGCCAGCACTTTTTCTCACAGTACTCATCTGTTAAGTCAATAAATAACTAAATGAAGTATAATTATATATAAGAAAGAAAACCATTTACCGGAGGTGATTAGTACATCTGTTGGTTGCATTGTCGCAGCCTCTGTTTCGCTTTGCTTCTCTGTGTTTGCCCAACGAGAGAACAATTTTCCTGTAGGGTTTTTCTTACCCGGTTTTCGGGTAGAAAGTAAGTTTCCTAAATATTATTTCAACAAAATTAGATTATCAGTTAAGCTAATATAGATAAAATTCATATATTTACCGGTTTCTCTTTAGGAAATGTTTGACATATGCCTCTTGCCAATTGCTTCATTTCTGTATTGGTAAGTTGAATTCTCCTACCCACATAGCTATCCACAATGCAGTGTGTTAAAATCTTTTGGCATTTACTATTTAAATAGCTATTTTGTTCGTGAAAGGTCAATACAAATTGACCTTTTACTGTTGATTTCAATAAACTTTCAATATCAAAACATAATAAGGCAGTTGGTGAGGATTCTCTGGAAGATCTCACACCATTTAAATCATCCGATATTTTGGATAACCACTGAAGTATACTGCTGTTCATTGACATTGTATCCTTGTCACACAAAAAGGGTAAATTCTAAAACAAAAATGATATAGAAGCTGTGAACAAATTAGAAGACAATTGTTTGCTGCTTACCATTTCTCTTCGCCACTTTTGAATTTAATTAGTTCACCAAAATATTTTTTATCTATTTTGGTGAAAAAAGACTCAACGTCTTCTATTTCCATTTTTTTTAAAATAAATAAATTGGTGATTCCATACTCAAAAAGTATAGAACATATTTCTTGGCTTACATTCCAAGATTGAAATACCACCATCGGCACCATCGTCTCAAAGGGTTCTTCTTCACTTGTTGATTGTTCTACATTCATTTTATTTCTATATAATTACACATAAAAATGTATGTTTTAAAGAAAGATTATTGATGATTTGTTGTTAAAAAACTATAGCGTTATTAATAAATTTAAACAATACAAAACCACGTTTATTTAAACCACGTATTTAAAGTAATTGGATTGTTAGTCTTTACTACTATTGCTACTTTATAAAAATTGTAATAATTTAAACAAATACTTTATTATGCAGCGTTTAAGGAAATTTTATAATATCATAAAAGCATTTTATATCACTTAAAGGAAACTTTTTGAACATCAATCACTTCGAACACGTGTATTTTTGCATATTAATTTATTAATTACGCTAAACTATTACCTTTTCACTAATCAGTTTGAATATACTACAAATAAACACAAAAACCTTATATTTATAACTTAAAATTCAATTTAAAACACGAAAGTTAAAAACACAAATTTTGATGAACTTAAAAAAATTTTCACAAACGCCATCCATAAACAACGACTTAATTTGTTGAAATTCCAAAACAAATTTACCGTTTGTAAATAACAGATCACGATTCAACATAATGCAACACGAAAATAGTAATCGACTAAAAACGAAAAATCAGGAGAGATCTTTTAAATTTAGGATGAACTCCTATTTGAAATTAACAAGAAGATTTGACATGTAAAAATAAGATGATTTTCTTTTTGATATTTTATCGTTTTTTCTCTCCTTTATTACCCCTGGCCTACAAAAATTACTAAGAAGACTATCTTTTAAATTATAGGTAGCTTATTTTTCTCTGTGTACCAATTCATTTGCGAGAGCCAATTTAATATGACGGTTATACACAATTAACATTGGTAGACTAATGATTTTGCCATCTTCATTTACAGACATCCAAGTCATATGTATGAGTATATTCAAGATGCAATTGCGTATGTTTGTTACTTCGGGCGTCCGGACCTTACATTCACGTGCAATCCAGCTTGGGACGATATACAAATTTAGTTCCTGTACAATCGCCGTTTTATAGATATGACATCACAGCACGAGTTTCATACAGATTTGCAATCACTGATGAATTTTATGGTAATTTCATGAAGTGTTTGAGTCTGGGCACTGGAGGATGTACTCAGTGGAATGACGAAAAAGGGGATTGTCTGTCACACGCTCATATTTTAATCTGGCTCAAAATAAAATCATTTCAAATACAAACTTCAAATACCCGATGACAACTTCGATAGGGATTTGTAGGCAGTTGTGACGCAAAATATTTAACAATAACCTTGCAGAACACGGAATCTAAATTCAGAATGCATAAAAGACGAAAAATACTCAAAGCTATATCTTCAGGGATTAGTAGCCAATATAGTTACTGGAAACCATAGATATCCTTTATACAAAACAAGATCGGCAGCAGATGGGGGAAAATTAACAATCATAGATATGCAAAATGAGAACATCGAAAAATGTAGATGTGCAACCGGTGTTTGTTTCATTTTCGAATTTACCACCTGGAACATACAGAGCGCACATAAAAGTGGAATACTGTATCTCAGTTAAATACGTTTTTTAGTATGTACATTAATAATGAAAGCAACACTTCAGTTTTTAGCGTGTCACAATACATAAACAGCAATGAAACTGTCCCGAGTAGAAATTTCTTGGGGCTCAAATAAGGCCCTGATCAGGTTAGCCCTATTTGCATAGGGCCCTGATCATGAGTGTAACGCTATTGCCCAATCAGGCCCTGATTGGAATAAACGGATCAGGTACTGATACAGTTTTTCATATAAAATTAAATAGGGCAAACCCTAGTAAGGCATTTTGTATCAGGCCCTGATCAGATTGCCCAACTAGGGGTCAGATACGAAAAACCAAATCAGGGCCGGATATATCCAAATAAGGTGCGCCCTAAAAGGGTATTCTAATTCAAGTCCGGAACAGGCCCACATCAGATTGCCCTAATAGTGCTTTATATTCAAATATAAGCATGGAGTTCACAAAGAAATGTACAACGAAACATTCATAATGATTAAAGGTCCCTGTGCTTACTGCTTGCCACTGAGAAAAATAATTTAGTTTATTCTATAAAATCGGATTCAGTCAAATTAATTTTGTAGTGTCAACTAAAATTTAGTGCAATATACCATACGATTTGATTGTGTGAGAATTGAGAAAGCGTTGTAAAATGTTAAAAACGTATGGTCAAATGTACTAAATTTTAGTTGATGGTACAAAATAAACTTGGTTGAATCCGTTTTGTAGAATATTATAATAATTCATTTTTTCAGTGATAGTAATCGCGAACTTAGTTCTCAATCAATTATGAATGCCATCGCCGAATTGATCTGCAGCTTCGATCAATGTAAAATGGCGTCGTTAACATAAATACAAGACGGATGACATGCTATTTCAATTTAAAAGATTGGAATTCTCAATTCCATTTACATTTGCAATTACCATCAGCAAAGTTCAGGTTCAATCATTAGAAGTGTGCGGTTCATATCTAGAACGGATTGTTTCTCACATGAACAGTTTTATGTGTGTCTTCTAGAGGCGGAAAACTAGATAATCCCCATTTATATATCTCTATGTAGTTACAATCTCTTTATCAATGGAATAACAAAAAATAGTATTTTGTTTACCCAAAAGCATAGTAAAATTAAATATATTAGAAACGTGTGCGCTCTCTTTTATTCTTTTTTTTCATTCAACCAGACTGAGCCACAGTAACGCGTGGCCGGGTCCGGCTAGTATATTATAAACATTTAACTTTTAATATCACATTGGCTTACCGGTGTGTAAATTCTGGTAAAATTTCGAGTGTCAGTTAATCAGTATTGAAAGAGGTTGGGTACAAGGGGTCTGTTATAACGAAATTTGGAAATTTATTAGAATGTAGAAAAAACGAATTATGGACAAGGAAATGTTAATATAAAGGAGATTGAGTACAAAGAAATTCATACACAGAGGAGAATCGAGAATCGACAATATTGATCTTCCTAAACCACTGTCGGTTCTTTTTATTTTTGTATTAGTATAATTCTTTTAGTTTAAGCTAGTAGTCTCTTATCTTTTTTTTATGTTGCTTTTGGAGTTTTTTTTATATTGATGTAGGTTTTCCTTTTTTTTAAAAAAGAATATAAGTTTCCCAAACCGAGATAAGTTGATGATAGAATCCAGTTACGATAGATTGTTTCTTTCAAATTAATTTTTTTATTGGTTAAAAGTCAAAGCTCTACTCGTTTTCAAATATCCCGGATTCCGGGTACGGGTTTGTTTACAAATCATTGAAGAAGATAAGATGCTCTCTCCTTCGGTGCATATATTATTGTTACCACAAGCGGAGTTGAACTTTATTTACAACTCGTGCAAAACATATATTATTTTCTTATATATAATAATACAATTTATTTTAAAATAATTTGTCTCAGGCGACCCTATATTATTTGAAATATTAAATGACATAAGATTTAAAACATAACTTTTACGCACAAACGAATCGTAAAACACATTTTACATCCTAGTTATCGTGGCTGAAAGTTGAACTTTACATCCGTAAAATAAAATCCCGTTGCTATATGAAATATAAATATATTTTTCTACTTTACCGCCCGTAAAATAATCACCCGTAAAATATTCATAAAATTAGAACAAACAAATAAATTATTGTATGAAGTTTATAGAGAAAATCATGGCATGTTTAGCATAATTTTCAAAATGTCTAGCGAGTTTAAAAAATTCAAAAATTGATTTATACTATAATAAAATTGTGCAGTTGTGCGTAAAACATTGTACATACACTCACGCTGAAAGGAAGATTACGCCCTTGGTTCAATAAAAGTCCTCGCTTCGCGTCGGGCTTCAATATGAACCGCTGGCGTAATCTTCTACTTTCAGCCCTCGATATGTAAATAACTATTACGGCCTCTATCACTTTACGTCCTTTCTTACTATATGCTATCTCTTTACTATTTTACGCCCTCTGATTGTATCTTTACGCTCTCTTATTGTTACTTTATGTCTTTTTTTGTTACTTTAATCCCTCTTGTAGGAAGTATAAAAAATGTTGTATGTACCACAGGTGTAAAGTTAATTTCTGCCCTTGCTAGTTCTTGCCCTCGGCTAATGATTCGAACAAATCTCACTAGGGCTGAAATATATGTACACCCTTGGTACATAAATAACTATTAAAGAATATAAATTTTGCAAAAAAACAAACAAAATAGTTATGATCAAAAGCAGAGCTTTCAGTTTTAAAACGAAAATTTGAAAAATTCTATTTAAAACATTGAAAAACTAATTTGAATTATATTAATTTTAATGCTGACGGATTCTTGAATTTTTTAAGATTAGCTGAGGCTACAAATTTTTTAATAACGCAACCAATTGGCTGCATTTTGGCTACTAATTTTTATACATTTAGAAATAAAATCTCATAAAAAGAAGTTTTGATTTTTTGAAAACCGGTAGTTTTGCTCGGAGCTACAAATTATCTGTGCTCTTGCACAGACTATTTGCAACCAGTAACTGCTTTTAAAAAAGTTACAGTTTTTTCAGTTGAAAATAAAGCAATACACGCCATGCCCAATTTTATTCTATTCCTTTGAAATTAAACTTTTCATAAAACTCAATTTTCTTCTGAATCACGTTTTCTCTCACCAACAACTAAAAAAAAAGACAAGCCCGGAAAATAAATATAACACAATTTCCATCTTTAGGTGTAAATTATGACATCTATATTGCAATTTACACTCGTTACATCTTTATTTCATTTGCACATATTTATATATATACATAACATACGTATATATCTCGTACATGTCGTAACTGACAGATAGATAGACAATCGTACAGATAAAACATGGAAAACTATAAAAACAAAATTATTTTTGTTGTTTGTTGAAAGAAGAAAAAAATTATGAGCTTTCACAGAAAAAAAATGATTTTTTTTAGTTTTTTGCATTGTTTAATTTTGCAGATTATTTTCTGCTTTTATATCATTTTGAGTTTTATAGTGGTTGGGGATGGAGGTGAGGATAATCTGAATAATCATGATGGATTTTTGTTGTTAAATCATAATGAATATATATAACTGTAGTTTCATACACCAAATCAATATTCTCACAATTAATTTTTATTACAGACTGATTTGGTTGAATTTTTAGAATAAACTTACGATATTAAGAAAAATTACATTCAATCAGATAGAGTTTAAGCTTAAAAGACAGAGCAATAACCACTGGAAGTAAAAGAAAAAAACCGACTGAAGATTTTTGTGGTTGGAGACAATCACCAGGTTTCATATAACAGCTTTTTTAACCAATATTAAAGAAAGTGAAAGTGAGCATTTTTATTTCATAAAAAACATCCCGAGAGAAATTTGCCAGAGCTCAAATAAGATTATTATCAGGTTTGCCCTCGTCCGAATCAGGCATTGGTAGGGCAGCCTGATTGGGCCCTGATCATGAGTGTAACGCTTTTCGCTATCAGGTTCTGATTGGGATTACCGGATCAGACCCTGATATATGTACATAAATTAATTAAAATAAAATAAAAAAATTACAATGAAAAAAATTAAAACATATACCACCTTAACCCCTATTATTGTAGTCTTTCAGCCGAGAAGCGATAACTAAAACAAACATATATGAAACGATTTTAACTATATATATTTCTAAAATGGAAAATACTCTAGTGAATTTTAATCAACTGAAATTTCAACTAGGGATCAAATACGAAAAACCAAATCAGGGCCTGATATATTCAAATAAGGTTAACCCTAAAAGGGTAAATCAGGTCCGGAACAGGACCAAATCAGATTGTCCTAAAAAGGCCCTTTCTAGACTGACCAGGATATGATCACGCCCTGACTGTATTCAGGCTTATCCTAACTAATTTCTGCCCGGGATGTTTCTGTTAGTGAGTTGCCTATTTTAACGATATACGTTTTCAATTCGAGATCTAACACTTCAAAAAAATAGTGTTCCTTTATTAACGGAGGCCCGAAAGTTGTAGTTGTTAAAACCGACAAATATTAATCATCCATACGGATGCTGATCTTTAAATTTTTCAAATCCCATTAATTTCAAAACTTTTATAGTAGCACAATCTATTTGGCCATCAGAACGATATTCTCCAAACGTTTGTGTATAGCAACAGTTCTTAAATTTCGGGTATAAAGATAATTCAATGGTGATGACTATGACTTTAATAGCTATGACTATGTTTTTTTTAACCAAGTAAAAATCTACCGAAGAAGTAAATAACTTAATTAATTTTGTTAATGTTTAAAATTTAAATACAAAAATTATAAATGGTTATCAACTGCTGCCAGTCAATTTTCCTTCTAGCAAATAGTATTATTTTAAGTACAATGCACAATCATAGTGACACTATTTAAGTTTATTAAATGAAAAACTTTTTTAAATAATTCTAATTACGAGATATTTTAAAATGATAGTCTGTTGTGAGACTTCATGTCAGAATCACAATTATGATAAATTTTTTAAATTTTCCTTTTTGCATTTTCTCTTTTAGAAATTAAAATAAAAAAAAATAATCTTGCATTTTTTGGCAAATTGCACA
Source organism: Diogma glabrata (assembly GCA_963693315.1). Taxonomy (NCBI): domain Eukaryota; kingdom Metazoa; phylum Arthropoda; class Insecta; order Diptera; family Cylindrotomidae; genus Diogma; species Diogma glabrata. Next base: position 230,497,155 of record OY856187.1, read on the forward strand.
TAAACGTAAAAAGTGTTTTAACCGCAAGCTGTTTGAACATATCAAGCATTTCTTTCTTAGAACAGCTGCACGTGGTAATACGACAGAACCAGAATAAGTAAGTAAGTAAGTAAGTTGTTCCTGCAAATTTTTAAAACAAATTTGCTTTTTACCTCTTATTTTATTTTTATTTTCCCTATCCTATCACGAAATATTGGCCTATGTCATATTTTATATGTGATAGGATTTATGGTTTAGTTATCCATTATTTAACAAAAAAATATAAAAAAAAAAACAAAAAAAACAGATTTGCGTCCATCAACATCCTTAGGACGCATGTTGTTGTGGGACCTTGGTCTTAAAAGGTTTTTATGTGTTGTTGTGACACATATTGTAATGCCTACTACACACCACATTTTATTTAAAAAAAAAAAAAAAAAAAAAGTAAGGAAGATAAAGAGAAAAAGATAGGGAAACTACATTTCATAAAGTATAAACCTGCAATGACTATTATTAGATTCATAATGCTGTCCCAAACAATTTATGTTGATTCAGCATGGACATACTATATCAATTGGTGCCTCACTTAGATTGCAAAATAAACAGAAAATTTTATTTTAATTAAACACGTACGTCAACAGGTACTTGAAATACGAAAATTTGAGATGTTTTTGTGTTGTGTATAAAAGGAATTCCACGTATGTCATAACAACACATAGATACCTTTTTAGAGCTAGGTCCCACAACAATTTGCGTTATGAGGTGTTGATGGATTTTTTTCTTAAACTTTTGCGAATTGAAGACACTTTGGACTGAAGATTCGAGCAAAGTATTCCATTTGTACGCTGTGAGTGATTTCGACAGTTTGGCTGTTGATAATACACTGAAAAATAATTGGAGGTAAAATACAACAAACAATGGTCTGTTGAATTTGTTTAAAGTACACATTATTTGATTTTCTATTGTTTTGATAAACATGTTTGTTAATTGCTAGTTTTCAACAAACATGTTTGTTAAATATGTTTAACTACCTTTACAAGCAGTTCGTTGATTTTCATTTGTTGAATAAAATAGCCAAAGACCAAAAATATAAAACATAAATATGAAAAAATTCGAGTAGTAAGGGCTTGAAATTTATAGTGAATTTAGGGGACGTACAGTAAAAGTGAAGTTTTGTTTTAAGAAAAGGTGTGAAAGTATCTAATCAATTGGGTCAATTAAACTACCTAAAAAAATAAGTGAAATTTTAGTGAATTTTAGTGAAATTAAATTATTATGTTGTAAAAAATTTAAGGAGAGCAAACAGTTTTGTTTTATAAATATCCATAATGGTAAATTTTGTTTCGATAAATTTTAATTAAAATCATTTTAGAAAAAATATAAGTATGTTTAATAGTATTATAATAAAATATAAACTAATTATAACTAACTAATAGTTTTGGAAATATTTGATAAAATCTATAAAATAAAATGTCAAAAGTTAACAAATAGGAGGATGGAAATAGGTGGAGCGCCCAAACTTAATACCAATACTCCATACAGGGACAAACAAAGGACTTATAAACGTGGAGTAATTCATAGGAGTTTTCTTGACGCGCTCTTGCTGCCATCGAAAAGCTTTGAATTCTAACACATTTGTCTATTTGTTGGTCACACTAATCAAAGTATCGTTGGAGAAGTTCGAGGAAAGATTACATTAGGCAGTAGACCTTGTTTAATATTTAATAAATACCAATAGTCCCTGGGCCCACGCCGATTTCATTTGATGATTACCACATATTTTATACGTCCTAAGGCGCTTATCCTTGACGAGTCCTACAACTTTTTTATCTGCCATTTTCCTTAATTCGGCAGTTTTTTCCTTCGGAAAACTCCGAAACACGGCGATTTCGCGGGGTCTTGTATATTTATTACCATAATTTTGTTATTTATTAAGTCAATTATTCTTGTTGTCAATTCAGATATCAACTTTGATCTTTTATTTGGTTGTTTGTTGGAATTTTTTTTTTTTTTTTGAGGATTGTTTTTCAGATTTATTTTTAGATTTAATTGTAATTTTAAATGGCGAAACTATCTATCAGTTTTGCTAATATAAGAGGATTGAACGTCAATCTTAATGCGGTGCACCTTTATCTTGAGAATCTTAAGCCTGATATTCTTTTTTTAACGGAAACGATTATCAGCGCGAGAGCTGTATCGTTGGACAAAACTAAATATGTTTGTCCTAACTATGAGCTTGAATCTTCATTCTACTTTAAGCATGGTGTTTGTGCGTTCATTAAAAATTCTGTACCATATGTGAGAATAAATAATTTTGAATTAAATTCAAAATTTCACAATATGGTTTCTCTTAAGATTACCTGCTCTAATCAAACTCTGTTTGTCTTTGGATTGTATCGCTCGCCCAACTCACCGGAGAACATAAATTTATTTCATGACCTATCTGAAAAGATAGATAGGTTGACTATATATCCTAACGCTAAAATTATAATTCTTGGTGATTTCAATGTTCATAATAAAGAATGGCTTACACACAGCTCTAAAACTGATGAATTAGGTAAAGAAGCTGAACTTTTTGCTCTTTATCATAATTTCACTCAGATAATAGATCAGCCTACCAGGGTTCCTGATATTTCTGGCCAAAGTGGTAACTTGCTCGATTTGTTTTTGATAAATGAACCTTCGTTGGTTCAATTTAAAGTATCAGAGCCTTTGGGTGGATCAGATCATAATTTGATCTCCACACATTTAAATATACAAGTACCTAAACAGTTTAAAGCTAATCCTCGTCTTGTTTGGGATTATAAAGCTGCAAATTGGCAGGGACTTAGAGATTTTTTTAAATGGTTTTCCTGGAAACGCAACTGTCTTTTCAGCCAAGATCCAAACATCGTTGCTTCCCATTTTTCAGAAATAATACACATGGGTATGCGCAGGTTTATTCCAAATAGTTTGATTGTTCCGAAGGTTGATCGATGGTTTTCAAGTAAATGTAAAAAAGCAATTAAAATTAAAAAAAAGGCTTTTCAAAAGTTTATTCAAAACAAATCTGATGAAAACCTCAGATTATACCGAATAGAAAGAAATTTATGTAGAAAATTAATAGATGCAGAGAAACATCTATTTATTAGGAAAAAAGCTAATAAATTTGCTGAGCACCCTACTGGTTCACGAAATTTTTATAAAGCCATCAAGGCTGTTCAAGGAAATTTTTGTAAGTCTTCTATACCTCCTCTTATTGATAACGATATGCCTGTTATTGACCCTAAAGAAAAAGCTAATTTATTGGGTAACTGTTTCTCGTTAAATTCTACATTAGTAGAACCCAATTTCCTACCTAGACCAATTCCTAGAATTTCTAACAAAATGGGGCGGATAATTTTTCGTAAAAATGTCATTCGGAAAATGCTCTTACAAATCAATACTAATAAGGCATCTGGACCTGATAGTATTCCTCCAATTATCCTTAAAACTTTTGCTAAGGAGTTAGCACCAATCCTAACTAAAATTTTCTATCTGTCATATAAGAAAGGAATTTTTCCTGATATATGGAAAATGGCTAGTGTACAACCAGTTCCAAAGAAAGGTGCTAAAACGGATCCAAGAAACTATAGACCTATATCAATTTTGTCGGTTGTTTCTAAAGTATTTGAGAAATATGTTAATTTTAATATTATGAGCTTCTTAGAGTCGTCAAAATTACTTAAAGAAAGACAATACGGATTCCGTAAAGGAAGAGCGACGGGAGATTTACTTTCTTATGTCACGCATATCTGGAACAAGTCGCTTGAAAACCATGGTGAGACTTTTGGCGTTGCTCTTGATATTACCAAAGCATTTGATAAAGTATAGCACAATAATCTTATTTGCAAATTGAGATGCTACGGCTTAGATGAACAACTTATTTCTTGGTTACAAAGCTTTATTTCCGAGCGCAAATTTCGGGTCAATGTTGATGGTGTTTCATCGAATATCTTTTCAACTAATGCTGGTGTTCCTCAAGGTTCCGCTTTATCACCTACTCTTTTTCTTCTCTATATTAATGACTTACTAGATGCAACAGTTAATCCCATCCATAGTTTTGCTGATGATAGCACACTTCATGCGTCACATGAAATGCCAAATTTGTATGCACCATCAAATCTTAATGTCGCTAGATCAAACTTGATAGAATCATTAAATATTGATTTAAAAACCATCTTAGATTGGGGAGTTGCTAACAGTGTTGAGTTCAACACAAGTAAAACTCAAGTTTGTCATTTTTCTAGGTTATCAACACCTAATCCGTTTTTATTAAAGTTTGATTCAAATGATCTTCAAGAGAAAGAATCTATTAAACTTCTAGGAGTTGAGATTGAAAATAATATGAAATGGAATTCTCATATTTTTAACCTAGCTAAGAACGCTGTTCAAAAATTAGGATTCTTGGGTCGTTGTCGTAAGGTTTTTAATAGCGAGCAGCTTCTTTTAATATATAAATCATTTATTCGTCCCTGCATGGAGTATTGCTCTCACATATGGGGTGGAGCCTACATAAGTAGCTTAAAATGTCTTGATTCTATACAACGGAGAGCTGTTAAATTGATCGGCAACTCGACTCTTACTAACGAGCTTGATTCCTTGCAACATAGAAGAGACGTCGCTGATTTGACGGTATTTTACAAGTATATTATGGACGAACGGGCGTCTACGGAGATCAAATCGATTTTGCCTGAACCAGCAAACTTCGCGCGTTTCACCAGAGCATCAATAGCAGCCCATCCTTTTACGGTTCAAGTGACAAGGTGTAGAACTGTCGCTTTTCAACGCGATTTTTTTAACAGAGTTTCTCATCTCTGGAATGCCTTACCGGCGTGGGTCTTTCCTGATAATTTTAATCCTCAAAACTTTAAGATCAACGTTAATAAATTCCTGAAAGAAAATTGAATAATACTTTCGAACCCTAGTTCCCTAGTTAGCATGGTATCTTCGGATATTCAGAGACGTTGATCTATATTGATTAACACTAAACATGCCTAACATTGAATAAAAAAAAAAAAAAAAAAAAAAAGTGGGGTGAAAATTTGTTTTAGAAAACGAGAGTAACTTTGTCCGACAAAAAAGGCTTTTGTCGAGTCCGACAACTCAAATACGCCAAAATAACGGGGCATTGAAAATCAATTACCACAAAGCTAATTTTCTCAGGATTATTTAACAAAAAGTATTGAAATTAAAGGGTCATATTGTCCGACAAATTTTCGGCCGCGTTTTTTCAGTCCGACGAATGGAAGTCGGAATCCTGGTGGGGTATTGTTTATTGATTAACACATGTCGGTCAAAATTGGAACATGATAAAAAACCATTGTTATCATAAAAAATCGAATTGTCTGACAAAAATACAGCCGCGTCCGGCCAGTCCGGCAAGAAAATGAGAAAAATATTTCAGGAGAACGATTACTTTTGTGTCTTTCTCAAGTTGCTAATATTCATGAACAAATTTAATGTATTCAATTATGACGTAACATTTTTTAAAGAAACAACGTTTGTAGATGGCACTGACAAGAAATAAGAAAATTTTTATTGTAAATAAAAGAAATTATAAAAAGGAGTACCTAAAAAATGATGTAAATCATGTTTTCTAATATTAATTTAAAAAAAGTCCAAGCGGCACGTATATCCGCTAGAAAGAGGTAGATTTCGAGATCAGACAGTTTTGTGTGCAAGTAGAATCTGATGTATCAGATTAGTTTAAACAACACAAACTAATTTCAAACAGATATCGAACAAATTTTAAAAAGAAAATTAGCTACATATGTGCCGTTCACTGCACAGAGCGACTAACTCCACTTTTTGGAAAATTTTAAATTTAAATGTCAAAGTACTTGCTATAGTCATAACTTTCTATGTTAAAAACAACTTTCCTGAATAATTAAGATAAACACCATTAAAAGTCAAAATTTGTCTGACCATTAAAAAATGACTATTAAAAACCTGACATTAAAAACTAATAATATCCATTATACTAATTAAATTACTACTATAATAGCTAATTGATATACTTAGTAACCAAAATTAATTAAATTATGTTTATAATAACATTCCTGAATGATAAAGATTAACACTACTAAATATCGAAATTTATTTGACCTTTGAAAAAAACTCAATTTCTCAACATTTTGTTTTATGGAGTTAATCGTGTTGTGCAGTGAACGGCTCATAAGAACGGCAACAAACAATTATATCAAATCTACCACAAAACATGTGTGTGACAATTTATGACATAAACCTATGCTATATCATATGTCGTCCAATTACTGCAAAATATCAAAATAGTTTATTTCTAAGAAAAAAAATTAATTTCTTCTATTCAAACCTTTTTATTTTTTTTTCATTGTTATAAGGTTTTTGCAAATTGTAGTTATGGATTGTTGCAAACTTTTTTGTTGAAGCCAACAAGTCAAAAACCTCTAACTGCAGAAGTTTATATTTATAAAAAACGGATTAAAATGTTTCCACAGATTCTAAATTTATGAAGTTTTTAAAAATATTAGTATCCAAACGGCCGTTATAACGGATTAAAAAAACGAGTTTTTTTTCTAGTATAAAGCCTCTAGTTCCTTAACCATGTTTCAGATTTTTTCTGATTTACGAACTTGTCCAAGATATTAATAAAACACACATTTTTACGGAAGGTCTTTTGATCTGGCTTTACAAATGCGACCGTGAGAGTGCCGGTTGTTTAAAAAAAAATTTTGTAAACAAAAAACTTTTTTGTTGGAGCCGCTCACTCAGGAACCTCTAACTGCAGAGGTCAATTTTTAAAACAAATTGATAAAAAAGATTCCAAAAATTCTAAATTTGTTAACTTTTTAAAAATATTAGTATCCAAACGGCCGTTATAACGATTTTAAAAAATCAATTTTTTTTAGAAAAAAGGCTCTAGTTTCTTAACCACGTGTCGGATTTTGCTGATTCACGAACTCGTCCGAGATATTAATAGAACAAACATGTACAGACAAGTCTTTTGATCTACCTCAACAAATGCGACCGTGAGAGTGCCGGTCGTTTTCGTTATATCTCATATCGTTTATATATATATATATATATATATATATATATATATATATATATATATATACATATATATATATATATATATATATATATATATATATATATATATATATATATATATATATATATATATATATATATATACATATATATATATATATATATATATATATATATATATATATATATATATATATATATATATATATGTATATATATATATATATATATATATATATATATATATATATATATATATATATATATATATATATATATATATATATATATATATATATATATATATATGTATATATATATATATATATTTATATATATATATATATATATATATATATATATATATATATATATATATATATATATATATATATATATATATATATATATATATATATATATATATATATATATATATATATATATATATATGTATATATATAAAATTTTTTTTTTGTTTTTTCGTCTCCGCTTATCATATATAGTCGTTTGGCACAAACATTTTTCCGAAATTCCGAGTGAAGCCCATTGCAATAGGTAGATTTTTATATGAAATCTAACTAAAATTTGAGGAACATTAACCAGTTGAAAAGGTCATTTACACACTTTTAATTAAGAAGGTTTAGAAGGATTAAAAACATGCGTGAATTTTAACAAGGAAAAATATTGTCATTTTTTCTATTTACCAGAGTCAAAACTATATAATATATATGCACCGATATAGTATACAAATATAAATAATACTTTTATCCACGACTACTAAAGAAGATATGCTTTTCATGTGTGTGCAGGGCCGTAGAGAGAAAAACGGGGCCCGGGGGGGAAATGAAGTACGGGCCCTCTTTACATTTATGTTATTTTATTAACCAATTAAATTATAATATCACAAAAACTAAAATGTTGTAATTGTTTAAAATAGTATATTATTGAATTAGGAGCTAAAGTTGTACTTTTTGTGTTGAGTCTATAGTTTGACAATTATAGACGAAACACAAAAAGTCACTTTAGCTCAGAATTCAATACACTATTTTTTCGGCAAACGTTTAAATTTGTTTGAAAATATGAAATCAAAGCACAGTTGAAAAAAACTTGATTATGTAATGCAAATTGCTACACAATAGGTCCTACGGAAGTCTCCATAATAAAACATTGCAAAGCTTGCTTTAAAGTTAAATTTAATGCATTAATCTTTAATACAGTACATGTAATAAAATTTATGGTTGTTTTCATTAAAACATAAAGCTTGTTGTATTAAAAATTTCTATTACATATTTGTATTAAATAATATCGCAATTCGCAAGGTGCAACATTTATTGTTGCATGAGATTTAAATGCAAATTACATTAAAATTTCGAGTTACTTTAATTATTACGCACCTGTATTAAACACAAAAATTTGCTGCAATTAGTTATCCATAGTGATAAAAATGAAACTAGAATTTTATCTTGTATTTTAAATTTATTTAATTCATATTTTAAATGTAAACAAGATATATATACTAACTTATACATACAAAATACGTTAACTGTAAATAATAACTTAGTAATAAGATTAAATAAAATTTATATCACTTCACTCTTTTGTTTTTCATAAATTAATAACATTAATAAAACTTATATGTTATTGGAAAAATCACTTCAAGTTTAACCAATAATTTTAATTAACACTGAATCAACTTAAAAAGAACTTAAATGTTCATATGACATCACTTTGAAATTTCAAAACTTAATCTAATTTTATTTTATCTCTTGACTTTTGTTAAAAAAAATTCACCACAGATTTACACATAATACATTTTGACAATTATGTATTTCAAAATTAAGAAAAACTACAACTACAATGAATATAATTTTTATCATAATGACACAAAATTTTTTTTGTAACACATGCATAAAAAATATGTAATTTTGTACTAGAATAAAATACAAGAAAAAGCTATTTTTCCGCACATATGACCACAAAATATTTTGTGCACGGTCTAGCACGCCGCCCGCATGTGAGATTTGTAGTTAAATCTATCCATATATCTATCTATATATAATATTTTTATAGCACTAAAATATCAAAATAATTATTTAAATAACTTACCATATAGTAAAAACAACTTAAACACATTGCATCATTTGAATTGCAAGAAAAAACAATTCATTTAAGTTTTCAAAGTTCACAATTTTGACAGCTCAGTTGGTTTACTATGTGTTTTTTTAGTCGGATTCTTATGTTTATTTTTTCGAGCTAGTATAATTTACAACTATTACAACGAAGATGGCGCACTTTAATTATGTAAAAATCTTAAATTTGTTTATAACTTTGTTAAATAAATGATTAAATGAACAATTAAATAAATATTTATAAATTTAATGCACTTGTTATAAAAAATAGTGTGTATTACTAGTGCGAATGCGTTTTCCAAACGCCAGTTATTACTAACTCTTGTTTGGAAAACGCATTCGCACTAGTAATACAATCTACTATTCTATTTATGTTTATGTCGATTTGCAACAAAGAATGAAATTTAATAAATCCACTAACATTTGTGCATCAAACAAAAAATACGAAAGCTTATTTAGATTTGTAGGAAGTTGCATTGAAACTTCAAGCATTTCTATAAAGATCAATTATGATGCAAAAGTTGTACCAAAATTTGTAGTTTCGCATTAAAATTAATTTTAATGCAACATATGTTTTGCAGTTCAATAATGACTTGCTTTACATAACTCATAAAGCAAAGCCTGCATTAAAAGTTGCAGTAAGTTTTTCGACTGTGTGCATCAAATTTTTTATAAACATGTTTTAGGTAATACATTTTCTGAAATTAATTTTTATTGATTTTAATTCATTGAAATGAACTGAAATGCATTCTGTTTTGAACAAATTAATAATATCATGTTATTTTACTTTACTGCCGCAGTAAAAATATGAAAATTACTTTACTGCCGCCGTAAAAATATGAAAATTACTTTACAGCCGCCGTAAAATATGAAAGTTACTTTACAGCCGCCGGCAGATAAAATAAAAATGGCGTTACTTTTGCAGTCTTATGAATTTGCTTAGCTTTCCGCAGGAAGATTTGTAAAATTTAAACTTGTTGATCTATGGGTGTGACAACCACGCGTACTTTAGTCCCTTGCTATTTGCATATGAGTGCTATTTTGACAATTATTTGGTTTACATTGTGAGGTTAGTGTGTGTAGTTAGCGGTTTATCGTTCTGACTTGTTTCTCGTTTATTCTACTAATACGATCCAAATACTACTAATACGATATCAATTGATTGCGATTGCCAATGAAGTTTTCACTTCTGCCGTGCCTTAAGCACACTCTCTGTTTTTTTCAAAATATTTTCTCTCAACTCAACTCCCTCCAAATAACATTTTAAATTATGAGCCAACGCTATATTTTCGTTCAATCTGTACATTTCCTATAACCGTGCACTTTTTCAATTTTTTTTGTTATGTTCGGCGATAGGGAAAAACACACACTTTTGATAATAACTCAAAAACTAAGAATTCGATAATTTAATATTAAATAAATTTTAAATATGATTTTTCTAAGTCAAACTCGATTCCTTAAAAAAAACTTTTGTTTTACTATCTCCTTATCTATGTTTATAAATATAGAAAAAAACAAATAAACAGTTGCATGTTTTCAGTAGACGTAGAAAAATGCATTTCGTACATGTAAAAATTTCAAGTTTGTGAGAAAACCGATTATGTACAAATTCAGACGGACACCGAAGTGTCACCATAAGGGTTCCGTTTTCACTTTTTTAAAGTACGGAATCCTTAAATGATTTTAAAGACCAACGTGAAAAGGGTAGTTTTTTATGGCTTTCTACAATTTACAAAAGGTTATATATGAAAAAAACAAAATCATTTTGATTGAACTTGTGTCTTGAATAATGTTTTAAATTATTATATGGGATGTCGCTATAATCGAGCGGACAAACAATATTATGTACCTAGTAGTAATAATTAAGAGCAAATTTTTAAATATATACGATAATAAATAAATCAAATGAATTCAATAAAACAATTTGAATTTAGTATATGCTATTACTGGAAAAAACAACGACCGGTTTTGGTCTCTACTTTTTCTCTAAAGATGCCCTACAACTTTATTAACGCCGTATGAATGCCGTATGAATATTATGAATATTATAATGAATTATGAAATCACAAACAATAGAATCGTTCTTTTTGAATGTAAATCCAACCCTCATCAAATTATAAAGTATTTAGAACGTAAGAACTTTAAAACTTTTGAATCGTCAAAATGGAAAAAATTTCGAAGAATTTGCTTTTCAGATAGATACTTTTCCTAACCAAGAATCTCATTCTTTTCATAGGATAAGCATCCGTAACAAGACTTTTTACTACTATATGAAAAAAATTAGTGATAACATAACCGAGACAGAAAATATATAGGTAACACATTTCCAAGCTCATTCATATGTCTATCATAATGATCAAAACCACGCAGAATAAACCTTACAGCATATAGTTTTTGAAATAATATATATATTTTTTAGCATTTTATGTTTCGAAACATTATTTTTATTATTTGTTCTACAGGAACTATTCTCGAATTCTTTTAATTCTACCATCACTACCTCACACCATAGCTAGTTAAACAATGTGTTGAGATTTAAATATTTTTTAATGTTTCGGTTGTTTTGGTGAAAAACAGAAGAAAAGTGATTTTTGTTTTAGCTTTTGTGATAGTTTTTTCTTCACATTTTGATATTTGTATTATACATATTATAAAAAGGAAAAATAAGCTTTAAAGAATAAAGAAATGTCATGTATTATATGCGAGTTACAAAATTAGTTGTTTTTTTTTAATAAAAAGTGTTTTGTAGTAGGAATTACAAAATGTGTCACAACAACACATAGATACCTTTTAAGACCTAGGTCCCACAACAACATGCGTATTGAGGTGTTGGTGGAAGTTTTGTGGATTGAAGGCACCCGAGACTATTGATTCGGGCAAAGCATTCTATTTGTACGATGTACGCATAAAGAAATCCCTTTGCATTTTATTACTATGACAGTGAGTAATCTCGACAGTTTGACTATTTGCACAAACCGATTGACGAGTAAACGGGGAAAAAAATATGACTGAGGCATTATGGACCTGATTTCATCCGAGCACTGCAAATATCGGTGACGATATTTATAAAAAACAACGAGATCAGCAACAGTGCGACGATGTTGTAGGGATTCAACATTTAATGTTAAATTTCAATTACCAACAATTCGAATAGCACGCTTTTGAACAGGGTCCATAAGAACTAGGATGGTATAAGATGCAGTGCCCCAAACTTGATAACAATACTCCATACAAGGACGAATATAGGACTTATAAATGTGAAGTAATTGATGCGAAGTAAAATATTTTTTACATCTATTGAGGAGGCCGAGTTTTCTTGACGCGCTCTTCGCCATGGTCATTATATGATCGTTCCAGAGTAAGTTATTGGAAATTGTGACTCCCAATAAACGAATGCTTTCACATTCGTCTATTTGGTCGTTGCACACATTAATTGAAATATCGTTGGGAAACTCGGTCGTTGATCTGGAAACAATCAATAGCTGTGTTTTGGTGGAATTAAAATTGACCAAATTTTTGCGACGTTTTTTAGGTCCACGTTTACATTTATGGCAGCGTCTCTCCGGCGGGATTTATTCGTTCATGCATTTTACCCTTTGAAAATAGGGGGACGAATGACTTGTGCAGTGTACTTTCATCTGCAAAACTATTTATTGGGTTACTGGTGATTTGAAACAGTTCGTTGATATAAATTAGGAATGAAGTGGCAGATAAAACTGAGTTTTGGGGTACTTTACTTTAATTTAGACTCAGAAGAAAAGCTATCTATAGATACCGAGATGTATCGGTTAGACAGAAAATTTTGAATCAACTTCACGACTGCGTAATGAAAACTGTACGCAACGAGCTTGTTGATCAAGTTGCCATGCCAGATTCAATCAAATGGTTTTGAGATGTCTAATGCGACGTATGTTTCACCACCTCTCTCAAGTATGCTATTTCAAAGATGTGTCACATAGTTAAATAAATCGGTTGTTGATCTTTTGTTTCTAAAACCGTATTGGCTATCAGATATCAAATGGTTGTCGTCCAAAAATTTGGATATGTGTGAATTAATATAGTGCTCGTATATTTTGGACAGGACTGGGAGTAAGGCTATTGGTCTATAATTTGAAATATCACATTTCGTTCCTTTTTTTTGGACAGGGTGGACATTGGCCAACTTCCAACAGGATGGAAAAACACCAGATTTATAGAATTTATAGAATATTTTGATGAGAGTTGTTGGTGCAAGTTCTTTTGAAAATGTTTTTAGAATAACAGGAGGAATATTGTCCAGACCAGAGGCTTTGTTGTTGTTTAACCCATTTAAAAAAGTTTTTCGACAATTTTGGGTTTGAAATGTAATTGTTTCATATTAACTCCTGAAAACTGGATTTGGGGTATTTCTTTAGGAGTTTCAAATACTGTCGAATTTGAAGCAAAGCGTTCCGCGAACAACGTAGCTTTCCCTGCAGGGTACCAGAATTTAAATAATTAATGGCACTGTAAAAACTTTTGTCAGAAATTGACATGCTCGAAAGTTTTGACGCTTTCGCTCTGTCAATCTCTGCTTTTTCGTTTTCGAGTATCTGGTTTGATATTTTATTTGCCTTTAAATATTGGGATCGATTAACAGAATTCTTTTTATGAATCCAAATATTAAATAATCTACGTTTGTTTCTAAGAGCCAATTTGGCTGCCTTCGAAAACAAATATTTTTGTTGGGGTTTCATTAATGAAAAGGGAACGAGTTTGTTAATACCGAATTGAATAGTTTCAGTAAAGTTTTGAGCAGAAACATTTAGAGCGTCAGTATAAAAACAATTGACGATCAAAAGGGAAATCTTGAAAAAAACTTCGGAGACCATTGCTGTCCATTTTTGAAAAGTGATATATTTTACGGGGTTTGGGAACTCTAGTTTGTAGCAAATCAGTTTTGATAAATGAAGTGATTAGATAATGGTCAGAATTTCCAATACTACCTTATCGACATCGACACTCGTATCACCGCCATTACGAAGAGAAGTTGGTCTTTTTACAATCTGCGATGGTCGTGCGATGCAGCAAATATTTCTGTCTGCCTTCCATTGTTGTCATCGTCGGTCATTTTGGAAAATTCTAACCACTATTTGTTGTGGACGTTGAAGTCACCAGTAACGATAAGCTCACAATTTTTAAATTGTGCTCTAATTTCTTGGACAACATTAGTCAAGAGATTAAATTATGTTTGTTTGGGGACCGGTATAGAACTATGGGTGCGTTCACTGCACAAACAATTTGTCGGTGTGATGTGATGTAATGTTGAATTGTCAAAAATACATCGTCGTCGACGAAAATTACTTCAAAACGTAGTGAACGCCAAATTGTTATTTTGTGTTGAAAATTGTCATAAACGTCATATGTCAAACATATTTTTGTGTTTCATTGGTATAATTCTTATAAATAATGTCGAATAATACAAAAATATTAATTGTTTATCTCGCTATAGAACATGGAAACAAATTAATAAATAATATTGCCAACATTAAAAAATTATCGTGTGATTTGTCGGACTCAGAAGATGAGGAAGGTATGTTAATTGTTAGCCAAAAAGAGACGCCACCACGTATTAATTTATATGTGGAACGAATTGTATCGAATTACAATAGCATCGAGTTTCAGCAGAATTTTAGAATGTCCAGAGAAGCATTTGAGAAACTCCTCAATGTTTTCAATACAAATTTGCACTTAGTACGCGGTGGGGAAAATTTATCGATATCGCCAGAAAAGCAATTGCTGGCAGTCATATGGATTCTGGCTACACCTGATTCGTATAGATCTATTGGGGAAAGATTCGATTTGGCTAAATCGACATTATCGAAAATTTTTTTTCGTATAATTGATTTTTTAAATCATGTCACAAATAGATTTATAAACTTTCCGAACAGTGAACGGAAATTAGAAATAAAAAACTACTTTGAAAGAAATAATGGACTTAAGGGAGTAGTAGAGGCAGTTGACGGTACGTATGTTCCATGTACAGCACCGGCGGATCAAAAAATGGCATATACAAACAGAAAAATGTTCACAACAGTAACGTTGCAAGCTATTTGTGACCACAAAATGCGCTACATCGACTGTTTTGTAGGGTACCCTAGTTCTGTACATGATAATCGAATTTTTAGAAATTCTGATTTTTACAAAAATGTTAAACAAAACGTGAGTTTTTATTTTGACGAGGATGAAAAAATATTGGGCGATAAGGCCTACCCCTTAGAACCATGGTGTATTCCTCCATTTATTGATCGAGGAAATCTGACGCAGGCTCAAAAAAAGTTTAATAAAACTCAAGCTTCGTGTCGGTAAGGAATTTTTTTTATGTTCTAATAATTATTTATTAACCTCTTTTTTTATTATCTCAGGCAAGTTATTGAGCGAAGTTTTGCTCTGCTTTTTGGACGTTTTCGAAGGTTAAGATATCTAGATATGAAAAGAATCGAATGTATACCAGCAACCATAATGGCAGCCTGTGTTTTACATAACATATGTATAGACTTCCCAGATAATAATCTGGCAGATTATCTAAACGAAGGTTTAGAACAGGCGAACATTAATAATCCAGACGACAATGCAGTACCCCAGGCAAGTACAAGAAGTGGAAATTCAGTGAGAAATTCAATGATGGAGAACATAAATTTTAGTTAAAAATGTATTATTTTATTAATATAATTGTAAAAAAAGTTTTTTCATAATAAATAAATCGTATTTTATTTGGCCCTTTTTTATTATCCCAGGCTACTTATTGAGCGAAGTTTAGCTCTTCTTTTTAGACGTTTATGAAGATTATGATATCTAGGAATTGAAAGAATCGAATGTATACCAGTAAGGGGACCATTTGTCCTCTTTTGAAGAGGACTGTCCTCTTTTTTGTCCGACTGTCATCTTTAGAAAACTTGTCTTCTTATTTTAGTTTTCGAATCTTTTGTCCTCTTTTCTTGTTATTGGTAATTTAAGGTTGTCATACAATTACAAAAAAATAGTAATATATATTTTTACTAAGGCTTCAAATATAATGTTCAAACGTAGAACTATCGCTTTTGTATGACCTAGTAACGCAGCCTTATGCCGGGCATTCACACACAACAGAAACAGAATTTCATACAAATTTGACTGCAAAAAATTCTGTTTCTGTAAAATTTGTATGGAATTCTGTTTCTGTTGTATGTGAATTTCAGCCTTAAATCCCACAAAAAATCATATTATTATTATTATCGAAAAAACAAAGAATTGCTAGAAAAGGGCCACAAATCAGAAATACATTAAATGCTGAAAAGGTTCCCATGTTTTGAAGTTTACTGTTTCTATTATTTTATTTTATATTTTTTTATTTAATTATATTAGGCATATATAACTTATTTTATGATATATTTTTTTTTTATAATTTACTTATTTAATTATACCTATATGTGCAATTAAATTGACTGAAATTAAATCTTTAACTATTTGTGTTGAATTTATCACCTAATACCAGCAACCAGTATAACAGTCTGTGTTTAACCTAACATATTTATAGACTTTCCGGATAATAATCTGGCAGATTATCAAAACGAAGGTTTAGAACAGGCGGACATTAATAATCTAGACGACAATGCAGTACGCCAGACAAGTTCAAGAAGTGGAGATTCAGTGAGGAATTAAATGATAGAAAACATAAATCATAGTTAAAAATTTATTATATTGGTAAAAAGTTTTTTTATAAGAAATTTATATTTTATTTATCAATTGTAACATTAAAGTTTTATGCTCCTCCAACGCCCGTTCTTGGAGTTACAATTGCCGCTCTGTGAGTGCATTCGCCGTGTCTATCTTGGCCATTTTTTCACGGTGCCGTTCCTCAGCCTCCTTTCTAAATTCCCCAATTGCTTCTGCAACCGTAACACGCCTAATTTTTTTTGCAGCAGGGATTATTGCTTGTCCCTGTTCATCGGGTTCAAGTTCTTCAGCTGGTGTCGGTATTGGGACATATTTTGATGATGATGACTGCACTGGTAGCCCACTGCTGTGGCTTTTTTCGAAAATGTCTTCCATTTCCGCCCAATATCTGAAGTTGATGGGAAGACCACCAGAATTGCCACTTTTCTGTGCATCTTTATATTTTTGATATTTCTGCTTCAGAGCAGAGAATTTCCATTTGCACTGTTGACTTGTAAATATAAAATTTTCCTCTCGTAGGGAATCGGAAATTTTTTGAAACATTTGGCAATTTCTAATCCCTCCTTGCATAGATGCATCATAGCACGCTTTGTATGCGGCGATTAACGCTAAAATGGCATTCTGGTACCAATTTATTTTTTCTGAAAAATACGATTATAGTTGTAATAAAACATTAATATTTATTGTAAATAACTTAAAATTATTACCAGAGGCGTCTATAATGGTATTCTATTTCATTATCTAAAACAATTATTTTAAATTTTTCTGTTAATAAAAGTATTACATAAAATAAATTTTTTTAAATTACCTTTATTAAATACCGCAACAGAGTTTTCTTCTTGAAGAAAACAATCGTTTGGATCAACGGCAAATTCTACAAAATATTCCTCCAATTTTTTTTGTCTCTAAATTGAATGTTAACAATAGCTAACTACACTTTCGACTACTGTTTATAATTGTTATTATGCGTCTATAACAATAAATGCAGTGAACGCATAAAATGTTAAGTGGTGGCGATAACAACTAATACAGTGAACAACCAATGTCAAAAAAAGTTACATTTTGTGACTTTTTGTCGTGCAATGAACGCACCCTATGTATTGTGAAAAAAAAATTTTAGGAAGACAAACCTTTAATACTACTGTATTGTAGCCATCACCATGTAGTTCATAATTTTGAAAGCGTTTATATGCAACACTCTCATGAATGTGTATGCACATACACCTTGATGAAGTTTAAAAGCTGATTCAAGCTTATATTTGGGATTTAGTGTTACGTCAGAGGGATAGTTTTCAGAAACTTGTGTTTCTGTAATAAAAAGAATATGCGGTTTTTCGTGCTCGAGATGATGTTGCACGGCGTTACGGTTGGTATTCAACCCACAAATATTTTGGTTGTGTATTTTAAATTTTTTATCAAATGTAATGGTCAGTTAATCAAAATATAATTTGTATTAAAAATGGGTAACTAAACAATAAATCCTATCATATAATAAAATATGACATACGCCAATATTTCATGATAGGAAATAAACAGGTGAAAACAAAATTTTTTTAAACGTTTGAAAGGTTACTAAAATATTTATCAATATCGTTCCCACGAGTTAAGACGCAATAAAGGTCACCAACAGGCCTTTGTCTATACCTGTTAGATGTATATATACAAACATGTTAAATATATACATGTTAAATATGTTTTCATAATGGGTTCGATTATGACAACAGCCGAGCAGAAATTAGTAAGGACTCAAATAGGGCCTCGATCAATTTTGCCTGATCATGAGTGAAACGCTTTTATAGTGCCTGATCCGACTATCTTGCCCTGATCAAGTTCATCGTAAGCAATTAAATAGCGCAAATCCTAGTAAGGCATTTCGTATCAGGTCCCGATCAGGGCCGGATATATTAAAATAAGGTTAACAATAAAAGTGTATTCTAATTCTGGCTCAACACAGGTTCACATCAGATTGTATTAATAGAACGTACCCTTTCTGGACTGATCAGTCGCTGACGCCTTGACTGTATTCAGTCATTCCCTAACTAGTTTCTGCTCGGGGTGTTATGGTTAAAAACTAAATAAACTTTTAACTAAACTAAATAAATTAAATTTTGTTAATCGTTTGTTCGAGTTTCCATTAACCTCATTCCTCTCAAAACATGGCAGTGTAATAGAAAATTTTATCATAACTGGGCATATTAATAATAGTACTTTATGGGGTTAGTGTTTAAAGATACATTCTATTTTTAAGCAACCGTTTACAATGCGATCAAGGTAGGATCGAGCATTGCAATTTTGCGAGAAAATAAGATTCATATATACGAAAACAAAACTACGTTTTGTCCTTCCCACAGAGTAACATGTATTAATTTAAAGGATTATTTTAGAACTAATATATAAACAAAATTAAACGAATACAAGAAAATACAATGAATTTTTAAAAAATTTTTTTGTACGATTACAATTAAATATATATACCTACACTAAAAGAAATTTTATTCAATATCAATACACCAATCAATACATCAATACATCTGAATTGAATTAAATGTAAAACCAAATCTTATAAAAAATTAATTTTTTTTACATTGAAAATTTAATTCAAATGAAATCATAGTATGTCTTTGGCTTTTTATTATTCGAGACATGAACATGTGCATTATTGGTCATCACTATGTTCTATGTCGGTCCACCTTGCTGAGTCTCGATTCTCCTTTTGTTTTTCCCTTGAGTTTTTCACTCTTTCGTACATTCCTATTTGCCGTGTTTGCAGCTGCGATCTTTGCCCGTTAGAAGCTCTTTGAACCACTTTATTTACGTTGCCCACTTCATTATGCACCTGAAATTGTTTCCTTTTTAGTTTTCGGCATTTGTTTAAAGTCTGCGTCGGTTGACGTTTCTTTCCCTCATCTGTTTGAATGATGGTTCTGGATTTTCCTCTGCACTGCATAGTTTCTCATCGAATCGAATTTTTATGGACTCTGACTGATTTATAAGTAGTGACATCTGAACATTATTAACCTTTAGGATCCCACATCCAAAATCGAAGACTAATCCTTTCGTCCATACCCAAAATGACTTCATCCATAATGTCTGCCACTAGTACCTCTTGTTGATAGCAGTTGTTGTAATTTTATTTCTTTTACCTACTTCTTCAGCGCATTCTCCAGTTACTGGTTGGAGTTTCAATCCATCTGATGGTTCCAAAACGCCGTCAATCAAACCTTTGTTAACAAATATTCGAGCTGAACCTGTATTCAGTGTCATGAACCAGCTTTTACCTTCAATTTGTCCTTCGATACCCAAAGTTTCACCATTTACTGCTATTCTTGAAATTGGGATGTAGCAACATTTTCTTCACTTGTTGGCTGCACAGTTTTATCTTCAACCGGTTTCCGTTGAAAAGGAGACGAAAATCTATCACGCATCCAGTTTCAGCAGTCGTGTGAGATATGGCCCAATTTCCTATACATCCAACACAAAAGTTTTCTTCTGCTGCTCCTGACTACGTGCTCATTCTCTTCGGCTCCTCTACTCTTCACAGAAGACGACGATTATTCTGCTTCCCCATTTTTCTTGCATTCTCGTGTCCTGTGACCCTTTTCATCACATACCCAGCACCTGATCCCGATTTTACCTCTGTGTACCAATACTTCTTCTCTGATATTCTCCTCTACATTCCTTTTTCTGCATCCACCAGATACACATCCTCTGTATCATCTCATATTGCATTGCGTTATGCGTATGCGACTGTTTCATCATGGAAAGTCGCCTTAAGTGTAGTCATATCTTTTATTCTGGTTGTCGAATCTTAGATCACCGTCAATGAAGGCCTCGATCTTTATCTTCTCTATAAAATACGGTGGATCATTTGAGTGTTGCCATATGGACAATGCATTCTATAGCCGAGGAATAGTCCTGAAAGCTTTCCCCATTCCGTTGCAAGCGACCCTTGAGCTCGATTCTATATAAATCTCTTTTATGGTCACCACCATATTGTCGTTCCAGCACCTTCATCACCTCTGCATAACGTTTGCGGTCGTTTTCTAGGACTACCTGTAAAGCTTCAGCTGCTTCTCCTTTAAGCGCAACTATTAATGCAGCTAGACGATTTTCTACGTTCCAAACGTGTTGGTTTGCTGAGGTCTCGAACTGGAACTTGAAGATTTCGAAAGAAGAGGAGCCGTCATATGTTGGTGCCTTTAATTTAATATTTGCTACTTGTGCAACCAAATGTATAGTAATTTTAGCAGTTTCAACATCTTGCAACCGTTTCTGGAAATCATCTACTTCTGAAAGTATCTTTTTGTTTTCATCAAGTACTTTCTGCTCTAGGTCTTTCACTTTTTGATGAACTGTGGCTACTTCCTCGTGTTACGTGGTAAATATTTCTAGAAGTTTCTTGTCCATTATATTTGTTTGACGTTGCAACTGATTTCTGCCATGGTTGCAGCAATGTTATTGTTGACTATTTCCATCTGTTGATTGATGTAACTGCTTTGTTGATCAAAATTTTTATTCATATTCAAATTTATCTGTTGAATCATAGCCATTAACTTCGTAAAATCAAAATTTGCAGTAGATGGTAATGAAGTTGTTGTTTCTGCAACAGAACTTTTCTGTTGTTTCTCCAACAGACTTTTCCCCTCTTCAACTGCTACTGAATCATTATTTGTTGTGACTCTTACGAACTGGCAACTTTCCACTTCTATTCCACTGGCTTCCAAAGCTTCTCGAAGCGGAAGCATCAATTCACTTTTGTTTCCACTCGTTAGCAATCCACGTTGTTCTGGTTCCTTTTTTAAGTTAGGAACCTAGAATTCA
Source organism: Diogma glabrata (assembly GCA_963693315.1). Classification (NCBI taxonomy): domain Eukaryota; kingdom Metazoa; phylum Arthropoda; class Insecta; order Diptera; family Cylindrotomidae; genus Diogma; species Diogma glabrata. Next base: position 230,518,814 of record OY856187.1, read on the forward strand.
CTTAACCAAACCATTATTCACAGATTACTAATCTGCCGATGTCACCAATGTTACGTTTTTCCAACCTCGATAAACGTAATTCCTAAATCTCTTCCTGGATTCGATCACTGATTAGTAAGCACAAACACCAGGTTTTATTAAGTATTCAGCTCCTTAATTGTTCCACAAGAACAGGAAAACAATACAGCAAACAATATTCCTATCTAGAATATTCTTCCAACAGCTTCGAAACTCCAACGGTTTATTGTAGAAATTTGCAGTACACAGCGTTCGAAATAATACACCAAATATTTCTACTCACTAACACTTGAAAATTTATTTACAAAAACTAATTTAAAAATAACTTCTATTTACACGATTCTATACACACGGTGCAATGTTTTGAATTTCTCTCAACATAATCACATTAAATTATTTCCACTATCGTACTATCGCAACGTTACATTAACGCAGTCGAAAATAAAACTATATTTGTTCTACAAGATGTAATTCCTTATATATACAATTCTGAATAATTTCTCGACTATTAGAGGTCACTGCCGATTCGAGGTCAATCTAAGAATATTCGACAACATTGTTTTTTACCTTATATGTTGATTTGATTCATTCAAACCATTTATTTCATGTTGACCCTGATTCTAAGCAAAGAATGTGATCTTGATTTTATATTTGAAGTATTAAAGCTTACGTTTTGTATTTCATTGTGTTTATGTAGAATTGCAACAATATTTATATATTTCATAAAAAAAATAAATAATTTATACCCGTGGTCCACAACCGTTTGCACAGGGGTGCTATGGCGCCCGCCAGCTGTTTTGTGTGTGCTACCACTAAATTTTACGTTCATTTTCAATTTCCTTTTTTTCATATACTTTTTGAGTTTTTGTTATTATTATTTTTCTTCTGTAAAAAACTCGGTTGCTCTTTTTTTGCATATTATATTAGAGCGAAAATATTTCGCTTTCGTTCATTTCAATTTACTTTTTTTCATATACTTTTTGAGTTTTTGTTATTATTATTTTTCTTCTGTAAAAAACTCGGTTAAAGCTTGAAACCACATACAACCCAGAAACCGAATTTTTATCTGTCAAATTTGTATGAAATCCTGTTTCTGTTTCTGTTGTATGTGAATGCCCGGCTTTACTCTTTTTTGCATATTTTATTAGAACGAAAATAGTACATTATTTAATTAGGAGCTAAAGTGATACTTTTTGTGTTGAGTCTATTATGTTGAGTTTGACAATTATATACGATACACAAAAAGTCACTTTAGCTCCGAATTAAATACACTATTTTTTCGGCAAACGTTAAAATTTTTTATAAATATGAAATTAATACATCAATATTTTTACAAGTATGAATTTTTATCGTAATAATTACTTCCAAAAAAGAGAAAAAAACATTTAAATTTGTATGAATATAATTTTTTTATCAAAGCAGCCTTTTCAAAATTTCAGAATCCAATTGAAATAGTTGTTATTTTGTTGTCATAGTTATACAATAATTCAAAATTTCATTATCAAATGAAACTGTTTGTTATGTTTTGTTGTCATAGTAACATACAATAATTCAAAATATCGTAATCCAATGAGAATCAACTTATTTTTTGTTGTCATAGTTATACAATTCGTTTGAAAAAATAACAAAATAATAAATAACAAATGCTACTTTACAGCCACCGGAGTATAAAATAAAAACGGCGTTAGGTTTTTCCTTATAGAACTTTTGCATATTTCGTAAAAAAAATGCATTTTTAAGAAATGAAATAAATGTTGAGCTAAAAAAAAAACAACAACTTTCAAAAGAAATAAAACGCTAAATAATGTGAGCACTTTAACCAAACGCTTAACAATGAATTCTTAGCTTTTAGAAATTAGTTTAATAACAATAGTAATTAACTTAAACAACTTTTTTATTTTTAAAATAACATTACATGCGTTCCTTTGGAACAAAATAGCTGCTCAAAGCAGCTTTTGAGTAGAACACCAATGGAATGCCGAAAATTAGAAAATTTATTATCAAAATTTATTATTTTGTGCTGATATTTAGATCTGACTGGTCCATTTTATTATTTAAATTACCAAAACAAGTTTATAACCGATCTAAATATAATCGAAAAATAAACTGCTTTTGAACTACACAACTTGTTCAAGGTAGAGTAGATCAAAGCAAATTTGAGTAATTTTGAGCTTGAATGGAACACGTCTAATAGTAGATTGTATTACTAGTGCGAACGCGTTTTCCAAACACGAGTGTAGTTTGCAGAATGAGCGTAGCACTTCGATGTAATATTTGTATTCAAAAACAGAATATAAAAATATGAACATAGCAATCCGAATACAAACAAATTTCGAAATTTTAAAAAACATTGACATCAGTCAACTCAAAATAACTATCTATGTATTAAGGGCGTAAAGTATGTCTTTTCCAGCAAAAACGATATGTTATGCCCGAATTGCATACAAGATTTTTTGTACGAGTAAGATTCTGTATTAGTTGCATAAATAAAAATACTGTAACGACTCTTCGTTGGTTCTTTTAGATTATTGAACAAACACGACAGTAAAAGACAGATCTTTAGTTAACAGAATCTCAAACTTTATTTGTCATCAAATTACAGCAGCTTCCGTTTTTCCTTACAATAAATTCCAGGGTCTCCAATTTATGTACACTAAACTTCACCGCTTTTCCACAATTTGAATCAATAATATTCGGAATGGTAAAATCTGTATTTACTATTCCACTAAGTTCAGATTCTTTCTCTATTAGTACCCAGGCTCAGATACCACCGATTATTCCTTAAACTTGCGAATATTTATAAACACTTTTAATTGCAAAAGTAAAACTGACTCTCTGATATTTTTGTTTGCTTATTTATATCGAAAAATAAATAAATCGAAACTTCTATAATCCACTAGAAATCAATACTACGTAGTCCGTACATCTGAAATAGGCCACACCTGTTTTCATTCATACTTGCATTTGTATTAGCGAACTCAAATTTAATTTATGCAAAATGTATTAGGTAACTCCTTTTAATTAATGTAAACATTTGTATAACAAATTTAATTTACATTAATTTATGCAATACAATTTGCAATACAAGTAAAAGATTGAAAAAGGAGTTAACTTTTAATTAATGAATGAGTAAATAAAATTAACCCATTCTGGACGAAGTTTATTACATTGCCCTCCATTTAGTTTTGTTCGTCCCGAACAATATCAGAGATCGCATTGGTGCTGTTACCTTGGTACGGTGCCAACCTTTGCAGATGTATCACTTTCATCTTGGTACGGGGTCCCTTTTGTATGCGGTAGATGACATCATTAATTCGTTTGATTATTTTATAGGGGCCTTCCCAATCTGGCTGCAGCTTGGGTGATCTTCCCTTAGTTCTTCTGGGGTTGTATAGCCATACCAATTCTCCTTCTTGAAAACCGCCACTATTTGCATTTATGTCGTACCTGGTTTTCATTTTGACACTGGCAATCTTAATGTGGTCTCGAACCTGCTGATGGATTTTATTCATCTTCTCCCTTAGTTGTCCCACATAATCTGTTTTCGTGGATACCAGACCTCCAGGGATGCCAAACTCGATGTCACTAGGAAGATGAAGTTCTCTTCCGAACATGATATTCGCTGGCGTTTCACTTGTCGTATCGTGCACTGCGCTACGATAGGCCATCAAGAATAACGGAAGATCCTTGTCCCAATTTCTTTGGTTGGCTTCTACTACCTTTGACAAATGTTCTTCCATGGTTCGGTTGAATCGTTCTACCATGCCATCCGATTGTGGGTTCATAGGTGTAGTTCGTGTTTTTCTAATGCCGAGTGTTCTGCACAGCTCTTCCATCAGTTGAGATTCAAAATTCCTTCCCTGGTCGGTATGCAACTCGAGCGGTGTTCCATATCTGCAAACCCATTCATTGACTAATGTTTCCGCGACCGTAACTGCTTCCTGGTTCGGTATTGCATAGGCTTCCGGCCATTTTGTAAAGTAATCAATGACCACCATGATGTATTTGTTACCTTTTGTCGTTTCCGGAAATGGCCCCGCGATGTCTATAGCAATTCTCTCCATTGGGGCACCCACATTGTACTGTTGCATCTCTCCTCGAGTTCTAGTTTTTGGTCCTTTGCTCGCTGCACAAGTATCGCATCGCCGACACCATTGCTCCACGTCGGTTCGATACCTTACCCAATAAAATCTCTCCCTTACTTTAGCCAGGGTTTTATTGACTCCCAGGTGTCCTCCAGAAATACTTCCATGCAGCTTTCCTAGTACCTCTTCCACTCGACTTGATGGCAACACCAGTTGCTCTAACACTTTCTTTCCATCAGCGGACTCCCATTTCCTTTTTAGTATCCCGTTATCCATCAATAGTGAGTCCCATTGCGCCCAGTAGCATTTCACCTCCGTACTTAAAGGTGCTACCTCTTTCCACTCCGGTCGCCTTCCCTCAGTTTTCCATTTCAATAACGGTGCCATAGCTGGATCCTTTTGCTGCTCTCTTTTCATTGCCTCGGTACACCAATCGTCAGGAGTTTGGAACTTAATTTGCTTCACTGTCATTGCTTGACTTCTCTCAGTCCTGCTACATGACTTGCGCTCCTCAATACAGGGTTTTCTTGAACGATCGTCAGCGTTACAATGTATCCCTTTCTTACGGTGTTCAACGTGGCAATCTCCTGCCTTTTTGACATCCACTTGCTTGTTTGAAAGATTCATCAACCGGACTGGAACTACTCCTTCTTTTGCTGCTACTCGTGTTTTGCATTCCCGTCTGATGTGCCCTAGGTTCCCACAGTTCCAGCATCTTACTCTGCTAGATCTACTTCGTTGATTTCGTTCAGGTTTATCTTCCAAACTTTTGACACGCATGATCACTTCATCAAGCGCTGCTTTTATAGGTTCTTCAGTAACTTCCATCTGACGTACTCTATCTGAACCGTACGCTCTTTTTCCAGCTTCCATTTGCAGGGCCCATGCTAAGACTTCTGCAGGTAGCTTCTTTCCGCTTAGATAAAGCTGGTTTCTCATTTGCACATCTCGAAGAGCATTGATGAATGTATCAGCTGCCAGTTCGTCTCGGTGTTCAGCGTTATAATTCGGATATGATAGATTAACCAGTCTCACAATGTCAGCCTCTAATTCTTGCAAGGTTTCGCTGACTCCTTGTTTTCGTGTCTTGAGCTGCATGCGATGGAGAGCTTGCATATGACTTTCCCCGTATCTCACTTCTAAGGCCTCCATAATCTTGCTGTAATCACGTTCTGTCGCTGATAGTGTCTGCAAAATTTCAGCAGCAGGTCCCTTCAATGCCAATATAAGCGCGTTTGCTTTTTGCTGGTGCTCAACCCCAGTTGTTGCTATCTCAAATTGCATCTTAAATATCTGATACGATGTAGATCCATCAAATGCGGGTGTTTTTACTCTAGCTGGAGCTGAAGTAGTTGATGGATTGATCATGTTACCTGACTTGCCTTGTGCTATTTCTTGGCGTAATTCACTCGAAAGTTTGCGTAATTTCTCTTCATGTTCTTCGGTAACTTTCCGCAGCTCCCTTTCCACGTTGTTGATTTTCACCTCTGCACTGGATATACGTGACTCGATTACTTCACGTAGACTTTCTTGCTTCGCCATCATATCAGCAAATTGTTGTCGTTGCTCTACTTTTTGTTCTGCTGCCTGTTTTTCTTGTCGCTCCATCATATCAGCAAGTTGTTGTTGTTGCTCTACTTTTTGTTGTTGTTGCTGTGCTTTTTGTTCTGCTGCCAGAACTTTTTGTTCTGCTGCCTGTTTCTCTTGTCGGTCCATCATTTCTTTCATCAACACCATCATCGAATCAATTGCTGGGGCATTCTGAACTGGAGCTTCCTCCGGCTATATTTCTATGACCTCTGTGTTTTGGCCTGCTTCTTCTAAAACTTTACGCAGCCGGAATGCAAGTTCTGCCTTCGTTCCATGGATTGGAGCGTTCCTTTTCTTCAACTCATCCTTCAGCTGGGTCTGGCTGAGATCACTAATATTTACTGTCTTGACCATTGTTTCAATAATCCCACTTCTGACACCACTGTAACGACTCTTCGTTGGTTCTTTTAGATTATTGAACAAACACGACAGTAAAAGACAGATCTTTAGTTAACAGAATCTCAAACTTTATTTGTCATCAAATTACAGCAGCTTCCGTTTTTCCTTACAATAAATTCCAGGGTCTCCAATTTATGTACACTAAACTTCATCGCTTTTCCACAATTTGAATCAATAATATTCGGAATGGTAAAATCTGTATTTACTATTCCACTAAGTTCAGATTCTTTCTCTATTAGTACCCAGGCTCAGATACCACCGATTATTCCTTAAACTTGCGAATATTTATAAACACTTTTAATTGCAAAAGTAAAACTGACTCTCTGATATTTTTGTTTGCTTATTTATATCGAAAAATAAATAAATCGAAACTTCTATAATCCACTAGAAATCAATACTACGTATTCCGTACATCTGAAATAGGCCACACCTGTTTTCATTCATACTTGCATTTGTATTAGCGAACTCAAATTTAATTTATGCAAAATGTATTAGGTAACTCCTTTTAATTAATGTAAACATTTGTATAACAAATTTAATTTACATTAATTTATGCAATACAATTTGCAATACAAGTAAAAGATTGAAAAAGGAGTTAACTTTTAATTAATGAATGAGTAAATAAAATTAACCCATTCTGGACGAAGTTTATTACAATACGTATATTTACACAAAATAGTAAAATATTTTTTTAAGAAAATTATTTTATCCAAGTAGTTTTTCGAAATAATAGTAATAATAATCTTGTCTTATCGTCCTCTATTTTATTGGTAGAAATTCCTCCACAAATAAAACACCAATCTTTAGATTTAATATCACTAATTATTATAAATATTTCTGTCCTTTTCTGGGATCCTCTTCAATATATTTTTAAAACGCTCCAGTTTCAGAATATCCAGAACGGAAAGAAAGAACACGCTCATACACGTGAATCGCATACGCATTGAAAGCGTCAAATTTACGACACGCGCCGAGTGTATATACTACAGAGCGTAAAACTTTTTCGATGACAGCGCGTATTTTGTAACGCGTCAACGGGTTTCGGCGCATAAATACACTTCTCGTGTAAATAGTCTGAAAAGTTTATACTTTGCGGGTAAAGTATACGATTTGCGCATTTGGACATGTTGGAATCGTAAAATGATACAAAGCGTGTAAAAGTCGAGGGAAAATGTGAATTGTCAAAACATAACCATAACATAACCATAATCTTTAGTGATCGTCTTGTGAATTATTGTATTTCTGATGTTTGTTTAAATTATTTATTTAAATTATTATTTAAATAATTTTTTTTTTGCGAAAAATTACTGAAAACACTTCAAAAAAGTACTTACGTTTGTTTTCGAGTAACTATTGTTTTGGAGTTTTTTTCAGTCATTTTTATAATAATAAACTAAAATTGTTTTGTGCTGAAATTATCCACTACTATAATTGACAACACACAAAAATATACACTCTTGACAGCTAAACACGTTGTCGTAAACGCACTACGTGTAGTGAAAACGACGAGTACATGATATACGCGGTCACAAAATACACGTCAACTGCCATATTTGACGTTTCAGAATCGTAAAAATTGGATACGTGTAAATAGTCAACAGCTTTACGCTGTGCGGGTAAAAAGCACGCCTACGTGTATACGATTTACGTGTATGAGCACTTTAAATGATCATTAAGTCAAATCATCATTATCATCAGGATCATTAAATAAAAATTAGTGTTCAGGATAACGCGTTGGAAAAATATACTGACGAGCGTCCCAGAAAAGGACCGAAATATTTATAATAAATAGTGATATTATATCGAAAGCTTGGTGTTTTATTTGTGGAGGAATTTCTACCAATAAAATCGAGAACGATAAGACAATTTTATCGAATAGATCAGATTCAATGTACATATGCAAACATATATACATTGAACACCAAAATTTATAGTCATAATAATAATTTTAGGCATTGTTATTTTAATTTTAGGCAGTCTTACTACAATTTTAGGCATTGTTATTTCAATATAAAAATACGAAGGGGCTGAAATCTCAAGGCTCTGTGATATCAAGACTTTGGTCTTGGTTAAGGATTTTGATATAGTTTTCGACAAAAAACTTTTATGAGGACATGGTTTTTAGTTTTGGCAGCGATGTATGTCAAACATAAAACTCTTTGTTAAAGTCCATGTTTTTTATCTCTGTTTAGAAATTTATTACAAAACTAACACGAAACATAAATACGTTGCCGGAAAATCATAACAGATCATAAATTAACATAATTTAGTGAAAAGATGATACAATCAGCAAACTACTCAAAAACCTCTCCATTTAGCGTTTCGATTAAATATTACAAAACCACACATTCATATTTCTTTCAAAATTCCAAAAATATTTAAAAATTAAATAAAATCAAACTTTTTTCAAAATTCTAAAAATATTCTAAAAATTATTACAAAATCAAAGATTGAAACTTTTTTCAAAAATTCTAAAAATATTGCAAAATATAAAACAAAATAAAAAATTAAAACTTTTTTCAAAATTACAAAAATATTCCAAAAATTAGAATAAAATCAAATATTTAAACTTTTTCTACATTCTAATAATATTCCAAAAATTCTTAAAAATTCAAAACCAAACTTTTTCCAAAATTCTAAAAATATTGCAAAAATTATAACAAAATCAAAAATTAAAACTTTTTAAAGAAAAGATATCTCAACGCGTATTCAGCTGCTTTGACATCGTTACATTACGTCGCTATGTAACTAGTCCGAATGTACTCGTTAATCAAAATTTCATTATTTTAGAAAATGAATCGGCATCACTTTCATCGACCACTGCCCCTTCTTTATATTCCAATTTTTGGACTCAATAGCAAAATAAAGTATTTTGTATTTTGAGATCAATCTCAACGTCAGCCGGAACTGTGCTCGTCTTTTCTAAATTTGGCTTGGTACATACAAAACTTCAAAACTAACTTTGTACGGAAAGACTTGGGCAACTAGTTTTTATTAATCAACCAGTGAGTGGTATAGTTTGTGATACCTATGCAACCGATGAAACCGATGGTTTTGATGTTTTTCATGGTTTTATACATTTTGTATTTATTGAAATAAAAATATATTGCTTTCAAATTCAAAATCTTGTTGTTTTCAATCTTTTGTTTAAGATATTCTGTTTCACCTTACCAACTCTTATAAGAATGATATGAATATGTATTGTAATCCGTAATTTAACTCTATTTCTTTATTTAATCAAATTGTTTACCTGTTTCCATATTTTTTTCAAGTTGAGATAAGTAAGTGCATCAGGCCATCCGGGACTCAGAAAATACATAGGTCAATGATTTCTTATAATAATTCAAATTTCTGAAGATTTTTCACTCCAATTAGATATTTTAATTTAAAACAAAAAAAAGTCAGGGAAGTGCGAATATAATTCGCTCGCTGAGGGTTCCGTGTATATAATATTTGAGAAACAACAGTTTTTGTTTGCATTGTTTCACGTTGGGTTGCATTTTACCTAAAGCTGTTTATGGTAGCTAAAGAAAGCTTCAATAACGCCAGCTTATAAACTATTTATATTGGAAAATATATTATTAATTGTTGTAGCTTCAACTGTTGTTGGTTAATGAATTTTTCTTTATAAATTTTTATGTTGCGAGCCAGTTTTGATTGAAACCAACGGAAAAAACGGAGAAAAAGTGTCTTCAAATTATTGCCAACGAGTGCATTGTTAACACAGGCGAGTGATTTGTCTACTGAAATTGGGGAGATCGGTATAGTATACCAACAGGATTTGTACTTCAGCTAGTTGAAAATTCACAGTGACTGCCAGCAGAGCTAAACTCAAAGTGATGGTGGCTACTATTTTTTTGCACTGGTGGTACTTAACGAAAAGAACAGATCCCCAACCTCGATTAATTTGACTGTAACAATTTTCTAGTTCAACAGTAGTTCAATAGTTCAAAAATTTCAAAAATGTTTGCAATTAGTGATTAACTTCACAGAGAACATTTGCGGTTGCATTGCATATCAAATGATAATCTATCGAATAGCAAACAGGTATCTGGTATGTTATCGCATAATTTTTCAACCTAACCCCTTTCGCCTGAAGTTTAGTTCATCTGACTTGTTAAACTGTGATGATCTAATCTGACCTTGTTTGCTCATTTCTTTACTTCGTTTCACTCAATATTTACTATAATATACATTTTCTACAACGTAGTAAAATTTATCCTCTTCTACGATTATTTTACGTGAATAGTCCTTCACAATACACAATTTTAGAATTTTAATCAAATTAATCAAAACCGGTGTTTTCGAAAACTACAAAAAAATTGTTTTGGACTAGAAAAAAATTCACCTTTCATATGACACCCCACTCGGCATAGTCAAAAATAATTTTTTGTCAAAATTTCCACTCTCAACCCCCTCAAAATAACATTTGAAATGATGAGCCGTCCGCTATAGTTTTCATTCAATCTTTACAACATTGCCCATAACGATGAATATTTTCAAATATTTTTCTTTTGTAATGTTCGAAGTTAAGGGGGGGGGGGGGGCAGGAAATTTTTTTCACATTTTTTAATATAACTCAAAAACTGCGCTTTTGAAAATTACATAAAAATTGTTTTGGACTAGAAAAAAATCAACCTTTAATATGACACCCCACAAAACAATGTCATAAATAATTTTTTTTCAAAATTTCCTCCCTCAACCCCATCAAAATAACATTTGAAATGATAAGCCGACCGCTATAGTTTTCATTCAATCTTTACAACATTTCCCATAACCATGAATTTTTCCAAATTTTTTCTTTTGTAATGTTCGAAGTTAAGGGGGGGACAGGAATTTTTTTTCACATTTTTTAAGGGGGGGGGGGGTATGGTTTTAAAGACGAAAAAAAAGCATATTTTTGAGATTTTTTGCGGTGACATGAGTAATATAATTTTATTAAATTTAATTACATATTATTGTCCAACTTTTGAAGTATGTCAGAAATATTTTCAATGAAAAATATTTATAAATAAGCCGGTGACGTTGAATCTCCAGAGGCGCCTTGAAAAAAAGTGGTTTTGCGGTGAACATCATAACTCGTTACTGGATCATCTGAATCAACAATTTGATATGCATTTTAAAGGTGATGTATTTCTCGAGGTAATCAGGAAGAGCTTTTTTTTTCTATGTTTTGCAGCACTTGGAAGTGAAAAACGCGATTTTAGCTCAAAAAATCGCGGTTAATTTGTTATTAATAAATAGGAAAAAATAAAAAAAAAAAACTCTTCCTGATTACCTGTTGATTTATGTGAAGAAGTAATGTTAAAATTTTCAAAAGGATCGGTTCAGTAGATTTTGAGTTCTAATGTTCACGAACTTCAAAAATGACGTTTTCGGGAAAATCAGGTATCACGGCCGGTCGTTTGAAACACTGTAACTTCGTTAGTTTTACTCGGATTGACTTAAAACTTGTACACAATATTCTCGACATATTGTTCATTTAGAAAAAAAAATAGAAAAAAAAATGCAAAAAAAATAATTTTAAAACCATACCATATCGTATGAGACGCTGTAACTCCGTTAGTTTTACTCGGATTGACTTAAAATTTGTACACAATATTCTCGATATATTGTTCATTTAGAAAAAAAAATAAAAAAAAAATAAAAACAAAATGCAAAAATAATAATTTCAAAACCATACCATATCGTTGGAAACGCTGTAACTCCGTTAGTTTTACTCGGATTGACTTAAAATTTCTACACAATATTCTCGATATATTGTTCATTTAGAAAAAAAAAATAAAAAAAAAATGCAAAAAAAATAATTTCAAAACCATACCATATCGTTTGAAACGCTGTAACTCCGTTAGTTTTACTCGGATTGACTTAAAATTTGTACAAACTATTCTCGACATATTGTTCACTCAGAAAAAAAATAAAAAAAAAAATGCAAAAAAAATAATTTTAAAACCATACCCCCCCTTAATATAACTCCAAAACTGCGCTTTTTAAAATTACATAAAAAATTGTTTTGGACCAGAAAAAAATCAATCTTTCATATGACACCCCACTCGACTTGGTCAAGAATATTGTTTTTTTTTTCAAAATTTCCACCCTCAACCCCCTCAAGATAACATTTGAAATGAGGAGCTGACCGCTATAGTTTTCATTCAATCTTTACAACATTGCCGATAACCATATATTTTTTCAAATTGTTTCTTTTGTAAAGTTCGAAGTTAAGAGGGGGGGACATGAAATTGTTTTCACATTTTTTAACATAACTCAAAAACAGCGCTTTTGAAAATTGCAAAAAAAATTGATTTAACTAGAAAAAAAATCACCTTTCGTATGACATCCCACTCAACAAGGTCAAAAATAATTTTTTTTTCAAAATTTCCACACTCAACCCCCTCAGAATCACATTTGAAATGATGACCCGACCGCTATAGTTTTGATTCAATCTTTACAACAGTTACCATAACCATGAATTTTTTCAAATTTTTTCTTTTCTAATGTTCGAAGTAAAAGGGGGGGGGGGGGGCAGGAAAAACAACACCCGTTTATAACCATGAATTTTTTCAAATTGTTTCTTTTGTAATGTTTGAAGTTAAGGGGGGGGGGGGGGGGGAAAGGATATTTTTTGCACATTTTTTAACATAACTCAAAAACTGCGCTTTTGAAAATTGCAAAAAAAATTGGCTTGGCCTACAAAAAAAATCAACTTTCATATGACACCCCACTCAACAAGGTCAAAAATAATTTTTTTTCAAAATTTCCACTCTCAACCCCCTCAGAATCACATTTGAAATGATGACCCGACCGCTATAGTATTGATTCAATATTTACAACATTTACCATAACCATAAATTTTTTCAAATTTTTTCTTTTCTAATGTTCGAAGTTAAAGGGAGGGGGGGGGGGGGCAGGAGACATTTCTCAAATATGATTAAAACGGTGAGTGGTAGAGAACCATCATCACTTATTATCCACCTTGAAATGGTCACAGAACAGTTTGAAAAAAGATTTGAACAGTTTGCTATTATATAGAACCAATGGTCATCTTTTTTTATAAATAATTAGCATAGCTAAGAAAATGTAACAGTATTAGTAACATCAATTGGAAAACTTATTGAAAAATGAGCAGAGGAACTAGAACTTCAGATTTTGGATCTTACAATCATTCAATTGTATGTTTTGTATTTTTGATTCCTTTAGTTACAAACTGAAACCAAAACTAGAAAACCTCAACTAAATTTAAAATAACAAACAATGAGTATTTAATGAGCCTTTGGGGCTATTCTGCTTCCACTCAACTAAAACTCATTAATAATACCAATGTATAACATCCTTTTCCTTTAAACATTTAAGTTTTCAATTTGAAAACTAAGAAAACAGAACTAAAAATCATGTTTTGTTTTCCTATAATCTAATCTAATCTATAGATATATCGTACAATAGATTTAAAAATGTTTACCTTAGAGGTATTTCATGTTTCTATTATCATTATATTTTCGAATACTGATTTTGTTAAGAATATTTTATTTTCAATTCAAAAACATATGACAAAAACACTAGGAGAAGAAAATGCTTTTGTCTACAAAAATTAAGAAAATTTTCTTATCACAACAGGAGGTCTCTTGAGTTGCATGATTCTATTTAATTTGATTTTAAATAATTGTTTTGGAAAACTAACTTTGTTTTAACATATGAATACCAAGAAGAAACTTAAACTTTAAAAGTTTCTTCTTGGTATATGATCTTAAAAGTGTGTATAACTATGACAGTAATGTTATTTGATTAGTGGAATTTAAAATAGGAATAGTATATAAATGGAATAATATATAAAAATAGAATATTAAACGTAGTGGAATACCATAAATTGAATAGTTATAAAATATAGTTCCCTTTGGATTTTGGAATAAGACAAGCAGTTTAATATGAAAATATAGAGGGGCTGAAATCTCACAGCTCTGAGATATCAAGACTTCGGTCTGGGTTAAGGATTTGTATATAGTTTTCGGCAAAATACTTTTATGAGGACATGGTTTTTAGTTTTGGGCAGCGATGTATATCAAACATAACTCTTTCTTAAAGTAAAAGTATTTTTTATCTCTGTTTAAAAATTTATTACAAAACTAACACGAAACATCAATACGTTGCCGGAAAATTATAATCAAAATTCCAAAAATATTGCTAAATTAAATAAAATCAAACTTTTTCAAAATTCCAAAAATATTCCAAAAATTAGAATAAAATCAAATATTTAAATTTTTTCTAAATTCCAATAATATTTCAAAAACTCTTAAAAATCCAAACTTTTTCCAAAATTCTAAATATTTGCAAAAATTATTACAAAATCAAAAATTGAAAATTTTTTCAAAATTCCAAGAATTATAATAAAATCAAAAATTAAAAATTTTTCAAAATACTAAAAATATTCCAAAAATTCTTACAAAATCAAAAATTAAAACTTTTGCCGAAATTCTAAAAATATTGCAAAAATTATTCCAAATTCAAAAATACAAACTTTTTCAAAAATCCAAAAATATTTCAAAAACAATAACAAATTCAAAAATTTCCATGTCCAATTTCATTCTAAATTACATTTACGTCATAAAAACAGCTACATTTTTTTTCCAAAAAATTGGCTAAAAAAATAAATGAAATCATTTTTTGACACACTTGACATTATTTTTTGACAAACTTATAATGCCATAATTCTCTATAATAATAATAAAATATAATGTCATACAAACTATTAATTTTATCTTTTTCTAAAAAAATTGGGTAAAAATTAAATAAAAACCTTTGACACACTTGACAACATTTTTTGACAAACTTATAATGCCATAATTATCAATAATAATAATAAAATTTCATTTCAAACAAACAATTTTATTTTTTTCCAAAAAATTGGGTAAAAAAATAAATAAAAATCTTTTGACACACTTGACAACATTTTTTTGACAAACTTATGGTGCCATAATTCTCAATAATAATAATAAAACTTCATTTCAAACAAACACTCAATTTTATTTTTTTTCCAAAAAATTAGGTAAAAAAATAAATAAAAATCTTTCTTTTGACACACTTGACAACATTTTTTTGACAAACTTATAATACAATAATCTAGTTTTTGATCTCACATACCAATCCCGACCATCAAGATTTCTCCAACTTTAGTTTCCCTACTCGTAATCACTTAAAATTAACGTTTTTTAAGCCAAAAATATGAAAATTTGCTATTTTTGACACACATAATGATTTTTTTGACACACTTCCGGTACAGTTATCGAACACAGCGTCCTTTCGGACCTGTCCCTTGAGTATACCTATTTTTAGAAAAAAAAAATTTTGAAATCCCTCCAGCGGTTTTCCCTGCAGCGTAGGTAATGACGGCCGGCCGGACAGACGGCCGGCAGACAGACATACATTTTTTTTTTTTGCTTTTATAGAATCAGCAGGTCCTAAAACGTCGAGAAATGCCAAAAAAGTGGGGGTAAGAATTTCACTTTTGGCTCATGAATGTAATACTTAGGTCTTTCAGACCGAAGTAATGCTGTATTTCTCTTATCGATAAAATTGATTGTAACCGGCATTCGATATAGAAATATTATGTGTATTGGGCTATTATTTTGAAAATGTACATTTTTTTGTTGATTTTTAAATTTTTGATTTTTAAAAAATCTGAAATTTTGATATATTGTTGTCATTGACAAAAGGAAAAAAGTAATTTCTGCTTTTATTTTTTGAGTACTCTGAATCGGAGTTATGCGCGGTTGAATTTTGAGGCTTTTTCACGTAGTTTTTGGTAATGGTGGCAATGTTTTGTGAATAGGTGCCACAAATTTCATCCGACTTACGTATATTTTTGCAAGTAAAAAGGAAAATAATTGAATAATTGAAATAAGTAAGTTTAAAATTAATAACTTTTCTCTTTTCCGCTAGGCGGCGCGTAAAACTTTGGTTTACTTCAAAGCTCATATCTCAAAAAGTAGGCTTTTTTTTTTTTTGTTTTTCACAAATTTTAAAGTAAACATATGCAGCTATGAAATTGAGAAATAAAAAGTCAGCAATTCAATATGGATTTTTTCTTACGATTTTTTAAAGTTTGGTATATGAAAAATTCACATGTGTTTTTTTATTAAGTTAATAATCCTGTACTAAATGTGGATCTAATAAATTAAACATTTCATATTTTAACACCTGCAATAAATTTGAACCATTTTCTGTGCGGTTAAATGGTTAAAAACTTATTAAAAATTAATTTAAGTTAAGTGGTAAAATAAAGGAATTTAAATTATTAAAAGGGTGTGTAAAATGTTTATTCATTTTAAAAAATGTCTATTCAGCCCCTTTTTACTAATTAAAATCTCATTAGAGGCTCATAATTTTAACATTTAAAATTTCTAATGACGCCCACAAACGATTTTTGACCAAATTATACTTGCATCCAATCAAAATATATTAAATTGTACCTACCTAATTTTACCTGATTCTACCTATGTCAAAACTATTTCAAGGGTATATATATATTGATTGGATTGCCTTATAATCAATTATATTCCAAAATATTTAGGAGACATAACGTTTAGAAAAGATAATAATAGAAATGCCTTTCAAATTGTGCTGTAACTTGTACGGTCTCAAAAATCATCAGCGGACATCAAAAAATGTGAAACTGGTCACACCAGCTGTTATTCAAAAAGCTGCGACCCTAAATTTTACTTTGCGTGATGACCAGTTTATATGTGAAACATGTCGCACTTATATCTATAAAAATAAGGTAAATTTAATTATTTTATTAAAATGAATAAAAATTCATATGCAACTAATATTTTCTGTACAGCAGCTTTCATGTTCGGAAACTATCGATAGTGAAATTATTTCTATAAATCAGGATGTTGAAAATGTTCCAACGAACGAAAATATTCAAATACCTCCAGCATTTTTAGATCCATCACCAGTTTCGGTTGATACTATATCTCCACCAGTTCCTGAACTACTTAATGACATTTTAGAAGATATTAACAATGTTCTTGGAAGGTTAGCCGAATCTCCTATCAAACAAAATCATATTACAACAGGAAGTTATAAAAAAATTGCAAGTGTCACATCGGCAATAAGTCAAAGAATATTTCAAGTAGATTCAGTTAAAGTGTTATCACCAAACGAGGAATGTGAATATACATCATGGCTTATGAACCTTAAAAAAGAGTTTAAAGATGCCAGCTGTAAATCAAAACAAGTGTTTTTGTTGACAACTCTACCACGTAAATTTTGGTCAAATCAACGTATCCAGGATGAATTTAATGCATCAAGACGACTGGTAGAATTCGCCATGGATCTGTTGGAAACAGTAGGTCCTTACAGTTGGCCTCAAAGCAAACAAGTGCACAGTTTGCACAGTTTGCACAAAAGTAAAACAAATTCAAACATACTTCTTATCAGAGGAAATTAGTAGAACAATGCCTGGCCTTAAAGATGTTGTTACTATTACAGAAGGATCGACAAAAATTAAGAAATCAAAGCGGTTGGTGTTATGGACCCTCACCGACATCTACGAAATGTTCTTGGAAGAAAACAAAGAACTCAAGGATTCCACTGTTTTTTACCGGATAACACTACACCCGATAAAATAATTGCCAAAATGTTTTCTTTTTCTGATGATCATAAATATTTCAATTTAAGGGCAAAAAAAAATATATAAATTAATTTTTTAATGTATTTATTTATAATATTGATTAAATTATAATGTTTATAGGAAAAATATTTTTTTAATGTTTTTTTCTAATGTTAGTGTTGGTGATGTTGAAATTATAACAAAATCTTCGATCATTGGGATCTCCAATTCTTATTCTGAATAAAAACCTGTTTCTCAATCAGAAATACACAAAAAACGGTTCAAATTTATTGCAGGTGTTAAAATATGAAATGTTTAATTTATTAGATCCACATTTAGTACAGGATTATTAACTTAATAAAAAAACACATGTGAATTTTTCATATACCAAACTTTAAAAAATCGTAAGAAAAAATCCATATTGAATTGCTGACTTTTTATTTCTCAATTTCATAGCTGCATATGTTTACTTTAAAATTTGTGAAAAACAAACAAAAAAAAAGCCTACTTTTTGAGATATGAGCTTTGAAGTAAACCAAGGTTTTACGCGCCGCCTAGCGGAAAAGAGAAAAGTTATTAATTTTAAACTTACTTATTTCAATTATTCAATTATTTTCCTTTTTACTTGTAAAAATATACGTAAGTCGGATGAAATTTGTGGCACCTATTCACAAAACATTGCCACTATTACCAAAAACTACGTGAAAAAGCCTCAAAATTCAACCGCGCATAACTCCGATTCAGAGTACACAAAAAATAAAAGCAGAAATCACTTTTTTCTTTTCGTCAATACCAACAAAATATCAAAATTTCAGATTTTTAAAAAATAGTTGTTTTTTTTTCGATGTACGTTTTCAAAATAATAGCCCTATTATTACTGCAAGTGTCTACAATCAATTGTTGTAGTTTTTGAAGCTCTTAAAGGAATATTCAAGTTAAAAAATATTGTTGCTGTACTAATTCACAGTTGTTGTGAATCAATAAAGACGTTTTAGTCCTTATTAAGCTTGATTTTATGAGTTACTATTAAGTGATCGGAACAAAATCAGATTGGTAGGCACCGTGTGTCGAATTGAGAGATAGGTCAGTTCGAAGGAAAAACGGGAATATTCCTAGTTTACGGTTCATTAATAAATTAAATTTTTATCTAAATAAATCGAAAGTTTAGGTTCTAAATGCAATAAATATTACAAAATGTTTTGTCGGAAAAGTCATTGGCTCATTTTTGTCCACTACCAAAATTTTCAATTGCCTTAGTCAACATGAATGATAAATAAAGTTGTATAATTCTTCGTTTTTATAATAGTTTTGTTTGCCTCGTTTCTGCAGACCTTCGATCAAAGAAAGCCAATGAATGAAATGTTATATAGAGGTGGTTAGGAATAGAAATTTTGAAGAAAAATTATTTTTGACCTTGACGAGTGGGGTGTCATATGAAGGACGAATTGTTTTCTAGTCCAAAACAATTTTTTTGGTAATTTTCGAAAGCAAAGTTTTCAACTTATTTTCAAAAATGTGAGCATTATAGGATCACGTGAGGTGTTAGTATTAGGATCACGTGATTAGCAATACATGATCGAAGTGAGTTTTAATTCCAATAATAAACTCTCTCCATACTTCGTGAAAGATCATAAATCTTCTTATTCTTCCTATTAATCCATATTATTCTGAACAAAACCCCATAATTTTTTCAAAAGTAAGTACATATATAAGATTATATATTATAACTAAATGGTATGAATAAAGTTATAAAACGTAACCTAAATGTCGTCAAGTAAAACATTTATAGATTCGTCGGTGAGTAATTAAAATTAAAAAGTAAACAATTAATAAACAAATTTATATTAATATTCTTTTTGGTTTCATTTACATAATTTTCTTTTCTTATATTTCCTATGAAATAAGTAAGATGAGAGTGATTGTTTGTTTTATTTCATTATTTTTCTATTATCTCAAAGAAAACTCAAACAAATTTTTCAAATAAAAATTTTTCATAAGGAATGGATTCACTTCCATTAATCATCTTTCATTCTTATCATGATGTCGTTTAAAGTTGTATACTTTTAAAGTTGTATACTTATTTATATACAGGAGTTGTAGGAGGAGGTCTGGTAGACCGTGAAGGTCTACCAGTTGGTCTTGCACGCAAAACACATTCAAACGCCGCTAGCTCAAGCTGGCGTGAATTCTGGTGACCAACATCACTAACAAGAAATTTAGAATAAGCTAAAACAAACATCGCGTGCCGCAAAACATCACCCAGCTTCTCCAGAAGGGAGAACTGAAAGGTCACAACCCACCCTAAAACATAATTACGTTAACGAATCATTGGAAATAAGAATAACAAATATGTATAGATGAATTTAACACAAACAACAAGAAAAAAAGTCAGGCAAGTGCGAATATAATTCGCTCGCTGAGGGTTCCGTGTATATAATATGAGAAAAAAACAGTTTTTGTAAGTATAGTTTCAAGTTGGGTTGAATCTTACCCAAAGCTGTTTATGGTGGCTAAAGAAAGCTTCAATAACGCCAGCTTCTAAATTATTTATATTGGAAAATACATTATCAATTGTGGTAGCCTCAACTGTTGTTGGTTCATGAATTTTTCTTTGTAAATTTTTTTGTAGAAAATAGTTTGGGAGCCAGTTTTGAGGATTTTTATTGAAACCAACGGAAAAAACGGAGAAAAAGTGTCGTCAAATTATTTCCAACGAGTGCATTGTTAACACAGTCGAGTGATTTGTCTACTGAACATTGGGGAGATCGGTATAGTATACCAACAGGATTTGTACTTCAGCTAGTTGAACATTCACAATGACTGCCAGCAGAGCTAAACTCAAAGTGATGGTGGCTACTATTTTTCTGCATTGGTGGTACTGTATCAGACTTAACGAAAAGAACAGATCCCCAACCTCGATTAACTTGACTGTAACAATTTTCTAGTTCAACAGTAGTTCAATAGTTCAAAAATTTCAAAAATGTTTGTAATTAGTGATCAACTTCACAGAGAACATTTGCAATGCAACCATATTAAATGATAATCTATCGAATAGCAAACAGGTATCTGGTATGTTATCGCATAATTTTTCAACCTAACGCCTTTCGCCTGAAGTTTAGTTTATCTGACTTGTTAAACTGTGTTGATCTAATCTGATCTTGTTTGTTCATTTCTTTACTTCGTTTCACTCAATATTTACTATAATATACATTTCCTACAATGTAGTAAAATTTATCCTCTTCTACGATTATTTTACGTGAATAGTCCTTCACAAAACACAATTTTAGAATTTTAATCAAATGAATCAAAACCGAAAAAAACGAAAACTACAAAAAAATTGTTTTGGACTAGAAAAAAATTCACCTTTCATATGCCGAGTGGGGGTCAAAAATTATTTTTTGTCAAAATTTCCACTCTCAACCCCCTCAAAATAACATTTGAAATGATGATCCGACCGCTATAGTTTTCATTCAATCTTTACAACATTGCCCATAACCATGAATATTTTCAAATATTTTTCTTTTGTAATGTTCGAAGTTAAGGGGGAGGACAGGAATTTTTTTTCACATATTTTAATATAACTCAAAAACTGCGCTTTTGAAAATTACATAAAAAATTGTTTTGGACTAGAACAAAATCAACCTTTCATATGATACCCCACTCAACAAGGTCAAAAAAAATTTTTTTTCAAAATTTCCACCCTCAACCCCATCAAAATAACATTAGAAATGATGAGCCAACCGCTATAGTTTTCATTCAATCTTTACAACATTTCCCATAACCATGAATTTTTCCAAATTTTTTCTTTTGTAATGTTCGAAGTTAAGGGGGGGGGACAGGAAATTTTTTTCACATTTTTTTACATAACTCAAAAACTGCGATTTTTAAAATTACATAAAAAATTGTTTTGGACTAGAAAAAAATCAATCTTTCATATGACACCCCAATCGACTTGGTCAAAAATATTTTTTTTTCAAAATTTCCACCCTCAACCCCCTCAAGATAACATTTGAAATGATGAGCTGACCGCTATAGTTTTCATTCAATCTTTACAACATTTTCCATAACCATGAATTTTTTCAAATTTTTTCTTTTGTAAAGTTCGAAGTTAAGAGGGGGGGACAGGAAATTTTTGTCACATTTTTTAACATAACTCAAAAACTTCGCTTTTGAAAATTGCAAAAAAAATTGATTTATACTTGAAAAAAAATCACCTTTCATATGACACCCCACTCAACAAGGTCATAAATAATTTTTCTTCAATATTTCCACTCTCAACCCCCTCAGAATCACATTTGAAATGATGAGCCGACTGCTATAGTTTTGATTCAATCTTTACAACATTGACCATAATTATGAATTTTTTCAAATTTTTTCTTTTGTAATGTTCGAAGTTAAGAGGGGGGGACAGGAAATTTTTGTCACATTTTTTAACATAACTCAAAAACTGCGCTTTTAAAAATTGCAAAAAAAATTGGCTTGGACTAGAAAAAAAATCACCTTTCATATGACACCCCACTCACTGAGGTCAAAAATAATTTTTTTTCAAAATTTCCACTCTCAACCCCCTCGGAATCGCATTTGAAATGATGACCCGACCGCTATAGTTTTGATTCAATCTTTACAACATTGACCATAACCATGAATTTTTTCAAATTTTTTCTTTTCTAATGTTCGAAGTTAAAGGGGGGGGACAGGAAAGACAATACCCGTTTATGGCAATATCAAAAAAACTAAGCAGTCGAAAAATCATTGAAATTTTTTTTTGAAATATTTTGAACTTTCTCGATTTTTCTAGACCAAACTCGATTCCTTACAAAAAACTTTTGTTTTACTATCTCCTTATCTATGTTCATAAAATATAGATTAAAACAAATATTTGAATTTTTTTGTTATCAGTAGGCGTGGAAAAACACGTTTAAAAACTGTAGAAAATTTCAAGTTGATAGCACTTATAGTTTGTGAGTAAATTGATTATGTAGAAATTCGGACGGACACCGAAGTCTCACCAATAGGGTACCGTTTTTACTTTTTTAAAGTACGGAACCCTAAAAAAACTATAACAGAAATACCAATAAAATTACCTTCCCAGCTGGTGATGACGATTAAGGTCCTATTGTACACGAAATTATGTTTCTTGCCATTATTTATTCAAAGGTAGATTAATATTCCCAAATTTATAACCAATTCTTGATTTTCGATCACAGTATATAACACCAAAATAAGCACTGTGTAATAGTGACTTCAATGTTTCACTTTACTTTTTCTTCATCATTATCATTTCATGAAGTAGGCGTGTAGTGATTTTCAGATCCACTACAATGTCTCAAGCCTTCTCATTCACACAACCAAAATTCCAATCAAAGAACCTTAATTTTTTTTTTTTTTTTTTTTTTATTATTAGGATCGCTGGTAAAACCATTACAGATCCGTTCTATATTTATTTGATTACAAAATTAATGTACAGTATGTATTGTTACTTTTTTATTTATGTAAGCCCAAGCAAAATAATCAGGAAGCAGAGAGCAGCTATTGATTTTCTTTTAAATTAATCTACAATGTATACAAGTGGTAGTATGTGGCTTAAAGTATCTGTTTACGTTAAATATTAATATTACATTTTTTAAGGAACATAAAGATTTCCTTGCAAAATGCAAATTGTTGACAAGCAATTATATCTCTGATACAGCAACCAAAGAGATGTTTGTGTTTGGAGTCTTTGTAAAATTTAGCTCTTTCCTCGTGTAAAAGTACACACTGCCATAAAATATGGTCTACTGTTTCGTAGCTCAACGTACAGCTGCATTTGGCATCTTGAATTATATTCACTCTTTCCAAGTGTGAATTGAGGGCGTAGTGGTTGGCTGTGATTCTTCCAAAAGTGACCAAAAACTCTCGATTTTCTTGAATATTTTTAGTCCATGGCTCCCAGGATACTTTTGGTTGGATTGAGTATGTAAACCGTCCCATTTCATCTTTGTCCCATTTTTGTTGCCATTTCGATAACCCGAAGACCTTTGCTAGGTACCTGTAATTAGAAGAACTTATCGGCAAATCGAGATATTGAGATTGAGTAGCGTTCTTTGCAAGTAAGTCTGCTTTTTCGTTTCCATCAATGCCCATATGCGATGGTATCCACATCAATGTTATGTCAAAACCTTTTTGTTCCAGTCGGTAAAATATATCTCTACATTCGATAAGCCGATTATTAGATTTAGGTGGAGCTCTATAGTTTTGAAGAGCTGTGATGCAACTTAGACTGTCAGTAACAATCATGTATTTTCCTGGGTCCTGCGCTTCAATGCTCTTACCCGCAATATAAATGGCAGTAAGTTCGGTGGTATATATATTATTGGGCTCTCTAAGTCTAAACATTAACTCGTTATCTTTAGGTTGATAGATACCTATCCCATAAGAGTTTGTGTTTTTGGATCCGTCAGTGTACAGTACCTGATTTGGTTCATAGTCCTTTGTGCTACGAAGAAAGGATTTTTGGGCAATTAACGAATTAGTTTGAGCTTTGTTCATTATATCTGTCCTTACCAATTCGCTTATTTTGGGAATGTAGTACAAAGACTCGAAGTCAAATTCATAAACGTTTTCGTGCTGAACATTACCAATTGTTTCTATGACTTCGGTGACTATTGGAAGTACTTTCATAGTATTTGTGATCGTATGAAGATTTCTCAGTTTTGTTATCAAGTGTTGATTTTCTTGAAATAGATATCCAATGAGGAATCGATAGTTTAATAGATTGAATCGAATATCTATTGGTGGAACGCCACTGAGAACTTCTAACGTAGCTGTGTGGGTGGATGGCATCAGACCTAAGCATATTCGTAGGGCTGACCATTGCACTCGTTCTAATTTAATTAGCAGAGTTTTGGGCATTACTGAAAAACTAACACATCCGTACTCCAAAACTGGTCTTATGAAGCACTTGTACAAAATGAGAAGTGTTTCTGGGTGTGCTCCCCATTTGACACCACAAATACACCTTAGAAAGTTAATACGCTTCTTGCATTTAGAGACAACTTCTGTCACATGAGCAGTCCAGTTCAGTTTTCGTTGGAATGTTATTCCCAGGTATTTTATAACTTCAGTTTGTTTTAACTTCACCCCGGATAGTTTTAAATTTGATTGAAAACTGGAATGTTTTCTTGAGAACACAATACATTGGGTCTTATTGCTATTGAGATTTAGTCCCAAGCTATTGAAAAATAGTTCAAGATTTACTAGAGATCTCTGAACTATGTTTTCTGCTTGATTTATGTGTTTGGAGGAACAGTAAATGGCTACGTCATCTGCGTATTGTAAGATTTGACACCCGTTTTGTAGCACAGTATCAATACCCGAAGTATATATGTTGTACAGAAAAGGGCTTAATACAGACCCTTGTGGTAAACCTTGATACCCAGTTCGAACCATTTTTGCTTCGTTTTTTACGTAAAAATACATTTTTTTCTGTTTTAGCAACTGCCACAACATTTTTACCATCTTCAATGGAACACCCATAGTCAATAGTTTTTTGCACAGTATGTCAATTTTGACATTGTCATATGCACCTGATATGTCTAAGAAGCAGGCAATGCATTCTTCTTTTCGACAGAAAGCTGCATTAATATCCGTTGTTATTATTGCAAGGCTATCTCGGGTACTCTTACCTTTTCGAAATCCAAATTGAGTGCTCGATATAATCTGGTGCTTTTCAGCCCAATATTCCAAGCGTAGTAATATCATTTTTTCGAAAACTTTCCTTATACAAGAAAGCAAACTAATTGGACGGTATGAGTTTATATCATTTGGATTCTTATTTGGTTTGGGAACAGTTATAATTTTGGTTTCATACCATGATGTGGGACAGTGACTCTCAGTAAAACATCTATTATAGAAATTAAGCAATTCGTGTTTACAAGCTGGTGGTAGTTTTTTTAGAAGCACGGCTTTAATGCTGTCTAACCCTGGAGAGGTGTTGTTACAGAGGTTTACTGCATGATCCAGTTCCGATTTGTTAAACGGAGCTGAGAGCCACTCGTTTGAGGAGCCGGTTTTATAATTGTTGAAATTTATCTCGTTTGGTACAAAGTCTGGTGCTAGCTTTTTGGCAAAGTCCAAAAGCAACGATTTATTTAAAGCACCTGCCGTTATTGTAGTCGTAGCAGGATTCTTAAAACGTTTCGCCATTCGCCAGACATCCGATAACGACGATTGGTTACTTAGGGAACCACAGAAGGTCTGCCAACTTTTCCGTTTTTTTTCATTGCAGAGAAATTTGAACTCATCTTCTAACCGTCGGTAGGTAGCATATGCATTAGGAGTTCCAAAGCGTCTAAAGTTTTTAAATGCTGATTTTTTCTTGTTTTTTGCGATTGTAAGTTCACGATCCCACCACTTGTTAGGTCTTCTATTTAAAAATCTATTATCAGCCTGTTTCGTATTTGCGCTAATAGCACTTGAAATAATACCTTCAACGAGCAACGCCATTTGTTCTTCTAATGTTATTTCTAATTTACACCATTCAGTTGCTGTACCAGAAATGTTTTTCTGGTAACGATCCCAATCGATGTTTTTCGACAGATCAAACTGATAACCAGGATTGTTTGGGGAAAGAACCTTAATCTCATTCATACATTATAACCAAAAATTCAATTAAATAGCCTTAATACTATTTCAAGCAATATTCATATTTTCCGTTAGACAAAACAAATTCCATTTGAAACAAAACAGTTTCAATAATTTCACTTCTCAAAAAAAATTCCATTTGAAACAAAATAGTTTCAATAATTTCACTTCTCAAAACAATCTTCGAAAATTTTGTCTTCAAGCAAAAGCATAAGACAAAATTTTCATCAACAATAAAATCCAGAAAAATATTATTAGCAACATTGTATTAACAATGATCTAATTCATATTACTTTAGGATGCAACCCAATCTCTTAATAATAACTTTCCCACAGAAAAAGATTCGTTCTCATAATTTTGCAAACGCAAAATATTTCCAAGCAATATCATAGCATAATGCATATGAATAAATATATTTCCAATATACAACGGAAATAAATAAATAATAAAAAATAACTTCTTATATTCCCTATGAAGAAAATCAAAGAAAAGAAATTCAAATCAAATTCAATGAATGCAATTTTTTGTTATGCGTTTAGTTTTTTGCAACAAAGATTATGCATAAATAGATGGAAAATCCCAAAGAGTCAGTTAGTCGGATCGCGATTTTAGTAGAAGAGTAAATTCTCGAAATGGATTTACGAAAAACGGAAAACGAGTGAATTAATAAGTGTGACTTATTTAAGTGGAATAAGATTAAGTGTTGTAATAAAGAAATGAAATAATATTAATATTAATAATAAGTTGTGTTGTTTTTTAAGAAAAATCAAAATTAACAAATGCAAAGTTTATATTTGAATTAAATCGTTCTCACATTCGAGTCGATGAAAAAATAATAAATAAATACAAAAAATTATTACTGGAAATAGAAGCAAATAAATATTCAAATTAATTTTTATAAAGGTGTTTTTATTGAAAAAAGTGATGTACGGAAAACAAGAAAAAATTCGAAAAGCTCAGAGCAATAAATCCCAAGTAAGTGCATTTAAAATATATAAAGTAAATATCCATAAGAGTGGTAGCTACAATTGGCGCAGCCGATATTTCGTGAGTGGAGTACCTAGTACTCATAATTCTCAAAATACGAACTTACAACAAAAATTAACATAAAATTAAAATTAAATTAAAATAAAAGTGATAATTAAAAGTGAAACAGTGGTTAATAGGCCAAAGAGCCAATAGAAAAATTTAATTGACCAACTACCCGGACTGGGTAGACAAGGTCTTGTCACCCGTTCCTGTCTAAACCAGATATAAAACCAACGTTCATCAGACACATCAAAGGAGTGTCCAACATTTAATAGAAAAATTAAAACAACGTTCATCAGACACATCAAAGGAGTGTCCAACATTGTAGAAATTTACAAACATCGTTCATCAGGCCTAACACGGAGGGTCAAATAATCAAGGAAAGTTTTTTTTTGTAAGGTCAGAACATTTATTTATTGAAATAAAATTAATAATACAAAATTTTGAAAAATTTTTAAAATAAATATAATTAAATAAGTTTTAAATTTTTTTTTTTGTTATTGAAAAATTGAATTTTTTAATGACAAAAAATGTTTTTTTAAATTGCTAGTTGAAAAATTAAATTTTATATGTTTCTCTAAAAAATAATATATAAAATAAATGATAATTTGGTGTGGGGTTTTCTCGATAACAATTTTATTGAAATTAATTTGGTTTAACAATTACGGTATAGGCCAGGAAAAATAGTATTTTAACAACAAAAAAATTCGTTACAGCAAACTGACAGCGGAATATTGTAGAACACGATATTGTAAAAGAGGGAAACATAAATCGAACCAGCAGCTGCTATCCGGGGGAGAATGGGGAGGGTTTTTAGGGGTTGAAAGGGGTTTTTCGTGATTTCTGGCTAAACCGTGCAACCTATCAAAAAGAATTATATGTAAAAGTTGTAGGGAATAAAAAGATCTACACTTTTTGTACGGACCATTTTTACCCTCACCTCAACATTTTTCGAAAAAAATGCGAAAAACCGATTTTTTTCTTTTTTCTTGTTTTCTTTTACAAAAAAAATTTTATGAAGTTCAAATTTTGGAAAAAGATACCTCCATTTATTGGAAAAAGGCAGCAATTTTTTCGGAGGGAAATATTTAGACGTTGTTGTTAAAATTAATTTTTTTGAAAAAAAAAACCAAATTTTTAACTGCGATTCCTCTTAAAACTACGCCTCCTAAAGAGTTCAGTTTTGACTCATTTACTCGTTCTTACGTCTATTTTTTGATAAATGGTAAAAAAAGTATAAATCTATGGACAAAAAGGCGGGAAAATTGAAAAAACCGAAAAATTGCTTTTTTCGTGGTAATTTGCATATTTATCGTTGAATAATTGTTACTAATTAATAAAATCATATTATTTTTTTTATTATTACGTAAATAACGATCATTCGGAAATACATTTATGAATAATTAGATGCTTTCGTTTTCGAACTTGATAAAAATTGTTCGAAGAAATAATCAACAATTAGAATTTCAGTCGTACTAAAAATCTTAAAAATTAAATATCTCAAGAACACGAATATTAGCCTCTTTGTAAATTTGTAATATTTTAGAGTAAGGATAGAACTGTTTTTACAAAAAAAAATAAATTGAATTTCAATTGATCTTCAACCCAAGCGCCAACTTTAAAAAAGTTTTTTAATATTTTAATTTAAAAATTAATTGCAAAAACAATTAATTATTTTTTTTTTCAAACGATTAACTAATCACCTACAAAAACAAAAAAGTTTGATAAAATTGGTAAAGCCGTTCTTGAGCAATTTGATTTCGAAAGTACATGGGATTGGCAGAATTTTCATTTTTCTAAAATATTTAATGCTTATTTTAGTTTATAATATATGATAATTAATATATGATATATTTTAATTTAATATGAATTTTTTATGGTAATTGAAAGGAAAATTCACTATCTATTTGATAAATTTCAGCAAAATCTGCAACTGGCAAATTTTTGCTAACAAATATTCGAATTGGTTTTTATCGTCGAACAAAACGTTTGTCTGTAATTTGAGTATGTTTTGGGTAAAATATTAAACCTTCAGAAAACCCAAAAAAAGCTTATTTAGTACCTTCTTTAAACCTCATTTAGTACCTTCTAAACCCAAAATAAGTTTAATAGAATCAGTAAACTTGGGTTTAGTGTATGGTACAAAGTACAAAAAAAATCAAAAACAAAAAATAACAATTGTCCTTATAGGTTTAGTATGTTTTAAGTAAATAACAAATCTGTAAAATATAAAAAACATGAAAGAAAACTAAAAGGTACTTTTTGAGATCGCCATGTTTGAAGAATAAAATTTACTTTTTTGTTACCTAAATAAACTAAAAGTAACGAAAACATATAATTATTCATTAATTTATTTCCAAATGATCGTCGTTTACGTTTATCATTAAAAATTTAAATGATTTTATTAATTAATAACGATTATTCAACGATAAATATGCAAATTACCACAAAAAAACGCGATTTTCTCGGTTTTTTCAATTTTCCCGCCTTTTTTTCCATAACAGTGTACCATTTTTTTACCACTTATCAAAAAATAGACGTAAGAACGAGTAAATGAGTCAAAACTGAACTCATTAGGAGGCGTAGTTTTAAGAGGAATCGCAGTTAAAAATTGGGTTTTTTTTTCAAAAAAATTAATTTTAACAACAACGTCTAAATATTTCCCTCCAAAAAAATTGCTGCCTTTTTCCAATAAATGGAGGTATCTTTTTCCAAAATTTGAACTTCATAAAATTTTTTTTGTAAAAGAAAACAAGAAAAAAGAAAAAAATCGGTTTTTCGCATTTTTTTCGAAAAATGTTGAGGTGAGAGTAAAAATGGTCCGTACAAAAAGTGTGGATCTTTTTATTCCCTACAACTTTTACATATAATTCTTTTTGATAGGATGCACGGTTTAGCCAGAAATCACGAAAAACCCCTTTCAACCCCTAAAAACCCTCCCCATTCTCCCCCGGATAGCAGCTGCTGGTTCGATTTATGTTTCCCTCTTTTACAATATCGTGTTCTACAATATTCCGCTGTCAGTTTGCTGTAACGAATTATTTTTTTTTTCTAATTTTTTCTCCTATTATTACTGGCCTAGTAATCGTTTTACAAAAAACAAAAGGTTTTTCACAGTTTAACCTTTCGCGAGAAATAAAAAAAACTCACTTAAAAAATATTACATGTCTACAAATATATGTCTAGAATAGACAAGATAATTAGGACAACGCGAAACAAATCCTATTCAGACACAGATTTAGCAAAGAAAGCGACAAAAAAAAATTTAAAAACGTGTTAGACAACGAATTAGATAAAATGATTACAGAAATTATAGAGGATTTAAAAAAAAGAAACCAGTGGTAGCTCAAAATAACGAGAACAAGCTCAACAGAAATAATTTCAAATTTTCAAGACTTAGACTTAGTTGAAGATCAATACAAAAGCAAAATGGCTAAGAAATATTAACACATAGAGTTAGTAAACTTATATTCATACCTTCCAACATTCAGCGGAGAACGATCAGATAGAACCAAAGCAGAAGCTATGTTTTTTATAGGTAGTTACGACCGCGCTTATAATAACATGGACGAGGCAAATGAACCTCACTTTGTAAATGTAGTAATAGATAAAATACGATACCCTCTATGTGACGAACTATATGGTGTAGACTGTACTACATAATTTTTCATATATTAAGAAAATTTTTAGAAACAAAGTATGTCAAAGACAGTTTGGGACGAAATCACAACAAAGAGCTGAGTAATTGTCAACAATTAAAAAATGAAAATATAACAAGTTATGCGGACAGACTTCAAATGTTAGTTAGAGAAATTAAAAAGTGGTACAAGTGGTTAAATAAGCAAACGGTCAACCACCGAAACCAATGGAAATAATTTTAGGAATAATTAATATCAATGTTATAAAAATTTTAGAAATTTTTTTGATATTATATAGATGAACTTAATTTAAACAAGCTGATTAATAAGCTACTTTTAACAGGATAGATAGTTTTTATGAACCCAACCGTTGAAACAAGAGGATGTTTTCATTAACGTCATTGATCACCACACTGTAAACACAGTTCAAATATACCAGAACATCAGAGACGTCTGAGACTGGAGTTGATCAATACAATATGATAACAACACATCGAATTTTTCCAGGAGACTCGAACATCTCCAAAACGGAAGTTTTGTAAACTTAAATAGATTCTATTTCGACATACAAAACTAACCAAAAGGTTTACAATTAGATTTACACGGTAAAGTAGTTACACGATTTTTGAGAAAGGCATTAGTATACTCAAAACTATAAAAAATACAAAAATCATAAATAACAACTTAAGCAAATTAAAATAAGTTCCATCGATTTTCAAATAATTTTTTTTTGGGATTTAAAAATAAAAATATAAGGCAAAATAGCGTAAGCCCTGAAAATCAATATTTAAAAATACATAAAAATATAAGGCAGAATAGCCGTACCTACAAATAAAAGGCAGAATAGCGTAAGCCCTGACATACAAATATAAGGCAAAATAGTGTAAGCCCTGAAAATCTATATCTAGAAATTCATACAAATAAAAGGCAGAATAGCGTAAGCCCTGACATACAAATAAAAGGCAAAATAGCGTAAGCCCTGAAAATTAATATTTAAAAATTCATACAAATAAAAGGCAGAATAGCGTAAGCCCTGACATACAAATAAAAGGCAAAATAGCGTAAGCCCTGAAAATTAATATTTAAAAATTCATACAAATAAAAGGCAGAATAGCGTAAGCCCTGACATACAAATAAAAGGCAAAAAAGCGTAAGCCCTGAAAATTAATAGTTCAAAATTCATACAAATAAAAGGCAGAATAGCGTAAGCCCTGACACAGAAAACATGATTCAAACCCATATTGGACAACCTAACGTAGGTCCTGATATTAATTCACATATAATACATTTAAATCATAAAAAGAACGAAAAAACTCTAACTACAAATACGATAAA
Source organism: Diogma glabrata (assembly GCA_963693315.1). Taxonomy (NCBI): domain Eukaryota; kingdom Metazoa; phylum Arthropoda; class Insecta; order Diptera; family Cylindrotomidae; genus Diogma; species Diogma glabrata. The sequence continues at coordinate 230,551,135 of OY856187.1, forward strand.
CTACACAGAAAATGCATCAACTTCAAACGATTTAAATTCCAAAATATCGTATTCAACAAAAGAAAATAAATTTACAATCACTTGATGCGTTCGATTTGACTGAAACAACTGAAAAAACAACAACAATTGCATTCAATTTTTCAGTTGATTCAGTTGCTTCAGTCAAATCGAACACGGCTATTATGTTACACAGTCATATAGAAAACAAAAACAATGAAAGTGTGCTTTACCAAAACAAAAAGCATATAAAAACAAACGAAGGACCAAAATACGATACATAGTTAACGTAAATATGATCAACTAGATTTAAACAAAACGAATGTCATTTCACAATTTACAAACGATAGAAATTTTTATGAACTTGACCCAGAGAAAACAGATGATGGAAAAGAAATGTCATTATATAATAATCAAAATAATTTTCATCAAGACGACCAAGACGATAAAAAAGAATTGAATATAAATTATAAAATTCATACGGAAGTGGATAGCCAAAACAAAACTAAGATAAGAACAGAAATATTAAATGAAATACATACATTATAAGAATTTAGCGAAAAATATTATACCAGGGCGTAGTAAATAAGCAATCAAAATAAAATTCAAAAACGAAAGTGACGAAGAATTGATATGCGCCGCTGAAGAAATTATACCAGGAGTATATACGGCAAATACTTTAACAACACCGGAAAATTCTGAAATATTAGTAGGGGTACTAAATACAAATGAAGAAAGCGTAGAAATAGCTAATTACTTCCCAACTGTTTATAAATTGAAAGACTACGATATCGTAAGAAATTTTAAGGAAACTAATTCTCAAATTTTACATGTTAGGGAAAATAATACTTCACTAAAACAAAACAAACGGACTGTAGAAATTTTAAATAATTTAATGGTGGATGAAACTCTAAATTATGAGGAAAAACAATCCATTAGGGAAATTTGTGAACATTATAGTGACATATTTCATTTAGCAAGGGAAAAATTAACATACACATCAGTAGTTACGCATGAATTAATCGTATCAGATCATATACTATGAACTAATATCGCATTTTGGTATTCCGAAAGTTTTACTAACGGATCAAGATTCGAATTTTATGAGTGAAGTTTTCAAACAAGCTTGTAAATTCCTCAAAATAAAAAAGATAGAGACAACAGCGCATCATACCCAATCAAACGGCATTTTAAACAGAAGTCACAGACCTTTAGGCGAATACTTAAGAAACTTTGTAGAAAATGATCAACAAAACTGGGACCAATGGTTAAGACAAGCAGTTTTTGTCCACAACAACACACCAAATAGTAGATTAAAACTAACGCCAGTGGAATACTTATACGGATTTAATGTAGCACTACCGACAAATTTAAAAACCTAACCCAGCCCAGTTTGTAATGATGAAAATTATTACTATATTATAAAAAACAAAACACAAATAGCAAATTTAATTAACAAGGAATTCCTACGCAAATCGAAAGAAACAAACAAGAAATATTACGACCGGTATGTAAATCAAATCGATTTTGAAATAGGGGACAGAGTTTACGTAAAAAATGAGGCGAGAAAAAATAAGTTATCCGAAAATTGGACAGGCCCTTACGAAGTCGTTCAAATAAATGGGCCGGTAAATTGTACGTTGAAAATCAAAAACAGCAACAAAGTAATTCATTTTAAAAGACTAAAATTGGCAGACGAATAATAGAGTAAAATAGATCCACAAAAATAAGAAATTGATTGTGCAAACAAATAAATAAAACAAATTAATGTCAAATTATTGTTTTTTATTAATCTTGAAGAAGTATATTATTTTTTTTATTTATAAAAATTTAGCAAAACTAAAAATAAATAAGTTACAAAATTTAGTTTTTGAAAAATAAATAAATGTTAACGGTTTTGGTTGAACAAGAATATGAGAATCATAAAAGAGAAAACATAAAGAGAACATAAAGTAAAAATAATTAAAGTAAAAATTTTAAAGAAAAAAAAATGCTATTAAAATAGTAATAAGAATATTATCAAACAATTTTTATAGTATTTAAATAAGGTAAAAAAAAAATAAATAAAAATGAAATATTAAATTTAAGGCAATAACTATTTCAAAACAAGTAATAGTTTTATAACTCAATAAATACATTAAACCAAAAAAATTTAGATAAAAGAAAAAACACATAAAACTGTTTAAGTAATACATATAATCATGATAAATATAAATATATTTTCTTTCATAAAATATATAAAACATATAAAGAAAAAATTTTTAAGTTTTAGAAAATTTAAAAAAAAAATATAAGTTAGCAATTAAGTAAAAAATTAATTAAGTTAGATCAAAAAAAGAATGATCAAGTTTAAAATTTTAAATTTAATTCACTCGTTCAACTCACTCGTTTTTCTTTTCTCTTACGTATTTCAAAAAAAATCTTAGTTTACCACAGATTTTTTTTTTCCAAGGGGGGATGCTATGTAGTGATTTTCAGATCCACTACAATGTCTCAAGCCTTCTCATTCATACAACCAAAATTCCAATCAAAGAACCTTAATCTCATTCATACATTATAACCAAAAATTCAATTAAATAGTCTTAATATTATTTCAAGCAATATTCATATTTTCCGTTAGACAAAACAAATTCCATTTGAAACAAAACAGTTTCAATAATTTCACTTCTCAAAACAAATTCCATTTGAAACAAAATAGTTTCAATAATTTCACTTCTCAAAACAATCTTCGAAAATTTTGTCTTCAAGCAAAAGCATAAGACAAAATTTTCATCAACAATAAAATCCAGAAAAATATTATTAGCAACATTGTATTAACAATGATCTAATTCATATTACTAGTAAATCCTCGAAATGGATTTACGAAAAACGGAAAACGAGTGAATTAATAAGTGTGACTTATTTAAGTGGAATAAGATTAAGTGTTGTAATAAAGAAATGAAATAATATTAATATTAATAATAAGTTGTGTTGTTTTTTAAGAAAAATCAAAATTAACAAATGCAAAGTTTATATTTGAATTAAATCGTTCTCACATTCGAGTCGATGAAAAAATAATAAATAAATACAAAAAATTATTACTGGAAATAGAAGCAAATAAATATTCAAATTAATTTTTATAAAGGTGTTTTTATTGAAAAAAGTGATGTACGGAAAACAAGAAAAAATTCGAAAAGCTCAGAGCAATAAATCCCAAGTAAGTGCATTTAAAATATATAAAGTAAATCTCCATAAGAGTGGTAGCTACAGGCGTGTGTGGTGGAGAATAAAAAAAACACAGCACATTTAAACTTTCCAATGAAAACAAAATTTTATTCCCAGATTCAATCAAACGTTTTCTTACTATTGATTATAACTCCAATATAATGAATATTTTTACAAAATAGTATATTAAGAAACTAGTTTCATAATCGACGATTTTATTGCACGTTATCTGTTTAGAAGACGACCCGCGCGGCGGCGAATTTTCTAAAGGATAAGTGCGATGAAACGAGTTTTTTATACTATTTTTCCTATTTTGCATTTCTTGTCTTGAAATTTTAAAAAATGTGTATTTTATTAAAAAATAGTCAATTTGAAATTTTGTTATTATTACTATTTATTTTATAGTTATAGTTAATTAAAATATTTAACGCTAATTTATATATTCTTATTAATTTTATTTATATAATTATTCGTTTTAATTTTCACTGGCGTTTGTATGACCAATGTGACCAACCTTGAAAAACAAAACTTTGCGTATCGTAATGAAGGCCATTTCGATACGCAGTTGGGTATCGAAATGACTTTATTTTAGACGCAAAATAGAAAAACATAATTTATATTCCAAAAAAAAAAACAACGTAAAAGTTACACTACTGGCTTTTCAGTTATTGGCCATTAATGAGTACTATTAATTTTTTTTTCTTGTTTAAAGTTAACTAAACTATTTCATATTACAGAGATTAAATTTCAGACTACAATTACGGCCTCTCAGTCGGCCAAAACCCTCTTTCTGACCGTCCAACCCAATTCCCACCACATTAACTGCCTAAGAATTCCAAAGGAACTCTCAACTGACCAACTCAATTACCCACCACCAACTGAATGCATTTCAAAAGAAAACATTAAAAAAACATAACAACAAAAAAACAATTGACAAAAAAAAACTTAAATTCTTTTTATTTTTCCATATTTATGCAAAAATGAAAGTTAGACAAAAAGAATATGAGACGGTCTTCCTGGAAATGTTGTACTTGTAAAAAATAAAAGTGTTGCACACAAAATAGGCTAAAAAGCATTTGAAAATGTATATTAACATTTTCGAGCTACGCTATAGTATATTACTATAGTCAAAAAGAACTGAAAATGGAAGTACAACTGACAAAAAATATCTTGCCCATTACAGGACAGGACGAAAGAAGGAAGTGCGGCTGACTACATTTGTCCTGAAACCCATAAAAAAATTAAGAAACGAGATGGGAGCCGGGCTCGAACCCAAACCTAGAGAAAGACTCTCAGGCTCTACTGACTGAACTTGCCGGGCCAGACAAAAAAAATCAAACTAAAGACAAAGAGGAGAAATAAAACCAAAATAAGATTAAACATAAAAAAAGGCGCCAAAAATATATACCAAAACCAAATCAAACAAAAACTTGAGGAGGAAATGAGAAATCCATTTGCACAGGTGACCGCAGAATAATCGAGCTGATTAAAAAAAACGAAGTGCGTAATCTTTACACGCTGTTGAAGTAAAACTTCTTTGGCTGCTGTGGCAGGTATTACTAAAAATATTAAGTATAAAATAAAGTAAATATGTCATACTGAAATTTATAGTTTCTTTTTAATATTCTTGATAATATAATTTACAACAATGTGTAATAAAAAGCCATATTTACATGTTTTACAAAGTCTTTTTTTTTTTTTTTAAAAGGCGTTCATGCTCCATGTAGGAGCGTTGCCAGGTTAATCAGCTTTGAATATTCACCACGGTCATTCGCAACAGCGACATAATTACCATGGCAGCCGATTTTTTTAAGGTCGTTTATTACGTCAGTCTCCCATTGTAGTCGTGGTCTACCTCGCGGTCTACCACTCCCTGGGGTACTAACGTACATTTTTCTAATCATTCCAGACTGTGAATCGGCTCGTAGAACATGCCCAAACCAAGCAATCCTATTAGAACGGATACAACCTATTATATCAGGACCCTCAAGAAGGTCTCTGATCTCAAAGTTATACCGGGTTCTATACTCCCCATCGTCTGTCTTAAGTGGACCAAATATGTAGCGTAGGATCTTACGCTCAAATACAGATAAATGCGATTCGTCATTTTGTGTAAGGGTCCACGTTTGTGACCCATACATCACAACCGGTCTAATCAATGTCTTGTATAACTTGAGCTTGGTGTTAGTTGATACATACGGTGATCCAAGGAGAGGTTTAATTGAGTAGAAAGTTCGATTACCTGCAGCGATTCGAGCTTTAATATCTGTAAGTATGCTGTTGTTTGAGTCAAGCATTGATCCCAAATATTTAAAAGATTCAACTCCCTCAATTCGTTCATCGCCGCACATCAAATCTTTCTTCTCAGCCTCTCTTGAAACATTCATATGTTTGGTTTTATTGTAGTTAATTTGCAGACCAATTTTCCTAGCACCACTCTCAAGCGACTTGAAAGTCTCACTCATAACAGCTTCACTTCGGCCGAGGATGACAACATCATCAGCGTAAGCAATCATCTGTACTGAGTTTATTGACAAGATATTGTTATTAGTCGGTAGTTTCTTTTGACGGCACACATATTCCAAGGCTAGATTAAAAAGTATAGGAGAGATAGCATCACCTTGTCTTAAACCGGAGTCGACTTTAAAAAACTTTGATATTTCGTTCTCTACTCGTACACAGCACTGAGAGTTCTGTACTGTCATTTTGCATAGTGATACCAGTTTACCAGGAATTCCCATCGACACCAGAGCAGACCATAGAGTCTCTCGTTCGAGAGAGTCGTAGGCCTGCCTGAAATCAATGAAAAGTTGGTGCACAGGTATGTTGAACTCTCGACACTTTTCCAAAATCATCCTTATCGAGAAAAGTGCATCGGTGGTACCTCGGCCCCACCGGAAGCCACACTGATATTCTCCAAACAGTTGTTCAGCAAAAGGATTGATTTTGGATAGCAAAATGTAGGAAAAGATCTTATATGCTGTGCAGAGGAGAGCGATTCCTCTGTAGTTTGCACATTGTAGGCGATTACCTTTTTTATGGATTGGTATCAGCATAGCTGTGTTCCAGTCCTGTGGCATGGTTTCAGTCCGCCAAATCATTTGAACAAGTTCAAACAATCTTAAGGATAGAGTTTCGCCACCATGTACAATCATTTCGGATGTTATATCGTCGATACCAGGTGCTTTATTGCATTTTAGTTTTGACAGCGCCGCATCGAATTCCTCTTTGGTGGGTTCGTCTACATGTACCTTTGACGCACGAATAAGCTTTACTCGTCGTCCGACTTGTTGCTGGTCACTTAAGTTGAGAAGATTCTCAAAATAAGCGGCCCAAGTATCTAAAATATTTTTAAGGTCTACTTGTAACTCCCCATCTTCATTTTGAATAGCAGTTGATCTAGTTTGAGGGCCCTTCTTTAAGGTTTTAACCTGTTGAAAGAAGTTACGCGATTGATGTTCCTTATTGAAACTTTCAATCTCCTCACACTGTCTCTTCCACCATTCTCTCTTCGCTCGTCTACATAGCTTTGTAACGGCTTGTCTTGCCAGTTTATAGTTTTCCTTCGTGGACCTGGTGTTGCGTCCTTGTAGACACTTCAGATAGCAATCTCTTTTGTATTGAATAGCGTCAAGGCATGCTTGATCCATCCATGGCTTCTGGGAGTGGTTCTGTGGTCGTCCAAGTATTCCCTCAGCAGCGCTTAAAACAGCATCTTTGAGCAAATACCATGACTTATCGACGTCTCCATTAATGGTTTCTGATTTTTCCAATGATTTCTCCAATGAAGGTCGTTTATTACGTCAGTCTCCCATTGTAGTCGTGGTCTACCTCGCGGTCTACCACTCCCTGGGGTACTAACGTACATTTTTCTAATCATTCCAGACTGTGAATCGGCTCGTAGAACATGCCCAAACCAAGCAATCCTATTAGAACGGATACAACCTATTATATCAGGACCCTCAAGAAGGTCTCTGATCTCAAAGTTATACCGGGTTCTATACTCCCCATCGTCTGTCTTAAGTGGACCAAATATGTAGCGTAGGATCTTACGCTCAAATACAGATAAATGCGATTCGTCATTTTGTGTAAGGGTCCACGTTTGTGACCCATACATCACAACCGGTCTAATCAATGTCTTGTATAACTTGAGCTTGGTGTTAGTTGATACATACGGTGATCCAAGGAGAGGTTTAATTGAGTAGAAAGTTCGATTACCTGCAGCGATTCGAGCTTTAATATCTGTAAGTATGCTGTTGTTTGAGTCAAGCATTGATCCCAAATATTTAAAAGATTCAACTCCCTCAATTCGTTCATCGCCGCACATCAAATCTTTCTTCTCAGCCTCTCTTGAAACATTCATATGTTTGGTTTTATTGTAGTTAATTTGCAGACCAATTTTCCTAGCACCACTCTCAAGCGACTTGAAAGTCTCACTCATAACAGCTTCACTTCGGCCGAGGATGACAACATCATCAGCGTAAGCAATCATCCGTACTGAGTTTATTGACAAGATATTGTTATTAGTCGGTAGTTTCTTTTGACGGCACACATATTCCAAGGCTAGATTAAAAAGTATAGGAGAGATAGCATCACCTTGTCTTAAACCGGAGTCGACTTTAAAAAACTTTGATATTTCGTTCTCTACTCGTACACAGCATTGAGAGTTCTGTACTGTCATTTTGCATAGTGATACCAGTTTACCAGGAATTCCCATCGACACCAGAGCAGACCATAGAGTCTCTCGTTCGAGAGAGTCGTAGGCCTGCCTGAAATCAATGAAAAGTTGGTGCACAGGTATGTTGAACTCTCGACACTTTTCCAAAATCATCCTTATCGAGAAAAGTGCATCGGTGGTACCTCGGCCCCGCCGGAAGCCACACTGATATTCTCCAAACAGTTGTTCAGCAAAAGGATTGATTTTGGATAGCAAAATGTAGGAAAAGATCTTATATGCTGTGCAGAGGAGAGCGATTCCTCTGTAGTTTGCACATTGTAAGCGATTACCTTTTTTATGGATTGGTATCAGCATAGCTGTGTTCCAGTCCTGTGGCATGGTTTCAGTCCGCCAAATCATTTGAACAAGTTCAAACAATCTTAAGGATAGAGTTTCGCCACCATGTACAATCATTTCGGATGTTATATCGTCGATACCAGGTGCTTTATTGCATTTTAGTTTTGACAGCGCCGCATCGAATTCCTCTTTGGTGGGTTCGTCTACATGTACCTTTGACGCACGAATAAGCTTTGCTCGTCGTCCGACTTGTTGCTGGTCACTTAAGTTGAGAAGATTCTCAAAATAAGCGGCCCAAGTATCTAAAATATTTTTAAGGTCTACTTGTAACTCCCCATCTTCATTTTGAATAGCAGTTGATCTAGTTTGAGGGCCCTTCTTTAAGGTTTTAACCTGTTGAAAGAAGTTACGCGATTGATGTTCCTTATTGAAACTTTCAATCTCCTCACACTGTCTCTTCCACCATTCTCTCTTCGCTCGTCTACATAGCTTTGTAACGGCTTGTCTTGCCAGTTTATAGTTTTCCTTCGTGGACCTGGTGTTGCGTCCTTGTAGACACTTCAGATAGCAATCTCTTTTGTATTGAATAGCGTCAAGGCATGCTTGATCCATCCATGGCTTCTGGGAGTGGTTCTGTGGTCGTCCAAGTATTCCCTCAGCAGCGCTTAAAACAGCATCTTTGAGCAAATACCATGACTTATCGACGTCTCCATTAATGGTTTCTGATTTCTCCAATGTTTCGGCAATATGGATTTGATATCTCTCTTCTGTTTCAGCATTCTTTAATGATGAGATGTTAAAACGTTTCCGTTGATTGAATTTTGGAATGCCTGGATTTGGGAAGTGGAACCTTATCGTTGCACATACAAGGAAGTGATCACTTCCGATGTATGCACCTCTAAAGGATCGCACATCCCGAACGCTCGAAAAGAAACCTGCTGTTACTAGAACGTGATCAATTTGATTTCGAGTGTTTCCATTCGGTGAGACCCAAGTCTGTTTATGAATCGATCGATGCGGAAAGAACGTACTGGCAATTCTCAAATTATTTGATAATGCAAACTCAGTCATTCTCTCACCATTATCATTCGAATTCAAATGCAGGCTGTTGGGACCTACCACATTTCCATAAGAGATATCTCTTCCAACCTGTCCATTAAAGTCACCAAGAACCATAATGAAGTCGCGTGTTGGTGTTTGTTTCATAACCTCTTCCAGTGCTATGTAGAAATTATCCTTCTCGTCGACGGTCTTAGCTTCAGTAGGTGCATGCACGGCAATAAGAGAAATATTGTTATATGTACCACGTACACGTAGGTAGCAGATCCTCTCACTGACCGGGATGAATTTCATCACGGCTTCTTGTATGCGTGCACCAACAAGAAAGCCAGTACCAAATTCTCTTCGGGAAGGATGACCACTACAATATAGAGAGTGACTATCTAAATCTTGTTTTCCGATTATCGGCTGTCTAATTTCTTGTAGAGCAATAATATCCATCCTATACCTCTCAGCCTCTGTTTCCAGACTTATAAGAGCATCAGGAGCGCTCAGGCTGCGCACGTTCCACGTTCCGATTCGGTAGTCTGGTCCTTTTTCACGTCCAGGTAAAATTGTGTTTTTGTCCGGGTCTGTTATTCTTTTTTTGATAACCAAATTTAACATATGAGTTTTTTTCCGGGGTTAGGGTGTTAACCTTAGGCCCAACCCAAATTGTCGTGAATGCGTCCGTTCTGCATATTAAGGTCACCAGAAACAACCTTTTTACACGTTTATATAGCGAGCCGCTTGATTCAAGACAGACGCCCGCTCCAAGCCGCCCCTGACATGGAGAACAGACGCTTGAGTCACATTGGTTTTAAGGCGCCAATTCGCCGTGATGTAGCGTCATTGACTAAGCAGTTTTTACTCTGCTTGTCTCCAATACACCAACCTAATTCTGTCAGCATTACCCAGGCAGCACGGCGTGGACGTCGAATTTCGGATTTCGCTACCCATCGCTACAAAGTCTTACAACGTCAAATTAAATTTCACGATGAATACATGTCCATTTAATTTTACAACAAGATTTGGTACAACAATTGATGCAGTTTTTCCATAAATTTAGCAAATTTGTCATAAACCTCTAATTTCATATTTCAATTATGATAATAATTGAATTGACTTTGTAATACATTTTGTAATTATTTCTTTTTATTACACATGCTGTAAATTATATTATCAAGAAATGCAACTCTAAATTTGCAATATGACATACATATTTATTTTATATTTAATCTTTTTATTAATACCTGCCACAGTATAGCCAAAAAAATTTATTTCAACCCCAAAGATTACACGCACTCATTCTTCTATTTAACAAAACAAATTTAATCAACACAAACATTTTTATTTAAACTTTTGAAAAAACGGCATATTTTAGTAATAGAAAATTATACACGACCACCAAAATCTATAGCAATATAAGGCAACTCAAACTGTTCAAACAGATTAAGATGTTTTGACGAAATCGGCTAAAATACATAAAAATACGGGTTTTTCCAATTTTCTGAAAAACGGTATTTTTCACATCATAAAAAACTATGGGAAATCAACCCAAATAGAATACAATTTAAATCATCCAAATCGAACGAGCCGTTATTGAGAAATTGGTTAACAATTAACATACATAAAAAAACCCACAATGAAACATAGAACATCATCTTTTTTGAAGTCGATTAAAAAACTAAAACAATTCAAAATATAAATTTAAAAAATTACGAAACTCAATAAAATATTACGAATATTATGTTCGGCAAGTATGCGAAATTTGTTAATGTTATTATATTTTTAATTTTTATTCACTTAAGCAGGCTACAGACCTTCAATCAATTTGTCAATCAATTGAAAACGAAAATAAACGAAATAAAATTTATACCCTAAATGTTATTTCGTTTTCGAATTGACTTACAAATTGATTGAAGGTCTGTAGCCTGCTTTATTCAGTCTCGTACTAAATGTTATATGAGTTGGATGTGTCGATTTTAGAATCTAAAATTGACACATCCAACTCATATAACATTTAGTACGAGACTGAATCACTTATTCAATAAAAAATATAATAACATTAACAAATGAATGACAATTGACACACACAATACACATAATCGAATTGTATCGCACACTTGCCGAACATAATATTCGTTTGCCTTTTTTACTTCATTGAGTGTGTTTTTTTTCTATATTGGAGAAGATCGGAGAGATAAAATATCTAGAGGAGAGATAAAATAACGTCAAAAAAATTATCTGTGTTTTTTTCTATCCTTGGATATATCTGATATATTTGTTCCATGTTTTTTTTTCATTCTCAGATATATCTCAGACCATATATTTTCTCTCTGAAAACTTTTACAGATATTTTTTTTTACGTTTAAACTTTAAAGTATAAATTTAAAAAATTGTAGGTAAAGTTTCGATTAAAAACAAATTTAAATAAATTTTTCAATAAAATTTAAATTTATTTAATAAATTTTTTTTTATTATTTTTGGCGGAAAAAACTCAGAGAATATATTTCATATCTGACAGTTAATTATCGGAGGAAAAAATTATACGATATATCTGATACAGATTTTATTTTATCGCTCCGATCTCTCAGATATAGAAAAAAACGCACCCGTTGTTGTTTGAATTTCTTCTTTATTTTTTATTTCATTGTTGTTTAAATTTCTACTTTTCTTTTTTTGAAATTGTGTGCATGTATGTGTTTAAGATTCAAAATCAGACTGCAGTATGATAGAGATGAATATATGTGGTTTTTTATCTGTTTCAAATGGTTACTTCCGTTCAAAATTCTCATAACGCGCCTAAAGAAGTTTTACTTCAAAACACAAATCAGAAGCCAAAAAAAAAAATTTAACTTAAAACATAATTAACAAAAAGGGAGTTTTGAAAGAGTATTGCGGTGAAATCGATGAGTGGCCAGAGAACAGAAGTTATTTATAGGATAGCATTTTTCTACCCACTGCTCCCTAGCAAGCCAAAAACACCACCGAGACACCCTGTGTGGAGATTAAAGAGGTTGGTTTTGGGAGAGAGAGAAAACGTCAGTCACAGCAACTCGAACGACAGACGATTCGTTTCCCTGTTATCGCCCACTGGTCTGCGCTCTTCCTACCCTCCAACAGATTACGCTTTAACGAACAGAATTTTTGAAGACCATGCCAGTTAGACTAATTGAGCGTAACACTAGGTGGTCATGACCTCATTGTGAACCCGTGAATGTGGTAAAATGATTATGGTGGGATGACCTAGATGGTAAACCATCAGGGGTCAACAAGATCCGAACCATATCAAATCACCACTCACGACTCTCTCGCAGCAGCCAATTCCCACCCAACTACGGTACGCAGGATCGTAAACCCCGTTAGGAACACGTCTGAAGGATCTTTCTTACCTTTGCGGTTCTAAACTAAAAATACAAAAAACTCATACCGAAAAATTTGTCTGCGCGTCACGACTTACAAAAATCTTGCCTTTCGCCCACAGAACAAACTTAATAAAACAAATAAAACTAACAGAATTGTCTGCGCGTCAGGAGTTACAAGGATCTTGCCTTTCGCCCACAGAACAAAACTGAACACAAAAAAAACTGAAATCATAAATGTTGTCTGCGCATCAGGACTTACAGGATATTTTGCCCACAGAACAACCTCAGGCAAAATCAAACTCACACATTAATACACAAATGTTGTCTGCGCTTCAGGACTTCTAGACTTACTCTTTCTTGCCTTCCGCCCAATTCATACAAAGAAACAAGAAAAAACTATTTTCATACAAAAACTTAAAAATAAAATATAAAAAATTTATATGGTTTATATACATATTCTAAAATAAGCAACAACAAAAATCTTAAAAATGGAAGAAATGACCACAGGACACAAGCTGGGTCATGTTCAGAGAATTAGGATTAGGAGCCATAATGACTGAGAATGTGTCGAACGCAACGAATTAGTAAAAAATGTCGGAGTTATAATTGGTTGGTTGTCGGTTGAGTTCACGATCGAGAGCAGATAAAATTTTTTAACACAAAAATTTCAAAATACCATAAAAATTATTTTAAAAAATTCAAAAATTACAATAAAAATTACTGAAACTATTCCTTAACTAAATTAATTAAAAAATTAGTGAAACTATTCAACCCAATCAAAACAAATATCCAAAAATTAAAATTGACAAAAAAATTCAAAATTTACAAAAAAAACAAAATTCTAAAATTGAAAAACTAACATTATTTTTCTTAATACAAAAAAATTCACAACAATCAAAAAATCTCAAAAACTACTAATTCACTTAAAATTATACAAAAAAAATTTAAATTTACCAAAAATTTTATATGTCACAAACATATTCATAACTTAAAAATTTACCAATTTACAATAAAACTAAACTTTTCATTAAAAACCATAAAAAAAAACAATTAACATAATAAAAATATTATAAAAATTTTCAAAAGAATCTACGAAGATTTTCAAAAAAGTTAACAAAAAAATTAATATTTTGTTAAAACTAAATTTTCGAAAAAATATTTCAAAAAAACTAATAACTAACTAAAAAAATTCAAAAATTTACAAAATTATTTAGAATTTACTAAAATTTAAAAATTGCAACTTACATAAATATAAAAAATTCAGAAAAAATAAAAACTACTTCAAAAAAAATTACAGAACTAAAACAAATTTAAAAAAAACATTACATAACAGTAAAAAAAACCTAAGCACCTAAATTAAAAAAATCCCAAATTTACAAAATATACTAACAATTAATTACTTACAATTTTCTAAAAGAATTTCTTCAAAGCTAAAACTTAAATAAAATTTATAAAATATTTTCCAAAAATTCAACAAAGTTATTTTAAAATTTTCTAAAAAAAACTAAACAAAATAATTTTAAAATGAAAAAATAAAATCGAAAATTTTCTTAAAATTATGCAAAATTTACTAACAACTTAAAATTAGCAAAACAAATCAACACAATAAAAGTTATCTAAAAACTTTACAAAAATCTTTCAACAATAATTTCTAAATTCTAAAATTACTAAAATACTAAAAATTCAAAAAGTAATTCAAAAGTCATTCATTAAGTCATTCAAAATGCTAGAATATAAAAAGATTATATATAATCACAAATTTTCTAAAATCTTATAACAAAATTATTAACAAAAACTAAAAACTTTCTCAAAATTCAAAATTTTCAAATTTTTCAAAAAGATACAAAAAAATCTCAGCGGCAGGTATATCCGCTAGAAATAGGTAGATTTCGGGGTCAGACGGTTTTGTGTCCAAATAAAATTAGATAAGTCAGATTAGTTTAAATAAAAAATTTAAGTAGAAACAGAATAATTCAAATAAATTATCGAACCAAATTAAATACATTATCCGAACTAACTCCATCAATACAATTTCGGAACAGTTTTATTTAAGTTGGTTTAAACTACTTTTAATAACATATTAAATCCACCAAAGATCAAATGAACTACGTCACAACTACAATTATACCATCACACATAATTTGTAATCAAACATTATCAAACAATTTTATTTCAAAATCATCTTTTGTTGTTGTGTTTTTTTGTTCTTATTTATCTTTTTTCAAACGGTTACTAAGTAAAAAAAAATAAAAACAAAAGAGATTTTGATAATTTTTCTATGGTATTAAATGGCTTGATATTTTTCTTGCAAGAGGTGCATTATAATGCTTATAAAATTGGACCATTTTGGTTTAGAAAACTGAAATTTTTTGAGGCTATAGTTTAAAAGTATGCCTTAAATTTAAGATGAATTTAAATAACATAAACTGAAACATGATGAAAGCATTGCCTTTTGCGTTTGTTTTCATTTAAACAGCCCTAGGGTCTCAACCTTTAGACTTGAACTATTTTTTTTGAAAATTTTGGAAAGATTTATATTTTATATACGAGCAAAAGTGAGCAAAAGTTTTCAAATATGAGATTGGCCATTTTCAGCTAGATCAAGGACAACAAAGTTTAGTAAATTTTTAAAACAGCTGATTTTTGAGGAACCTGTAACGCCAATCTGGATAAAAATGACAAAAAAAGGTTCAAATATTCAATATTGATAAATTTTATTTAAATATTATGATTCAAACGGAAGTTATAGCGCCCTAGATTATTCGACTTTTTAGGCTCTAGCCGCTTAACCAGTACCTGGATATGGCCAGTTTACGAACTTGTCCAAGACATTATTTGTCGAAACATACACAGAAAATTATTTTTGTGTAGGTCGAAAAATGCGACCGTGAAAGTGCCGCTAAATTCAGTTATACCTCATATCGTTATATATATATATATATATATATATATATATATATATATATATATATATATATATATATATATATATATATATATATATATATATATATATATATAGATATATATATATATATATATATATATATATATATATACATATATATATATATATATATATATATATATATATATATATATATATATATATATATATATATATAGATATATATATATATATATATATATATATATATATATATATATATATATATATATATATATATATATATATATATATATATATATATATATAATATATATATATATATATATATAGATATATATATATATATATATATATATATATATATATATATATATATATATATATATATATATATATATATATATATATATATACATTTGTATATATATATATATATATATATATATATATATATATATATATATATATATATATTTATATATATATATATATATATATATATATATATATATATATATATATATATATATATATATATATATATAGATATATATATATATATATATATATATATATATATATATATATATAGATATATTTATATATATATATATATATATATATATATATATATATATATATATATATATATATATATATATAAATATATACATATATATATATATATATATATATATATATATATATATATATATATATATATATATATATATATATATATATATATATATATATATATATATATATATATATATACATATATATATACATTTATATATATATATATATATATATATATATATATATATATATATATATATATATATATATATACATATATATATATATATATAAATAAATTTTTTTTCATTTTGATTTTCCGTCTCCGCTTATCATATATAGTCGTTTGGCACCAAAATTTTTCCGAAATTCGGAGATGAAGCAGATTGCAATAGGTAGATTTTTATTTTAAATCTA
>OY856187.1:230567865-230597865 GCA_963693315.1 Diogma glabrata
GATCAATATGATGTGGATGTCCGAAATTGTTTTAAAAAAAGTGAAAATAACTCTTCTAAAGTTCTTCGCATAAAAGTAGATGAGAAGTTGCATAAAAATAATATATTTAGCTTAATTTGTAAGTTAGTGCATAATATTTAAACGTGATAGATTTATTTCAACGAGAAACATATATGTACAAATTAGTGTTTGAGAAATTTTAAACATTACAAAACACAACAATAAACTGTTGTAATGACATCACAGTTTTTTTATTGGTGCATCAAGAGATGATTTAATTATAAATGATTCCTATATGTATGATTGTCATGCTGGTTCATCTGTTGATTTTGTTCATCCTTGTTGTGATTAACACGGTGCATTGCATTCTACGAAGCGTCTATGGATGACGCTCCAGATTTTTTAGATAAGTGATTTTTGGAATGCAACTTGTGACAGCCCACAATCAACATATGTTCCACAGGACTGGTTTTGGAAGAAGACAACTAAATTAATGTAAGTTTATATATTTTAATTTATTTATTTTATTTTTTTTTGTTCTGCATAGTTTGTCCTAAATTATTATTCTTTGTTAGCTAAATTTTTGGTTTGTGAATTATTATCGATAGTATTTTGTTTGTTGAAAATTAGTGTAAATAAGAGATTCCCCAGGCAGGATTCAGTATTCTTTTTTAAAAGTCCAATCGTTTCATCATAAGGTAAAAAAGAAGTAAGATTTAAGTTAAGTTCAAACAAAAATAACACTAGCTTACAAGAAAAATCTCCCTAAATAAAACCCAACTTTTCCCATAGATTTTGACCTGCTGAACACGAATATCATATTCATTTTTTTAGGTTAGCTCTTGTTTTTGGGATATTTGCGAAAAAACTGTTTTTGGTGAGCAAAAAGGTTATTCCGGTTTTTTGAATCGCATATTTTACAAAACAAACAAATTTAATATACTAATGAAATAAGTGCATAGTAAAGATACTAACAATATTTTGAGCTTTTTTTTGAAAAAATCGATCAAGAATTCTGGAAGTTATACTCGAAAATATGAAGGGGCTGAAATCTCACAGCTCTGAGATATCAAGACTTCGGTCTGGGTTAAGGTTTTTGATATAGTTTTCGGCAAAAAACTTTTATGAGGACATGGTTTTTAGTTTTGGGTAGCGATGTATATCAAACATAACTCTTTGTTAAAGTACAAGTATTTTTTTTAATCTCTGTTTAGAAATTTATTACAAAACTAACACGAAACATCAATACGATGCTGGAAAATTATAAAAGATCATAAATTAACATAATTTAGTGAAAAGCTTATACAATCAGCAAACTATTTAAAAACCTCTCCATTTAGCGTTTCGAGAAAATATTACAAAATCACAAATTCATATTTCTTTCAAAATTCCAAAAATATTGTAAAAATTAAATAAAATCAAACTTTTTTCAAAATCCTAAAAATATTCCAAAAATTATTACAAAATCAAAGATTAAACTTTTTTCAAAAATTCTGAAAATATTGCAAAAATTACACAAAATCAAAAAGTGAAACTTTTTTCAAAATTCCAAAAATATTCCAAAAATTAGAATAAAATCAAATATTTAAACTTTTTCTACATTCTAATAATATTCCAAAAATTCTTAAAAATTCAAAAATTCAAACTTTTTCCAAAACTCTAAAAATATTGCAAAAATTATAACAATATCAAAAATTGAAACTTTTTCCAAAATTATAAAAATTAAAATAAAATCAAAAATTTAAAATTTTTCAAAATTCTAAAAATATTCCAAAAATTCTTACAAAATCAAAAATATTCAAAAACTATAACAAATTCAAAAATGTCCATGTCCAATTTCATTTTTAATTACATTTTCAGCAAACTATTCAAAAACCTTCAATTTAGCGGTTCGAGAAAATATTACAAAATCACAAATTCATATTTCTTTCAAAATTCCAAAAATATTGTAAAAATTATAATAAAATCAAACTTTTTTCAACATTCTAAAAATATTCCAAAAATTATTACAAAATCAAAAATTGAAATTTTTTTCAAATTCCAAAAATTATACCTAATAAAATCAAAAATTTAAAATTTTTCAAAATTCCAAAAATATTCCAAAAATTCTTACAAAAATCAAAAATTAAAACTTTTTCCAAAATTCTAAAAATATTGCAAAAAAATATTACAAAATCAAAAATACAAACTTTTTTTCAAAATTCCAAAAAAATTTCAAAAACTATAACAAATTAAAAAATTTCCATGTCAATTTCATTTTCATTTACATTTACGTCATAAAAAACAGCTACATTTTTTTTCCCCAAAAAATTGGTTAAAAAAATCAATGAAATCATTTTTTGACACGCTTGACATAACTTTTTTGACAAACTTATAATGCCATAATTCTCTATAATAATAATATATTTTCATGTTATACAAATTATTAAATTAATTTTTTTCCAAAAAACTTGGGTAAAAAAATAAATAAAAATCTTTCTTTTGACACACTTGACAACATTTTTTGACAAACTTATAATGCCATAGTTCTCAATAATAATAATAAAATTTCATTTCAAACAAAATTTTAATTAAATTTTTCCCAAAAAATTGGGTAAAAAAATAAATAAAAATCTTTCTTTTGACACACTTGACAACATTTTTTTTGACAAACTTATAATGCAGTAATCTAGATTTTGGTCTCACATACCAATCCCGACCATCAAGATTTCTCCAAATTTAATGTTCCTACTCGTAATCGCTTAAAATGAACGATTTTTTTAAGCAAAAAATATGCAAATTTCCATGTTTTGACACACTTGACGATTTTTTTGACACACTTCCGGTACAGTTATAGAACACATCGTCCTTTCTGCTCTTCCCATTGAGGTAAACCTATTTTTAGAAAAAAAAAATTTTGAAATCCGTCCAGCGGTTTTCTAGATTTCGTCAGTTGTGACGGACGGCCAGCCGGACGGCCGACAGACAGACACACATTTTTTTTTTTGCTTTTTTAGAATCAGTAGGTCCTAAAACGCCGAGAAATGCCAAGAAAAGTGGGGGTAAGAATTTCACTTTGAGCTCATGAATGTAATACTTAGGTCTTTCAGACCGAAGTAAAAGTTGAAAAAAATAAAAAACATTTTTTTTTTTAATTTTTCTATATTCCACATATTGCCATAAATTTTTAACAAACAATGATTGTAATTTTTAAATTCTTGGAGCCTACAGTTGATTCAATATCCTTTCTTTTAAGTTAAAAGCACGAATTTTGGTGCAGGTTTGCACAAGTTATTCAGGTTTTCCCAAAAAAGTCAAAACTCAAAATTTTGAAGAAAAAAATTTTTACTAAGAATAATTTAAATCTGCAACATAATTGATTTATATTTGAGTTGTTATACAGAATTTTGAGTTAAAATTGCGAGTTTTGGTCAACACTTAGTCGTAACACAATGTTAAAACGTTAAATGTACATTTTATTTATTTTCTCTATTGTTCATTTCATTTTCTCTATTCACATTTTCTCTATTGTTCATCTTGAATGTGTTAAGTTGCAGTTGAAATAACTCTTTTTCGGCAATCACGGTTTATCTTCATTCAGTTTTATGCCAAAGTAATGAAGGTATGCAGTTCTTATATATGGAGTGTTTTTTTTTTAGCAGGATGTATTATGCGAATTTCACAAATAAAACAAAATGAATTTTGACTATTTTTACACTTGAAACTTCTTGAAAAGCCATTTAAACAGATTTAAATTTACACTTAACTATTTTAAAAGAATTCTTACCTGATGTTTTGAGAACGACTCTGAACTTGTAAAATATTATTTACGATGCGGCACAAAAAGAAAAGAAAAAATACATAAACGCGGTTAAAATAAGGAAAACTCAAAATGGCTCGCTGGTTTTTATTCGAAAATCTGTATAACTACTTATATATAAATCAATTATGTTGCAGAATTTAAATTATTCTTAGAAAAAAATTTTTTTTTCCCGAATTTTTAGTTTTGCATTTTTTTTGGGAAAACCTGAATTGGTGCAACCTGCATCAAAACTCGTGTTTTTTAACTTAAAAGAAGGAAATTGAATTTACCACGGGCTCCAAGAAATTAAAAAATTTACAATCATTGTTTGTTCAAAATTTATGCCGTTGAATATGGAAAAATTTTTAAAAAACGTAAATTTTTGATTTTTTTTCAACTTCTTTCGAGTATAACTTCCAGAATCCTTGATGGATTTTTACAAAAATAGCTCAAAATGTTTGTTAGCTTCTTTACTATGCACTTGTTTCATTTTCATTAATACATTGAATTTGTTTGTTTTGTAAAATATGCAATCCAAAAACCGGAGTAACCTTTTTTTTCACCGAAAAATTGGTTTATCGCGAATATCTCAAAAACAAGAGCTAATAAAAAAAAGGAACATGATATTCGTGTTTAGCAGGTCAAAATCCACAAGAAAAGTTGGGTTGAAGTCAGGGAGACAAAAAAAGATCAAAATTTGTAAAGTAGTGATAATTTAGGTCCATAAAATATTTTTTCAAAAAATGGTTACTTGTGTCGTAGTTTCATTAAAAACCTTAATTGCTATTTGAAATATTGTGTGAAATAATAAAAATTCAAAAAACAAGGTTAATGGCTTTTTTCTTCTTGCTTGTGCTTAATTATACTTGAAAATCGCGGAATCTCTATCAAAGTTCCACACGTATAAAATCACTAGCATTAGGTACACTTCTCGCATTTGCGCACTAATGACGTAAACCCCGTCTCACACAAACACGTTGAAAGAAGATCCCGCAGTGCTATTTCTGTTGATCGTAGTTATAATGTTAATTGAGCGCACTAACATCATCTTTTAATGAATCACTGTCATCCATTGTGACGGATTAAAAATAAATAGATCTAAACTGAAAAAAAATTCTGTCATTACATCCTCTTTTGTGCCAACCGAATGTTCTCTGTCACATTAACTCCAAATTCAGTTGTCAAACATTTAAAAACAAAATATGAATATACAATAACTACCTACATGCGATGTCAACGTGCTAACGAAGATACTGTTTGCACAAAAGATGCATTAATCGCTTTTTCGTTCTGTGTAATATCCATTTTCCTGAAAAATTAATATCTGCCAGTAGCCAAATATTCAGCGAAAGGTTCGCTCAACGATTTAAATTATTAGTTACATGCTTCTTTTTTTTTATCTTTTGATCTAATTGGTTTTTAAATTATTGTAAGCTGCGACATATATTTTGTAAATACTTTATTCAATTTAATCAAGCAATTACCAATATTCATTAATTATTTGTACTTTAAAAACAAGCAGAGAAAAATAGAATTCGATACAATTGTATTTATTATAAACCTGCATAAAACTACTAAAAACTAGTAAGTAAAATTATGATACAACAAACAAAAATTCTTCCATTTCCTTTTCGCTCCCTCCTCCCTTCCATCTTTTCTTCTCTTTTCTTCCCTCCCTTTCCCCTTCTTCCTTCTTTCTTTTATCCTTTTCCTCCCCTTTCCTCTCTTCCTTCCCTTCCTTATTACCTTAAATAGTGACCAACTGAATAATATCGGATCGTAATTCGTACGCAGTTACACACGATTTAGCATATGTCCAGAGATGAGACGATAGGAACGCATATGAATTTTTAAGTTCTTAGGAAAATTGTGGAAATTTATTTAGAATTTGTTTTGTTTTTCTAATTAAAATCCTAAAAGTTAATGACTAAAAAAAATTACTCGTTTAATTATTTGTTTAAACAAATTGTTGGAATTATCTTTATTTACGGTCTTCATGAAAAGTTGTAAAATTACTCTTGATACTTCAGTTCGGACCTCTAAGGAGTGCGAGCAGGTTTCTACCTATGTTGTAGAGAATCAAGATTGGATATTAAATTTCGATCACCAACAGTGGGTATAGGGTTCGATCACCAACAGATGCAGCCCCCTAAACTTGCAGTGCCATTCGTTCCAGAGTAAGTCATTCATTGTGACACCCAATAAACACATACGAATTGAAATATCTTTAGGGAACCGTCTTAAAAAATATTCAGTTATCGTTGTTTTTTTTTATACATTTTCCGGGAATGCTCAAGAACTCCGGTTAACAGGAGGGTTACTGTATTTACTCCTCATCTTATTATATAAAAAAAAATACACCCAAAAGAAAAGAATAAAAGATTTTGTTTAATTTTCTTTTTTTTATTCTTATTTTGTTTTTCCACATTTCAATTTCAATTTATTTAAAAAAGATGGATAATAATGATGTTTTTGAGGGATTTTTGTTTATTTTTTTGGTGGGTAATTTCTATGTGATTTATCAATCATATAAAAATGAAATGTGGTTGAAATTTCATGTAATTAATATTAAGTATAAAATTGAAATGAGTTTTTTATCATTGACGCAATGATAAGTTAATTTGTTAGAGTTTCAAACTTTCAAGGATATAAAAATAGGAGAATGAATGATTAAGGCTATTCGATTGGAGATTGATATTCAAACTAGACAAAGGCTCGTGCTCAAGTTTTGCGTTATTGCAAGGTTATTAGTAAGTTTTATTGTTTTCATAACAGAAACTTTTACTTTAGTAGCATTCTAAAAATATTAACTCCTTATAATAAACAACTCTCTCTCTTTCTCTCTTTCTCTCTCTCTCTCTCTCTCTCTCTCTCTCTCTCTCTCTCTCTCTCTCTCTCTCTCTCTCTCTCTCTCATCTCTCTCTCTCTCTCTCTCTCACCTCTCTCTCTCTCTCTCTCTCTCTCTCTCTCTCTCTCTCTCTCTCTCTCTCTCTCTTCTCTCTCTCTCTCTCTCTCTCTCTCTCTCTCTCTCTCTCCCTCTCCCTCTCCCTCTCCCTCTCCCTCTCCCTCTCCCTCTCCCTCTCCCTCTCCCTCTCCCTCTCGCTCTTCGTTCTCGTGCTCTCTTCCTCTCTTTCTCTCTTTCTCTCTATAGTATATGTATGTATAACATACTCCTCCATGAGATGAGACATCGACATCCTTTATTTCTTCTTAATCCTTATATTAACAACTCCATTTTATATTTTCCATACATACACTTGATAACTCATCACATCACGCATTGATAATTTCTCTTTTTATGAATAACGATATCATGAACACTTATTATACAATCAAAATTTATTTGAATAATATTCTAATCTTTTCAATTTGTAACATAATTTTCGGTTATGGTTCTCGTAATCTATGTTTTCACGAAGAATGATTGATAAATATCTATCCTAACACTAAAGCAAATAAAGTCTTGATATGCAGAAATGTACAATGTTTTATTCTAGGAATTAGAAAAGCGGAAAACCTGGAGTTTCAAATTCAATTAAAATCACTGTACACATTGTTACCGCTTCAAATAATTCTGTCCGATGTTTTTCATTGATTTTGTTAAAAAAAAATTTCTATTTAAGATCTTTCTGTAAGAGCTTAGTTACTTTTGTACTCTTTCTAATATCTTTCCGTTTATGCTTTATTATTACGAATTTCTCTATTGAAAATTTATGAAAAACGGTTTTGTAGTGAAGTTTTTCTTTGTATATAAAGTGAAAAGCCGATTACTTCCACAACAACAACAAATGATACTAAAAGCACGGTTTATAGATTTAAAAAAAATCTTGTTTTTTAAACCAACAGCTTGGATTTATTATTAATAGAAAATATAAACTAAATCTGTTTTTGCTTTTCTTTCTATATCATAAAATGTACAATTGAAAATTTAATTTATGGAAATTTTTTTATGCTTGACGAAATTATTTTCCTTGGAAATATAAAATTTTATTATATAGTTTACGAATTTTATTCTACTAAATTTTGTTTTAAATTTAATTTCACAGTTTTTCACGAGTACTGTGTTACTGTTTACCATCATTTTAAGCACAGGTTGGTTGGAATGGCTGTTTTAACACTAAGATATTTGGATTTATATACTGGTATTGTAGTACATAAAAAAGCACATAGGAAAGTAGAAACCTATTGTCTCTTATCTTAATAAATTATCAACAAATAGGAAAGGAAATAGAACGCTATGAATCTGTTTTGAATATTTCTTTCTACAAAAAGCAGTACAGTTTCTCACCCTGAGGAGCCAATGGACAGGGGACAAGAAATCTTTTGGCAGAAGTAAACACGTAAATTTTTGTATAATTTCTGATTCAAATGCTATAGTTATCGAAGGCTTATGTCTTTGTTGATATGATCGGCGATTTATGATTTTTCGTTTATTATTTAGAAAGATAATGGTCATTGCTTTGCTACACAAAGAATTTAGTTAGTGAGGTTTTAAATAACTAAAATTAACTAATTAAATTTTGATGTGACCTTAGGACCATACCAAAAATTTCCCGTTAAGCTAAAAATTGCATGCATACATAAGGACATAAATCATTAACTATAGTAATATCTTAATTTTATTCATATTATTTCCTCCTATCTTAGTGAGTTCATATCCATTTTATCCATCTATTGATCCCTAAGCATAGCTACCTGTTACAGCTGTTACCATAGATGTTTCTTAATTATAACTTATAAGTACAATAAAGAAGAAACACAAAGCATATTTGTTAACAGAACTGTTTTCATTTCTTCCAAGAAGCTTTGAAACTTCGGCAATTGTTAGCATAGTAAAAAAAATTAACATGTGTTTTATTTGTTCACTAGTTATGATAAAGTGTGGCTCGAAATTTTCTTATGAAATTTAGTGACAATCAAAGATGAAAGTTTAATTGTGTTCGAATGGGTTATTCGATTTGGGTAAATTTTTTTTGTTTGAAAGGTACTTAGTGAGGCTTTTTAAAATATTGCACTGAGAAAAAGAAGTGTCAGTGTAATATTTTTATAAGACCTTACTAAGTACCTATCAAACAAAAAAAAATTACTCAAATCGAATAACCCGTTCAAACACAATTTAACTTTTACCTTTGATTATCACTAAATTTGTTAAGAAATTTCAAGCCACCCTAGTAACTAGTGAAAAAATGAAAAACACGTACACATTTTTTTTATTATACTTACGATTACCGAAGTTTTCAAAAATCAGGAAAGGAAAGATCAGGAAAGCTCAAATTTCTTATATTATCGGCGTTTTCATTCAATTTCTTCGGATATTAAAATAAACATACCCTCGGTAGACCTCCACAACTTTGCTCATGAACGAAGGTAGTAAGTGTCCCAACAAATATAGAAAATAGAAAATGCTAGTCAAACCATTTCCATATATCATCTCAATAAACAATTCTAGTCAAACGAGAAAATATTCCCCTTTACAAAAGACAGTCATTCTACTTTTTATGAATTTGAACAGCATATTTACATATAATATGACGAAAGCCTTACATAAGCTAATTTTTATCATTTATGTAGATAAGAACATTTATTACTGCTTGTGTGAGGCAACAAAGTAATTAAGTCAGAAAATGTTAAAAATTGGTTTATTGATCTGTAGCACCCATGAATGTTTTGATGTTTTTTGACATATATTATAAGGTAGTGAATTGTTTTTATGATGTAGCTTTGTAAATAGCTTTGATTCTACAAGGTAATGAACAAACACCAACCTCGTGACTTCATTATGGTTCTTGGTGGCATTAATGGGGAAATTGGTATAGAGATATCTCTCATGAAAATATAGTAGTCTGCATTTTAATTCAAATAATAATGGTGAGAGATTGAGTGAGTTTTCGTTATCAAATAATTTTAGAATTGCCGGTACTTTCTTTCTGCATCGATCGATTCATTAGCACAGTTGGGTCTCACTGAGTGGAAACACTCGAAATCAAATTTCTTACGTGCTAGTAACGTTTCTTTTCGAGCATTCTGGAAGTGCTATATTTTAGAGGTTCAAACATTAGAAGTGACCACTTCCTTGTATGTGGTAAAATAAGGTTCCACTTTCCAAATTCCCAAACTCAACTAACGTAAACGTTTAAGCATCTCATTACTAGAAAATGCTGAAACTGAGGAGAGATATCAAAACCATATTGTTCAAACATTGAAAAAATAAGAAACCCCATCTCCATACGTCGATAAATTATGGTATTTACTCAAATAAACTGTCAGAAACAAGAAAATATAAATTTAAAATAAAAAAGTAATTTTTCAACTTGTAAGCCCTCTGGTGGCTATACTAGGTGTTCTGAAAAGGTTGAACCTTCTCATTTCCGATGGTATATCAAATTTTTTAAATTTTAAATTTTGAGAGGCCAAACAACGTATACAACAATTTAAACTTTCTAAAAAATTTGAACCTTACCATGGTAAATCTTACTTTTGTTTGAGTGGCGGCTGCGCACTCTACAGATAAACACTTGGTAATATTTGTTTTAGCATAACTGCGCCTCTAACGGTTCTTTTGAAGGATGAAACAATGAAGAAGGATGAAACTTAAACGGTTGGGCCGCTTTGTTATGAAATAAAATTCAATTGCCCCAGTATGCTAGTATACCTGATTCAGCAGCCCTGGAAACTGGCTATTTAATAGACCAATCACTGATTAATCCGAAATTAAAAAGCTGATTCTTAAAACATATATTAGAAGAAATAAACAATCAGGAAAAATACAAATATCAATCATTGGCTATCGTACCCGAAAAACATATAAACCAATGGGGACCTTAATAATATTTTATTTTTAATAACAAACTATCAAGCATTTAAATTATTTTTAGTGAAAAGGATTCATTTTTCTCTTTAAAACGAGATAGTTTTTTTAAATCCGTCAAGTTTTTCTTGAGCTATAGGGGTAGTTTTTTAAACTACGAATTTCATACATATTCATAATAACGTAACTCGAGAAAAACTTGACAATTTTAAACAAATTTATCTCGTTTCAAAGATGCAAGTAAGTCCTTTTTAGTAAAAAAAACTAAGTTTAAAATTTTGATAATCTGTTATAAAAAATTTCAAAATAAAAAACTTTTTAAATAATATGGAACCGGCTTCAGAAAAAAGGAAAAATGTGTGTTTTATTAATGTTCACAAGTTCGTAAATCATCCAAATCCGACACACATAGTTAAGAAACTAGAGGCTTTATACTAGAAAAAAGATCCGTTAGGATCTGGTTTTAGATCCGTTATAACGGCCGTTTGGATATTAATATTTTAAAAAACTTCATAAATTTAGAATCTTTGAAATCTTTTTTATCAATTTCTTTCAAAAAATAGACCTATGCAGTTGGAGGTTTATGAGTGAGCGGCTCCAACAAAAAAGCTTGTAAAACACAAAATGCAAACTCACGGTCGCATTTGTGAAGCCAGATCAAAAAACTTTCTTTAAAAATGTGTGTTTTATGAATATCTTGGACAAGTTCGTAAATCAGCAAAATCCAACACATGGTTAAGAAACTAGAGGCTTCATACTAGGGAAAAAAGGTTTTTTAAATCCTTTATAACGGTCGTTTGGATACTAATATTTTTAAAAACTTCATAAATTTAGAAGCTTTGAAAACATTTTAATCCGTTTCTTATACATATAAACCTCTGCAGTTAGATGTTTTTGACTTGTTGACTTCAACAAAAAAGTTTGCAACAATCCCCAACAACGACAATTTGCAAAAACCTTATAACAGTCAACAAAAAAAAAAATAAAAAGATTTGAACAGAAAAAAACAGAGAGTGTGCTTAAGACCGCACGGTAGAAGTGAAAACTTCATTGGCAATCGCAATCAATTGATATCGTATTAGTAGTATTTGGATCGTATTAGTAGAATAAACGAGAAACAAGTCAGAACGATAAACCGCTAACTACACACACTAACCTCACAATGTAAACCAAATAATTGTCAAAATAGCACTCATATTCCAATAGCAGAGACTAAAGTACGCGTGGTTGTCACACCCATAGATCAACAATTTTAAATTTTACATATCTTCCTGCGGAAAGCTAAGTAAATTAATTGGTATTAATGCGCATTGCTGCCGTTTGCAAATCACTATCGGCTAAGTGTCACCATTTTTAATTAGTTTATTTATCATGATTGCCATCCATGTTTAATCATACATAAGGTATGCTTCTTTATATAGAATTTATGCGATTTCCGTCTCGTAATTGTGGGCTTTAAATCGATATACTCGATTTTATCAAATATCAAGCTACAAGTATTAAGTCTTCACTTAATTTTAGAAACATGTATTATATACAATTCCAAACCGACAACATGTTTAGTGAAGATGATAAAATTCCAATACATATAATTTTGATATACAAATGTAATTGTTTTAGGCTTCAGGTTATACTATCTTTCATACGTTATTTTTAATTTCTTAAAAAAATTATGTTCAAAAAAAACATTGATCAAAGGAAACTACCGTTTAAAACGATGGTTAAATAAAAAGCAAAAATTAAGCGTACACAACAACTTCATAAATTTTCATGATGATTAATGTAGTAATGAATAAAGGATAAACAGCCACACATACTTTCAATTTTATTGGAGTGAAGCGTAGCGTAGCTCCATTCTTCCCCGATTCGGACTTTCGATTGACGACATACTCCTCCCAAACTATTAAAGATATCAAAATGAAATTTTGCATGTACGACAATACGACATCTAACCATAGATGGTTTCCAAAAAAAATATTGAAAATTAGACATACCACGGAGGAATAATCACCGAAAAACGGTTCCCATAGACTTTCAATGGGAAAATTGGGAAAATTGCTTGCTCCGCTCCTCTTTATCAATTGCATTTTACATTGGTTACCTAATATGTATTCAATATATATTTATCATGATGACTCAAATGCAAATTGCAAAAGGCAGCAGCAATATAACTTTAAAAAACTGCGTTATAGATCAATTTTTTAAAATTCGTATAAAGAAATTTTTATTATTTTTATGAATACATAAATAAAAAAAATTATTTCAATGGTATTTAATAAAAATTAAGAAAAAAACAATAAAATAATATGTACCATACCAGGAGTTGAACTCAGTACCTACAGCACATCAGTCGAACACGATATACACAACGCAATTTGAAACGTTAAGAAATGATAGATAGATTTTAATTTAAATCTTATTAAAGTCTTTCATTTCAGAGCGTCACGGATCAGACTAATTTACTACCTACGGAAAAATCTGTGTGTGGTGCGCCTGAAGAAGTTTTCACTTCAAAAATTAATTTGTCTTTCTTAGGAATAAACTATTTTGTTATTTTGCAGTAATTGCACGACATATGTTTAGAGTAGGTTTGGCGTGTGTTTTTCATATAGTGTCATAAATTGTCACACATATGTTCTGTGGTAGATTTGATATTTGTTTGTTGCAAAATTGGATAGATGTAGTTTTGCTTAATGTAGCTAATTTTCTTTTTAAAATTTGTTCGATATCTGTTTGTAATTAGTTTGTTTTGTTCAAACTAATCTAAAACATCAGATTTTACCTGTACACAAAACTGTCTGATCTCGAAATCTACCTATTTCTAGCTCAATTTATTGAAAACATTTTGTTTTTTCGTATAGTTAAGTATATTATTGTGTTTTGTAAAATATATTTTGAAAAAAATCGTTAAATTTAAGTCATTTTTTGTTTGTTATTTTTTTTAAAAATTTCTTTAGGTTTATTTATAAATTTCTTTAATTTATTTAATTTTAATTGTATATAAAATTACAAATACACCAAAAAATGCTTAGATTAAACAATTTTCTCAAAATAAAATTTCACAAAACATGTACAAATATGTATGTTTTTAGGGTTCCGTTTTTTATACGGAACACTATTGGTGAGAGTAAAACTAATTTTTCACATTATATCGATTATCTCGTAAACTATAAATGCTATGGACTTGAAATTTGAGGTGCGTATAAAACTAATCTGCTCACATGAAATGACGGATACAAATAAAACTAAAGTGGTTTTCGTTTGGTTTACAGGGGTACGATGTGAGACCTTTGAGAAAATATATTTTTTTATAGATTCAAGTAGGGTATCATATGAAAGGGCTTCATTTCAGTATTCCTTAAAAATTTATTTTGGAATTTTACACCTCACCATTTTTTGTATAATTTGGAATAATGACGTTTTTTTCATGTTTTCTTACCTCGATTAGCTCCGAACCTAACTGATCGAAAATTTTCAAATGTATTTGGAATGATAGAAAAATTAGTACGTTTTTAATAAAAAATATAAAAAAGTGTCATATTCTCATACTTATAGATTTATTAAAGGGGTGGATATGAGGAGGGGTAAAATCACTATTTAAAATGGGGTCAAGTGAGGTGTCATTTGAAAGATCACTTTATTTAGAGCGTTTTGCGGTGCACAGTTTTTGAGTTATGGACAAAAAAGTGCAAAATTCAGACCGTCCCCCCCCCCCTACGATTCGACACTGATTGACAGAAAAATTTGAAAAAATTCACAGAGCTAGGAAATTTAGTAAATTTTGTATGAAAATTATAGCGAGGTCTCAAATAATTATATTTCTGTGTGTTTTGGGGACCGGTGTAAAGAGGGTAAAAGAAAATCTTTTTGGACCCAAGCGAGTGAGATGTCATTTAAAAGAGCACCTAATTTATAAATCATTGCAATTTTTTTTAGAATTTTGTGATGTAAAGTTTTTGAGTTATTATCAAAAAAGTGCAAATTTCAGATCGTTTCGCTCCCTACGTTTCGACGATGATTGTCAGAAAAATTTGAAAAAATTCGCAGAGACAGGATAATTTGTAAATTTTGAATGAAAATCATAGCAAAGTCTCAAATAACTATATTTCTGTTTGTTTAAGGGATGGGTGTGGGGAGAGTAAAAAACCACTTTTGACCCAAGCGAATGGGGTGTCATATGAAGGAGCACTTAATTTAAGAAACATTACATTTTTTTTAGAACTTAGCGGTGCACAGTTTTTGTGTTATTGAAAAAAAATAATTTTAGTATGTAGCCTCTCCACCCCTCCTAAATTTCAGCACTTGATTGACCGAAAAAATAATCAAATTTAAACCATTTACAAGCTGGTGTAATTGAATCTTTCTTGAGTTACCATAAACATCTATGGATGAGATTTAACCTAATGTAACATTTTTTGAGTTATGTTTGATCAATGTGGATTTGATTGTAATTTACTATTGACATTTACGATTAAACATTACTTATTTTGTTATGCGTCTATGGTCTGGAAATATCCCTATATTACATTACAACACAACTTTTTGTCAATAGTTTTTGATATTGTGTTCTTTTACACTCACGGAACCCTTGACGAGCGAATTTTATTCGCACCTGTCCGACTTTTTTTTTTGGAAATAGCCATTATGTATTTTGTTCTTTTCAGTTTGTTTGATGTTGTCAAAAATATTTATGCTTTAGGGCGTAACGTAGTAATTTTAGGCATTGTTATTTCAATTTTAGGCATTGTTATTTCAATAGAAAAAAAGGCGTGCACAATTTATGAATCGTAAAAGTACATTTTACGGTTTACTCGTACAAAAAAGTTATTTGTAGTACAAAACTGTTGAATGTCTGTGCCAAGCCGGAAACGAATTAGTCGGGTTTTGTCAATGAGGCACCGACTTCGAACAGTTTTGTACTAAAAGTATGTTTTATAATATAATGACTATTACAACAACTATAATAATTGTAATAATTATAATAACAAATATATTCTATAATTAACTTCCCGATATGGGAAGTTTTTGTTTTTGGGTCGATTTTCGAAATCGGAATTTTTATGATATCTTTACGTTTTATGACTCCTGAAGCTGTTTAGACTATTTTTAGCTGGCAGTCTGTATGTGTGGGTGTGTGTGTGTGTATGTGTGTGTATATCGCAGTGTGGAGAATTTTTGCCCAACGATTTCTCAACAACGAATGGGTCGATTTTAATGAAGGTGGTCGCAATCGATGTATCTTGGCGTAGCTTAGAGCCGAGTCTTTTTCTAGAGAAATCAAATCATTTGTTTTTTAGAGGTTCCCAAAAAACTGAAAATCATCTCTTGCAAATATCATGAGATTAAATAATGCTATCAAGGCCATGAAGCTTCCATATTGTTTGTCATCATGTCAGACATTTATAATGAGATTCGTATAAACAATTGCTATTTTAGTTTTTGAGATTTTTAACAAAATGTGAAAAAACTACGTGTTATTTTCTTGCATAAAGAAAATAACACGTAGTTTTTTCACATTTTGTTAACGTTAACGTATGATATCTGGATGAAACTTTGGTATGTAAATGATCTGCAAACGCATCCGGGTTTACTTGAATATCAAAAACCTGAGTTTTTTTCTAAATTTGACAAAAAGGGCAGAGGTTCGAGAGTAGATTGCTTGGTCAACCGTTTATTAACTTCCCGATATAAGAAGTTATTGTTTTTGGGTCGAAATTTTTATAATATCTTTACGTTTCAAGACCTCCTGAAGCTATTTAGGCTATTTTTAGCTGCTAGTATGTATGTGTGTGTGGGTATGTGCGTGTGTATCGTCGTATGTGGACAACAACGGATGATCTGATTTCAACTTTAATGTTCACAATCGATATATCCTGGCGTAACTTACAGCCGAGTCCTTTTCTAATAAAATCAGTTCATTTATTTTATAGTGGTTTCCAAAAAACAGAAAATCAACTCTTGCAAATATTACGAGAATAAATAATGCTTTCAAAACCATTTACCTCCCATTTTGTTTGTCATCATGTCAGACATTTATAATGACATTTGTATAAACAATTGCTATCTTACTTTTTGAGTTTTTTAAGAAAATTCGAAAAAAGGTGTTATTTTCATTACGCAATCGCATGAGAACTTGATGAAACTTTTGAATTAAAATGAGCTACAAACGCATCCGGTTTTATTTGAATATGGAAAATATGCTACTTTGAATGAGCTACTTTATAAATTTGGCAAAGGAGTCGGGGAGGATGTCTGTGGTTCGTTGAACAACTGTTTTTTTAGACTTCAATAACACTCAGTCCTGGCGTTTAATTTTGTTGAAACTTAGAGCATAAGGTTGTTTTTTATGTTTATAGTAGTTTTGCAACTTGTCACTTTCGGTTAAAAACTTTATCTTATTCTTTTAAATATATCACAACAACAGTCACAGTTATTAAGTGTTTTTGCCGAATGTTTGGTAAAACTTTTTAGTAAACATGAGAACAAATTTGCTTTTGAGGTGTCTTGTATATAGTGGTTGCCGTTCATCAAACAAATGCTGACCTTTTATCTTACCATACGGTTAGGTTGTTGTGTTGGAGATCATTTTTGATATCGATCATTTTAATGATATCTTCACCTTTCAATACCTTCTGAATCGGTCTAGATAGCTTATTTTAGTTTGCAGTTTGAGTGTTAGTATGTTATTAAATTTAAATATGATTACAAACTGCACGTACACATTCAAATTCTATTTAAGA
The DNA here is from genome assembly GCA_963693315.1 of Diogma glabrata. Lineage (NCBI taxonomy): Eukaryota > Metazoa > Arthropoda > Insecta > Diptera > Cylindrotomidae > Diogma > Diogma glabrata. The sequence goes on from OY856187.1 coordinate 230,585,195, forward strand.
AATTATTACAATTGATGTGTCGTATAATAAATAAATTTTAATTTTGCGTATTTAAGGCTTTAAAACCCTCATTGAGCTAATATTCACTTTTTGTTGACTTTTTTTTCAAATTTGTTTTAATATTTATTTTGTAATTTTTCGTTTTTTATTTGTATTTATTGCAGTTAAATTATATTGTACAATTTTAAATTTTTTTTATGTTTGGTACTTTAGTATAGCTTATCCGGTAACTGGTTAGTTTTTAATCTTACGGGAAGTTCTTGGCGTGGTTCCTATGGTCAAACCCCCATCCCACTAGTATAATAATTTTGTTTAAAGGCTTAGTTTTTTTTGGCTGTATTTAAAAATAACTTAATTAAATAAAACGAAAGTTAGCTGCATTTTTGTCTCTAGCCACTATTGGGTTATTTTTCACTTTCTGGTGTTTTTTTCTGAAGTCGGTTCCATTTTTTTTAAAAAGCTTTTAACTTTTTCATTTTAGTGTGTAAAAGCAAATGTTAGTTACGAAAGCGTTTTTAAAGTAATAACTTCTAAAATCCCGAAAAGTATTCATCGATGAAAATCTAAAATCCGTTCCGATTTAATAAAGAAAAACGGAATAAATATTTAGTATGATGGAAATTATCAAGGACCACCTCGGCATCTATAAGAATATAACCCAGTTCAAACCATCCAAATAGAATAAGCTGTTTTGAAGGAATCAGCGAAAATACATTAAAATATATTTTTTTCCAATTTTTCGAAAAACGGTGTTTTCACGTCATAGAAAAAAAGTCGGAGCAGCAAGATGTCCGCTAGAAAAAGGTAGATTTCTTGATCAGACAGATATGCATACAAGTAGAATCAATGTATCAAATTAGTTAAAATCAAAAAACTAAGTAGAAACGGAATTATCCAACAAATTTCACAAAAGACATTAAATACATTAACCGAAACTACTTTATGCAATTTCGGAACAGTTTTGTTTAATTTGGTTAAAATTAGTCATAACATATTAAATCCACCAAAGATCAAATGAACTACGTCACAACTACAATTATAAAATCACACATAATTTATAATCAAACATTATCAAACAATTTTAATTCAAAATCATCTTTGTTGTTGTATTTTTTTGTTCTTATTTAATCTTTTTTCAAACGGTTTACTTAGTGAAAAAAATAAAACAAAAGAGAATTTTCCTATGGTATTAAATGACTTGAGATTTTTCTTGCATTAGGTGCATTATAACGCTTATAAAATTGGAACCTCTTGGGTTAGAAAGCTGAAATTCTGAGGCTGTAGTTTAAAGTTTGCTTAAAAGTTAAGATGAATTTAAATAATATAAACTCAGAAATGATAAAATCAATGCCTTTTGCGTTTGTTTTCATTTCACCAGTCCTAGGGTCTCAACCTTTAGACTTGAACTATTTTTTTTAAATTTTGGAAAGATTTATGTTGTATCTACGTATGCAAAAGGTTTCAAATGTGAGCTTGGTCATTTTCAACTAGATCAAGGACAACAAAGTTTATTAAATTTTTAAAACAGCTGATTTTTCAGGAATCCTAAACGCCAAGGTTGTCATCTGGATAAAAATCATAAAAAAACTTTAAATATTCAATATTTATAAGAGCAATTTCACGCAAGTTCAGCAAATTTTTGGGAAATTTTTAATTTGACCCCTTTTAATTTTGATTATTTTTTGTTTATGGATAGTCTTTTATAAATAAAAAATACAAGTTCTCTTAGAATTTTTTTTTTCGACCAGAGGTCTTCACAGGGTGCCCCTCAATTTTTTGTTATTTTGTGATGTGAGTGCATTTCGACGAGCGATTGTAGAAAAACTACTGAATCGATTTTCATAAATGATATGTCGTTGAATAGGTATTAGAACAAAGTTTTTAAAAATGTACACTGTTGATTTTTTGAAATAAATTTTAACGGTGTAACATAAGAAAAAAACGGTGTAATTGAAAAAAAGATGGCATAGCCTTTTTTTTTTTTTTTAACTAAATTGACGCTTATTTTATATCTAACCACTTGTGAAAGTTTAGGAGATGCATTATTTTTTGTTTTAAAGATAAAATTCGTTGTGTATATGACTGACGGGAATCAGTTTTTTTTGTTCTGAAGGAAAATTATAAAAATGGCGATTTTTGGATTAAGATTTTTTTTTTATGTTAAATATCAAATATTTTATTATTAAATGAATTTTTTAAAAAGCAATTTCAGTCAAGTTCAGCAAAATTTTGCGACATTTTGACTCGACCCTTTTTAATTTTGTTTATTTTTAGTTTATAGATAGCCTTTGATAAATGAAAAATACGACTTCAAGTAGAATTTTTTTTAAATATAATAATATAAATTATTATATTTTTAAATATAATAATATAATTATAATAACAATATAAATGATATGTCGTAGAATAGGTGTTAAAAAGAAACTTTTGAAATTGTGCATTGTTAGTTTTTTAATCCTATTCAACGGTGTTACATAAGAAAACAAGTTTAAAAGATGACGCTAGCATCTAATCCCACTTTTTTATTTTTTTTTTAAATAAAATTGAATTTTGTTTTTATTTACCTGTGAATTTACCTGTTAATCCGTTAATCCTTTAAAAGGAGGCTGTTTTTTTAGATACGCATGATTGAAAAATTTGAAAATCCTACTTTTAATTTTAAGTGAATATAGGCGTAAACTAATATGGATTAAAAATAAATAAAAACCATCTTAAGGATTTTAAATTATATATGACTGTAATTAAGACAAAGATTTCAAAAGGTTGAATAGATGCTGTAGAGTAGTAAATGTAGAGTAATTATATATGTTCATAAAAAATAGGCGTATATAATCTTTATTGATGCCTGCATTACTATTTTTAATCCCATTTTTGTTATATAAATGAAGTTTTAAATTGGTCACTATCAGTTAATTTCTATTACTTTAACAAAAACTTTCAAAATTTAATTTTTCTAAAATGAGTGAATATAAATGCGTTAAACCATTTTCAAATTCTAAGTGTTTTTCAAATAAAAGGAAAATCACAGAGAGTGTTCGACAACATTTAGATGTTCTTGGGATTAGTGCAATGGAGAATAAGCGAATATGTTCATCTTGTTATTTAAATTTAATCAATCAGTCAACACTACCTTCTGGTTCAGATTTATCAACATCACTAACAGTGGGTGACGATGCAGTATCCAATGACGCATCTTCAAATGAAACATCAGATGAAATGCAAACCGATCAACTGATTGGTGCCAGCTTTAATCGAGATTATGTTCAAACACCAAACTTGATTAACATAGAGCGTGATGTGCTAATTAATAATTTAAACGAACATATTGTGCCGCATATATCGGATCATCTTTCACCTCTTAAAATAAATTTGTGTGGCAGTCTCGACTACAGGAAACAAAAAGCCGTTCAAGTAACTAAGTCTATTCAGGAACGTTTGACTGGAGAAGTATTAGAGTTGTCTGAAAATGCAAAAATAAGGCAACGTTATGAAGAAATTATTAGAAACCTAAAGATACATTTCGACAATGGGGATTATGCTGAAAAACAAAAAATGTTGTCAATTTTACCGCAAGAAATGAAAATGCAGGAGATTCAAGATATATTTGGAAGTAATGCTACGCGTCATTTGGTTGAAAAAAGTAAAACTCTACATGAAAATAATTTTCAGCATTCATCTGCGACGGATAAAAGAGGTGTATCCACAAGAGATATAAATGTTGTGGAGCAGTTCTATAAAAGTCATGAAATCAGTAGATTATTGCCAGGTAAACGAGATGCAATATCTTTTAAAAAAGGAGAGGAGCGCAAAAAAACACAAAAGCGCTTGTTGCTATGTACATTAAATGAAGCATATGTGGAGTTTAAAAATAAGTTTCCTGATGTGAAAATAGGATTTACTAAATTCACGTCCCTTCGACCACAAGAATGTATAAAAATATCCCAAGGAGTTCATAATGTGTGCGTATGTACCATACATCAAAATATAAAACTAATGATTCAACACTCTAAGATGTCTTGGATTACTGATGCTGCTTTCCAGAATTATAAAACATTAATTGACTTTGTTTCATGTGGTGAATTAACAGAAGATTGTCATACTTTGAAGTGCAATGAATGTTCAAAAAAACTTCAACAACTGGAAGAAAAATTACTAAATGATTTTGACGTTAAAGGAATCCTTCAAGTCAAATATCAACAATGGAATACCACTGATCGATGCAATTTGGATACTTTAATAGAAACTGTAGAAGAATTTATGAAAAAATTTATTTACCGTTTACAAATTTTGATACCACACAACTTTATAGCAAAACAGCAATCTACATTCATTGAGGAAAAAAAAAAATTTAGAAGCAGGAGAGTGCTTCGTCCAAGGGGATTTTTCTGAAAACTACGGCTTCATAATTCAGAATGTGGTTCAAGGCTATTATTATAATAATTCACAAGCTACTATTCATCCATTTGTCATTTATTTTAAAAGTGCTGCAAATGAATATACACAGCACCGAAGTTTTATACTCATTTCGGATATAAACGATCACAACAGTACTACAGTCCATCTTTTCATTACAAAACTTATTGAATTCATCAAAACGCATATAAATTCTAATATTACGAAAATAATTTATAACACTGACAGTGCACCTTCTCAATACAAAAATAAACATAACCTAATTAACTTATGCCACCATAAAAAAGACTTTAAGGTTGATGCTGAATGGCATTTTCATGCTACCAGCTATGGAAAGGGACCTTGTGATGGAATTGGTGGTACACTGAAGCGTGCTGCACACCGTTATAGTATGGCGAGCGAAGATAATATTATTGATACACCAAAAAAAACTTTTCGAATGGGCTTTAAAATGGGAATCTACCATGAACTTTGGATACGCCGATAAAAATGAATATCAATTAACAAAAAAAAATTACAAAATCGATATAAAAATGCGATTACTATAAGTGGAACTCAAAAATTTCATTCTTTTGTATCAATAAATAGTAAGACAATAAATGCAAAAATGTTTTCCAACTCAAAAGAAACTTTTGAATGTAAAATAAGTAAATAATTTTTAATAACTATATTTATTTTCACATATATAATTTGTATGATATTTTAAAAAGTTTATTCAATAATAAAATATTTGTAATATAATGTTGAAAAACAATCTTTTACTTTATGATTCCATAATAACATAATACGAACATAATGCTTCTCCAGTCAAAAGATCCTAAATAGATTTAGTTATTTATACGGCTTTTTTGTTTGCACTCGAGACTGTCAAATTATTTTTTATAAGAGTGACAAGTGATTACTAAAAGTGATAAATAAACATTTCATTTTTTATGCCATTTAATACAAAGAAAATAATTGCAGAAGTGCTTTCCTATTCAAAAGAAACTTCTGTTTGTAAAATAAGTAAATCATTTTTAACAATTGTTTTTATTTTATTTATTGTACTACATATATAATTTTTATAATATTTTAAAAAGTTCATCTAATAATAAAATATTTGATATTTAACATAAAAAAAAATCTCTTAGTTTATAACGCCATTTTTATAATTTTCCTTCAGAACAAAAAAAACTGATTCCCGACAGTCATATGCACAACGAATTTTATCTCTAAAACAAAAAATAATGCATCTCCTAAACTTTCACAAGTTGTTAGATATAAAATAAGCTTCAATTTAGTTTAAAAAAAAAAAAAGGCTACGCCATCTTTTTTTCAATTACACCGTTTTTTTCTTATGTTACACCGTTAAAAATTATTTCAAAAAATTAACAGTGTACATTTTTGAAAACTTTGTTCTAATACCTATTCAACGACATATCATTTATGAAAATCGATTCAGTAGTTTTTCTACAATCGCTCGTCAAAATGCACTCACATCACAAAATAGCAAAAAATTGAGGGGCACCCTGTGAAGACCCCTGGTCGAAAAAAAAAATTCTAAGAGAACTTGTATTTTTTATTTATCAAAGACTATCTATAAACAAAAAATAATCAAAATTAAAAGGGGTAAAGTCAAAACGTTGTTGAATCTTCGTGAAATTGCTCATAAATTTTATTATAATACTATGATTCAAACGGAAGTTATAGTGCCCTAGATTATTTGACTTTTTAGGCTCTAGCAGCTTAACCGGTACCCGGATATGACCAGTTCGCAAACTTGTCCAAGAAATTATTTGCCGAAACATACACAAAAAATTATTTTGGTGTAGGTCGAAAAATGCGACCGTGAGAGTGCCGCCAAATTCCGTAATGGCGGACCAGTATGGCGGCTGCAAATTAACCACCTCAACATGAAAGAATGGCTTTTTCGATATCATACTTGTAAAAGCCATCGGATCGTTCAATAGAATCTATTACTTCGGTCTGAAAGACCTAATTACTTCGGTCTGAAAGACCTAAGTATTACATTCATGAGCCAAAAGTGAAATTCTTACCCCCACTTTTTTGGCATTTCTCGACGTTTTAAGACCTATTGATTCTAAAAAAGCAAAAAAAAAATGTATGTCTGTCTGCCGGCCGGCCGTCCGTCATTACCTACGCTGCAGGGAAAACCGCTGGAGGGATTTCAAAAGTTTTTTTCTTCTAAAAATAGGTATACTCAAGGGACAGGTCCGAAAGGATGCTGTGTTCGATAACTGTACCCGAAGTGTGTCAAAAAAATCATTAAGTGTGTCAAAAACAGCAAATTTGCATATTTTTGGCTTAAAATCGTTCATTTTAAGTGATTATGAGTAGGAACATTAAATTTGGAGAAATCTCAGGGTTGTAACGTATAATACGGTAACGTATAAAACACGTTTTATACGTACGTATAAAACGTATAAAACGTACAGTATAAAACACACAATTATTTACGTTTTATACCGTAAAAAAGTAAAATCCTTAATAAATAAAAATACATTTATATAACATTAACGCGGGCGTTAACTCGTATCGTACTCGTGATATCTAATATTTATAAAGCCTAGATTTCGAGACTAACAGGAACAGTTGCTTTAGAAAATATAGCGTCGGCATGATAATTTCTTACCCAACTATTCCTATTAGTTCAGAAAACTTTCACATTTAACGTAAATGCTTCTTTTCAAAATATAATTATTTATTTTCAAAACAAATTTAGTCTGCAATAATTTGACATTTCCAACCATACCTATTATTCATCAATGACCAAAAATGAATTTACTCAATAAACTTCTCACTAAACTTTTTCGTTTGACGTAAATACATATTATTTTAACTATTACAACTTTTATATAAAAAGAAGATTTGATCTGCAAGAACCTGTTATTTTCAAACTGTGTTTATTAATTGGAAGTAGTGCAACCCGGATTCACACAACAAAATTTTTTTAAAAACATCTCTCTAATAATCTCTAATAATTTCCCTAACTGTTTTGAAAAAACGACATTTATTCTGAAACAACATTATATTTCCAGCTGTTCTTATTAGATGGGAGGAGCTGAAGTTGGATTGAACCATATTTTATATATTCAATAAGATTTCATGATGCCAAATAATTAAGTTCATGAGCCAAATGTTTCTCATCCAAAATGCTTCCCAAAATGTTGGAATCAAAATGAAAGAAAATCATATAGTATACGAGTTGAAAAATTCAAAAATAATTTAATTGCTTAAGTTTAAGTGCTCAAAACAATCTCTAATATATAATTTAAAATTTTCAATATTCAAATCTAGTGTATAAAAATTATTAACCAGTTTAATGTACAGTAACATACTCTTTCGTATAAAGTATAAAAATATACATTCAAATAACATCTAGAATTTAAATAGTTTTTGTTATAAATTATAAAATATTTAAATAATTTATAACTACGTAATTATATTTTTACTAAAATATATATGTTTTTACTAAAAATATAATCAATATCTGAAGTAAGAAGTATTTTTAATTTTTTATGAATGAATTTCAAAAACAAAATCATATTATACGTTTTATACGTTATATACGTTTTATACGTATTATACGTTTTATACATTACGTATTATACGTGTAACGTATAAAACGTTTTATACGTGTATATTAACAACCCTGAGAAATCTTGATGGTATAGAGATTAGTATGTGAGATCAAAAACTAGATTATTGCATTATAAGTTTGTCAAAAACATGTTGTCAAGTGTGTCAAAAGAAAGATTTTTATTTATTTTTTTACCCAATTTTTTGGAAAAAAATAAAATGAATTATTTGTTTGAATGAAATTTTATTATTATTATTGAGAATTATGGCATTATAAGTTTGTCAAAAAAATGTTGTCAAGTGTGTCAAAATAAAGATTTTTATTTATTTTTTTACCCATTTTTTTGGAAAAAAATTAAATTAATTATTTGTATGGCATGAAAATTTATTATTATTATAGAGAATTATGGTTGTCAAAATATAAGTTTGTCAAAATAATGTTGTCACGTGTGTCAACATAAAGATTTTTATTTATTTTTTTACCCAACTTTTTGGAAAAAAATAAAATTAATAATTTGTATGATATGAAATTTTATTATTATTATAGAGAATTATGGCATTATAAGTGTCAAAAAATGATTTCATTTATTTTTTTAGCCAATTCTTTGGGAAAAAAATGTAGCTGTTGTTATGACGTAAATGTAATTGAACATGAATTTGGACATGGACATTTTTGAATTTGTTATAGTTTTTGAAATATTTTCGGAATTTTGAAAAAAGTTTGTATTTTTGATTTTGTAATAATTTTTGCAATATTTTTAGAATTTTGGAAAAAGTTTTAATTTTTGTTTTTGTTATAATTTTTGCAATATTTTTAAAATTTTGAAAAAAAAAATAGAATTCTTTTATATATAATTTTAAAATTTTGAAAAAAGTTTGAATTTTTGATTCTGTAAGAATTTTTGGAATAGATTTAGAATTTTGAAAAAATTTAAAATTTTTGATTATATTATAATCTTTATAACTTTGAAAAAAGTTGGAACTTTTAATTTTATTTAATTTTTACAATATTTTTGGAATTTTGGAAGAAATATGAATTTGTGATTTAGTAATATTTTCTCGAAACGCTAAATGGAGAGGTTTTGAGTAGTTTGCTGATTGTATAATCTTTTCACTAAATTATGTTCATTTATGATCTGTTATAATTTTACAACAAAGTATTGATGTTTCGTGTAAGTTTTGTAATACATTTCTAAACAGAGATAAAAAATACATGTACTTTAACAAAAAGTTATGTTTGATATACATCGCTGCCCAAAACTAACAACCATGTCCTCATAAAAGTTTTTTGCCGAAAACTATATAAAAATTCTTAACCCAGACCGAAGTCTTGATATCTCAGAGCTGTGAGATTTCAGCCCCTCCATATTTTTCTGATGTAGTTTTGCGTGCTGAATACGAAAATAACATTACTTTTTGAGTTAATCAGATGAAAAAAACAATAAATTTCACGATAACTTGGGTGATCGTTGAACTCAAAACACAGTTTTTAATAGTTTTTCGGGGCTTTAGAGCAAAAAGTTAATTTTTAAGTTCATAGTATGGTTCGCATCGTGCTCAACAAACCAAATTACATCGAAATAAGTGTTTTTTAAACTTCTACAGTAAATGGGGTGTCCATTGTAAAAATAGAAATACTTTTTGGGAGTTTTTGTATACGTTGGGGACAACATTTGTAATTGTTAGTATATGGACAGATTATATACGTGTTCAGAAAATAAAAAAACTTCACAGTGAGATTTGTTAAAATTTTTACTATACGTTCTATGATCGTTTTTCCAAAACACAGTATTTTAAAGGTTTTTTGAGGTTAGCGACACAACGGAGGATTCAAGCTCAAAAGAAAGATTATATTCGTATTTAACACGCAAAGATACAACATAAAATGGTTTCTATTAAATGATACGATGGCTTTTGCAAGTATGACATCAAAAAAACCATTCTTTCATGTTGAGGTGGTTGAATTGCAGCCGCCATACTCGCCCGTCATTTTGAATTTTTCAAAAAGGCTATGACTAAAATTAAACTAGAAGGTTATAGCTAAAAAATGAGCCTAACTTGATTTCATAGGTTGCTCCAATTTTCGGACAGAGGGGGGTGGCCGAGTAGACAGAGAATGCCCCATATATATATATATATATATATATATATATATATATATATATATATATATATATATATATATATATATATATATATATATATATATATATATATATATATATATATATATATATATATATATATATATATATATATATATATATATATATATATATATATATATATATATATATATATACACCTATCCCCCGTTTTACACGGTAGATACGTTCCTGATAAAAACGTGTTAATCGAAAATATAAATTTTGTATGGAAAACCGTGTTAAACGAAAAACGTGGGTTTTTGGTCATTTCTTGGGCGACAATCAGATTCGGTAAAACATAAAAATACCAGTTTAATCACATAAGATATCGACATAACAGTTAAATTGATTTTCAAAAAGAAACATGCAACATAACCAATAAGAAATTCCCAGAAAAATAAAAAGTAATTATACATGCACATACTAGCATGTTGACCTAAATCAAACCTAACTTAACTTGATTCAGTTCGGTGCGACTTGGAAGTTAAATCTGTAATTAATAACTGTGCTTTCTTTTCAGCTAAATCTTGCAAACATCTTCATATTGATTTAAAAATTCGTTGAAAGTTCGCAGAAATCAGAGAGCTAGTTCACTATTCGGATTATGTTGTTGAAAGTAGTTGCATTATTTATTATCTTCTGGTATAATGGTTGCAATAAAGAAGTTTTAATTTTGGGTAGAAATACAATTTATCTATTTGTAAGCTGTAAATCTTGAGGATAACATGGAGCATTGTCCAGCAAAAGAAGAACCTTAAATTTTATTTTGATTAAATACTATTTTACTTCTGGTACGTAAGAACTATGAGACCAATCAATGAACAATGTGGCTTTAACCCAAGCTTTTGTATTGGCATTCCAATAAATGGAAAGATTTGTTTATTTCTTTTTACCTGGACGCTTTGCCACCTAAGCCTTATCACTCTTTAGTATTGAAAACCTGATCAGCAGTCAAATTCTCTAATTGTGAAGCGGTGAAGTGATAAGTTTTTGAATGAACAGAAATCATGGAATTTTTAACGCTTCACCGCTTCACTTCAATTTTTGTGGGTACATTCTGTTGTGCTGTATCTAAATCAGTAGATGCGCTTTTTCATTTTAAATTTTTGCAAAAAATTCCCGTGTTTAAATATTTCATGACTTGCAATAAAACTTAAAGGCATTTTATTTGAGTACATGGAGTAGATCTATTTAAGTAGATGGCAACTGTTTCACATTCCAAAAATTTTAAAGTCTTACTAGTTATGATATTGGTACCAATTGGAATACGTCTTTGATGTTGGTCTTCAAGCCATATCATTAATTTATTTTCCATTATTTTTTTTTTCTTAAATAAAATGTGTTGTGTAGTAGGAATTACAATATGAATCAAAATAACAAATAAAAACTTTTAACATCACGGTCACCGCAACAACATGCGTTCAACGATGTTGATGGACGCTAATTTTAATTGTTTGTGTTCTTTAAATTTTTTTGAGTTGATAACTAAACAATAAATCCAATCATTTGATAAAATATGACAGACCCCAATATTTCATTATAGGATAGAATAAGATCTCACTGCTATTGCCAGTGTTGTATAATATCTCACGATAACTCGTATGTCAACAGATATAATTATTTACTTACAAATTAACTATGACCATTGATACACCTACGCATTTTGTATCTAGCTAATAACGATATATTGCTTACAATCAACTGACTTACATAGAGAATCTCTTACATACCTTTGCTGATTTACATCAACATGAATTTACAAAATTTTGCTTTGAACACTCAAATGCGTTTTTTGTTACAAGTTTCTTGTTTTCTTGTTTTAATTACAACCTGTATGTATATGGTATACCAGAAGGTTTAGATAAAATAAAGTAGATATAAGTGTGTGTAATACCAAAATTTGTCTTTTTTTTCTGAACTTTTTTTTTTGGAAATTTTGATTTCAAAAACCGTGTAAAGTCGAAAACGTGTTAAATGAGTGCCGTGTAAAGCGGGGATAGGTGTATATATATATATATATATATATATATATATATATATATATATATATATATATATATATATATATATATATATATATATATATATATATATATATATATTATTTAAATAATAAAATCTTTGGATGAAGCCAATAAATAAAACAATAATTATAATTTTTTATCGACAATTGTTTCGGTTTTCGGTAAACCATCTTCAAGGATAATATTTTGGTAAAAATTCTTATACAAAAATAATATAACAACAATAAATTGACATAAATATGAAAAACTAACAATCAAAAAAGAAAAAGCTAACTATATAAAAAAAATTATATGATTAAAGAAAATGCAAAACAATAATACAATGAAAAAATTAGAAAATACAAGGTGTTAAGTAGTAATAGCCCATGTTAGTCCATCTTGTGCAAACTTAATCATGGAGTATATTGAAGAAACCGTTTTAAAAGAAATGGAGATCAAACCACCATTTTTCTTTAGATATGTTGATGACATTTTTACTGCTTTTCCAAAAAACAAAATTCAAGACTTT
>OY856187.1:230602865-230611040 GCA_963693315.1 Diogma glabrata
GTGCATTTTACCTTTTGAAGGAAGGGGCTCGAACGACTTGTGCAGAGTACTATCATCTGCAAAACTATTTATTGGGTTGCTGGTGATTTTCAACAATTCGTTGATATAAATCAAAAATAGGGTTGGGGACAATACTGAGCCTTGGGGTACACCAGCGTTAATTAGTTTAGACTCAGAAGAATATCCGTCTAAGGAGACCGAAATGTATCGGTCGGATAGAAAATTTTGAATCAGCTTCACAACATTGGGATGAAAACCGTACGCAACGAGCTTGTTGATTAAGTTGGCATGCCAGACTCGATCGAATGCCTTGGAGATGTCTAAAGCGATAACGTATGTTTCACCACCTTTATCAAGTATGCTGTTCCAACAATGCGCTACATAGTTTAATAGATCGGTAGTTGATCTTTTGTTTCGAAAACCGTATTGGCTGTCGGATATTAAATGATTTTCTTCCAGAAATTTTGAAATATGTGTATTAATATAATGCTCATAGACTTTGGATAGGACCGATAGTAAAGCTATTGGCCTATAATTTGAGATATCGGATTTTGGTCCCTTTTTGGGGACGGGCTGGACATTTGCCAACTTCCAGCACGAGGGAAATATACCAGATTTGTAGGATTGGTAGAATATTTTAGTTAAAGTAGGGGCAAGTTCTTTGGAAAAGGTTTTTAAAATAATGGGTGGAATATTGTCCATTCCTGATGCTTTGTTGATGTTTAACCCCTTTAAAAGTTTAGCGACTATTTTGGGTTTGAAGTGAAGTTCATTCATATTAACTCCTGAAGACTGGATTTGGGGTATTTCTTTAGGAGTTTCCAAAACAGTGGAGTTCAGAGCAAAGCGTTCAGCGAACAAGTTAGCTTTTCTTGCGGGATCATTGACGATTAAATCACCATCAATAATAGGGGGAATAGAAAATTTTGTACCAGAATTTAAAGAATTAATGGCACTGTAGAAACTCTTGTCAGAAACAGACATAGACGTAAGTTTTGAGGCTTTCGCTCTGTCAATTTCGGACTTTTCGTTTGAGATAATCTGATTAGATATTTTGTTGGCCTTTAGATATTGGGATCGATTAGTGGGAGTTTTGTTATGAATCCAAATATTAAATGATCTACGTTTGTTTCTAAGTGCCGTTTTGGCAGCTTTCGAATACAAGTATTTTTGTTTGGGTTTTACTATGGAGAAAGGGACAAATTTATTGATAGCAAATTGGATGGTTTCTGTAAAGTTTTGAGCAGAAACATTTACATTGTCAGTGTAAAAACAATGACGGTCGAAAGGGAAACCATGGAAAAAATTTTGAAGACCACTCTTATCCATTTTTGAGTAGTGAAATATTTTACGGGGTTTGGGAGCTGTAGTTTTAAGTAAATCAGTTTTGATAACTGATGAGATTAAATAATGATCAGAATTTCCAATACTACCTTTCGCAACATCGACACTCGTAATATCTGGCATTGTGGTAAGATAGAGATCTAGTAGAAAACTATTATCACCGCCATTACGGGGAGTGAAAGTCGGGCTTTTAACAATTTGGAATAGGCCCTGAGACGCGGCAAAAATTTCTGCCAGTTTTCCACTATTGTCAACATCGTCGGTCGATTTGGAGAATTCCAACCATGATTTGTTGTGGACGTTGAAGTCACCGGTAACGATAACTTCACAATTAGGGGACTTTGCTCTAATCTCGTCCATAATTTTTGTCAGTATATTAAAAAAGTTTGGGTTACGTTTGTTGGGGGACCGGTATAAAGCTATTGTAAAAAAAGTCATTTCTGGAAGACAAATCTTTAAAACCATTGTATTGAAGCCGTCACCGTGTAGTTCAAAATTTGGAAAGCGCGTGTACGCAACACTCTCATGAATGAATGCGCATACGCCCTGATGGAGTTTGAAAGCTGATTCGAGCCTATATTTGGAATTAAGCGATTCTATAAAGAGAAAATTTTCAGAAACTTGTGTTTCTGTAAGGAATAGAATGTTCGGTTTGTCGTGCTCAAGATGATGTTGCACGTGGTCATGGTTAGCGTTCAATCCGCAGATGTTTTGAACATGTATTTTAAAAATTTTTATTGATTCATATATGTTTTGTCCCTGCAAATTCCGTGGACATGCCGCTTTATGGGCGGGTGGATTGCGCAAATTTGCTTTACCACTTGCAGACTTATTTTTTTTCGGTTGTACTGCCATATATATATCAAAATGTTTATTTTTATTTTTTTGTGTTTTATTTTAAAATGCATAACTAAGTAAAAAATCCTATCATACTACAAAATATGACATATGCCAATATTTCATGATAAGATGAAGAAATAATAACAAAATAATAAGTGAAAAACAAATTGTGAGAAATTTGCAGAAAACAAAACAAAACTAAATGCCAATATCCAGCTGATGCAGCGCACCCCAGACGCACCGCCCACCACCTCAACCGAGGCACAAAGCCCACACATAACTACGTGTTGGTTCGATTCCTCAGAAGAGCTAATGAGCGGTACCGCTACGGAACGCTGCCCAGCTAAGACTGGAAGTGCGGCCGTTGACTAATTAAAGTTCGTCCGCCAGCACCCTAAGATATCATCTTGGCTAATGACATCTCCTGCCATTGCCAGTGGTATGTGATATCTCACGCTAACTCATATGTCAATGGCAGGGACTGGAGTACGCAGGGTAGTCAGACCCGTAGATCAACATTGATCATAATCGATCAAAATCGATCCCTCCTGCCGAATATATGAGCAATTTCACGCAGATTCAACAACGTTTTGACTTGACCCCTTCTAATTTTGATTATTTTTTGTTTATAGATAGTCTTTGATAAATAAAAATACGAGTTCTCTTAGAATTTTTTTTTTCGACCAGAGGTCTTCACAGGGTGCCCCTCAATTTTTTGTTATTTTGTGATGTGAGTGCATTTTGACGAGCGATTGTAGAGAAACTACTGAATCGATTTTCATAAATGATATGCCGTTGAATAGGTATTAGAACAAAGTTTTTAAAAATGTACACTGTAAATTTTTTGAAATAATTTTAGACGGTGTAACATAAGAAAAAAACGGTGTAATTGAAAAAAAGGTGGCATAGCCTTTTTTTTTTTAAAACTAAATTGAAGCTTATTTTATATCTAACAACTTGTGAAAGTTTGGGACTTGCGTTATTTTTTGTTTTAAAGATAAAATTCGTTGTGCATATGACTGTCGGGAATCAGTTTTTTTTGTTCTGAAGGAAAATTATAAAAATGGCGTTATAAACTAAGAGATTTTTTTTTATGTTAAATATCAAATATTTTAATATTAAATGAACTTTTTAAAACATTATAAAAATTATATATGTAGTACAATAAATAAAATAAATACAATTGTTAAAAATGATTTACTTATTTTACAAACAGAAGTTTCTTTTGAATAGGAAAACAGTTCTGCAATTATTTTCTTTGTATTAGATGGCATAAAAAAATGAAATGTTTATTTGTCACTTTTAGTAATCACTTGTCACTCTTATAAAAAATAATTTGACAGTCTCGACTGCAAACAAAAAAGCCGTATAAATAACAAAATCTATTTAGGAACTTTTGACTGGAGAAGTATTATGTTCGTATTATGTTATTATGGTCAGAAAGTAAAAGATTGTATTTTAACATTAAATTACAAAACGATTTTGTATTTTTTTTTTGTTAATTGATATTCATTTTTATCGGCGTATCCAAAGTTCATGGTAGATTCCTATTTTAAAGCCCATTCGAAAAGTTTTTTTGATGTATCAATAATATCTTTGCTCCCTATATTATAACGGTGTGCAGCACGCTTCAGTGTACCACCAATTCCATCACAAGGTCCCTTTCCATGGCTGGTAGCATGAAAATGCCATTCTGCATCAACCTTAAAGTCTTTTTTATGGTGGCATAAGTTAATTAGGTTATGTTTATTTTTGTATTGAGAAGGTGCACTGTCAGTGTTATAAATTATTTTCGTAATATTAGAATTTATATGCGTTTTGATGAATTCAATAAGTTTTGTAACGAAAAGATGGACTGTAGTACTGTTGTGATCGTTTATATCCGAAATAAGTATAAAACTTCGGTGCTGTATATATTTACTTGCGGCACTTTTAAAATAAATGACAAACTTTTAAAGGGGTTAAACATTAACAAAGCATCAGGAATGGACAATATTCCACCCATTATTTTAAAAACCTTTTCCAAAGAACTTGCCCCTACTTTAACTAAAATATTCTACCAATCCTACAAATCTGGTATATTTCCCTCGTGCTGGAAGTTGGCAAATGTCCAGCCCGTCCCCAAAAAGGGACCAAAATCTGATATCTCAAATTATAGGCCAATAGCTTTACTATCGGTCCTATCCAAAGTCTATGAGCATTATATTAATACACATATTTCAAAATTTCTGGAAGAAAATCATTTAATATCCGACAGCCAATACGGTTTTCGAAACAAAAGATCAACTACCGATCTATTAAACTATGTAGCGCATTGTTGGAACAGCATACTTGATAAAGGTGGTGAAACATACGTTATCGCTTTAGACATCTCCAAGGCATTCGATCGAGTCTGGCATGCCAACTTAATCAACAAGCTCGTTGCGTACGGTTTTCATCCCAATGTTGTGAAGCTGATTCAAAATTTTCTATCCGACCGATACATTTCGGTAACCTTAGACGGATATTCTTCTGAGTCTAAACTAATTAACGCTGGTGTACCCCAAGGCTCAGTATTGTCCCCAACCCTATTTTTGATTTATATCAACGAATTGTTGAAAATCACCAGCAACCCAATAAATAGTTTTGCAGATGATAGTACTCTGCACAAGTCGTTCGAGCCCCTTCCTTCAAAAGGTAAAATGCACGAACGAATTAATCCTGCCCGGAGAGACGCTGCCATAAACGTGAACAAAGACCTGAATAAAGTCGCCGACTGGGGTGACCAAAACCTTGTCAATTTCAACTCCACCAAAACACAGCTGTTGATTGTTTCCAGATTAAAGACCGAGTTCCCCAAAGATATTTTATTTACTATGTGTGATGAACCAATAGGTGAATGTAAAAACATTCGTTTATTGGGTGTCACAGTTTCAAATGACCTACTCTGGAACGATCATGTAATGGCGATGGCAAAAAGCGCGTCTAAAAAACTCGGCCTCCTAAATAGATGCAAAAAATTTTTCACTCCATACCAATTGCTCCATGTTTATAAGTCCTATATTCGTCCCTGTATGGAGTACTGCTGTCAAGTTTGGGGTGCTGCCTCTGTTTCCATTTTGGCCCTCTTGGACTCTGTTCAAAAGCGAGCTATACGAATTGTAGGTGATCGAACTTTGACATCAAAACTTGATTCCCTACAACATCGTCGCACTGTTGCTGACCTCGTTGTTTTTTACAAATATCGTCATCAGCAGTGCTCAGATGAAATCAGCGGCATCATGCCTCAAACTTATTCTTACCCCCGTTCCACTCGGCAGTCGGCTACCGCAACCAGTGAAACGGTAAAGATCCCGCGCTGTCATACTGGCAGATCGCAGAGAGACTTCTTTGTCCGAACTGCGTACAAATGGAATAGTTTGCCGGAACACTTAGTCTCAGGTGGCTTCAACCCACAGATGTTTAAAAAAAGCGTTAATCTACACCTCAGAACGCCAGTTGTTGTGGGACCCAGGTCTAGACCTAGGTCTTAAAAGGTATTTATGTGTTGTTGTGACACATATTCTAAACCCTATTACACAACACATTTTATTAAAAAAAAAAAAAAAAAAAAATGGATGAATAGTAGCTTGTGAATTATTATAATAATAGCCTTGAACCGCATCCTGAATTATGAAGCCGTAGTTTTCAGAAAAATCCCCTTGAACGAAGCACTCCCCTGCTTCTAATTTTTTTTCCTCAATGAATGTAGATTGCTGTTTTGCTATAAAGTTGTGTGGTATCAAAATTTGTAAACGGTAAATAAATTTTTTCATAAATTCTTCTACAGTTTCTATTAAAGTATCCAAATTGCATCGATCAGTGGTATTCCATTGTTGATATTTGACTTGAAGGATTCCTTTAACGTCAAAATATTTAGTAATTTTTCTTCCAGTTGTTGAAGTTTTTTTGAACATTCATTGCACTTCAAAGTATGACAATCTTCTGTTAATTCACCACATGAAACAAAGTCAATTAATGTTTTATAATTCTGGAAAGCAGCATCAGTAATCCAAGACATCTTAGAGTGTTGAATCATTAGTTTTATATTTTGATGTTTGGTACACACGCTCACATTATGAACCCCTTGGGATAATTTTATACATTCTTGTGGTCGAAGGGACGTGAATTTAGTAAATCTCATTTTCACATCAGGAAACTTATTTTTAAACTCCACATAAGCTTCATTTAATGTACATAGCAATAAGCGCTTTTGTGTTTTTATGCGCTCATCTCCTTTTTTAAAAGATATTGCATCTCGTTTGCCTGGCAATAATCTACTGATTTCATCACTTTTATAGAACTGCTCAACAACATTTATATCTGTTGTGGATACACCTCTTTAATCCGTCGCAGATGAATGCTGAAAATTATTTTCATGTAGAGTTTTACTTTTTTCAACCAAATGACGCGTAGCATTACTGTTGTTTGTTATTATAATTATACTGTTATTATAATTATATTATTATATTTAAAAATATAATAATTTATATTATTATATTTTAAAAAAATTCTACTTGAAGTCGTATTTTTCATTTATCAAAGGCTATCTATAAACTAAAAATAAACAAAATTAAAAAGGGTCGAGTCAAAATGTCGCAAAATTTTGCTGAACTTGACTGAAATTGCTTTTTAAAAAGTTCATTTAATAATAAAATATTTGATATTTAACATAAAAAAAAATCTGAATCGAAAAATCGTCATTTTTATAATTTTCCTACAGAACAAAAAAAACTGATTCCCGACAGTCATATGCACAACGAATTTTATCTTTAAAACAAAAAATAACGCAAGTCCCAAACTTTCACAAGTGGTTAGATATAAAATAAGCTTCAATTTAGTTTAAAAAAAAAAAAAAAAAAAGGCTATGCCACCTTTTTTTCAATTACACCGTTTTTTTCTTATGTTTCACCGTTAAAAATTATTTCAAAAAATTAACAGTGTACATTTTTAAAAACTTTGTTCTAATACCTATTCAACGACATATCATTTATGAAAATCGATTCAGTAGTTTTTCTACAATCGCTCGTCAAAATGCACTCACATCACAAAATAACAAAAAATTGAGGGGCACCCTGTGAAGAACCCTGGTCGAAAAAAAAAATTCTAAGAGAACTTGTATTTTTTATTTATGAAAGATTATCCATAAACAAAAAATAATCAAAATTAAAAGGGGTCAAGTCAAAATTTCCCAAAAATTTGCTGAACTTGCGTGAAATTGCTCATATATATTTATATATATGTATATATATATATATATATATATATATATATACATATATATATATATATATATATATTAGACTGGTCTTTAAAAACTAAATTTTCCGAGACGCCCCCTAGAAAAATTCTTTGTGGTCAAAAAACCACAACGGCATTATTTTTTTTTTTTTTAAACCAAAAGAACACGTGCCGCAAAATCGTTGAAGTTGATTTTTTGAAAAATTCGTAGATTTTTTCAAATATCTCATAAAATATGCAGATGTCAAAAAAAATCACATAACTATTTTTGTAGGAAATTTAATTCTCTACAAAAAAGGTCCATGTCATTTTTTCCCGAAAACGTATAGTTCTCATGATATTTTGAAAATGAACTTGTAAGTTTTCGTAATTTTTAAAAAACATAAAAAATAAAGATGACGAAAAACTCCTAATTTTCTTCTTATGCTATAGAATGAAATGTATAAAAAAATAATCGTGACAAAAAAAATCAAAATTAGTACTTTTTCGTCGAAATTTTCATCATTTGGTTTTACGAGTTTCGAAGAATTTCAAGTTTTATTTCAAAATATCATCAGAAATATAGGTTTTAGGAAAAAAATGACTTGGACCTTTTTTGTAGAGAATTGAATTTCCTACGAAAATGATTATATGATTTTTTTTGACATCTGCATATTTTATGAGATATTAACAATTTTATCAAAAAATAAACTTCGATGATTTTGCGGCACGTGTTCTTTTCACTTAAAAAAA